>CP141140.1:59946580-61146580 GCA_035235625.1 Saururus chinensis
TATATATATATATATATATATATATATATATATATATATATATATATATATATATATATATATATATATATATGTTATAGGATATAATGTACTAGACAAAATATCTCATATTTTCACATAATACACAAAATGGTTTTATGCACATGTAAACCTCCCTAGTCTAAAATACCCTCATTCCTATTTTCTTCCTTATAACTTCACTAACTCACTACTTCTCTTTTCCGGCAACTCCAGCTTCGACTCCGTCACATCTACCACCGGCTCCACCACCTCTGCCATCAACTTCACCTCTCCACCACCAACTTTGTCATCTTTGCCACTGACTCCGCTTCATCTGACTTTATTTTCACCTCCTCCTCCACTGTTGCATTCTCATTCTCCCCTATTATGCCACCTCCTCCTCCCCATCCTTCTCCTTCTCCTCCCTCCTCTCCTCCTCTCTCTCATCCTCCTCCTCATGCTCCCCTCCTATCTATCCTCCTCGTTCACCTCCTTTTCCTCCCTCCCGGAATCAAAAAGACCAATCACAAACTAGCTAACAGAGTTATCAAGAATTTATTTTTTTTCTACAAGCTCAAGTTTTAAAAAATGAACTCATAAACAGGGTAAACTAAACACCAAGAGTGGGTTTTATTTTTACTTGATTCTAAGCTTTTTCTAAGACTAAGCAAAACCTCATTCTAATTATCAATAGTTGATGGTCAACAATCATAATTATTGTAATAAAGGGGATATAAGTCAACATTATGAGTGACAATATCTTCTTAAGTATCTACAATGAACTATCTTAACAAACTAAATAAATAAAATAAATCAAATTTTAAACACACAACTGTCGACTCTCGACTGTCGAATGTCCCAACTGTTGACCGTCACACAGCTGCAATAGGTTGTCAGCATCGGAGAAGAAGATTCTCTCTACTCATGTTAGAGAAGAAGGTGGTCTTCGGCACCATATGTTATGATAGTCTACCGTTGATACATTTGACAGTTGACAATCGATAGTCAAGACAACCAACAATAGACAATCAAAACAGTTTATAACCACATGTTTAAATTTTGCTTTATTTTAATTTTATATATTTAGTTTGTTATGATAATTCATTATAAATACTTTGGAAAATATTGTCACTCATAATGTTGTCTTATAAATACTTAGGGAGATACTATCTAATGTCGATTGTCAATATGATGTTTGGGTTAACATTACAAAAAACTTAGAATTAAGTAAAAATAAAATTCACTTTTGGTTTTGAGTAGTCAATATGTTTATGAGTTCATTTTTTAAAATTTGAGATTATAGAGGAAATAATAAATTTTTAATAAATTTGCCAACTAGTTTGTGATATGTCTTGTTAGAATCTGAGAGGGAGGAAGAGGAGGAGGAGGATATAGAGGAGGGGAGGAGGAGGAAGGAGGGATGGGAGGAGGAAAAGGAAGAGGAGGAGAAGAAGGAGAAGGAGGAAGGGGAGGGGAGGACGAGAGAGCGAGAAGGAGAGGAGGAGAGGAGGGAGAGAGAGAGGAGGAGTGGGGGATGGGAGGAGGAAAAGGAAGAGGAGGAGAAGGTGGAGGGGAGGAGGAGGAGAGAGTGAGAAGGAGAGGAGGGAGGCGGAAGAAGAGAGGAGGGGGATGGGAGGATGAAAAGGAAGAGGAAGGGGAGGGGAGGAGGAGGTGATGATAAAAGAGGGGAGGTGGAGAAGGCAACAATGGAAGAGGTGGTGTAAACGAAATTTATTGAAGCAAAATTTGTGGTGAAGCCAACAAAGTTGGTTTGACACCCATAATTTTTGTAAGGAATTTATATGTTATTATTCATGATTTATCCTCATGGTTTATTTATGACTTTATGTTTGAGGTTTTTGTGTTATTCGAGGTGACAAACTTCTTTGATAAATATAAGATTATTAAGCAATAAACTTAGGAAAGTAGTATTGATGACAAACATGAGGTTTATTTAATTTTATTTTAGTAAAAAAAAAATCTGATGGTAAGCACCAACACATCGATGAACCTATTGATGAAACTATAATTCATTGTTGGTAAGGTTTAACATATCGGTTAATCTACCAATGAAGTATCGAAGACTAAGTCAGCAACCATCAATGTGTCGATGGCGGTAAATTAGTTGCACCGATGAATTATGAAACTACACAAAAAAGCAATTTTTTGGGTAGTTATGGACCACAATTTGGTTATTTAATTTTCATATAAATATTTTTAATAAAACCTTGAACCTAATCCTACGAATTCTTCAACTTTTGGGAGAAAGCGATAGACTAAGGGCATGTCAAAGTTAATTAGAAAAGGAAGAAGGATAAAATTTGTGGAGATCCTATTTGACTGCAGAAAAAAGGTTGGATTGCTATTCTTGTACTGTGATTTAACATGATATATATATATATATATATATATATATATATATATATATATATATATATATATATATATATATATATATATATTTGATCTGAATCATGAAGTTATTGGGTATGAAAGTATGAATGTATGACCTTTCTTGATGTTTTGTTGTGATGTTGATGATGATTTTTTTGTTAAATGAGTATTTAACTCCATGAAATGACTTTATTGCTTTGTTAAAAAATACTATATGTGAGATATCATGTTACAACATGCTTTTAAGTCAATTCTAAATAAGGGTAATAGTTTTGTTATTTTTTCAACCACCGGCAAGTCTACCGACATGTGGGTGATACTGCCGATGCAACAGAGAAGATGATGGTATGAGACATTTGTTGGTTTATTGGACTATGTGTGTGGCACAGAGAAACATAGAAAAGAAAGTGCATCTAATTCACAATTAAGTTATAAAATTTATGTTCCAACTTTAAGACAAAATAAACCTAGATTTTGTTCAATTTAACGTTCCTAATTCCAATGTTTTCTGATAAGAAATTTACAATCAAATCAGCAACCAAAATACATAAGAATTTTTTACGTGAAAACCCAACTAGGAAAAAACTACGGGATACTTTGTTCAAATTAACTATGCACTTTGTAAATTTAAGATTACAGAATTACTGATTACATAGACAAAAAGCTCATTCTTTTTCTTTAAATTGACTTATTCTTCATACCACTCTTAAATTCTGAATCAACCACTTTTTGGTTATTTATTGGTCATACCTTGGTCTTCTCTTCTTTTGTGCTCTTTTGATCAACATTTAATTGGCTGATAGATCTATAAAAATTCCTCGAGGTATTGTTGAAGATGTTTTTATTTAGGTTGACACATTTTACTTTTCAGTGGATTTTGTAGTCCTTGATACTCAGCCTGTTCAAAATATCCATGGGCACAATCCTCTCATTTTGGGCTGTCCTTTCCTTGCTACATCCAATACTTTAATAAATTGTCGAAATAGAGTGATGAAGCTTTCTTTTGGGAACTTGACATGTGAGTTAAATATATTTGACAAAAGTAGACAACTATCAGACTTCAATGATACTTTTGAGGTTGACATGATTGAGAGTCTGGTGGAGGATGTTTTTCCTTTTATTTATTCTGATGATCAACTCAATATTTGTTTAACTCACTTTGATTTGATAAGTAGAATTGACAAAGATATGATCATTGCTTTAAAAAATCCTAGATGAGTTTAGACGGGGGTGCGTCTCGCTGAACACAGTAAATGTAGCGCTCTTGGAAGGCAGCACAACTTTATGTTTTGATGTTATTTTTGTTTAATTTAGTAGTTAGTGTTTTCATTTTTTTAGTTAGTTTTCAATTTATTATCTTTGTCAATTTCTCTAATCATTATTAGGGTGTGCTTATTTGATTCATAATTGACATATGTGATTAAGCTCATGCTTTATTGACCATCTTTCTTTCGATAGCAATGTATATGAGCACGTCAACAGAGGTACTATATCTTCTTTTTCTTATCTTAAACATTGTATTTATTTTCTTTTATACATTGAGGACACTGTTTAGTTTTTGGCACCGTTGTTAAATTTTAATTCTTTACTCGCAAGCTCATGAATTGTACCAAAGTATAATTAGCAAGTAAGATCAATCCCTCATATACTTGAAATTGAAAAAACTAATTTTAATCTAAATCAAGTAAACCCTAATCTAGTTAACGACTTATAAAAGAATAACTAATGTAACTCATAAACAAATATCAAGTTAAATGACTAAAGTTAATTAAATCACAAAATAAATAAAAATTCAAGTAAAAGGTAAAAGCTGAAATTTAATTAAACTTTGAAAGCAATTATGTAAGGACTCTTATTTCTAAACCAGTTTTCATTTCTTTTTAATTATTAGTTATTGCATGGTTAACTCATTTTCTTATTAATTTGGTAGTTTCGTAAATAATTGGTGTTTATGATGGTTTTAATCAAAAATCAACTTTATAATTAGTGGTTTTAAGTGATTTGAGTCAAACGTGAATTTTTGGGATTTTTCTGAATTTTTACTATTATTTTTAAAAATTAGGGTTTGGCGGGACCCCTGTGGGCCCCACTATCGAAATTTGGGTTTGGCGGGACCCCAAATTTCTTAAATTCTTATGTAGAATTTTGGACCATGACACGCCTTTGTGGCCTTGTCTGTGTGACACTAAATTGTGATTACTCTTTGATGGAGGTTGATATGATGTGATGCATGATATGATATGTATGTTAGAGATACATTTCATGCAGGTTGATATGATGTGACACATGATTGGATATGTATGTTAGAGATACATTTAATGCAGGTTGATATGATGTGAGGCATGATTTGATATGTATGTTAGAGATACATTTCATGCAGGTTGATATGACATGATGCATGATTTGATATGTATGTTAGAGATACATTTCATGCAGGTTGATATGATGTGAATGATACTATGTGGATTATACACTATGAAGCATGTTTAGGTCATGTGTATGTGTGATCAGAAAATGTTACATCTTGTCAATCTTTGATTTGAATGATTATATTGTTATGTTGTCGTGTTGTTGATGCTGATAGTATATTAGAAAAACCATTGCTGAGTTTGTTTAAACTCACCCCTCTTTATTGTGTTTTGCTTTGGGGCTGCGTGGCGTGACACGCAGACGGACAGGATCTCCTCTTTGAGGAAAGATCAGAGACGACTTGGATGTGATCATGGAGACTCTTATGTGACTTATTTTCCTTGGTTTATGTTTTATGTTTAGATCCTTTGTGTATGGTTCTCTATTGGATTTATGTCACTTATACAGTTGTGTTGTCTAAGACTTATTTGAGAGCCAGAGTGGGCTATGGTTGACTAAGCATGTGGGTTTGAGACTAGTTGTTTATTTTGAGTTAAGCAACTCTCTTTCTTTTCTACTTATTTACTATTGCTCAAAGTGGTGTGCATACTCCGTATTTCTGTTAGGTCGCCCGTACTTAGGTTAAGTCTTCCGCTAAACTGTATCTCAATTCCCCTCGTCGCCCCCGCGTGTTTGACCGGCCCCTGGACCGGGTTCAGCTCGTGTCGGGCAACGCCAGGGCGTGACAAATTAAAAGTGTTAAAATTTGACTAAGGTTTTAGAATCCCCTCTTATTAACATGTAAACTATCACATCTATGTTTATCAATTTATTTCCCAAATATAATTCACAATAAATTAAAATTTAATTCTCTTTATCATGAAAATTTTCATCTTTTAAGCATTCAATCAAAATACTAAAATTATGTTTTACTTTGCTTTAATGGAATAAAACCAAGTCATAAGTTACACTCATATGAATAAATCACAACTCATACCCAATTCTACCAATTAACAATATAAAATCATGCATTTAATTAATAAAAGCTAATT
Source organism: Saururus chinensis (assembly GCA_035235625.1). Lineage (NCBI taxonomy): Eukaryota > Viridiplantae > Streptophyta > Magnoliopsida > Piperales > Saururaceae > Saururus > Saururus chinensis. The sequence goes on from CP141140.1 coordinate 59,952,376, forward strand.
CAAATCATAAGAAAAGGCATGGCTATACTCATATCCAAATTTATCCACTAATCAATTTGGGATAAGAATAATTAACATTAATACCCTTTTGAAATTTAATTTAACCACATATTAGAAAACTCTATAAGATTAATAAGAGGTTTATCTTAACCTTAGTTTAGAAAATTAGCCACTAATTAACATAATCTCTATTAAAAATTAAATAAACTTACAAGGAATAAAGAAAAAAAATAACTTTAATAACTTTACTCCACTTCACCCTTAAGCACTCCTAAATTCTACTGAGCTGTTTCCACCCGGTAGCACTCTGGTTTTCTATTTTTTGTCCTTTTCTCGTCACCTATCCTTTAGGCTTATATCGAGTTTGATTTAAATAGTCCTAAGTTGAGTAGGAACTAAAATTCTGTATTCTCTTCACATTTTGCTTCTAATTTAATTGGTTGTTCATGCAAGTTCACGTTGTAGGCCCTCTTTCTGTTTTGTCCTCAAGTTGGGCTAGACTCGAGTTTCTTTTCTTCATTCGGACTCCATCTTCCTCACGCATCTTCTTCTCGCAGTTCGGCTGCAACTTCAACTCCAATTTCAATTGAACTCTTCTTCCCCCAATTCGTACTGTCTTGGACTTCGAACTCCACTCTTCTCCTTCCTAAATTCTAGCACAATTGAAGCTGTCTAACTCAGCAACATCCATTAATGGCAAGATTGATTTTTTCTTTTATTCTTCCACTTGCCAAAACTACTCTAACCTTTACAATATATAAACAAAGTTGATCATAACATTAACAAATATCAAGAATTTTGACCAAATCCGAGAAGCATGTTTGAAAATTTTCTCCTCTGAAATTTCTGGTTCGAGTTCTCAAATGACAGCCAAAAAAATCTTCTCTTTCCAATCAAAATCAGTTCCCATTCTTCGATTTGAAATTTTAAACATGTTCTTCATTGATTTAATTGAAATGGGTTTTTGAATACCCAATTTATTTGCTCAAATTCGCACTTAATTTCAAACAAATAGAAAACTCTGTAATCTAGACATTTATGTTTGATTTGTGTCCAAGAACTTGTTTGGGAAGAAGACCCATGTTCAATGGGTAGTTCATATTCCTCTAAAGTTTATTCTCTGTTTATTAAGTTTTTCCATTCATATCCATATATGTTTTCAACATGCCCAAGTCTCCGACAAGTTGTCCAAATCACTTGTAAGCATGTCAAGAGTGTTGTAATTTTTTTCAAATATCCTCCAAGTATCTCAATAAGTGTAACTTACCTATAAAACATAAACAGTCATATTTTATACATGTAAGACATAAATAGAATATTGACTTTATTAAACCCCTAAACATTTAACATTTCCCGAATTAATTAAATATTAAATCACACATCTAATATCTATCTTAACATAAATAAACTCTAATTAACTCTAAATTCACCTATTCATATATACTAGTAAAGAAGGTAAATAGGCGTATAAAATATATAAAAACTATATGTATCAAGCTCCGCTCTCAAATTGACCCAAGCTTCCATTCACAAGAATGTGGGCAATCAGCTCATATGGGTATTTTTGTCATTGCGTTCAAAGCCTTCTTGAAATCCAATGGGTCTAAAATTGGGCTCAAGGGTACCTCTCAATGTTATGAACCCGTGGTGATTTTCTTGGTGTTTCACGGGGTCATGAACCCCTTGAACCAACCTTGGTTCACTTAATGGGTCACCCTTAATTCTATGAGCAAAATGGTTAATTACCTATTTATTGGGATGTTTCCCCACCATTTGAATTATTATATATTTAGGGTACACATGCACCTATCATTGGGATTTTTCCCAATTTTTAGACCTACTCATAGGCCCCTAAACTAAAACCCCAAAGTTAGGTAATTGAATGTTACACTACAATTCAAGTATAAGGGCAAAATTGTCATGTTATAGACTATAGGATTTTTATCCTTTCTGAAACTTAGTCAAGACACTCAAACCCCTCTCAATGTATATTGATAATTTTTCTAAATTTTTGGATACTTATACCCTTTTGTACTGGACCGAGTTTAGCACCTTTTTTTTAAGAACTGGATTGGACCTGCGCAGGCTCTATCCAGCCTAGTCCTAACCCGAACTCGAGCTTGACCACCCACAACATGGGTCATCTTCTCTACGTTCAGCTAGAGGAATTCTAGCCTTTGGTGGCGCCACCCTTGGCTGCTTTGCGGAGCGAGGGTGAGGGCTAGTAGGATAGCCGCAGTACACCAAATTTGACACCCTGGCCTTACCTCCATACAATGGCTGACTAGGGCATCAAAGCCCCTTTTTTTTCTGTTGTCCCTCCAGTTAGCATGGTGTCCAGCTTCCACAGCCATGTGAGGTGCCGATATTGACCTGATCACTATCATCTAGCGATTTGAGGAGCCCATGTCGCACCACTGGCCTATGGCTGCCCCCACATTGCTTAGAGCCAAAAAAAGCTTTGGGTTTCATCCTATTGCATGCTCAAGGGGCACAACCCTTGCCGGTGCAGCCAAGGCCGGAGAGGCCAGGCCAGCACGGTCTGAACCTGAATAGTTGACTAGCGCTTGCAAGAGCTTGGCATACAAGCAAATTCTATGTGCCTGGTTAGTGCTACCGACAGTTCAACAACGTCTTCCTCCGGCAAAGCCTATGAGCTTTTAGACCAAAACAATGGGCTTTTCCCTCTTTACGTAAGCACATTGCCACTGGCCAGCATGTGCACATATTATTGTTGGCGGACATGATATGCACTTCCGCCGTGAATATCCAACAAGAGAAATATCACAATAAGTTAATAGACAACATATGGATTAGAGTAAATTTAGGCAAAACCTCATACCTTGTTAAAACACCTGTTTTCGAGCTTGCTCTTCCTCATCTCCATCGCCAGATGCTTTCACCAAAAAATTTCCCCCTCAACTCCTCTTTCTTCCCCTATGGCCCCAAAATCCCCTCAAAGTAGCCTTAGAAAATATATTTATAATCATGGGGATTATGGTACTTAATCCCCTTAGAAGTTAGGAAAAATACCCCATACTAGATTGCCTACTTTGCTATTTTTTTATTAATTTCACAACTTCAATTAATTGGGCCAGTAAAGAGTATTAAATGGCCTAATTACACATCAAATTTGGGTAAATGACCCCGTACGACATGTTTAATTTTAAACAGCCATATCTCACTCATATGAAATGTTTCAAAGTTTTTTTTTTATCTATTTTCCATCTACATTGGTTTCATTCTTTAAATATATCTAGTTCGAAAGTTGTTTTTCCCAAAAAAAAATAAGGGGTCAAACACACTATTTTCTATGTGGCATACTTTAAAATTTTAAAAAATAAATGAACATTTCCTACGTGGAGGAGAGGAAGAGAGGTAGTGGATAGGGGGTTCCCTTCGGGGAGGATGAGGTGGTGGATAGATCGGGGAGGTGGCGGATAGATCTGAGAGGGATCCCCCCTCCTTTGGTTAGACCCAGACCTGCCAGCCAAGACCTGTCTAAATTTTTTTATCAGAACCAATGTGCATGCTCCATGATTTGGTGTTTATTGGTGGTAATAAAAAAATAATTGAGATTTTTAAAAGAGATATGATGAAGAACAACTGTAAAATGTTTAACTTGTGATTTATGCATTGATCGAGATTAATGTTGTTGTATTTGGCTTATACTCGAGCTTCTGACTTTTGTTAGCAGTTTGTACATAATCTCTATAATCTGACTTAATTGTCCTGTCAATAGAGTTTATCTGATATCTTCTATTGAGGTGGAGCCTTTGTCCGTGTCCATGAGACACAAACGTGGGAAATGTTCTTCATGATAATAGAAACAAGAGTCAAGAAAAAAAGACATTAATTGCTTAGCCTAAAATTCACTTGGCTCAGAAATTGGTGGAGTAGTAGAACAAAAAGTTTGTAGTTATAATAAAAATTGTTATACAAGAAAAGATTATTGTAGATTGTTATTATAAATACTGGTCATGGAAAAAAATTATCCAGCGTTTTGCATTATTTATACATAAATTTTAATTGATTTAAATAAGTGAGCTTATGTAAACGTTGTATAATGCGAAATTCAATCAAAACATTTTAGGTATTTTTATTATTAAAATATCCCTATCAAATTGCATAGATTAAGCAGAAGTCCACTAAACACTAAGGGAAGTCCGGTATCCATTCGTCCCCTTGGATAAAACTCCCCACCTTGTACACCCCAACGTGCTTCACTGGTATCTGGCTGCTCCACTTCACCCTGGCCGACAGGTCCGCCGCCCCAGCCCCGGAGCTCAGGTACTCTCCGTAGTACAGCGTTCGTAGTGCGAAGTTGCCCTTCCATCGCAGCCACCCCTCTGGCCTGACAAGGGCCTCGAGGTTGTTCGCGACGTACACCGTCCTCGCATACTCCTTCCACGGCCGGCCCAAGTAGGTCCGGTGGGCCTGCGGATTTTTCCGGTAGAGGTCCATGTACTCCTCGGTGCCGTTCACGTTGGAGTTGCTTATGACGAAGCCCGTGGATTGGGCGGGGTCCGTGCGGCCGTGGGCGGTGACGGTGCTCCTCTCGCCCTTCTCCGGGCGATAGTGGCGGGGGCGGACGAGAAGGAGACAAGTGTCAAAGACGGCGGCGGCGTTGCCGAATACGAAGTCGACGGTGCCATAGATGTTGCTGGCGAAGTAGTACTGTCGGAGGGCGTGGGCGTAGACGGTGCCCCGATGGCCGAAAAAGTTGCAGAAGGCCACCATTGTCCGGTCAGCCGTGGATCGGAAAGCCACCGCATGCTGCGCATCCGGACTGGCCCGGTTCTCGAACGATATTCCACTGGCCATGAAGCCGTCTCCCGCCACCGCTGCACGCCCAAATTAAAAGCCGAAAACGGAGTCAAGACGAATCAGGCGTACTCAGAATAGGATTTACAGAAGAGAAATGCGGAAAATGGAGTCTTTGTAAGAAGTGAGCTGCTGCTTCGAGTACTTACCGACGGTCGCACTGTTGAAGGCGGAGACGCCGACCAAGCCGGAGTCATACTCGTCGAGGCTGTCAATGATGGTGGTTTTACCCGTCCCATCCCCTAAGAATACCAAATTCGTCTTCTCCAGAGGCACCTGCACCATCTCCTCGTACAGCCCTTCCTTAATATAGATCGTGAACCACCGCCCGAAGGGAACATTCGCCGGCGCCGCGTCCACCGCTGCCTGTATACCAGTGTAATCACACGCAGCCGAGTTGCACACCGTCAAGTTCGCATCCTCCACCGTAGGCCACTTTCTGCGCATTGCAGGCGCGGGCACGCTCATGTCCTCCCAGTAACCCTGGCGCTCGGTCAGGGGCGGCCTCCACGCCGCCATGTCTGTTCCGTATCGGTCGCAGGCGACGAGCATGGAGAGGGCGTTGCTAGTGAGCTCGGTCAGGCGGAGCAAAAAGGTGATGGCTGAGTCGACGGCCCTGGTGGTGTTCACGGGCAGGAGGGTGGAGTAGCAGTCGTGCTGGTAGAGGAGGGCGGCGCTCAACCAGGCCCGGGCATCCTTGGTTCGGTGCGCGGGCAGGATGCCGGGCCCAGACGAGAGGGCGAGCCGGTGGTCCGAGTAGGTAAGGAACTCGAGGCAGTCCTGGGCAGCGTTGGTGCGGCTCATGTCGGACCCAGCGGATCGGAGGACGGTCTGAACCAGAGACCGGGCGGTCTGGAGGTTCCTGGCCGACACCCTAATGGCGGAGAGAATGAGGTCCAGGTGTTTGGGGGAGGCCGGCAGGTCGTGGGACGCAGAGAGAGAAGATTGGCAGGATTCGGGGTAGCGGGTGGCCTGGCAGGCCTGCTGGATGGCCAGGGAGGAGGAGGAGGAGGAGGAGGTGGAAGGGGAGGAGAGGAGGAAGAGCGAGAGGAGGAGGAAGGAGAAGGAGAGTAAGGAGGCCATGAGGAGGAGGGAAGAGAATGTGATGGACTTTCACAGCTGGGCTCTGCTACTTAAAGGCGATAGAGTGCCTATCTAAATCCGACTGTCGGTTTTGCATAGCTAGTAATGGACAAAAGTGCAGTGCAGAAATGGGCGAAATATGGTCCCACACACAGTTCCTGCCATAGAATATAAAATTTTGGGCAACGAAGAAGAATAATTAAAACGTTCCCCGGAAACGTGGTAAATATGTCTTTTTGAATAATTAAAATATTTTATTAATTTATATATATTTAAAAGTGAATAAATTAAAATATAAATATAAATTTATATATTTAAATATAAATAAATATATGTACGGCCATATCGTAGAGGAGTACCCTTGTTTTTCTACATCCCCTATCAAAAGTGAAAAAATAAAAATAATTTACTCCATTCTCTATGTTTTCGTGTAATTCTGCTTTACTTCTTTTAATATATAAATTCTACCCCCTTATTTTCTTATATTAGCTTCAACAATTTCTTCCAATGATAATGTTATAGTAGTTTTGATAATTAGGCTCTTATTATTGTGACGACTGAGGGCTATTTAAGTTTTAAAATTTTCAAAAGTAAAAGTGGAATTTTTTAATATTAATTTTAAAAATTTACCGTTATGTGAATTACGGTTAGTAATAAAATTTCTTAGAATAAATACTGATATTGCATCAAACTTAATTTTAAAACTTCAAACTAGTATAATTTTCTCTCCCGAACTCAGATATGCACATTCTTGATACTATACACTCCTAAATTTGAGTTCTATTAAACAAAAACTCACAACGGTAGGTGATTTTAAAATTTTAAAATAGGCACCACGTATATGGCATGTTTCTCGAGGCTCAACTCAATAGAAGAGGAAAATGTTGAAAAATAATAAAATTTGTAATTTTTAGAACTAGGTTTGGGAGCCAGAATCATCTCATAAAGTGATTCGGTGATTTCGAACATTTTCGGCTCAAAATGACTCTAAATCAACTTAGGGTTTGAATTTTTAATTTTACCCACTTTTAACACGCAAACATTATTCCAATAATTCAAGCCAAATTTAGGGCAAAATCACCATAATCTTACATAAACTACTTATAAGTGTGCAGGTTAGGCTCTAGCTAGGCACACAACAAGGCTCTCAGTGCACATGCCAGAGCCGATCGTGCAAGTTAGATCCAGTCATACACAGTTATATTTGGTTGCACAGTCTACATTTGGCAGTCGCAGTTAGAACTTGTCTACATGACTAGATTTTGCTGCATAGCTAAGCAATAGTAGCCATGACCAAAGCTTAACCTTTGCCAATTTTGGTTATGGCTAAGAAGTTTTGGTCGTGGCAAGGAGGAGCTAAAGAGATGGGGTGGAGTTCGGGTTATTAGTAGCAGTGACCATGTCAATTGGTGCCAAAAAAAAAGAATAAGATAAAATAGGTAAAATAAAATTAAAATTTTTTTTCTAAAGATGAGGGATGAGTGAAAAGTTAAAATATTAGGTAAATAAAATAGGGGCATAAGAAAAAAAGAAGTATAAATAGCCACATTGCACATATGATATCATAGACGCTTTTTGAGATTTAATGGAGCATGGTTCACGTGTGGGAATTAGAAGCCATCAATGCAACAATACACACAAATAGGAGAAATTTTTCGGTGTATCATATGCTGTATTAGTATTTCAACAGCGACCTATAAGCATGTAAAACTATTGGTGTCCTAATATCTCATATATAATATTAATAGGTTTTTGGTGAATTGTGTGGGACACTATTAAATAGGGGTTGAGGACCGAAGGGGGTGAGTGTGAAAAAATATGATTGGTACATTTTGTTGAGTGGGCACACTTATCAAGACCATTTAAAATTTTGACCCAAATCCATGACTTAAATTGATATGGTAAAATAAATGGGCTCTACATATTAGAATTAGAATGATCCCAAAATTTGAACATCACCATCTTAAAAGGATATCTTTAAATCCTAATTAATTCTGCACCTATCTTATTACTCTAAAGGCCTAAATTAAAAAATATAATCTCAATTATTAATTTAATGGTGAAATTAAATTTTTCTGATGATAGGGCTCCTATGTCCAAATGGGACTAATATTTATGACCTTTTATTTTTTATAACTTTCTACTTCGTCCCACTCTCAACAAATATTATCAAATTATATTTAAAAATAATATAATAAAATTTTTGCTTACTTTTTTTTATAATAAGTATGAGTATTAAATATTTTATTTTTTTTAGTTACTATTAAAAAACATTCCAATGGAATAATATAGAGAAAATTAATTTTGTCATATAACTTAATAGTTGTCACATAGGATCTAACACTAGTCCATCAGTCTAATCCGTTTTGTGGAGAAATTTTTTAGTGTGTGGTCTTCTAAAAAATTAACCTAAAAAGGAATTGAATACCACCTCTCTTTTTATTTACTTTTCTAACATCAACAATCCCACTATTTCTCTCATTTATTACATCAATCAAAATAATTTTACATCTCCTTCTCTTGGCTCTTATGACTGCCCTACGTCCTCCCCCTCCTCATTTTTCGATAGAATGGTGCATTTCTCATTCCCCTCTTGCTTACTTTCCCCATAAATATTGTAAAATTTTTCATACTTACTTCATTATTATTTTTATATTAAACAAATATATATCCCACTGCACTCCACCAATAATAACGGAGCCATCAAAAGTGTCTTTTTTCTGGTTTAAATCCCCCACTACCATGAACTTCACCACTCCCCTCTTTTCTTTTTTTTCTTCTTTTCTTCCTCCTCCCCGTCCCCATAGACAAAAGAAAGTGACAGAGGCTGCACATGACAGCTGTCATGACCTAAATATCTTTATATGAATATTTTGATAAAAAAAACTTTATTTTCACTCTTTTATTCACAAAATATAATATAGAAAATTTTAGAGTAGTTTTAGCATATCTTCTCCAGAGCTTGTAAGAAGTATTGAGAGAAGCATAATGTATACTATTTGGCTATCGACTTTAACTGTAGTTAAAATGCAAGGGAAAAAAGGGTACAATTTTGTAAGGTTAAAGTTGTGCATTTATTGCAGCCTGCAGGTGCACCCTTACTTCGAAATGACCATGGTTCAGGTTGCACTCATGTAAAAAAACGAGTAGATGGATGAAATTGTTATTAGATGATTGTCTATCAAGAAATGAATTACTGGTCCACTAATATTTGATTTCGTGGCTCTCGGTTGTTGGCCCAAGGATCCAAACTGAGATGCTTAGGAAGCCCAAAAACTTCTTAAAGATGTGAAACCTTCTTATTACAAAATAGTCATAGCTAGAAAACCATCATTTTGGTTATACAAGAGTGAAATGCCGAGAAGATTGACCAGGCTGATATCTGAATGACCATGGGCTCTATTTGGCAAACTAAGCGGCTTTGCGTTCGCTTTCTACTTTTTATTTATCCTTTTAGCAAGGAGGATCAGGCAAAATAAAGTATGATGAGAAGTTTTAACTAAGATTGCTAACGAGTCAAGCCAGCTCTTTGAGCTGAACAGGTACAACTTGGTTTAATTTAAATATGGCTCGGCTCAAATGGAGTTCAGTTCAAATTTGAAAGCAAATGAGTCAATCTCGAATATAGGCCAGCTCGAATCGACTCGACTTGAAACATGATCGATTCGACTCAAAACCTGATCGATTCAACTCAATGCTCGGCTCGAACTCGACTCGATTTACTATATTTCACTTCTTATATATTAATATATTATAACTATATTATATATATTTTTTAACTTTCACTTTTCATATACCCATAATATTCTATGTTATTTTATACTAATATATATACTACATATATTAATATATAGTATGTAATATATTATATATTATTGTATATAATATCTATATTATGTTATTATATTTAAAATAAATATAAACCCTACTACTAATAAAATTGAGAATGTAGGTATAAAAAATTATTTTATTCCTATTATACCCTTATTCATCTATATAATATGTATTATTAAATTTTTAAATACTACCTTTAATTATTCTAATCTTAATAAATATAAATATGTAATTTTACTTGCATATTCTTAAGTTAACTAATCATATTGGTCTTTTATGCTTATGTGCGTACAATTGTACTTCTCTTAGTAACTACTAGATCACTAATTGATTCTTTCTCTCTCTCTCACACACACACATGTATATGTGTATATATGTGTGTATATATATGTATGTATATATATATAATTTTAATTACGAGTCACGACTACTATAAAATATAATTAAATAGAATCAACCATTGGCTTCTCCCCTATATTTATAAACCATAAAATAAATAGAGTCAACTATGGGTCCAAAAGTTTGACTTATGATTTGTAATGTGTTGAGTGTCTTAACTCTGTCAAAACTCTTTCACACACTTGCGGAGGCTCCAACTCTATAACATTGACTTCAATATAATGAATAAATTATATAAAATAAATCATATAATTTTAAAGATTTTAAATTTTTATCAATACTATATATATAAATAAAAATATTATAAATGTCATATGTGTACTTGGTACTTGCCAACAAGTGTGCAATAGTCATCTTGTCATTTTATGGCGATTAATCTTTGATAAAGCAACCATCAAATTTCTCTTATATTTTTTGCGAGCTTTTAGATGTCGATTTGATGACTTTTGATGCACTAGACACATATGAACAATTTCCTATTAATACATATACATGAATGTCTATCAAAAAATATATTTGTACATACACATAATATATTATTTTCCAATGATCTTCTGTTTCATATGAAATAACATTGATGATCAACGATGCACTAGCGCATGTATATTATTTTATATCCGAGGTAAGCTATTGAGCAACCTACTTCCTGTCCATCTGACTGTGAGCCAAGTATAAGTTCCTCTACCTCTAGCTTCGAATATAGTTTACCATCTCCCAGTGGAGTCGAGCCATCTACTTCTCTAAGACCAAATCCCAGAGATCTATATCAATCTTCCTCAAAGTAGCATAAGAACTACCTGGATTCTATTCCTTTGATCTATCTACTTCGTTTGAACCAAGTAGGTAAGCTCCATCTTATTCTATTTCTCCACTATCCCGAGTTGTTCCCTGTAGAACAAGGCCTTCTCTTTCGGTGCTAGGCGAGGTTTGGGAGTCTAGCCCTTCCATTTATTCTATCTGCATTTCAATTCCTCTACTTTGGCAACCTCCATACAACTCTTCTTATTTTGTTCTAGCCGCTAACCATTTAATAATGTTCTCAAATAGCCTTGTACGGTTGAATTTAAAGCTCTCTAGAGCTAAACGAAGACAAAGATCAAAGTTATTTATTAAAATAAAAACAAGTAGGTCTTCTCTACCATAAAAAATTCTTGTGTATAGATCAATAATATATATATATATATATATATATATATATATATATATAAATTATTTACCAAATATTAATACATATGTATATATATAAATTATAAAAAATAGATATTTAGGCCTCTATTTTACTTTGGCCCATTGTGTAAAAAATAGATGTGAGGTCTCTTCTTGATTGTGTAAAAATTAAGATAATATGTATTTTTTTTGGACCTTGTCGTACCTATAAATTTTTATATTTGCAAGCAATGCACACCTTGAGGTCCATATAATGTTCTAATGAAGAATTTTTTTGTAGTCACTAAATCTATGAATTGGCTTTGTCATGTCACTTTGGTGACTAGTTCAATTTTTTGTAGATTATTATATAAGAGATTTGAACACCATTAGCTAAATTTTTGGTAACCAATGAAAGGTTTTTGTGGGTAATTTATTAACACTTATTTTAACTATATATTTTGAAGTAATATTTATAACTTTAATAGAATGAAATTATAGTTATTATAATTTTTTATATTTTTTAATGTTAATGTGATTTTTTAAATTAATATGATTTTTTACCGGGAAAAATAACTTGGGTTATAAATAAATGAGATTCGAGCTCAATTCAAATATAGGTTCGAACTACTATAGTATATTTTCGAATTTGAGCTTAAATTGAGTTTCGAGTTCCTTGACCAAACTGAGCTTGAGTTAGGCTTTGAGCTATTCGATCGAGCTTGAGCTAAGCTCGAGTTGAGCTTTCAAAAATCAAACACAAGTCAAAAAATTAAAAAACTCGAACTCAGTTCACTAACACCCTTAGTTTTAGTTGCTACTTGAAACCCACACAACCGTTTTTTTGTCTTTCTGTCAAAAGCAAACGACCCTGATGAGAGATTGGTCATTCCAAATCTGAGTACTATGAAACCTTTTTTACTTTCTTGGTTAAACCGAAGTACCCTGAAACCTGTTAACAATGAGTGACTAACAACTTCGCGCATTCACTTAGATTGCTTATGCTACCGCACTTCAATCTCAAGTTTCTGATAACATCAAGCTTAGAATTTCAGCTTTTGTCGAATCCATAATCATTGAACGCCTGCAAGTGGCCCATGTACCTGGTCATCTGGCCTGCATAGATTATCTGAAAGTAAAATTCGGACTTTACAATAGAATTGCTATGAATCTATTTCAGCAGTGAAAGGTATAGAAGAATGCCAAACCATCCGCAGAGCTGTCATAATCTCACCAACCTTGGTGTGTAACACATGAGCAACAACCACACCAGGTGTTGTCAATTATCTATTGCCTTTGGTTTGTCTTCTTCGCACCTTAGATTAGATCTGGGAAATCACTTCCAAAAGTCGTGCACCAGGAATAAGAATTCCCACCGAATTAAAGCTATTGGATGATGGGCCTGAGCCTAGCAAATCTAAGCAAGAGAAAGTGCCAACGTTAACATAAAACACCAGTGCCCCTTTCCCGTTCTTGCCTACCCTCCAGTTTCTACACAATGGGGGAGCTCAAGGTCTTTTCTCCAATGGAGGTCTCCAGCCACTGCACCAGGGAAGATTGCTGGCTGATAATCGGAGGAAAGGTTATAATCTGTTCTTTCAACCACCTGCATGCGTCCAGTTTGGCCCCTTCAAGTCCTCTGGATCATAGGTTCTGTAGGATGTTTTCAGGGGTTTTTTCATGATCAAATCAAAAGTAGCTGTGTTTTCACTGCTGAGTACAACTGCTCTGATTAACATTTATAGGTCTATGATGTGACCAAGTTTCTGCTTGAGCACCCCGGTGGAGATGATGTTCTGGTAGAAGCATCAGGTATTATGGTCATGGATATGTGGATGCAATTTAGTATCCGCTTTTTTAGATCATAGTGGTAGCCTTATTTTATTGGGCTTTGTGAAATAACTCTTCTAGGGCAGAAACTATACCTTTTAGGGTTTACTCCATAGGTGCTAACGAGCCGAATCAAACTGAGTTTTGTAATTTTTTTACTCGAATTTAATTTTTGAAAGTTCAGCTTGAGCTCGATCGAACATCTAGAATCTTAGCTCAAGCTCGGTTAGGCCAAGAAGCTCAAAACTCTACTTCACCTCAAAAATATACTATAATAGCTCGAACTTATGCTTGAATTAAGTTTGAATCTTATTTACAAGCCAAACTATTTTTCTCTATAAAAAATTATATTAATTTAGATAATCACATTAATATTACAGAAATAAAAAAATTATTACAAACACATTTCTATTCTATTAAAGTAGTAAATATTACTTCCAAATCTATGATTAAAATAAAAGTCAATAAATTACCCTACAAAAAAATTTCATTGGTCACCAAAACTTTAACTGCTGCTATTCAATTCTATCATATAATGGATATAATTATATAAATAATATTTTAAAAATAATAATTACTGAAATAATGGAGAGAGAAAAATATTTACCAATATAGTGTTCCTTTTTGCCACACAGGCACTAGCCAGCACTGACACTTGCGTGGTTTTTTTCAAAAAAATTTATAATTTCATCCTTCTAAATAATGAAATCAATATAATGTACTCATTTTTTCCTTTTAAAAGATAAAATGAGTACAATGTACTGATTTCGTCACTTGGAAGAACAAACTCAATGATGAAATAATTGTCATCTCTTCACTCTCTCTCTCCTCGTCCTCTCTCCTCTTTGTCTCTCTCTCTTCTTTCTCTTCACTCTCTCCTCTCTCTTTTTACACACTCTTTCTCCTCACTTTCTCTCTATCCTCTCTCTTTCATCCATCTCTCTTCTTCTCTCTCCTCTCTCCTCTTTTTCTCTCTTCTGCCTCTTCACACACACACACTCTCTCTCTATATCTCTATTCAATCTCTCTCTCTCCCTCTTGTCTTCTGTCTCTTTCTCTCTCCTTGTCTCTCTCTCATGTGCATGACATGAGCCCCAGCTCTAAGAAGTGGGGAGAACATAGGAAAATTTAATTTATTTTTTCTTACTTATATATCATATATTAAAATATTATATTTTAAATAAAATATAATGTATTTTTGAATGACAAAATCAATATATTTTTTATAAGTTTTTCATGATTTTGTCCATTAGAAGAGAGGAGAGAGAGAAGAGAGATAACCAAAAAAGAGAGGAGAGAGAGTGAATAGAGAGAGGGTAGAGAGAGAAGAGAGAGGAGAGAGATAAAATCAATTCATATTGATTTCATCCTTCTAAAAGACAAAGTATATTGTATTGATTTAATCATATTCATTGTTTCCTTCTAAAGGATGAAATTATAAAAAAAACAAAAAAAACCACATAGGTGCTAGTGCCTAACTGACACCTGTGTGATAAAAAGGAACATCATATTGGCATATATTTTTTTCTCTCCATTATTTTGATAGTTATGTTTTTCCATATTATTTATATAAACTTTCCTATATAAGAGGCCACAAAAAACTAAACCAGTCATCAAAGTCATGACATCTCCTATTCATAGATTTCATATCTAATTACTTTAGTGACTACAAAAAAGTTCATGATAAGAGAACTATTTAGACCTCAACAGTAACATATTTCATGGTCTATGGATTGCCCGAAAAAAAATCAATATAATCAGAAGTCAACAATAAAATCAAGACTTCTTTCACAAGATATATTTGTAAGCAAAATCTAGATATAGTTCATCTCTAATTCTAAATCAATATGATTGGTTCGATTAATAATGTTTATTATTCAAGTAGAATGACATATTTATATTTGTTAGGATTAGATTGATTAAAGGTAGTATTTAGAAAGTAAATAATATTATATGGTGAATAAGGGTAGAATAGGAATAAAATAATTTATCATACCTACATTGTCAATTTTTTTAGTAGTAGGATTTATATTTGTTTGAAATATAATAGCATAATATGGGTATTATATACAATATATTAATGTATATATATTCTTTAAAATATATAAAATATTATGGGTATATGAAAGTGAAACTTAAGAAATTTATATAAGAGTTTTTTCCATATTGCCTAGTCAAAGAATGAAAAATTTCATATTCCCTAGATTTTAAACGGAAATGCCATAAAATTTGGAACAACACGATATAAGGTAAATTTGAGACTAAAATACCCCTAACTGGAGGTATGGTTTTATATTGTGTAAAACCCTCACAAAGTTACATTCATTGGCATACAACTTTAGACGCTGGCGATTCCTCCAGTTGAAAACCCCATTCCGATTAAAAACTCGGTTCTGATTGCAAAATACTCTGGTTGAGCACCATTCACGTGGTGCAGGAGAAGATTTTGTGACCTATGCAACTAGACATGGAAGATTAGGGCTTTGTTTTGGAACGAGTTTGCAAAGAACAAGTTTTGGAACGAGTTTGCGAAGTTGAGTTTTAAAACTGTACACCCCAAAGGTGGTTCTTCTTTATAGTGCGGGTTCGGGTTTGCGGCGATCTAGGTAAAGGAGTAAAATTTGTAGAAAAGCAGTTACCGAATGACTGGTTAATCCGGCTCGAAGAACAACATTAGCAGTTTCGTGGTAAGACATTTCGGATATTTGTATATACGATTTTTTATTTAGCATGTATTAGAGCACACAACATAGGCAGTCGAATCAAACTATCGTTGGGTCAGAAAGATGATGAGTCATATATCATGTGTTCAATAAGACACTGGAAACATGATGTCCGGGCCACTGTTGGATGTACTCATTGGTGATTGTTGGGACGACTTACTGGAGGTCTTCAACATAAGGAGCAAAAGACTACCCCTTACTATGGCTGAAGTGGCTATGATAATGGGTTTGAGTGGAAAAGGGAACCCACGTAAATTGGAAAGTAGCGAGGGGAAGGCTGCCCAAGGTAAGGGGCAATTCTACAAGAAGTTCTTCCAAATAAATGGCCAGAGAAGGCAGGACTTGAAGAAATGTTAAAAGAAGTGGCTGACGAAACAAGGATTGTTTCAGACGAGGACTTAGCACAGTTGTCAATCGTGCACATGGTGTCCTTGTGTTATTCACACATAGCAACAGAGTCGTATCCCCAACTTTGTGTGATTACTTAGATGACATGTCAGTCGTGGGGAGCTACAATTGGGCAGACACTGTACAGGATATGCTGATGAGAGGCATATCGACAGCCCACTAGAACATCATGAGTAGACAAGATGAGCATTCTGCTATTGCCGGAATTCTCGTTGGGGCTTCATTAGTGTTCCAGGTAACGCTCATATGTGTTATACCATGCGAATTCTAATATTGTATCGCTAATGACACGATATGTTTACATGCAGATGAATATCACCATAGGACACACGATACAAACTAAATCATGTTATCAGACATACGACATATAACATGCACATAGACATATCATGTTCTCGGTAACATGACTAAGTATAATATCATGGATAGGACATTAGACGATCGGAATGTATCGTGTTACCGAAAACACGATGTGGCTGAAAGCGTGTTATCAGTAACACAACTAATTTGTTATATTGAAGATACTGACCATGTACACTAATGACTATATTCTTTTGTATTGTCTGTTAGGTATGGTTTTATAAACTTATGTCCATATGGGCTCCCAGTGGTCCTCCATGCAGCCCAAGGTGCAAGAGGTGGCCTGAATTTACCCAACTTTTGAACGATGTGGAGAAGGTCGATAAACTTGACCCGGCCAACAAAAAGGGAAGGAAGAATATTCTAGCTCATCACCGGATGTGGAAGTGGTACGAGGGTGTCTTCATGAGACTAAAGCCAAACTTCCAAATTGTTATGTGCATCACACCAATTCCCGAAGAGGCACACTTGATGGATGTCCAAAGGGTGACCCCGAAAGCTAAGAAGGCGGGTACGCAGACTTTTTGGCCAATGAGACTCGACCACGCCCTCCACGGCGAGACGTCGGGGCATGTACATTTCAGCCATGATGTCATTGAATCATTCGTCATGCCAATTGATGTCATGGTGGGAATATGTGAAGTTGTTTTGGAGAAGGTTGTGCTCTACAGTGAGTGGGGATGGAACACGGAGTGAGTTGAAGCTGCACTCCAGCGTGTTAAGAACGATCTCAAGGTGGCAACTAGCCTCGTAGAACATACGCAACCCCCTGAGGAACCGGAGACAGAACAACCACTTGAACCCACTCAGCTGGAGGTCGCCCAAGCATCAACCCCTCCTCCAAGAACCCAAGGATCGCCGTAGGTTCATTTAAAGACAACAACTTCAAAATCTAGAGAAGCTTGCCAACCATCTGCCCCTGAAGATCCACTAGTACATGTCCCACAGCAGGTAGAAGAGGGATTCATTTTGAGTAAGTACGACATTTTAATGTACCATGTTTCGTTTTCGTTAGGGGATCTTCATGTAGTCGAGTACACGATAGGGGATCATGTCATATATTGAGAAAGACGATTTTGGTATTGTCGTGTCATTGATCACATGATCATTGAAACAATGGTTACTTCTGAAAACAATCTTTGTGTGGTTGTGTAATCGTGAGCACAATTAGTCCTCTTTTCATTTTTCTAACAATACGATATGCAGTGTCATTGCGTTTGGTAAAAGACGATTAGCGTGCATATTGTTTATTTACTAACACGATGGCTTACTTCTTAAATACAGAGAAACGACAACCGCAGGCTACCACGAAATCGAAGAAGATTGGTCCGAAGTTGCAAATGACCATAATAACTAGATTTTTTTATGGAAATAAATGTAGAATTCATGGAACAACCATAGGAGGTTGTGGAACAACCACAGGATGTCATGGAACAACCACAGGATATCATGGAACCACCCCAGGAGGTGGAAGAACAACCTCGTGAAAAACAACCCCGGAGGTAGAGGAGCCGGACCTTCCCTGGGAGGTTGTGGCTCAAGTCCTCGATGGGCTGGAACAACCCCATGAGGGATTGGTAAAACAATTGAAGATTTCAGAACAACCTTTGGAGGGACCGGAAGCACCCTAGGAAGCAAATAAAGGAGCAATGCTGAAACAAGCAATAAAACTTAGATTAAAACGGAAAGCTGCTCCTGGCGCTCCCTTCTTATGTCATGTTATTTGGAAGTCGAGGTTCACCGCAGTTGAACAACCTGCTCAAGGTGAGGAGCCTGTGAAGAAAGTCTCAGCTCAGGGCTTGAAGAAGCCAAAGCATTTCAGCAGCTACATTGATGAGAAGTTAGCAAAGTTTGGACATATTGCCCAGCCTAGAAAGCCTAGTGAAGAAGTACCTCTGGCATCAATCCCTAGCCCAAGCAATATCCGTCCGGCCCATCCAAAGTCTCCCACCCTAGAACCAGCAGCCTCAATCATAGTTTCCAATGAAGACACTTTATCGGAAACTCCAGTAAATGCGGAAGTAATGGAGAGTATCCGCAATGTTGTAGATGTCAAAGATGATACTGCAACTAAGACGAATAAGGAGGAGCGTAGTTTGTAGCCAAAGGACTATCTTGACACAGAGTTGGTGTTCCACCCAGAGGTTCAAAAGGAGGCAAATAAGGAAATTATCACGGAATTTTTGTTGAACCCATACAAGTTGTGGCCCATAGAGACCCTCCTCTACGCCGACTACCTATCTCTGTTAAAGCAGGAATGCATAACGAATGAGGTAATATTGTTTCATTTCTCATACGTTTTAACATCCATCGTGTTATCAATCAAATGATTGAATAACTGACGCAAATTACAATTAATTATCATTTTATCGATTACACGACCTAGGATCATATAGTTGTTTTCCTTATACGCTAAGTTTCGACTGCAATTGTTGAAGTAAAACTAGCATGTTAATTCATACACAACTTGTAAGTGCATTGTGTTATCGTTAATTCGATATAATCACTTATCGTGTAAACGATGTCACGATCAGTCGACTATCATGTCATTACTAACAATTGTGTAGGTCATCGACGTCTTCTTCCAACTTCTTGATGAATGAATTTTGAGAAATCCAGGTAGGTACCCCAACTGTGTTTAGGCAAGTTCTCTATTCAGCACTACTTTAATGTTGGCACGGTGGAAGGGCCGACAAAGAAGGAGGGCAAACTCTCTTGCATATTGTTGAGAGGCCTAACATGGAGAGCGGTTTCATTCCTCTCTACGTCAAGGACCACTTTCTCTTGCTTATTGTCTATTGCAGGGAGAAGCGATTTAGGTGGTACAATCTTCTAAAGGGTGAACACAGTCACCACTTCACCGAGGTGGTGGACAGTGTCAGGAAACATATTGCCAATGGAATGGAGAAGGCACTTAAGATAAAAGGCGCTCGGCTTTGGCCAATGACTAAGATCAACAAATGCCCGTACCAGGAAACAAATGAAGATTGTGGTTTGTTCATCATGTACTTGTAATGCCCCGGATTCTCCTACAATTTCTTGTAATTTTTCTGCCAGTTTCTGATCATTTTTGGCAAAAAATATGATGCTTCCACGTATTTGGTCACGATATTCTTATCCGTATAGTCGGGTGTGGGGCTTAGTCGTAGGCCACGGGCCTAGACGCACATTTACAGCTCAAAAATTTGAGAGAGAAGGAGATTGCAGAAGATAAGGGTAAAAGAAAAAATAAATAAAGGAAAACGGGCTCGGGCTCGGCTGAGCCTGATCCAGACCTTTCTGGAAGGAAAAAGTGCACACCACCCGCCTATCTCATCTATTCCAGCTGGAGGAGAGCCACCGGCGGGATGCCGGCTGACCTCAGCCTGGTGACATCCAGGCGATGACCAGGCCGCTTCCCTGATGCCGCCCCAACCCAGTTTAACCGTTGTGAGCACCTCCCCTGTTTTCCCTAGTCCCTCCTCACTCTCTCTGTATTAGGACTTGGCGACACCGGCAGTGGCCGGTGGGCTCCTCCCGGCCTCCATCCGGCCAGCCGCGGGCCGGCTACCGCAAGGTCAACCCCCCCAGCTCCACTGGCCCTCTGAGTTCTGTTTTCCCCAGTGAGTTCCCTCCCTCTCTCTCTCTCACTCACTGTGATCTGAGTTGAGCTGCTGCTATGGGCCGGCTGGCCGCCCGCCCACGGCTCTGCCTTGGGCCCACGACTGCGGGAGGACACCCCTCCCGGCCTAGTGGACCTTCGCTTCGCCGCCCCGCCCTCATATTCCCTTCTACCCTGTTTTTCCGCCCCCTTCCATCGAGCACGCCGGATGGCTTTAGCTGCCATTGGACGCCCTAGCCGGACTCAGTCCGGACCCCCTTGGTCCGGCGATGGCTATGGACCCCTTTCCTTGTTCAGTACCGCCTCCGCCCTTCCTCTTTCGTCTAGCCAGACACTTGCATCATCCTCTGTTTCTTTTTGTGACAGAATTTGGTGCTGCACGGCGAGAGCCAGCATCTAGCTCGCCTCCGGCTGACTAGCCTTGGGTTGACGATGGTAGGACCGCCACCAGACAACTCTGCTGCCCCCATGGTCACTCCGCCCTTGCTGGTCTCCCTCGGCTAGACCTTTCCACCCTTGTTTCCCTCTGTGACAGAAATTGAGGACGTGCCGACGTGAGCCAGCCACCGATAGGCCAGACTTGGGCTAGCGATGATAGGGCCATCACCTCAATCGAGCCCCATCGCCCTATTGTTCTTTTTGGCTCCCTCCACTTAGTCAATATTAGGTCTTGCCTCGCCCGGTTGTAGTGTTCAATCCGAACAAACTGAGCTGATTGCTCTTCCTCCCCCTGTTGTCTGATCGGCATGTTGCCACTGCCATTGGCTATCACCTCTGGCCGGAGATAGCTCCTCTTGGCTGCTAGGGCCACGATGGAGTTAGCCAGAGCTGCCAGCCCTCTTCTCCTTTGTGCCCCAGGGTTTTTCACCCGTTTTGGGCCACTCTAGTGTCTCCTATGGACGCTTGTAGTTTGGTGGGTCTCAACCTAGAGATGGCTGGCCACCCTAGTGCGGCACCACCCCTCTTTTTTCAACATGAGCCACGCGTCCCCTCTGTTGGTTATGTGTTTGACCGCACTATTTAGAGAGCCACAGTCTTACCCTCGCCGGACGCTGATTGGCCTCTAGTTGGCCTACCTCGGCACAACAACGGCAAAGGCAATCTTTGTTGGTCACTACCCTTGCGTATGGCCCTACCGCCCTTCCGAGCTTTGGGCCGACACCGTCTAGCCCTCTCCCCCTCCCTTTGGTTGCATGTACAAGTAGCCGCGCGTGCGGGTTAGGGTTTTCGTGTTGCTTTGATGTAGCCAGACCGTTGGATGGTTCCACCATCAATTGGAGTTGACATCGGAGTCCTTCAGCACCTCTCCTTCGTCCTTTAGTGTTGCCCCACTCCCTCTGCCCTTATGTGGGCCGTTGTAAACATGAAATCAACGCCGTTGGGTGCTGTCCACGGCCGATTTTGAAGTCTTGTGGCCAGCCAAGTATTTCTCAGCTGTCGGCCGGCCTTCATTTAGTACACCCTCGAATATTGGTCTCACCTGCCACTCATTGGCATGAATTTGTCCCGGCCACCCTAGTGTGTAGCAGTGGATCGCGGATTTTGCTGCGTTGATCTGTGTCACCCCTGTTTGGCCATGAGTAGTTCTGGCGCTTCCTAAAACCTCGGGACAACAGCTCTCTCAGCTAGGCAATGGTATTAATGGCCAACTCCGCCACCAATGCTGCTACCGTCGTATGCTCGCCATCAAACGTCATGATTATGATGTAGGGGAGCTTTGAACTCATGATACCATGCTTGAATGAGTAGTAGCATGCTAGGATTGCATGATGTGCATATAAGCATGATTATATGGTATGTTTAAATACATATGGCATGCATATGAGCTGTAAGTACGGTTGATGTATGTGCAATACGTGTGCTAAGTATGATTGATATGTATAGTTGTACATATGTTTTATGGATGTGGAATATGTATGTGCTAGTAATGGCTAGTGATTATGTTAGTACGCTACAGATGCGTATTATGGACGTGCTAGTGACAGCTAGTGATTGTGAGTTTGTTACGTATGTGGACTATGTGTGAGGGCAGAGGTATGGGCGATAAGAAGTGGCAAGGTGTTTGGTGAGGTTTTGTATGTGTATGTGTATGTGTATGTGTATGTGTATGTGTATGCGGATGTGTAAGCGTGTGACAAAAGATGGTAGACATAAGTTTGACAGGCAAGGAGTGGAGCAGATTGGTTCGGTTCGGTTTGGAGCGTACGTCAGGGGTTCGGTAAGTAAGTGGACTTAGGCTTGGAGCCTTATGGAGGCTTATTAGATAGTAAGAGCGTGCATAATTGTACAAGCATCACGTACAGATTATGAAGTGAAAAGTAAGCATAATAAGTGAGGTATTAAGTAAGAGGGTGATAACGGGGATATACTGTGAGGAGTTCAATTTGATGACGTATGTGTAAGATGTTTTGGCCATAAGGTAGATGGCGGAGATTGTATAATTATGTAAGGATTTGATGTACTGTGAGTTGATCATGATATGGTTGGGTAAGTGAAGTTTGTTGCCCTACCGAACTAGGGTTCAGATACGGCTCAGTTTTGGTTTGATCAGTCGAGCACTATGAGTTGTGTGGCATAATTGTACTGCATAATATACCTAATTCAAACTTGAATTATGAGAAATCTAATAATCGCTTTATGAGTTTGAGACCTGAGGGTTCGATGGATTAAGTTTCGTGTTTGAGCTAGCCGATAATGAGTCGGTTGAGCATTCCTTGTGTCTTGTCATGGTGTTTATCCTGCAGGATGTTGTCTGTGTGCTATATGGAGCACCAGACGTCTGATGCTCTGTTGAGAGCAACTGTATGTATATTTTAGATTTGGTTTTTGTGCTGTATTAAGCCCAGACGTTTGATGCTCTGTTGAGAGCGTTGTATGATTCCTACCCAAGAGTGGCATTGTATGATTTCGCCCAAGAGGCGCTGTATGATTTCTACCCAAGAGTGACACTGGCACTATAAGACCCATAATGGTGGGCAATTGTATGGCACTATAAGTGTAACGCCCGAGATTTTTCATCCCTTTTCTTAAAACTCATAGAATTTTTTTTTATACGTTAAATCGGAGTCAAAATGACAAAATCAAAACCCGTATAAATAGTTTATAATTTTAAATATGATATGGTTAAACATCGTACCGTCAAATCAAATATCCTCAGGCGCTACTCGAAAACATACGTACGACTAAATCACCATGATCATGGATTTTTAAATACAAATAACTCCCAGGTGTCCCCGAGTACAAGTCCCATAAACAGTCTACTCTGATCCAAATTAAAAGTCCAGAATACATACACTTAAATCTCATCAAATACATCAGATCGTGGTACCAAATACATCAGGTCGTGACACCAATATACTTGAGTCGAGGGGGAAACAATCCACAGCAGAGACGAGCATCTAACTCTAGGAGCTCTCCAACACAACCTGCAAAAGCCTCCCGAACAACGGGGCTAAAAGAAGTAGGGTGAGTATTTTCATACTCAGTAGAAAAATACCCAGTAGGGGAAATCCCAAACGGTGAACTCAATAAGTTCAGAAAACATGCGTCATGCAACTCAACATGAGGCAACCAACGTACAACATAATTATGCACATAAGCATATAAGCAGGCATAACACACCATCATAATCATATCAAACTTACGCAAACACCCTTAATCAGGGTCTTACAACTTACTCATACCATCAAAGGCATACTCATACAGCTTACACGTACTTGTACGACCTTACTCGTACAATCTTACACTTACTCATACGACCTTACTCGTACAGTCTTACACTTACTCGTACGACCTTACTCGTACAGTCTTACACTTATTGTAGTCCTCATATTCAAACTCTTACAGTCGTACTCATACTCACTCTTACAGTCGTACTCATCCTCAATCTTACAGTCATGCACATACTCATCATCATATGCTTACTCAGAAACGCACAAACTCAGTCATACAGTCGTATACATACTATCGACCACTGAAGCTCATTACAGCTAATAAGCTCCAACGTCGAAAAGGAAAAGAATGCCACTGGGGCATCACCTTAACCTCCGGGGAGTGACTAGATGCCATGGACTTTTTCGAAGGTAAGATACACCAATGCTCATGGGGCACTGGATCAAACAGGTAAGAGTAGATCCATGATACTACTTACTTGAGCGCGCAAACATACACCCACACAAGGGGTCATACAATTGCCCACACATAAGGGGTCTTATAGTGCCATAGAATTGCCCACCATAATGGGTCTTATAGTGCCAGAGAATTGCCCACCATAATAGGTCTTATAGTGCCATTGCCACTCTTGGGCAGAAAACATACAGTGCCACTTGGGCAGAAACGTATAGTGCCACTCTTGGGCGGAAACATACAACGCTCTCAACAGAGCATCAAATGTCTGGGCTTGTACAACACACAGACCGAACCAAAAACATACTTTGCTCTCAACAGAGCATCAAACGTCTGGGCTTATACAGCACACAGACCAAATCAAACATACATCGCTCTCAACAGAGCATCAGACGTCCGGTGCTCTATATAGTACTCAGACAAAATCCCGCAGGAAACCACCATGGCAAGACACAAGAAGTGCTCAGCCAATTCATTATCGGCTAGCTCAAACACGGAACTTAATCCGTCGAACCCTCAGGTCTCAAACTCACAACGCTATTATTAACGTTCTCATAATTCAAATTTGAATTAAGTATATTATGCGGTACAATTATGCCACACAAACTCAGTCCTCGACTGATTAAACTGAAGCTGAGCCCTATCCGAACCCTAGTTCATCGGGGCAACAGACTTCACTTACTCGTCCAAGCCACAACATAGCTCACCGTACACAGATCCTTACATACTCATACAACCTCTGACATCCACCTTACGGTCAGACATCTTACTTACATCTTCAAACTGAGCTCCTCACAGCAGATCCCTGTTATCATCCTCTTACTTAATACCTCACTAATCATTCTTACTTTTCACTTCATAATTTGTACGTTATGCTTGTACAATTATGCACGCTCTTACTGTCTAATAAACCCTTATAAGGCTCCAAGCCTAAGTCTTCTTACTTACCGAACCCCTGACGTACGCTCCAAACCAAACTGACCCATCTCAAATCCTCGCTCCTCAAACTTACTTTCTCTGTCTTCCGTCATGCGCTTACACATCCAAATCCACATCCAACTTCATACCAAACCCTTACCAATCTTACAATCCATCGCCCATCTGCCCACACAGTCCACATACGTAACTTACTCGACATCGCTAGCCATCACTAGCGTGTCCATCATACACATACGTAGCACACTAACATATTCGCTAGCCATCACTAGCGCATACATCACACACCATACACATACAACATGCTTACAACTCACTTACATACATACATGTATCTCATAGTGGCATAATTCACTATCTTACATCATGCATACATGTCATGATTTAATATCCAAAACGTAAAATCATACAAGCCTAGCATGCTGCTACTCATTCAAAGCATGCTGTCATGAATTTACGAGTTCAAAGCTCCCCTACCTCGTAATCATGACATTTGATGGCGAGCACACGACGGTGGCGGCGTTGGTGGCGGAGTCGGCGGTCAAAACCATTGCCCAGCTGAGAGAGCTGCTGTCCCGAGGTTTAGGAAGCGCCGGAACTACACACAGCCAAATGGGATGTCAAAATCAACGCGGCAAAATCCGCGATCCATGGCGGCACACTAGGGGCGGCCGGGAGAAAGATCGTGCCAACGAGTGGCAGGTGCGACCGAAAGGCAAGGTGTACTCACTAAAATTCGACCAGTGGTTGAACAATACCAAACCGATCACAAGACGTCGAAATCGGCCGTGGACAGCACCCAACGGCGTCGATTTCACGTTCACAAGGGCCCACATAAGGGCGGAGGGCGACACTCAAGGACGTAGGAGAGGTGGACTCCTATGGTCAAATACAGATGATGGCAGAGCCATCCGACGGTCAGGCGGTGTCAAAATGGCACCTAAACTCTAACCCGCACGCGTGGCTACTTGCACACCCGACCAAAGGGAGGGAAGAGAGGGCTAGACGGTGTCGGCCCAAAGCTCATAAGGGCGGTAGGGCCATGCCCAAGGGTGGTGACCGACAAAGATGGCCTTTGCCATTGTCGTGTCGAGGTAGGCCGACTAGAGGCTAATCGGCGTTCGGCGAGGGTAAGACGGTCAAAGGGCAACACGTGGCGCTCTATAGAGTGGTCAGACACAATCGGCAGAGGGGAACCTGGCCCATGCCGGAAGAAGACGGGCGGTGCCGCACTAGGGTGGCCAGCCATCCCCAGGCTGAAACCTGCCACACTAAGGTGGTCCAAGGGTGTTCGACATCCAATGACGCCCGATGGCCCATAACGGGTGGAAAACCCTAGGGGCACAACGACGAACAGGGGTTTACTGGCAGCTCTGGCCCGTGACGCCATGGCCCTAGTAACCGGGCAGAGCTGGGTGGAGGTGGCTACACCAGTGCCGCTAGGCCGAGGCTGGCCGACCATAAGCTCACCACCAGTGCGGCCACAATTCCCTTCAAACCAAAACAGGGAAGAGGGACCGACCGGGGGAAACCAGCCTAGGCGGAGTGGCTGTGGGGGTGGTAGACCTTGCTAGGGGCGGTCCTACCATCGTCATCCCAAGGCTGGTCGGCAAGAGAAGAGCCGAAGGTTGGCTCTCGCCGGCGCAGCCCCCAAAGTCTGTCACAGACAGAAACAAGGGAGATGCGAGGCGGATCAAATCGGGCCGGGGCATTGCCGACGAGGTGGCTTGGCCGTCGCTTGGCCAAGGTAGAGCCAGACGGAGGTCCATCGTCCATGGCTCACAACTGCCGGCCTCTGTTCCACCAAAACCAAACGTCGGCGGAACAGTGGAGGTGAAGGCATCTGGTCGGAGGAAAAATGCACAGGGGCGGAGGTGGAGGTGGAGCTGACCGGTTGGGGGCCATCCCTGGCCGTCTCCAGGCCGGGGCAAAGCCCACGGTGGTCGGCTGGCCATTGTCGGCCATCACCGGCGGCTACTGTTGAGCAAAACAGTGTGCGCGGTGAAAATAGGGCAGAGGTTGATCTGAGGATGGGGCGGCGGAACGGAGGCCCACCGGGCCGGGAGGGATGGCCTCCCGCCGTCGCCAGCCCAGGGCGGAGCCGTGGCCGGCCGGTCGGGCCTTGGCGGCCCACGGCGGCGGCTCAAATCGGATCACAGTGAGAAAAGGGAGCTAACCGGGGGAGGAGGAAGAAGCTGGCCGGGCTGGCTTGGGCGGCGGCCCTGCTGTCGCCGGCCTGTGGCTGGCCGGACGGAGGCGGGACGGATCCCCCTCGGCCATCGCCGGCGCCGCCACAGCACCAAACAGAGAAACTGTGGCGGAAACGGGAAAAACAGGGGAGAGGCGGAGCGGAGGCTAGGGCGGCGGAAGAGGACCACTGGGGCCTGGAGGGGTGGCCTCCCGTCGTCGCCGGCCCAAGGCGGGACCATAGCCGGCTGGCCAGGCCTTTCCGGCTAGTGGCGGCGGTGGAACAACACAATACAGAGAGGGAGAGGGCTCACCGGGGGAGGAGGCGGTGCAGCCGTCGGGGCCACGACGGTGGCCCCCCTGCCGTCGCACGGCCGGGGCAGAGCCGGTGCGGCGGCCCTACGGCTCACCGGTGGCCGGAGGCGGCTGGGAGAGAGATAAGCCGAAGGGAGGGGGGAAAGTCATTGTTCCTTCCAGAATTTTCTGGGCCGAGCCCGAGCTTCTCTGTTTTTTTTTCTTACTTATCCTCTGCAGTTCTGATCTTCAACGATTTTTCGCGCCAGAATTGTGCGTCGAGGCCCGTGGCCCACGACTGACCCGAGACCTGGCTCTACGGTTACGAATACTGAGGCGACATACGCTGAAGCATCACAATATATCGCTGAAAATGATCAGATAAAAATAGCAGAAAATCATAATAAAAATCTGGGACGTTACAATAAGACCCCTTATGTGTGGCCAATTGTATGACCCCTTATGTGTGGGTGTATGTTTGCGCGCTTAGGTAAGTAGTATCATAGATCTACTCTTACCTGTTTGATCTTGTGCCCCATGAGCATAGATGTGCCTTGCCTTCAGAAAAGTTCACGGCGTCTAGTCACTCCCCGGAGGTTAAGGTGATGCCCCAGTGGCATTCTTTTCCTTTTCAACGCTAAAGCTTATTAGTTGTAATGAGCTTCAGTAGTCAATAGTATGAGTACGATTGTAAGTGTATGCTTGAGTAAGACAGTAAGCATATGATTGTACGAGTAAGGTCGTACAAGTACGTGTAAGTTGTATGAGTATGAGCACGACTGTAAGATGATAATTATGAGTAATAATGTAAGTGTAAGATTGTATGAGTAAGGTCATACAAGTATGTGTAAGGTATTGAGAATGCGTACGATGGTACGAGTAAGTCCTAAGACCCTTATTAAGGGTGTTTGTGTAAGTTTGCTTTCATTGGTGTGTTATGCATTATTATATGCATATGTTTATGATTATATTATGTTTATTGCTTCATGTTTGAGTTGCATGAATGCATGTAGTTATGAACCTACTGAGTTCACTTTGGATTCCCCTACTGGGTATTTTCCTACTAAGTATAAAAATACTCACCCTACTTATTTAGCCCCGTTGTTCGGGAGGCTTTTGCAGGTTGTGTTGGAGAGCTCCTGGAGATGGATGCTCGATTTTGCAGTGGATTGTTTCCCCTTTTAATTTAGGTATATTTGACTCAATGAGAGTATATTTGGTGCCACGATCTGATATATTGGGTGAGATGAGATTTAAGTGTTTATATCTTCTAGACTTTTTATTTTGATCAGATAGTAGACTATTTGAGTAAGGTCATACAAGTATGTGTAAGGTATTGAGAATGTGTACGATGGTACAAGTAAGTTGTAAGACCCTTATTAAGGGTGTTTGTGTAACTTTGCTTTTATTGGTGTGTTATGCATTATTATATGCATATATTTATGATTATATTATGTTTACTGCTTCATGTTTGAGTTGCATGAATGCATGTAGTTATGAACCTACTGAGTTCACTTTGGATTCCCCTACTGGGTATTTTCCTACTAAGTATAAAAACACTCACCCTACTTGTTTAGCCCGTTGTTCGGGAGGCTTTTGCAGGTTGTGTCGGAGAGCTCCTGGAGAAAGATGCTCAATTTTGCAGTGGATTGTTTCCCCTTTTGATTCAGGTATATTTGACTCAATGAGAGTATATTTGGTGTCACGATCTGATGTATTGGGTGAGATGAGATTTAAGTGTTTATATCTTTTGGACTTTTTATTTGATCAGATAGTAGACTATTTATGGGACTTGTACTCAGGGACGCCTAGGAGTTATTTGTATTTAAAAATCCATGATCATGGTAATTTAGTCGTAGCGCCTGAGGATATTTTCTTTGGCCGTACAATGTTTGACCGTATGATGGAAATATTTAGATGGAAAATTGATGTTTAGTGTTTTAAATTATAAACTGTTTTCCCAGGTTTTGATTTCGTCATATTTCCTCCGATTTATAGATGTTATATTGCAAAAAAATTTTGTGAATTGTAAGGAAAATGTATGAAAAATCTCGGGCGTTACAGTACTGCATAGTGAAATTGGCAAGGGGCATCATTCAGCCAGATTTTAGACAACTCGAGATAACAGCAGGCTTGGTCAGGCCGGTGATATGCGCTGCTATACTTCGGACCCGAATCGAAGAGGAATTGGATCCGGGTACGTATGAATTGTAAAAAGAAAATAAACTTCTTTCATGCTTCGATTAACTGACAAATTCAATGTTCGACCTATTATTTTGTAATTAACTACTGGAATAGAAATACATGTACAAATGTCAGATAGCGTATAATCGATCAAATAATTTGTACCAATATCGTGTATTTGATAGCACGAAACGGAAGTACACATATATCCACGATGAACTAGTGAGTGAGTGTTATGCAAATCCTAACCATAATATATATAGGTAGGTTAATCCAATTATGGACCGCCAGGTGATTGAAAGTATTGATGCTTCGAGAATAATGCCTCGGTAATTGGGTTATTACAATCATGGAATTGTCATGGGTTCGAACATATGATATGACCAATATCGTGTAAGACATGGACACTCTTGACAAAAGAATTAATATTCGATTGATATTATCATGTAATTAGTAACACGTAATCCCTTTTGGTCGTGTTATCGATTACATGATACAACAATAGAGTATACCTTATGTACAACATTTTGTGTTTTTAAGAACACGTTAATTACATATTTCATGTTGTTGATAACACGATGCATATACAACACTATAGAGTAGTTGTCCTTGAATTTGTCCAGCATATTTGCTGCTATGTGACGGATACAATACTCGTGGTATGTAGATGGGAAAAACTTCTTTATAGCATTTGCCAATCCCTTATGTTTATCAGAAACTATTATATCTAACTCGGCTGGAGGATTAGAGAATAGATGATTTCTAAGCAACTCAAGAAACCAACACTAAGTTTTCTCGCACTCTTTCGCAACCACTACAATTGCAATACACAACATATTATTGTTCTCGTCCAGTGTAATTGTTATTAATAGCTGTCTAGGATACTTTTTTTTAAAGAAAGTTGTATCAATCGTTAGCAACAGCCTCAAGGTTATTTTGAAAGCTCTCGCAATGGAGCCAAATATCCAGAATACTCTTTTGAATATATATATATATATATATATATATATATATATATATATATATATACACACTCATTCTTGTTAATTATATTTTTTAAAGAATAGTTGAGAAGGGTCTGGTTGTTTGCCGAAGGATCATAGGCGAAGGGATCAAGATTTCACGGCCAATGTGCACCCATCGTAAACATGATTCTATTTTATAAAGAAAAAGCTATTTTCAGTAGAGCATTGCTCTGATCCCTTCCTTGCTCAATTGTTATTTTAATTTGAGTCTCGTTGAGCACCCCTTGCCGCATATCATCATCCGCCGGCTAAAAAACATTTTGGCGCAAGTATTCCCTTTTAATTTACTTTAATGGATGAGGTATTCAGGACAAAGATAGGCACTGTCCTTGCATAGTAAGGGTCCAGAATCCGTAGGGGCCCATATAAATGCTCCTAATTTTGGTGCTTAGTTTTACTTTATACCCCGTGAGACCGATGTTTATGGCCCATTGCCTTATGAAGACAAAATTGGCAGCTATAAGGGTGGAACTTGTAATTTTAGCATAAGATTTCGAAAGAAGAGGCTATAGCTGTATGGGCGTATCCCAACTATTTAAGCCTATCCCAAATCCCCATGCTAGAAAACAGAGACAGGTCTGAACTAAATCATTTAGAAGATAACCATAATTTATTTTTTTTATCATAAAAATTTTACTCGTTTTAAGATAATGAAATAAGGAAATATTTTTTATATTTTATTTTGATAATGAGCCTGACAAAATATTTTTTATGTTTTATTTTAATAATAAACCCAACGCAAAGAATGCATAAGAGTCATTTATCTAAAAAATTGATATTATAAATATTAACGTACTTTAGCATAATTAGTATTAACATTAATATACACTAAGATGTACCTTATTTATCTCAAATATCTAAGAGTTCTCATTCATTTCATTTCATTGAGAGCTAGGTAGCTAGTGGAGCAAAGGCTGAGGAACTGCCAAGAGCCATCGCAAGACGGAGATGCCCGACCCATGTAACTTGAAAATTGCTCCTTCTATAGGAAACCTTTGTATCAACATCCTGGTCGGATAAGATATGCAGCTGTCGAATGGCTAGAAATGTAGCTTTGCAAGGGAAGAAGACTTCTGCAGCACTTAGGGTTTTTTCCTCGTGAAGGGTCATATGATATCCCAATGTTATAAATGGTTTTTATTTTACCAAGCTACTTCCATCCCAATGAATTAAATTGGATTTACTTTATGAAAAATGATATACAGTTAATGAAATCTACCCACTAAACTCTTTCATGTAGGTTTTGGTTATACAAAACATGCGGGCCAAGTCCAATCCAATCAAAATTTAGTGAGGAGGGTTCGTTGTGTAGATTTATTGAGTGATCATTATTATTTTTATTTTATATTTACGAATATTATTTATTATCATTCAAATTTAATACAAATTTTTTAATAATTTATTCTGCCTTTTGATATTGAGCCCCCAAAATGTAATTCAAAAGCAGCGGTGAGGCTGTGCTTCACCAAATTACAACAAACTCAACTAATATGCCGACAGCCTAATGGCAGAGAGAATGAGGTCCAGGTGATTGGGGGAAGCCGGCAGGTCGTGGGAGGCAGAGGGAGAGGATTCGCAGGATTCCGGAAAGCGAGTGGCTTGGCAGGCTTGGCGGATGGTCTACGAGGCGGAGGAGGAGGGGAAAGGGGAGGTGAGGAGGGAGAGGGAGAGGAGGAGGAAGGAGAGTAAGGAGGCCATGAGGAGGAGGGTAGAGAATGTGATGGACTTTTAGGACTGTGTTGCTCTGCTACCTATAGTGTACCCACGGCGGGAGGAGGGACCGCATCCAGAGGCGGCGCAGAGTGGAGAGGAGACGGATTTGGGGGTTGGCAGTGGCGGCTCAGTCTAGTCTCAAATTATTGAATGAATACTCATCCAAATCCGGTAGTGGAGCTTGAGTCCCAATGCGGGTTGCCTTTGCTGGCATAGCTATCAATAGGGGTGCATCTCGGTTCGGTTTCAAGTGGTTTTGATATAAATTGAACCAAACCAAACTAAAATTAAGAATCGAGATATAGAAATTAAACCAAACTAAGATTAAGAACCGAGATATGAAAACTAATCCGAACCGACATGAGAACCGAAATCGAATAAAAATTAAATATTTTAATTAAATTACTTAAATTAATCAAAATCAAATAAAAATAATACAAAGTTGTAACCTAAGCAATTTTTATTGTTTCATGTACATGACTTCACAGTCAAATAAAACAGCAAACCGTGTATCCATTTTGAACTAATCTCTCTGTAGCAGAATTTAATAATTTATCCACTGGTCAAGTACATTTGAAGGATTTTGAAGAGTGATCAAATCAATTGGCAGAAAGATCTTCAACCTCAATCCTCTTAGCATTCTGAACAAGGAACCTCTACGCATTGTACGTGGGCTGGAAAACATCCTTAACCTGCAAAAATATATAGATGTAAAGGCCTAAGGATAGTTTTATACTGGAATAGTACAAAGTAATGGTTGAGTAAATAGAAACTAACAGACTGTTGGATCCAATCCAACGATTCCAATTTGTTACTGGTTTGATGGATCCAATCCCGCAATTCCAATTTGCTATTTAGCCATTTGTCCAGAATGTTGACTTACATTTGTCCAGAATTTGTTACTGGTTTGATGGATCCAATCCTGCACATGGCCATACCATTTATGGGAAAGATAACTGACAGCCCCATAATCACCAACAACTTCCAGTTCTTCAACCTCTGGCTCATTTTTTTTCCATCCTCAGCAAGGACAAGACCATTGCAAATAAGATTACTGAATGCAAGTTTCTTAAATAATGCAGTTGATAATACCATTAGCGTATAAAACCTGAGAAACTAGACAAAGATGGCGCAAGCAAGAAGATGAATAAAAAAATAATAAATTAATCACTACAGAGACTGATGCATACAAAAAATAAACCTAAGAAGACTCTAGCTGTTAGAAACAAGGCGGAGGGATAAATAAATACTAACCATCCACGAGTTTGATCTATCCCTTTAGCGAGAAACTGCCCAGGAAAAATTTTGTCAAATAGTTCCCTGTTCTCAAATGGATAATGTATATATAGTCTAGAAAATAAACTATATATCCAAATAAACTATACGAAGATATGGCCTAAGAGTACAATAGCTTAACCTGCTAAATAAATTGTATATCTAAATAAGCTATATCCAAATTACCTACTAAATAAAGCTTAACCTGCGTTTGGTTGGTCTAGTCTTTGTCACTGCACTTTGAGTTTGCTACATCTTAGCAGTCCAGAACCTTTTTGGTAATATTTCCCAAGGCATCTCAGTATTAAAATTTTACACTAAAGCAACCAGCCACTAAACTTGCATGTACAAATCTGCACATAGATATATGAAAAAACTGCATATATTTTCGTTGATCATGTTCATGGCTGAAGATATACCCATTGGAAAATCTCATATAATCACATAAAGTTGAGAGTAACTTAACTAATGTAATAACCATCAAAACCATCTAAATAAAATCCTTACTTAAATAGAGAGACAACCAGCACAAGATTCACAACCATCTAAATAACCATTTAAATAGAACATCTAAATAAGTCTTTACTTAAAAATAAAACATCTAAGCAAAGTCTTCACTTGCAAATCACAACCATAAGCCAATTACAATACTTGTTTTGACACAATTCCTGTCACAAAAAAAAGAGAACTAATAAATTGTTATAGCTTAACCTTAGACAAAAAATAAACTTAAAGAATTTACGTAGTTATAACCTCTCCATGAACTGCAACACCGTTGGAAGAGTGGAGAACAAGCTAAATGTCATCATCTAACCTCATTTCACCTACACATAAAATAAACAATATTACAAGTAAAGTGCACATATAAATGTTATGAATATAAAGCAGATAGTTAGTCTTACCCTCTTCAATTGTTATAACATCATGATCATGCACATTTTCTTCATTTTCCTTATTTTCTTGAGGGGGAAGTTGTATCCAATCTTGTAAGCATATCAAGGCTTGCACAACTTTAGGACTTAAACAACTCCTATACTAATCAAGAACCCTCCCCCCAGTACTAAAGGCCGATTCAGAAGAGACGGTTGATACAGGAATAGCTAAAATATCCCTTGCCACACAAGATAATATAGGATACTTTTCTTTATTATGCTTCCACCAATCTAAAATATCAAATTCTTCTGTATCTGGGTCCGCTGATTCTTCCAAATACCGCTCTAGCTCAGACTTAGAATCCCCAACCTTTTTTCTTGTCTCATCTTCAAGTAAGCTTTCCGGATAGCAACTACCCTAGTTTCAAAACTTGAAGAACTTCCAGCATCACTCAACATACAACTTGAAGACCCTTCATCATTTCTCTTTTTTGAAATATTAACAAAATCATAATCATTAAGAAGCTCTAATATTTTCTCATGAACTTGAGAAGCCTTTTCTTCGGAGTACAACTGACTATATAAGAAGTGAAGATAGTTAATCTTATACCTCGGGTCTAGCACAACTGCAGTGGGAAACAATGCATTCATTTCCTTCTAATACTTGTCAAACTTGTTTTGCATTTTGCAAGCCATGAGAGCAATTGATGTATCTTCACTTTCTGCCATTTCTTTTAAATGTGCCTGAATGCTTAAAACTTCATGTAAAAGAAGATGTGAAGTTGGATAAAATGACCTCGATAAAATTTGTGTGGCATCATAAAATAGTTTCAAAAACTTACATATCATTTTAGCATTTCTCCAATCATAACGAGGAGCAAATCTAGCAAAAATAGGATCTCGTGACTTGAGGCGAAAAAAAGCATTCTCAAATACTAAGGCTGAATCTAACATAAGAAAAGTTGAATTTCACCTTGTAGAAACATCCAAACACAACCCTCTCTTACTTAAAATCCTCTCAGATAGAACACATTCATCAAATACTTGCTTTCTAGATTGTGAACCCCAAACATATTTAATGCTCTCTCTAATTGCCTTGATAGAGTTGGAAATTTCTTGTAAACCTTCACGCACAATAATATTCATAATATGACATGCACATCTAACATGAAAAATAGAACCATTCCTTAGCAACAAGCCCTTCATACCAAAAAATTCAATCAGATTCTTAACGGCGCAATCATTATTAGAAGCATTATCTAATGTTATTGTACACAACTTAGATAATTTCCAATCAATTAAGCACATTTCAATAACATTTGCAATGGCTTCTCCCGTATGGGGAACTGGAACAACACTAAAGCTCAAAATTTTCTTATGCAACTTCCAACTGTGATCAATAAAGTGGTCACTGATACACATATATCCCAAATTCTGATTGGATGTCCACAAATCAGCCGTCAAAGATATTCTTTTACTTTCTTCCATCAACTTAATTAACTTTTTTTTCTCTTATGCATACATATCCAATACATCTTTACTCGCTCTATTACGAGAAATAGGCTTAAACCTAGGTTGAATGACTGAGATAAAATGCCTAAAAACAAGCTTATCAACTATGTTAAAAGGAAGCTCCAACCTCACAATCATAGTTGTCAATTCTTTCCTACCACGTTCAACATCAAACTTCCATGGTATTAAGCCAGCCCCAACATCACCATCCTCACCCGTCTTAGGTTCATTTGAGGTTAATAATTGTTGACTTTTATCCCTTCTTATATAACTAATACACACTTTAGTTAAATGCTTCCTTAAGGTGCTAGTGTCATATGTTGATGGACATGTGAACCAAGACTTACAATAATTACATCTTGCCCTTCGTTTAGGTCCTTTAAGAGCATTAGGGTCCTTGGTGAAGTGAGCCCAAACATTAGATGTACTTGGATTTTTTTTTTTCTGCCCAATGTTGGACTCACTAGCTAGAGCTTGGGGGTTCCCACTAGACTCAGTTGGATCGTTCTCACTGGAAGCAACTGGGGGGTTCTCACTAGAGGTGGCTGCATTACTATCCACTGTATGAACATCTCCATGTCCTTGAGCATCCATATTCTTCACAAATTGATTACCACTTTCTAATATGTCAACAAAATAATCATCAAGTTGGATCATAAAAAAAGTAATGCATGTACACTTCAATTAATTCATAATGCAATCAATAATATAAAGTCTATAAATACAACTATCAACATTCCACCTCGAGAAAAAGAAAAAACATAAAAATGTAGAGAATATAATCAAAGAATAAGAACATGATTAAAAAAAAAAACCAGCCATATTAAATAAGAACATGATTACATAATAACTTCAAACCATAAAAAACCCTAAGTAAAAATACTAAAAGCAAACAAACAATTTACTTCTGCATACCAAAAGAAGCAGGCCAATTACTGTATATATTTAGTAAAACAAAATTTGGACAATATATAGAGAAGAGGTATATAAGAAACAAGGAACATAATATAATTTATAAATAAAAAAATTCAACTTTTATTTTCAAGTTTTTCTACCAAGTGAAAACATTGTACTTTTTATGAAAAAATGAAGAAGCAATATCTTTATTACATATTGGACAATTTTCTAGACAAAATTTTCTGTTGATTAGTTAGATTATTAGCATATTGAATGATTTTTTTTGTGCGGAACTGATTACTAGAGAGAATAGGATGAAGTAATTAATTTTCCCAAGATCAGTAGATATCAGAATTTTTTACTCCAACAGGCATGTGCATATTCCCTTTGTTCTAAATCAATAGCTCCATCATTTGGCAAAAAAAAAGAACATACAAGAACACCATGGGTCATAACAACCATATCACTTTCATTAAACATACAAGAACACAAAGAAATGGTCCAAATGGATAGTCTCTTGTCTGTTCCCGGAATACACTCAAAACCCCCAACATACAGATTCATCTTCCTCCTCATTGACCCCCGCCACATTCCTCCAGAGAATCGACCTAGACCCACAAACAAAAATTCATAGAGGACAAGCAGAAAATTTAAAAAAAAAGAAACTTTTTTCCAAGCAACAAAAACAAAAACACACTTCACCAAACAAAGTGCAAACTGCAAAAACTTCAAAACAAGTTGAGAGAGCAAAATGGGGTGCAGGGAAGGTGTTACACACCTAGCGAAAGAGGACCCTCCCACTTGTGCGTGATTCGAATCAAACAATGAGCAAAGAAGACGAAGAGAACGGCGAGCAAAATGGGGCAGTGACGTGGCGTTGGTGGGCTAACGAGGGAGGCGTTGGTGGGATAACAAAGGAGGAGTTGGAGCCTTGGAGGAAACTGGAAAGGAAGATCGGCTGAATGGGGGGAAGGAGGATCGCTGAGTGAAATACGAAATTAGGGTTAGGGAGGAGTGAAAACGAGGGATTTTATATGGGTTGATATCTCGGTTCGGTTCGGTTCCAGTTTCGGTTATTTTTTCCTCAAAACCAAACCGAACCGAAATACACTCAGTTTTTTTTTCAAGAACCAAACTAACCCACTAAATTTCGATTCAATTTTACCCAGACCAATTCGGTTCCAGTTTTCAGGTCTAGCCCAGGTCTAGCCCTAACGATCAACGAAGAACACAATAGTTGCGGGTCAAATGTGGGTCCAGCAAAAGTCAAAACATTTCCGATCCCAATTCCCAGACGAGAGGATATCGTGGACCCTACTTGGAAGTTAAATAAGCCGGGTTCACAAACTAGATCCAGAAGCGCCAAATGCGACAATTTGGATGGCTATTTCCCTAATCTATCAACATTTCGTAGGAAGCTGTTTTTTATGTTACCGAGCGTAAGGATTACTTAGGAACCATCGGATTTAAAGATTGATGGCATATAAATTAAGTATATATTAATATAAATATTTACCCAATATTTAAGAAATGTTGGATTTTAAAATTAATGATACATATGTTAATGTATATTAATATAAGTATTATTTATATTAATATATATTTATATGTGCATCGTTAATCTTAATATCTGACACTTTTAAGGCATTCTTTACGCATAATTCATTATCAAAGCGGAGCATAGAAATGTTTCCCATTTTGTAACTGACAAATTAGATTTTACTAATGGACTTGTCCATCATATTGCAACGGTCACCCCACGATTACCCAATGATTAGAGATATTCCTTGACCAAGTAGCCAAATAAAACTTGTTTGTATATGTAACTATTAATAATTTATTTATGGTATTTTATTTGTAGATAAAGTCTCTTTGTAGGCAAAGACCATTACATACACATAACTCGATAAGGGATTAAGAAAACAAAAAAAGTGTTAATAGTTTTGTCTGAGCAGAAAAGCCTAAGGTGGGGATCGATCTAGACTAAGTAACTAAGCATGTTAATAGTTTAGACTTGTGTCTTTTTCTTTATTTATAATATTACTATTAAATAAATTTAATTATTTTAAAAAACTAAATAAATATAAGATAAAAGTAATATTTAATAATTAACTTTAAAAAAACTCAAATATAATATTAATATAATTATATTTAAATTATTAAAAATTAAAATATAAGAAAATAATATTTAAAAGTAGTTATATAGAACTTAAAATTATTCTTTATATAAAAATGCATACTATATATAAAAGTTAACTAGACCTCAGAGGCCGTGCATATGAAGTCTTTGTCTATGGTCATATCTAAAAATTAATAGATAAAATAACTCGATTTGACACGATCACAAATACCTTGGACACAACTCCAATGTCAGATGATAGGCGCTCACGACCAACCCTACCCATAATGGCTTCTTTCTCTTTCTTTTTTTATATAATTCCCTCCACTTTGTTTTACGAAGTTGATAATCATGCTCACTTTTTCTACATTAAGAGCATACTATTGGATAAATAAAATGAGTCATACCTAATAAAAAGGGAGAATTATCATTTCACTTAAGGGTAGGTTTTTGGTGTAAAATAAGTGGAGTAAAACTATCATTTTCTTATATTTTACTCACTCCATTCACCATCCATTAAATTGTTTCCAGGTACCCCAACTTATCATGAAACTGACTGCAACCATGCTTTGTTAAACACTTGAACTAACCAGTTTCAAAACAAGAAAGTCACAAACTGTAAATGCAAACAATCATACGTCTTCACTCATGAAATTGACTGTAGCCATTGCTTTGCTTCCATAACCTTTGACATCAAGACTATTAACCTCATTTAACCACAGTGAAGGTAGTACATTATCCTCATTTAAATACCGACTTATAGAAGCACAAAATTTCAAATAAGCCAACCAATGTCAATCTATGCATGTGCAATCTTCATCTTCTGTCAATAATGGCAAGAAGATAATAGCAAAAAACATGATTCTCGATATACAAACGTGAACTATAAGAAATTGAGATCCAGGGAAAAAATTGCAGAAGAGATGAGACCGAAAATTCGTACCTTTTCAACTTGTTCCTTCTTGGAAGCCGCCTTTTCCTTTTCAACCTTCTGGCGCATCTTCCCCATCCTATCCCTCTCCATTTTCTACAGGATCAAGCAACCAAATAAGAAAATCCAAATCAATCAAAAACCTCGCAAAGTAAGAAAGGTGGTCAATTTGGGGGAATGTGGCAGAACATGAATGTAGACTTTCTTAATAGCTCTTTCTTCGTCGCTCTAAACCTTTATCTTCCCATTGTTGAAGTAGCTAGCAGCCAATTCCGGGGAGACAGTGAGAAGAGAGGGATAAGTAGGGGTGTTAACGAGCCGAGCTGAGCCAAATATTAGGTTGTTTCGGCTCGAGCTCGAACTGTTGAAGCTCGGCTCGAGCTCGGCTCAAAGCTCGAATAAACTCGAACCTATCAGCTCGAGCTCGGCTCAATTTAGAAATCCAAAGCTTGGCTCGAGCTCGAACTTGAATAAGTGAATCATAAGCCTTAGCTCGAATTGGGCTCGAACTAAAAAAATAAAAATAATTTATATATAAATATAAAGTATATGAAGTATCATATATACTAATATACTTTTAGTATTAAATATTAATTAATATACTTCAACAAGTATTACAACTACACCGTGAATATTTGATTATAGTCACTATGAAAGAAGAAAACTATGACAAATAAGTTTTAGTTACATATGCTAAAAAAATGCAACATTATTATTTTTCTCTTTATGTACATATTATCACTAAAAAAGATGTAAAAAATAAAAAATTATTTAGGCAAGATCGAGATCCAAATGCGCAAGAAGACATAAACTAATCTACCTCCCGAGTTATGTGTGTTCTTATATCGTAATATGATAATATATGACATCTATACTCACATAGTTGTAAGTGAGCCTTGACTCATATAAACGGGTCTCATATATCAATACAATACATAGTATTAGTATATAAATATGTGATTATATATCATTTTATATATTCCATTCGTCTTAGATTAATAACTCAATTAAAATTTTCAAAATGAACTAATCAAATAGAGCTATTAATCTAAGAATGGAGGGAGTATGTTATAAATATGTATTTAAATTAATAATTATGTTTATATAAAATATGTATATATATACATTATTTATATATAATTTTAAAATTATATTCGAGTTCGAGCTCGAGGTCAAGTCGAGTAGCATCGAGTTCGAGTTTTATTCGTGCCGAGCCGAGTCGAGCAGGGGTCGGCTCAAACTCGGCTTGAACTTATTCGAGCTTGAATCGAGTTCAAGTCGAGCCTGATTCGAGTTGAGTTTAACTCGAGCCGAGCCTAACCGAGCCAAGTTTGCTCACGAGCTAGCTCGGCTCATTGACAGCCCTAAGTTCGAGTTTTATTTGAGCCAAGTTGAGTCGAGCAGGGGTCGGCTCAAACTCGGCTTGAACTTATTCGAGCTCGAATCGAGTTCGAGTCGAGCCTGATTCGAGTCGAGTTTAACTCGAGCCGAGCCTAACCGAGCCAAGTTTGCTCACGAGCTAGCTCAGCTCATTTACAACCCTAGAGATAAGGGAGATAAAGAGAGGGAAAGTGGATGAGAGAAGGAGTGAAGGGAGGCCGAGGGGAAGGAAAGGCCATGGTCGGAGGAGAGAGGTAGAGGTTGCAACTAGGGTTGAGAAAGGAGATGAG
Source organism: Saururus chinensis (assembly GCA_035235625.1). Lineage (NCBI taxonomy): Eukaryota > Viridiplantae > Streptophyta > Magnoliopsida > Piperales > Saururaceae > Saururus > Saururus chinensis. Next base: position 59,994,324 of record CP141140.1, read on the forward strand.
AAAAGGGAGAGGGGGTTGAGAGAGAGATGCAACGGTGACGTCGAAGTCAGGGAGAATCCGATGGCCAACAACGACGTCGGAAAGAAGGTAGGGATAGTCGATGGAGGAAGCCCAGTGAACGAGGGAAGGGATGAAAGGAGATGAGCTGGGATGGGAGGCAGGGAGGTAAGAAGCCGGGTTGGGTTTTTAGAGGCGTACAGTGGACGAAATACTTCTGTGTGTATACCTCATTTTGTAACTTAAGTGATTAATTAATTCAGTTATAAACACATACACTTAAAAGCTGACTTTTAAGTAACTTTTTAATAACTTATTTAGTTCAGGTTTGAATTAGAGTGGACGAAATCCTTCTGACTTTATACCTCATTTTGTAACTCAAGTGATTAATTCAGTTCTAAACACATACACTTAAAAGTTGACTTTTAAGTAACTTTTCAATAACTTATTTAGTTCAGGTTTTAATTAGACGAAACAAAAGATCCTAAATCAGATAATAAACTTTCTAACTAAGATAATTTTTCGAAACAAACGGTCCCTTATATGACATTATTTGACACCGGCAATGACACCGGCAATGAGCACTGCCAAAGCAGCATTAACTCATTATAGATGAAGACAAAGTAAAGGAGGACAGAACGTGCGTAAGCATCAACAACTAAAGTATGCGGGCAATCGGAGCCTGAAGCTCTTAAGAGAAGTCCGGCACCCATTCGTCTCCTTGGATAAAGCTCTCCACCTTGTACAACCTAACGTACTCCACAGGTATCATGCGGCTCCACTTCACCCTGCCCATCACTTCCCTCGCCCCAGGCCCGGAGCTCAGGTACTCCCCGTAGAACAGCGTTCGCAGTGCGAAGTCGCCCTTCCACGGCATCCACCCCTCTGGCCGGACGAGGCCCCCAAGGTTGTCGGCGATGTACACCGTCCTCGCGTACTCCTTCCACGGCCGGCCCAGGTAGGTTCGGTGCGCCTGTGGGTTTCTCTGGTAGAGGCGCATGTACTCCTCGGTGCCGTACACGTTGGAGTTACTTATGACGAAGCCTGTGGATTGGGCAGGGTCGGTGCGGCCGTGGGCGGTGACGGTGCTGCTCTCCCCCAGCTTGGGATGCAGCTGGCGGGGGCGGACGAGGAGGAGACAAGTGTCAAAGACGGCGGCGGCGTTGCCGAAGACGAAGTCGACGGTGCCATAGATGTTGCTGGCGAAGTAGTACTGTCGGAGCGCTTGGGCGTAGATGGTGCCCTGGTGGCCAAGGAACTCGCAGAAGCTCACCATCATCCGGTCAGCCGTGGAACGGAACGCCACCGCCTGGTGCGTCTCTGGACCGGCCCGGTTCTCAAACGTTATTTGGCTGGCCATGAAGCCGTCTCCCGCCACCGCTGCACGTCCAAATTAAAAGCCGAAAACGGAAACAAACGACAAATCAGTCATACTCAATTAAGGATTTACAAAAGCGAAATGCGGAAAATGGAGTCAGTGTCACTGAATGGTGTGTGGTGCAACTTTGAGTACGTACCGACGGTCGCACTGTTGTAGGTGGAAACGCCGACCATGCCGGCGTGGAGGCTGCCCGTGATGACGGTTTTACCTGTTCCGTCCCCAAAGAATACCAAACTCGTCTTCTCCAGCGGCACCCGCACCCTCTCCTTGTACACCCCTTTCTTTATATGGATCGTGAACCACCGCCCGGAGGGAACATTCGCCGGCGCCGCGTCCACCGCCGCCTGCACAGCCGCGTAATCGCACCCCTTCTTGCATACCGTCACGTTCGCATCCTCCAGCGTAGGCCACTTACTCCGCCTTGCCGGCGCTGGCACGCTCATGTCCTCCCAGTAACCCTGCCTCTCGGTCAGGGGAGGCTGCCACGCCGCCGTGTCGGCTCCGTATCGGTCGTAGGCGACGAGCATGGAGAGGGCGTTGCTGGTGAGCTCGGACAGGCGGAGCAATAAGGTCATGGCTGAATCGACCGCCCCAGTGGTGTTAACGTACTGGAGGGTGGAGTAGCAGTCGTGCTGGTGGAGGAGGGCGGCGCTCAACCAGGCCCGGGCGTCCTTGGTTCGGTTCGCGGGGAGGATGTCGGGCCCAGACGAGAGGGCGAGCCGGTGGTCCGAGTAGGCGAGGAACTCGAGGCAGTCCTGAGCAGTGTTGATGCGGTTCTTGTCTGACCCCGCGGAGCGGAGGACGGTTTGGACCATAGACCGGGCGATCCGGAGGTTCCTGGCCGACAGCCTAATGGCGGAGAGAATGAGGTCCAGGTGCTTGGGGGAGGCCGGCAGGTCGTGGGAGGCGGAGAGAGAGGATTCACAGGATTCCGGGAAGCGGGTCGCCTGGCAGGCCTGGCGGATGGTCTGCGAGGCGGAGAAGGCGGAGGAGAGGAAAGGGGAGGAGAGGAGGGAGAGGGAGAGGAGCAAGGAGAGTAAGGAGGCCATGAGGAGGAGTGTAGAGAATGCGATGGACTTTCAGGGCTTGGTTGCTCTGCTACTTATAGTGTACCGACGGCTGGAGGAGGAAACCCATCCAGAGGCGGCGCAGAGCGGAGAGGAGACGGATTTGGGGGCTGGGATTGGGGTGGCGGTGGCGGGCCTGGCGTCCCAGTCTAGTCTCAAATTATTGATTGAATACTCATCCAAATCCGGTAGTGGAGCCCGACGGCTGGCATAGCCATCAATGGAGAACAGTTCATTCACGGGTCAAATGTGGGCCCTGCACTCAAACCGCATTTCCATCCCAATTGTGGGAACCACGACAGGAGGATATCGTGGACCCCACTTGGAATTTAAATGGGAACGAGATCTAGAAGTGCTCAATGCGACAATTTGGTTGGCTGCTTCCCCAAATTATCGGTGACCCAACAAATTGATTCGACTGATGGATTTGTACGTCATATTGCAACGGTCACCGATTATTAATAAATTACTTATTTATATATGTTTCTATTAATAATGTATGTATGGTAATTCATTTATAGATATTTTTTTTTTCAGACACGACTATTACTCACGCAAATAATTACATAATGGTTTAAGAGAACGAAAAAGGTGTTGATAATTTAGGTAGAAAAGCTAAGGTGGGGATCGATCTAGATTAAGTATATATTAATAATTTAAAATTATGTTATTTTTTTATTTATAATATTATTATTAAATAAATTTATTTATTTTAAAAAGCTAAATAAATAAAGGATAAAAGTAATATTTAATAATTTAAATAAAAACTTAAATATAATATTAATACAATTATATTTAATTTATTAAAGAATTAGGTATAAGATAATTATGTTTAAGAATATTATATTGAAATTAAAATTATCCTTTATAAATCATACTAATTTTCATAGTCCAGATAATTTAATAAATAAATTTATATCATTATTAACTCATCTTAAATCTGGGAGGTACCATAGTTCTAAATGAACATAAAATAAAATCATATCCTTTCGGACCTAAACCGGTTTCGATAAGCCTTAAATCGATCAATCTAATAACCAATGTTATCCAATTTCATCTAATCGATTAAACTATTTAATCATAATTAATTTTATTCATAAACCACTTTCATGATGCATGTAACATTGTGTATACGTGAGCAAAGTTACATAAGTCTAAATATAAGAGACATGCTCAAATTAATTCACATGTGCATCAATTATGACTTGTTTATGTCAAATAATTATAATATAAACTTATGCAAGTGTACATAAAATGGTAGTATTCAAGCCTAAGCAAAGCAGTGTGAAACATGAACAAACCATTATCAATTTTATACAAATGCATCTATGATTTTATCATAGTTCCTCCTTACTGAAATCCTGTACAAAATATGTTGAAAATAACGAAAGGCAAGTCCAAGATAAGTATCACCTTACGTTAGACTTAGACAAAGATAAATATAATTATACTTAAGCTAGAACATAGAAATATAATTTACAAATAATTAGTATAACATGTAAAAACATACATACACATCGTCATGGTTAAACCTAACAAAATCATCAATAAATCATAGATAATCATAAAACATGAATTTAGGATAAGGAGAATATAATGTAATAATCCAACAAATATAACCTAAATTATGCTTGAACCAAATCATATCTTTTAAGATAATCCTCATGCATTCACAGTAGCATTTATAGGTAAGAAAATAACTCATTCTAAATAAAATATGCAAGAATCACAAAAATTACTATTTGGCCGTTAGATTAGCCAAATAGTTATTGGTATAGTGGTTGTTTGAACACCTGTTGGGCCATTCGAATGCCCTTAACAGTTCAAATCTAGTTTATCTTTAACCTTACAAAAATCAAACCGAGAATATTAAAAAATACAAAAAAAGATTTAAAATCAGTCAAGAACTTTGTGATATCATAATACAAATCTAAGACATGATATATCTACCCATTATTAAGCTAACTCACAAGAAAATTGACATAAAAGTCATACTTTTAATAATCCACCCTTAAAGCACAAAATAAGCATGAACCCGTTTAAATCCATTCCAACACAAAATCCAAAGCATAAAACCATTTGAGATGAAAACTCATTACCTTAATTAAGCTATTGGGTCGAAATCGAAGCTCTATTATTCAAGAATCCCTACCCAAAGTTAGAATTTTGATTAATACTTAATCAAAATTGAATATTAAGCAAATAACCTTAAAAACATGTAGATCTAAGGTTCCCTTTGATTAAAAATGAGAATATTTTTTTTAGGATTTGAAATAAAAATTTAAAATAATATTTTTTTAATGGGATAAATCAAGAATTCATTCGGAGGGAAGTAGGAATAAGTGAGATTAAGAGAAAACCCAGATAATTAGTGAAGATTAGGGGGCTTAAAACATACTTAAATTGGTTTCCTCCTTTGGCAATAAGGATTAGGGCATTTCTCAGTCTCTTATATCAGCCATTTCCAAGGGATGGTACTTTCCTTATATAGTAAGTTATTAGGGTATAAATACTAAATATTGGGTTGTAAATATAATTTAGTGCCCTAAATTTTTAATTTTGCTAATTTTAAGGTTAAAAAGAAAATTTAAAAGTATAAAACTCATTAACATGAAATAAGGTAAGTTTAGGGTCACGTGGGACTCTCACCATCCAAATGTGACGTGGAGCCCACGGTGGGGTCTACACCCAAAATTTATAAATTTTTTTGATAAAATCTCAAAAATTTCCTAAAAATAGGATAATATAATTTTAGTATAAAAACTTGTAAAAATGAGAACTAGATTTAGTAAGGTGGGGAACATAGATATGATATACACCATATCTATGCTTCCCACGTCAGATTTAACATCTTCATCGTTTGAATCGATAGTAATGATTGTTTTATACTTCTTCTTGCCACCACCACATCTTAATGATTAAACTTTGTAAGGCGCATGATTGATTGCTCTCCAAATCAATTACATTATCTGATCCAGAATAATCACTCTCTATAATCAACAAAAGAAAAGGTATGAACATATTGCAATATACCACCAACATCGAATCATATGCCACACATGATAGAGTTAATGATATTTTTTAAGAATATATGTTATTTATTTTACTCAGGAGTATGCTTTGGTCTGATACTTACGGATGAGAAGACCATATAACCTAGTATATATGGTTAAAACAAAGTTAACTAATATGGGCTACCTGGTGACTGGTAGATGTTAGTAGGCTATTATTTGTTGAAGTACATTGTGTGTTCATTAGTTTTGAGCAAGATAGGTTTACATGGTAGGTTTCAATGATGTGATATGATCTTAGTGAGGACGAGACCATATAACCTAGAGTTTATGGTTAAAAGAAAGTTAATTGATACTGGCTAACTGATGACTGGTGCAAATATGTGATAGACTGACAGCAAGAAGGTGGATAAACAGCGCAAGAAGCAACTTAGAAAAGAATATTTCTGTAGGTAAAATACTAGAATATCACTTTCAAATAGAGGAGAAGGCATGAAATCACTAACCCTGTCCTAGACATTCTAGCTTTGCAATGAACAACCACAACTTTTTCAACGTTTGTCTTGAGCCATGAGTAGGCACTTTGACAAAATGATATTATAAGTTGAATTGGGGGGCAATTATTATTTAAACTTTTTTATATTTATTTTCATAATAAAGTTATTTTTTAAGTTTTCTAAATATTTGAATTGGGTCATGTTTAGGTATGCATGGATTGGGGACAAACTAGTTTTAGGTGGTTGTTATATTTCAAATCAAAATTTGGGTCACTAATTTTATTATTGATTTGAAGGGGCAGTGGAGGAGAAGCAAGAGTTGAAGAACATCGTCGTTGGAGTCTGATGTTGAGGTGCCAGTCAGCTTCGTAGTGGTGAGATTGATTATGTTAGAAAAAAAGATGGGATAGACTTGGAGAGCAATCATTTTGCACATAACCAAGTTTCTTTGTGAGGTGGTGGTGGTGGCTTGCAGAAGAAGAAAACTATAATTATCATTGACTTAAATTTTGAATATGCTAAACCTAATGTGAGAAATGATATGTTATACAATCATGAAATAACTCAGTGATAGTATAACATATCGGTTCCCACCTTAGATGTAGCATCTTTAGAATCTGAGTTAATGATAATTATAGGTGTGTACTTCTTTTTCTTGCCACCACCACTTCCTAATGATCAAACTTTGTAATGTGCATGACTAATTGCTCTCCAATTCAATTACATGTAATCACATGCCGCACATGATAGAGTTAATGACATTTTGTATCTTCACCATGTATGGGTATGATGGATAATGTATATGAGATTATTTTTAATGGTTAGAAAATACCTTCATGTACACTTTAGTTGATATTGTACAAGCGAATGTGTAATAACCTTGACTTTTATGTGGTTATTTTTTTGCTTCTTGGGAAATTAATTATTTGTCTTAAGCTTCTGTATTATTTTTCTCGATAATTATGTGTTAGTGTTGTGCATAGCCTCGGTTGTAGGTAGAAAAGGTTTGTACATTTTCAAGAGTTTAAACGCGTAAGTTAAGGTTGCGGAGCTTAATTTAAAACTTGCTCCTTAAATTAGGGCTCTTAGATTAAAAGTAAAGTTGTTTTGGACAAGATGTGTTCTTAATGGGGAGTTCATCATGCGTCAGAAGTTCTCGTGCTCGAAGAAGAAGTGGAGAAGCGCAAGGTAGAGGTGCACGATTTTTTTTTAAAAAAAGAGAATAAAACAGAGCGCAAAACGCAGAACGCGTTTTGCGTTCTGCACAGTGATTCCTCCTGCGGAAAGGAGAGAACTTCCGCCCCTCCCCTATGCCGGAGTTGGACTTTTTGGCCACCGTGGAGCTGGCCACGCCGCCTTTGTTTGCCGTCACAACTCCTCCCCTGCAAATCAGTTCGCCGGCTAACTGTGGAAGTTTTTGGTTGAATTGCTGCCAGAGTTGTTGGAAGTCACCGAAGCCGTTGGAATCCGCCAGAGCAGTCACCTGGCACCCACAAACCGGGAGGTACCACCCCTTTCCCCAATTTTAATCTTGTCGGCCCTTCCTCTAGAAATTTTGTTTGCGGACAGTTTTGGGGGAATTTCTTTAGTCTGGGCCGAACCACCACTGTAGCCGACGGAGTTTCTCGCCGTGAGCTGTTTTCAGCCGGCGACTACTCCACCGACCCTTTGGGCTACTGTGGAACCGCCATGCACCCAGAGTTTTCACTCTGATCAACCACCTCTCACTGACCTACCCTGTTTTTGGACCGAACCGCCACTGTGGTCGGCGGGGTTGGCCGTTGTGAGCTGTTTTTTGGCCAGCGACCACTCTGCCAAGCCTTGGGGATTTTCCTGTTTTGGGCCGAGCTGCCACTGTAGTCGGCGGGGTTGGCCGCCGTGAGCTGTTTTCTGGCTGGCGACCACTCTGCCAAGTTGGGGATTTTCCTGTTTTGGGTCAAGCCGCCATTGTAGTCGGCGGGGTTGGCCGCCATGAGCTGTTTTCCGGCTGGCGACTACTCTTCCAAGCCTTTGGGTTACTGTTGGGATGCCATGCAATCGGATTTTTCAATCCGATCAATGGCCTCTCGTAGGCCTACCCTGTTTTTGGGCTGAACTACTTCTGAGACTGGCAAAAGTTGCCATTTGATCAGTTTTCTGCCGGTCTCGACACCATCTCTCCCACCTCAGATCTTGATTTATCTCCTCGCATATTTTTTTCCTCTTAAATTTTATTTAGCAATCTCTGCATGTTCATCTACCAGAAAATTCACAAGAAGTTTGGCCAGCGGCCATTCCACCTTGCCAGCGGCTAGAGACCACCTCCATGACAATGCTTTACCCACACTATTGGACTGACCTAAGCTCTTTTTGGGGCGTGCAGGCATCTAAATCACCGGTGCGGGTGTTGTGAGAGACGTTCTTAACCGCGGGCGTTAATTGGAGACCTGCACTGCAGTTTCCACCCCAAGCCATCTCTCGTAGTGTATGGGTGCGTGGGCTGCTGGGTATGCACCAACGCAGCCTTAGGGGTATGCCCGAACATCAATTTTGGCCCGGTCGATGAGGTAGGAGACTTTGAACCTTAGAAATTCACTCTAGTGTGTTTTTCTGATAGGATGCATGCTAGGACTAAGGTGTTTAATTGCATGATGTTTAGATGGATATTAATGCGGAGGATGTTAAGTGCAGAGATTAATTTTAATGGTTATATGTGTATATTTTAAAATTATCTGTGTATTAATTAGTTGATTAGTCGTACGTTCACATTATGACTTATTCTTGATTTGAATAGTTGGATGAGCAGAAGACTTGTGTAATTAATTATATTTCTTGCTAAATGCATGAGTGGTTGTGATGCTTACGTAAGAATTATGTTTTCATGCTATAAAGGCTATAAACCATGTTGTAAGATGTATGTGTGATGTATAGTTTAGAACTATGAGTAGTTATACATGTACAGATGATGTACGTATGCTTGATAAGTGATGATCAGTTTCGACTAATTCGAATTTCTGAAAAGTGAGGCAGAGACTTCAAGGTTTAGTAAATAGGCAGATTAGGGTTTGAAGCTTAGATATAAGCGACAAGTAAAGGTACAATCATATTGGTACCTGCATAACGTATAAACTATAAACTTCAACATAATTAAAGTATGTAGTTGATAATAAGAGTGAGTCCTTAGCTAGATTGATGGATTAAATTCCGTTTGGTTGATGACTGACGGATGGTCAGTTTCACCTATAAGATTAACGTAGTTCATACCTTGGAGGTAATGTTTGTGTAAGTTAGGATTTTTGATGCTCTATTGAGAGCACCATGAGTTGTGCGCCCAAGAGTGGCATTGTAAGTTTTCTGCCCAAGAGAGGCATTGTAAGTTTTTTGCCCAAGAGTGGCTTTGTAAATTTTCCTGCCTTAATTGGCATTTTAAGGCCCTTGCTGGCCCTGTATAGCCCCAGAGAGTGGGCATTTGCGCGCTAAGGTAAGTAATATCATGGATCTACTCTTACCTGTTTGATCCTATGCCCCATGAGCACCGGTGTACTTTGCCTTCGGAATCTTTTTAACGCGTAGGTTTCTCCCCGAAGGTTAAGGTGACGCCCTAGTGGCATTCTTTCCTTTCGACAGTAGAGCTAATTGAGATTTAATTAGTTCTATTCGTCGAGTGTAAGTGTAAGATAATAAATGTAAGATTGTAAGTGTAAGTAGTATGTATGTGAAAATGAGAGTTTGATAGATTGTGTTTTGTTATACGTAAGGTGAAAAGAAAAATTTGTAAGTTTAGAAAGCTCAGAGGAATTGTAGTACTCTGATTGAGATTGTATTTATCTTCTCCTGGTTCTTGGTTTGCTACTGTCTTGCAGAGTAGCTTTGGTGTGAACTTTTATGGTTCACTGATTTTGATTCTCCTACTGAGTATGAAAATACTCATGTTCTTTTTTTCTAATCCGCAGGCACTCCAGGGACTTCTGTGGGGCCTAGTTCGAGAGCAGCTTAGCATTTGGGGATACACTTTTTGGAGTGCAGGTCGATTTTTTACTCTATTGTTCCTTGATTAATTTATGCTACGATCTGTTGTAAATAAATTTTGGAGTACATGTATTAAGTGAGGTGAGCGCTTTTACATGTATTATTTTGAACTTGTACACGGACTGTATTATTACTTTCGACTGTTATGGAACTTGTACCCAGCTACGCCTGGGAAAATACATTAAAAGCCCATGGCCATGGCAAATTTTGTCTTTTGTTCGTTATTCATGCCGGGGGATAAATGAGCTACGAGCTTTGAATGTTTTATCGTTTCATATCTTTGTTTTGAATTGAAAAGAAAGTGTTAGAGATGGATTTGATACAAATGAATGAGAATTATAAAAAATTCTTTTCACAAGTTTCATATTTTTGTCAATTTTCACCAATTTATGGCCGTTATATTGCAGAATTTTTATTTAAATTTTATAAAAATTATTTTGAAAACCCCGGGCGTGACAGAATGTTTCTCAGGGTTAGAACTGTCTTTATTTATTGATTATGTTGATTGGATTGGTGGGAATAGAAATAGTTTTTAATGCATTCATATACAATTTAGTGGTTGAAGATAAATATTATTTAGAAACCTTTAAAAATAAAATGAAAAGCTACAACTTCCCATAGACGTCATTAAAAACACAGATAGAGTTAAATAAATTGAATATTGATGGTTAGAATTCGCCATGGCAAAGAGATATTTCGACGGAGTGAAGGCTTCGATTTAAAAGCTTAATTTACGGTTACTATATTGTATTGGAAAGTAACCTAAAATATGAGGGAGGAGTAACCTAAAACACGAGGGAGGAGTTTCTGTCACATATACTTCAATTGCCCAAGTATCTTTAGTACGTGCATTTTACTTCGGAGTCTCACAATTGTTATTTTGATGAATGGGGCATTTATAATAGAGTCCCGTTTATATAAGCCCGGGCTCACGCGCACCTACGTGACCCTGGACTCATATGGGCCATTAGATTTACATCCAACGACCCATAATACTCACCGGCCATTTAAACCCATGAGTATTATGGGCCACCAGATGTAAATCCGACGGCCCATAGAGCATGGGCTCACGTAGTCACGCGTGAGCCCGGGCTCATATAAACTTTTCCCCTTATTATGTATAATATATACATTTAGGCACATATTTCCAATGTGTATCACACGAATGAAGATAGTTCGCCACGTTTGAGTTGTCCACACGTGCGTTGCACATAGTAGAAATGGGCCATCCCTCGTCATAAAGGTGAAAACCATGAAACACTTCCACCAGTTCTTCACAGCCGAATGTTTCTTCCTAGGCTAACTTCTGAGGTATTCTCTTACGGACCCATATTCTTGTCTCCCTACAAGCAAATCATGGGACTGTAGGTTGGCGACGGGTGGATGTCCAAGAGCATCCTCCCCATATGTACCCTAACTCATGGAGGAAGACATGGATAGTTGTGTTTCTACCTAAAGGTGGCCATACCAGAACAATAGTAATGTTGGATGTGGAGAATATAAATGTTTTTACTTATGCATGAACTAGTTCTTACCTGCTATGCTCTGATGATGAAACAAGAAAGGCAGCAAATTTTTGGGTGTGGAGAAGGTCGGCAAAAGCTTTAACTGATCCGGCTCAACTGATAACTGGTAGTGGCTGACATAGGTAACTCTTGGGTACATTGAATCTTTACTTTTAAAGGCACTTATAGGGTGTGTGTGTGTGTGTGTGTTGCATGTGCAGTTGTAATACAGGAAGGAATGATTGAGCTTAAGAATCAAATTGAAGAACGTAAACACAAACTTCTTTCAATTTTGAGACGGAAAGCATTAATTGATAAATATCAACTGATAATTGCTATCACCTAACTGATATAACTCTCAGGTGTATTCAGATAGATACAAATGAGTAGCCTTTTTATGTGTGGGGAGGAGAGTGGGATGCAAATCGACACAAGTATGATAGCTCCAATGCCAAGTCAGATCTCATATTTGTTAGAAGCTCATTGATGTACTAATCCTTGGTGACCATGGTTTTCAAAGTAATAGGATGTTGTAGCAAGGAATACTCGTTGAAGATGAGTTTTACATATCCTTTGGCAATCCCCCTGGACCTACCTCCAATGGAAATACACGATACTAGGACTCTCCATTATTTTCTATGCTATGCGAAGGCCAGGCACGATGGTCTCCCATTGAAAATAACCAAAGTAAAATATGTACACATGTTCCAGGAATGTGACCCAATTTTTGTTGTATCCGAACCAATGATTAACCAGTTGATTATGTTGAATAATTCCGACATCCATAGTAGACATGCAAATGAAGTGACCCCAAAGGTGGAAGTGAAGGAAGTAGGAGTGAGGGATGCAAAAGAACTCAATGATCATTTGGCAAGTGGTGTGGCTGATAGGGACATTTTGGACAACAACACAATGGATTTGAGTGACGACGCATAAGTAGATGACTTATTGCGTGAGGCCAAGGGGTTGGAGGCAAGGAAAGCTCTTGTTTAAATTTGCAATCCGATTCAGAAGAAGAACTAGTAGATGTCCTGATTGCAAGGGTTGAAGTGGATAAGGTGCACATCTCTAATATTGAGGAGATTGTGGCCAACTCAAATGAGGGAAATGATGCCAGAGGAGCTAATGATGAAGAAAGTGGGACAAAAATCATGTATAACATTGATGTAGAAGATGTCATCTACGATGGATGGCAAGATCATCATGAGGAAGACATTAAATGTGATAAATTTGAATTGCATGACTATGATGAGTATGTCTACATTGTAGGAGGAGATGATGATATTTGGTATGGAAATGGTCAAAATGCGACTGCTGTAAGTACGAAAGGTGGAAGAGGTCCGCCTCTGAACTTAAATAAAGTGACAAACATTGACATGGCTGAAAGAAAGTGGTAAGAAATATTAAATCCTTATTATTATCTATTTGTTTGCTAATTTATCAATGTGTAGTAAATTTGTAGTGGTGTTAAATGAAAGGGGATGAAGTTCCAACAAGAGAAAATGGAGCATTGTCACTCATAAATGACGGAGATGGTGGTTGGAGGGGGAAAACACCATCATCAAGTACCATTTTTGGGAAACCTTCGGCACCAGAACCACTTCAAAGGTCATATCATATCTTACATAGTTAGTTAACTGATTATACTTAACTTATAACTGTTTGTCTCATTCTAATACTGATATAAATATAATCTTTCATCAGATTAGATGTGAAGGTGTGTGTGAATGAAGAGCACAACATGGTTGTGGAGGTGTATTTGTATGACTAAGGCAAAGATTCGAACGTAGTTCTACTTAGCCAAGAGTTTATGGATAAGGACTCTCTGAAGCTACATATACACAAGTATGCTATGCACAACAACTTTGAGTTCAAGGTAAAATATTCAAATAAATCTCGATTCACAGTTGTGTGCAATGTGTCAGGATGTCCATGGAGGTTACATGCTGTGATAACTAATGGGTGTAATATCTTCAAAGTGAAAGCTATGAACAATGTTCATACATGTAGGAAACCAATATTTGGAGGAGATCATAAACAAGAAAAAATGGGTATTATTGCTGATTCAGTTGTGAAACTACTTACGAAATATGTTGCTTATACTCCAAAGGATATTCAAGTTGATGTCAATTTGGAATATGGAGTGAAGATGAATTATTTGAAGGCATATAGGTTGAAGGTTGCGGAGTTTAACAAAAGAGGATCTTATAAGTATCATATGCCGAGTTGGCTAATTCAGTCATCTCAACTGCTCTCCAGCATGACTCATCAGATCTGACATTCGAGAGATGCTTTGTTTTCTTTGGAGTAGCCATGGAGAACTTCAAGAAGTACATGCGATAAGTTATATGCATAGATGACACATTCTTAAAAGGAAGGTACAAAGGGACTTTGTTCATGATACTTACTTTCGCTAGTGAGAACCGTATATACCCAACTGCTTGTGCTATTGGAGAAGGATAGAATAATGATGCATGGGGTTGGGTCCTTGCACATTTGGAAACCCGCCTTGGTTATTTGGAGGGCCTAGTGATACTTTCTAATTGGCATTTGGTTATTTGGAGGCTTAGTGATACTTTCTGATCGGCATAGATCAATCACATCACAAGTAGCTCCAATGTTTCCATATGCCACACATGGATATTGTGCATTTCACATATCTCAAAACGTGTTTGCACATTTTAAAGACAAAGGTTTGAACATTAACTTCTTCAGGGTAGCAAAAGCTTTTAGGCCGGAGACGTATATGGAAGAAATAACTATCATTGAGGAGAAAAACCCCGATGCCTACAAGTGGTTAACAAGAATTGATAAGTCACGGTGGGTTAGTGCTTGCTTTCCATCGCCCAGGTATATTTAGTCACATCCAATCCATGCTAAGTCTTCAATGGAATGCTTAGGGAGCAACAACACTTCCCCATTGTCATGATCATTGAGGCCATTTATTGGAAGGCTCAAGAGATGTGGTACAAACGTGGATTGGAGGCACAACATTGGAAAGGCTACTTAGACTAAATATGCCGAAGGCAAGATGCAGAAGTGTAATGAAGCAGCTAGAGGTATGATGTGTTATCCTATAAGTGGCCATGAGGACTTCACTAAGTCTGAAAGAAGGATGATCAAGTTGACCTAATCGCAAAGACTTATACATGTGGGAAGTTTGAACAAATGGAGTTGCCTTGTGAACATGCATTGGCAGCATGTGACACCCAAGACTGAATTATGTTGACTATTGCTCTCCGTTCTACACAATAGAAACCTATAGGAAAATCTATGCAAGGGAGTTTATCCGGCCCTCGAACATAAAAGATGGGAGACTCCTAAAGATGTGCAGAGCCTTAAGTTGAGGCCTCCCAAGGAGAAGGCACGACTGGGCCAGATAAAGAATAAGCGGATTGTAACGCCCGAGATTTTTCATACATTTTTCTTAAAATTCACAATTTTTTTTTGCAATATAACTGTTATAAATTGGGAAAAATAACAAATACAAAACCTATGAAAGCCGTTCAAAATTTAAAACATCACATGTCAATCATTTTCCCTTACAAATTTTTTTCATTCAATCAAACATCATACGGCCAAACCAAACTTCCACAAGCGCTACTCGAAAAATAATCGTACGAATAAATTGCTATGATCATAGACTTTAAATACAAATCTCTCCTAGGCATCCCTGAGTACAAGTCCCATAATAGTCCACAATCTAATCTAAATTACAAGTCCAGAAAGATAAACATCTTAATTCTCATTTCACCCAATACAAGAGATCACGACACAAACATTACTCGGAGTCATGTATATACCTGAGTCCAAGGGAATCAATCCACCATGGAAATGAGCATCCATCTTCAGGAGCTCTCCATCACAAACTTGCAAAAGCCTCCCGAACAATGAGGCTAAAAATAGGGTAATGAGTATTTTCGTACTCAGTAGGAAAATACCTAGTAGGGGAGTTCTAAACAGTGAACTCAATAAATCCATACGTAGATGCGTTCATGCAACTCAAACATGAAGCAAATAGGCATATCATAATCATGCTCATATGCATACAATCATGCATATCATCATGCTAAAATTATACCATCAAATCAATCTTACAAATACACTCTTAATCAGAGTCATACAAGCTTACTCGTACCACCGTACGCTTACTTAAACAACTTACACATACCTATACGACCTTACTCGTACAATCATATACTTACTCATACAGCTTACACATACTTGTACGACCTTACTCTTACAATCTTACTCTGAATCATACTCTTACAGTCTTACTCATACTCTTATAGTTGTGCTCATACTCATACTCTTACAGTCATACACATACTCATACTCTTACAGTCGTGCTCATATACATACTCTTACAGTCATGCACATACTCATACTCTTACAGTCGTGCTCATACTCATACTCTTACAGTCGTGCTCATACTCATACTCTTACAGTCGTGCTCATACTCATACTCTTACAGTCGTACGCATACTATCGACCACTGAAGCTCATTACAACTAATAAGCTCCGTCATTGAAATGGAAAAGAATGTCACTAGAGCATCACCTTAACCTCCAAGGAGTGACTAGACGCCATGAACTTTTCTGAAGGTAAGGCACACCAATGCTCATGGGGCATAGGATCAAATAGGTAAGAGCAGGTCCAAGATACTACTTACCTAAGCGCGCAAACATAAACACAAATGCCCACACTTTAGGGGCCATACAGTTGCCCACCATAATAGGTCTTATAGTGTCATAGAATTGCCCACCATAATGGGTCTTATAGTGTCAGTGCCACTCTTGGGCAGAAATCATACAGTGCCACTTGCGCAAAAACATATAGTGTCACTCTTGGGTAGAATCATACAATGCCACTCTTGGGAAGAAATCATACAACGCTCTCAATAGAGCATCAAACGTCTGGGCTTAATATAACACACAGACCAAATTGAAAATATACATTGCTCTCAACAGAGCATCAGACGTCTGGGCTTCATACAACACATAGACTAAATCGGAAACATACATCGCTCTCAATAGAGCACTATATGTCTGAGCTTCCTACAGCACACAAACAAAGTCGGAAACATACATCGCTCTCAATAGGGCATCAGATGTTTAGTGCTCTATACAATACACAGACAACATCCCACAGGATAAGCACCTTGGCAAGACATGAGAAATTCTCAACAGATTCATTATCGGCTAGCTCAAACACGAAACTTAATCCGTCGAACCCTCAAGTCTCAAACTCACAATGCTATCATTAGCTTTCTTATAATTCAAGTTTGAATTAGGTAATTTATGTGGTACAATTATGCCACACAAACACTCAAGCATACCGTGCTCCACTGATCAAATTAAAGTTGAGCCCGATCCAAAACCTGAGTTCGTCAGGGCATCATACTTCACTTAATTCTTCCATATCATTATCATAACTCATCGTACATCGAATCCTTACAGTCTTACATACTCCGCCATCCACCTTATGGCCAAAATATCTTACACAAACGTCATCAAACTAAACTCCTCAGAGCCAAACCCAATTATCACCCTCTTATACCTTACTTATTATGCTTACTTTTCACTTTATAATATGTACGTTATGCTTGTACAATTATGCACACTCTTATTGTCTAACAATCCCCCAACATGCGCTCTGATCCAAAACAATCCACTCCAATCCTTGTCCGTCATACTCATATCCTTTGTCATCCGTCATACGCTTACACATCCATATCCAAATCCATACCAAATATGGTCACTTCTTACCATCTATAGGCCATACCTCTGCCCACATGCATATACACATATCCATAGCATAGGCAAATAGCCATCATATACGTAGCTTACCAACATACTCACTAGCCATCATTAGCGCATACATACACATTTATACATACTTCAAACATACATGCTAGCCATCACTAGCACATACATACACATCCATACATACTTCAAACATGCACGCTTGCCATCACTAGCACATAATTAATCAACATACGAAGCTTACCAACAAACACGCTAGCCATCACTAGCACATACTCAATCAACATACGAAGTTTACCAACAAACACGCTAGCCATCACTAGCACATACTCAATTAACATACGAAGCTTACCAACAAACATGCTAGCCATCACAAGCACATACTCAATCAACATATGAAGCTTACCAATAAACACACTAGCCATAACTAGAACATACTCAATCCACATATGAAGCTTACAAATATACACGCTAGCTATCACTAGCACATATTCAATTCACATACGAAGCTTACCAACATACTTCAAACATACATACAGCCCATATGCATGTCATATGCATTTCAACATGGCATAATATATCCTCTTACATCATGCAAACAGATCATGATTTAACATCCAAAGCATTGAATCATACAATCCTAGCATGCTGCTACTCATTCAAAGTATGCTATCATGAAATTACGAGTTCAAAGCTCCCCTACCTTGTAATCATGACATTTGATGGTGAGCACACAACGGTGGTGGCATCGGCGGTGGAGTTGGTGGCCAAAAGCATTGCCAAGTTGAGAGAACTACTGTCCCAAGGATTTTAGGAAGTGCCACAAACAATCACAGCCAAATGGGGTGTCAAAAGTAAATGCACCAAAATTTGTGACCAATGGCGGCACACTAGGGTGACTGGGAGAAAGGTCAAGTCAACATAAGTGGCGATTCAACCAAATGTTGAGGGTGTACTCACTGAAGGTTGGCCAATGGCTGAGAAGTACTCAGCCAGCCGCACGATGTCTAAATCGATCGTGGACAACACCCAACGGCATCGATTTCACGTCATCGAGGGCCCACATAAGGGTAGAGAGTGTGGGGCGATGCTCAAGGATAAAGGAAAGGTGGTGGACGACTCTAGCGTCAACTCTATTTGGTAGCAGAGCCATCTAATGATCGGGCGGCGTAAAAGCGGCGCCTAAACCCAATAGCACACACATGGCCACATGCACACGTGACCAAAAAGGACCACTCTAGGGGGAGATGGGTTGGACGGTAGTGGCCCAAAGCCCACAAAAGGGCAACCAAGCTATGGCCAGGAGGTGGTGGCCGATCGAAGAGGCGACATCGTCAATCGCCACCCACAACCAACACATTTGGTTCAGGCAGCTGTGCATCTCTCATGGTATAGGGCAAAGACAATTAGCCCATTCCGAGCGGAGGTATAGTCAAGCCAAGTGGGGCTGACCCTCACTGTCACTGAGCCGGGGCAGAGCCCACGATGGCCAAATGGCCCACAGCTCACCGATGGCAACGACCCGAGACTCACCTAAAGCGTCTAATCGGGTGGAGCAAGACAATAGGGGTGAAGCGGGGTCGGAAACGGTAACCCCCTACCGACACTAGGTCGAGGTAGCTGGACAGAGTGCGTCCGATGGCCGATCTTTGGATTCTGGATTTATATACTCTTTTTTATTTTTACATTTATGTCCCCAACACACGTTTACCTCCCGGTTATGCGTTGTACCTCCAAAATTCACGTTGTAAGCGCGCGACGAAGCCTACGGCCCACGACTAAGCTCCACACCCAACTCTATAGATATAAATACTAGGGAAAACACACAAATATAAATACGCTGAAGTGTTACATTTCTCACCAAAAATGACTAGAAAAATAGCAAAAAAATCAAAGAAAATCGTATAAAAATCAGTGACATTACACGGATTCTCTCTCAAAGTGAAGAAAAAAGGAGAGTACAATGTCATAAGTGCAAACAATATGGTCATTATCGCAATACTTGTACCGCAGTAATTGGAGAGAACCCGGTCGGGGGCCCTACTCCTCAGCCATCCACATCTACACCCCCTCTTCCTCCTGATAAGTATGACATCGATATCTATTTTATATGTCTTTTTACCTTATTTGCTAGTATAGATTAGGTTAATTTAGAGTTAGTTATGGTTTATTTAGATTAAACTAGATATTAGTATTTTAGTTTAATTATTAATAATTTTGTAGTTATTAGTAGTTTAGATGTGTATTTAAACAAAGTTGGAATTTTAATTATATTCTACATGTCTAAAAAATGGTATTTTATGTTTTGTAGGTAAAGTGCGCTTATTGAAGTACTTGGACGATGTTTGAAATGCTTGAAAATAGTCTTCATATGCTTTAAAGTGATTTGGACAACTTTTCGGAGTTATAAACAAGTTAGAAATTAATATGGACACGAAGGAAAGCTTAATGAACAGAATATGAACAGTCCGGGAAAACAGAAACACTGTAGCCGATCGATCGGGCATGTAGGGTGATCGATCTGGATAACGTGAATTCAGATGAAAATACAGTGTAGCCGATCGATCGGGAATGCAGGGCGATCGATCGGCATAACGTGCAGTTTCCTTGTTTGACCCAAATTCCAATCCTTTTCATATTGGACTTCTTCCTACGGAACTTATGCCTATAAAAAGACATATTTTGCTTAAAATTGGAGGATTCCAGTAGATTTTAAGAGGAGAAAAAGGAAAAAGAAGATGGAGAAGAACTCAAAACTTTCAATGGAGATTCAAGTGCTTTCTTCTACCATGGAAGGCTAGACTTTTTTTTTACTTAGGAGTTGATGAAGCTATAGATAAGTTTCAGTTTCTTTTCTTTTTAATTTAGATCTTAGTTGTGAATAATGACAATTGTATTATATGGATTTCCTTTTTAATGGAAGAGCTTTTAATGTTTATTCAAGTCTATGTTGATTTATTGTCTTGTAGATGATAGATTGATATGGTTTTGATATTTGCATCAATTCTAATTTCTGTGATTTAGATGAGATGGTCATACAATAGTTTTAATTTTCAGATAATTAATGACTTGGATGAGTTATACTAAGATTATACGGGTCATGCCTATAGCTAGTTTAGTGTAGATGATTCGTGCTATTGTCGAAGATAGTTCATGCCATGGAAGTTAATTAATGATTCTTTTTGAAGTAATTCTAGCTTGTAGCTGAGAATACTTGTTCATGTTCACACTAGATTTAGATTAAGAGTTAAGGAATTGTTATGGTTCTATAGTGGATTCAATTTCCTAAGTAAATTCCATCATATTAATCTCTTATTTTTAAACTAGTTGATTTATTTCCTTTACTTAATTAAAGTTTAAGTTTGTTTTAGTTTTCAATCAACAAATTCCTCTTTAGATTTAGTGATAGTCCATCCGTCCCTGAGGTTCGACAACCCTTAAATACTTATCCAGTACAATTACCTTGTACACTTGCAAAGGGTTTAATTATAAACGATCAAGTTTTTGGCGCCGTTGCCGGGGACGGTGTTGATTTGTTACCAAATTAGTATTAGGATAATTCTATCTAATTTAGATTCAGTTTACTTTAGTTTTTAGGTTAATTTTTAGTTTCTTACCTTTAGTTAATTTGATCTTGTAGGCTGAGTTGAAGATCATACTCTCTACACTTGTGGCCACAAGTGGACATCGACAAGCATAGTGCTTCTCTTCGGTTTGCAAGCTCTTTTTCTCTCTTAATTTTTAGTTCTTTTCTTAGTTAGTTTTTACTTATTCTTCCCCTTTTTACACTTAAAATTGTGTGGTGTGTTTGTGGTGTATGCATGGTCGTCGCTCCTTACTCCCCCGATTAGTACCATTTGACCCTGAGCCTGAGCGGACATCTAGGAGAGCTGAGTTGCCCTCGACCTACATCGCTACACCCCCAAACTCTCCCACCAATTCCTCCACTCACACTACTTCTACCCCCATCATGGCTGAACATCAGTTAGTAGATACACCACTTAAAGCTCTAAGGGAGTAGTACACTCCCAATGAGTACACCTCTCCTTCATGCATTAGGTTGCCAGCGGTTGCTGCCCAAAATTATGAGATTAAGCCCAATGTCATTCAAATGCTTCCATCCTTTTATGGGCTTAATAATGAAAACTCGTATAGGCACTTAGATGACTTCTTAGAACTATGCACAACTTTTAAGCTCTCAAATTTAACCGATGAGGCTGTTAAACTTCGCCTTTTTCCTTTCACATTGAAAGATAAGGCTAAGGAATGGCTTCACTCATTAGAGCCAAACACTATCACAACATGGGCCCAAATGCAACAAGAGTTCCTTAAAAAGTACTTCCCCATAGGTAAGACCAACCAAATGAGAAAGGTCATAACCACTTTTGCCCAACTTCCCACTGAACAGTTCCATGAGAGTTGGGATAGACTTAAGGACCTTCTTAGGAGGTGTCCTCATCATGCTGTCCCTAAGTGGCAATTAGTGCAACGTTTTTATGAGGGTCTTACTGAACAAAACCGTCATCTTGTTGATGCAAGTTGTGGGGGTACCTTTTTGCTAAAAAATGAAAATGAGGCATGGAAACTTTTTGAGGACTTGAGTGAAAATTCTCTTCAACATGCTACGTTGAATAGAAATGAGAGTGGATTATCTACCTTAAACAATGCCCCCTCTAGGGGTGGCTTTTATGAAGTCAAAAACCGATTAGACCTCTCTTCTAAAGTTGATACTTTGAATAGGAAACTAGACCTTCTTATGACTTCAACCCATCAGCCCACTCCCTTCACTCAAGATGCATGCACAATATGCCTTAGCCCAGCCCATACTATCATTGAGTGCCCCTCTGCCTCTCAATTTCCTGAGCTTGTCCAAGACCATGTGAATGCCACCCAATCCTTCCCTAGGGCTGAGAACAATCCATTTTCAAATACATATAACCCTGGGTGGAGGAATCATCCTAACTTTTCTTGGCAGACACAAAACGAAGGGGTTATGGGTAACCAACTCCCTAGGCAACCATTCCAAGTCCCACCAGCCCATATCCATCAACCTCAAGTGCAACCCCCATATGTCCAACCCAATAGGAGTCCAAGTTTTGAAGAAAAGGTCTTGAGTGCCCTGCAAGGCATTCAATCTCAATCCCAACTCCTCCACTCTCACACTCAATCCATAGCAAAGTTAGAAGCTCAAATTGGACAACTAGCTAATGTTATTAACAAGAGAGAGATGGGGACGTTGCCTAGTCAACCCCTACCAAACCCTAAAGGTCAATTTCAGGTAGAGGGAGCTCCTCCCTCTAATGAACAAGTTAATTCCATAATGACCCTTAGGAGTGGGAGGATTATTGACAAGAGTGTTGGGGGGACACCAGTGACAGATGATAGGAGTGAGGAGTTAGAGAGGGCGGCCCCTAATGAACCTCAAGTAGAAGTTTGTGCACCACATGAGAAGGAGTTTGTATCTCCTTCCCCTTCCTTAGAGCCACAATCTAAGACCACCTCTGAGGGATCTTATATCTCTAGGGCACCTTTTCCTCAGTGTCTTGACATGGCCCCACCATTTAGAAAGAGCACAGCTAGGACTGATGAGATTCTTGAGACTTTTAAACAAGTCAAAATTAATCTCCCCCACTTAGATGCCATTAAGCAAGTCCCTGCTTATGCAAAGTTCCTCAAAGACCTATGCACTCAAAAGCGTAAATCTAAGACCCATGTGTCTAAGAAGGTCTTTCTCACCGAACAAGTTAGCTCTCTTTTGAAGTTTGACACCCCACCTAAGTATAAGGACCCTGGAGTACCCACTATTTCTTGTGTCATAGGTGATCATTCTATCCATAGAGCCCTACTTGACCTTGGTGCGAGTGTCAATCTACTCCCTTACTCGGTGTATGAGAAACTAGGGTTAGGTGAATTGCAGCCTACATCAGTTACCTTGCAACTAGCCGATCGTTCTGTGCGTAAGCCTCGAGGAGTCATTGAGGATGTCTTAGTGAAGGTTGACCGGTTCTTTTTCCCTTTTGATTTTATTATTTTAGATATGGAGACCGGTGCCAACCCCACATATCAAATTCCTATCATTCTAGGTCGTCCTTTTCTAGCCACAGCTAATGCATGCATAAATTGTAGGACGGGGGTAATGGAGATAACTTTTGGGAACATGAAAGTGCACCTAAATATTTTTGATGTGTCTAACCATTTGCCTGCAACTTCTAATGTTGAATGTTTTATGGTAGACAATTTTAGATTTGATGCTTATGATAGAGGTCCATCTTTTGTAGCATCAGCCCATAATCAAGTCGTGCCTTCTAATTTTTCTACATCATCTTTTTGGAGACTTAAGAGAAGAGCCAATGCTAATATCTACCAGCTGCCCTGATATATTTGAGAATGTTGGCAATGTCTGGCTGAAGACATTAAACTTAGCGCTTCTTGGGAGGCAACCCATGTTTTTGATATATATCTTTACCTTCCTTTTGTTTATTTTCTTTGCTTCATTTAGGCTTTATTTACTTATTTTCTCAGTTTTTTTTCTCATTATAGTTTTTCTTCTTTTATGAGATCTAATACTTTAGGTTTGGGGGAATGCTCATCACTTATATTTATTTTTTTCTCCAATCCTATGTACTTCATTTTCAGAATAGTGGAATAGTTATACTTTCAGGTGATATCTTTCTTTCCCTCTTTTACTTATTCTTGTCATTGTAGTATATATTTTCTTTAACATTGAGGACAATGTTCAGTTTAGGTTTGGGGGTGTAGAAAGATAATTTTTCTTTATTATTTTTCTTTTAGATGTTTTAGAGTATTTTTTTATTTATTTCTCTTTTGTTTACTTTTAAGTGGGTTTTATAGCTTATTTTCTTTTAAAAGGATATGTCTGTTTTTAAAGAGATCAATTTCATGAAGAAAGTTCAAGTAATTAATTAAGTGATGAAAATGATTAAGTGAGTAATTTCTATTTTATTTTCATTATCTTGGATAATTGTGCTTATATTTTTAAATCACATTTCACACACTTGAAACTTGTAGGAATATAATTTTATGATTTATTACTTGTAATCTTAGTGGGATATCTTTAACTGAGCATATATTTTTGAAAACTTGGCAATTGAGTAATTTTTAATATTTTATGATAGATCTTTATGCTTAGCTTTTATTTGAAAAGAAAATGGGATAAGTGTGTATAAAAAAAGAATAAAAAAATGAAAAAAAAAGTGAAAAAAAAAGAAGTTGAAAAAAAAATAGATTGAATGAAAAAAAAAATGATGAAAAAAATAGTAAAGGTTTGTTTCTCTTTTTACTGAGTAACCGGACCTTGTGCCTAGGCAAGTATAAGGGATCGCGTCAAAAGGTGAAAAGTTGAGATAAATTCTTTTATGACTTACTTGGTTCTGTAGCCTTTATAGTTCGAGTTATTAAGCCTGAGGGGTGTTTCAACACCTAGTGCCTTGAGCCAACTGGATTAGGGACACTGGCCTAACGCTTGTTACATGGACTATTTAGAAAGCTTAATAGAACTAAGTATTGCACAAGTCATATTTTAAGGTATATTATGCTCTTAGTCCCTGAATTTAATTTGAAGGCTATTACATGAAGGTTTATTATGAGATGTTAAAGATGAAAGATTGTCATTGTTATATTTTTGAGTTAGTGAACTTTAATGAGCTTAGTTAATGGGTCACATAAGATATGCTTGTTAATAAAGAGTGAAATTCTATGACTACAAAGTTTCTACACTTTATGTTTTTAAAATGTATATATGTAGTTGCACAATTATTTCTAAGATGGGGTTATAGAATGGATTATTCCTTACTTGAAAGTGATCAGATCTTAATTGTTTACTTGTTTCAAGTATTTGTGGTTGGTTCTTTTTAAAAATAGTTATGTGTTTTTAAGAGAAAATTGTTTTTCAATTTTTTGTTTTCTTGTTTGTTTGTTTTATTTTTCTTAGGTTTTAATGTTTGTGGGTATCATTACTACAAACCCTCATGAGACACAACTCGTCCAACTAGGGACACCTAAGGGTTTAAAGGCTTGTTGCATACGCTAAATGCAATCGTGATTCCCTACGAATGTGGCTTTTATTTATTTTATTTTTTTAGATTAGTTGTTTTATTTTATTTTTGTTTTGCTCGAGGACTAGCAAAATATAGGTTTGGGGGTATTTGATAAGTATGACATCTATATCTATTTTATATGTCTTTTTACCTTATTTGCTAGTATAGATTAGGTTAATTTAGAGTTAGTTATGGTTTAATTAGATTAAACTAGATATTAATATTTTAGTTTAATTATTAATAATTTTGTAGTTATTAGTAGTTTAGATGTGTATTTAAACAAAGTTAGAATTTTAATTATATTCTACATGTCTAAAATATGGTATTTTATGTTTTGTAGGTAAAGTGCGCTTATTGAAGTACTTGGACGATGTTTGAAATACTTGAAAATAGTCTTCATATGCTTTAAAGTGATTTGGACAACTTTTCGGAGTTATAAACAAGTTAGAAATTAATATGGACACGAAGGAAAGCTTAATGAACAGAATATGAACAGTCCGGGAAAACAGAAACACTGTAGCCGATCGATCGGGCATGTAGGGTGATCGATCTGGATAACGTGAATTCAGATGAAAATACAGTGTAGCCGATCGATCGGGAATGCAGGGCGATCGATCGGCATAACGTGCAGTTTCCTTGTTTGACCCAAATTCCAATCCTTTTCATATTGGACTTCTTCCTACGGAACTTATGCCTATAAAAAGACATATTTTGCTTAAAATTGGAGGATTCCAGTAGATTTTAAGAGGAGAAAAAGAAAAAAGAAGATGGAGAAGAACTCAAAGCTTTCAATGGAGATTCAAGTGCTTTCTTCTACCATGGAAGGCTAGACTTTTTTTTTACTTAGGAGTTGATGAAGCTATAGATAAGTTTCAGTTTCTTTTCTTTTTAATTTAGATCTTAGTTGTGAATAATGACAATTGTATTATATGGATTTCCTTTTTAATGGAAGAGCTTTTAATGTTTATTCAAGTCTATGTTGATTTATTGTCTTGTAGATGATAGATTGATATGGTTTTGATATTTGCATCAATTCTAATTTCTGTGATTTAGATGAGATGGTCATACAATAGTTTTAATGTTCAGATAATTAATGACTTGGATGAGTTATACTAAGATTAGACGGGTCATGCCTATAGCTAGTTTAGTGTAGATGATTCGTGCTATTGTCGAAGATAGTTCATGCCATGGAAGTTAATTAATGATTCTTTTTGAAGTAATTCTAGCTTGTAGCTGAGAATACTTGTTCATGTTCACACTAGATTTAGATTAAGAGTTAAGGAATTGTTATGGTTCTATAGTGGATTCAATTTCCTAAGTAAATTCCATCATATTAATCTCTTATTTTTAAACTAGTTGATTTATTTCCTTTACTTAATTAAAGTTTAAGTTTGTTTTAGTTTTCAATCAACAAATTCCTCTTTAGATTTAATGATAGTCCATCCGTCCCTGAGGTTCGACAACCCTTAAATACTTATCCTAGTACAATTACCTTGTACACTTGCAAAGGGTTTAATTATAAACGATCAGCCCACCCCCATCACCAACTCATGCTAACCAAAAGTTGTCAACATCTACACATGTCCCACATCTAGTCGACAAGGTGGGTAGTAAAGTGATGTGCTTAGCGAGGGCACAGGTGGTACTTCGGAGACTCACGTAGGGAAAGGGGAGGAAGAAGGAAGAAAGGGGGGAATTGACTGAGTTCTCTATTTCCATAACCGAACGAAGGAAGGGGACGACCCTCTTATGGGGAGCCACGCCCTCCTACATTGGGAAACATGCCGCTAGTGGGCCCGTCTATCCCGTGGTCCAGTAGCGCTCCTATCACAATTCAATAATGCAATAAATAAATACAACTGCAATTAATATAAGGGAAACTAGCCTAATGTACTAAAATAAAGATAAAAGAAGAGTTGTCAGTGAAAGTGCACAACACTCCACCACGCTTCCACTATTCGCCTTGTCCTCAAGGCAACCAAGTTGGATAATGAGCCATAAACTCCTCCTTAGGCATCCATGTGGCATCCCCGAGGGCCTGGCCCTTCCAAGGAATTAGAACCTCCGTGATGATGCAATCGGAGCCTCGGACCCGATGCTTATCAAGTATCAAGGCTGGAACAGGGTCGGAAGGCAAAACCTATCCCATCAAAGGGGGTGGCGAAGCAACAGTGGCTAAGGACACATCACCAATGCTACAGCGTAGCCTGGAGGCATGGAAGACGGGGTGAACAAGAGAACCAGGCAATTGGGCAAGGTGGTATGCCACTGGTCCAATACGCTCATCGACAATGTAAGGACCATGGAAACAGTGGGCGAGCTTAGAGTGCTCAGGCTGGAATAAGAATGTCTGGCGATGTGGTAGCACTGAGACATAAACCAAGTCTCCCACCATGAACTCCTTGTTAGAGTGATGGCCATCATAAAGCTGCTTCATCAAGTTCTAAGCCACAGACAAGTTCTCCTTAAGCTGGCGAAGAACCTCATCCTGAGTCTGGAGCATATAATCCACCTCAGCCATAGAGGAGCGATGAGGCCATCCGTCTGAGGATGGTAGGCAGTGCTCATATGGAGAGTAGTACCCTATAAAGTGAAGAACTCCCGCCAAAATTGAGAGATGAAAATCTGGTCACGATCATAAACAATAATGTGTGGCATACCATGGAGTTTAGCTACCTCTCGAACATAGAGCTCTGCCATTGTCTTGGCAGTGAAAGGGTGACCCAGAGCGCAAAAATGTGAGTACTTGGACAACTGATCCACCACCACCATAATCACAGACTTGCCTTGCACCAAGGGTAGGGCCTTAACGAAATCCATTGAAACATCCTCCCAAACCTTATCTAGAATAGGCAAGGGCTGAAGCAACCCAACAGGCATAGTCGTGGCGGCCTTGGCTCGCTGACAGACATTGCAAGAGGCGACATAGTCCTGGACTGCCTGACGGATATCATGCCACAGAAAACTCTGGCTGACCCGCTTATAAGTGCGGACGGCCCCTTCGTGTCCGGCCATTGGAGAGTCATTGTCTTGGCGAATATGATATTGAATGTCTCTAAGGGTCGGAAATCCATAAGGTAGAACTCTAGAAAAACATCTCAAAACTCCTTTACCAAAGACTGAACCTTTTCAAGAATATCCTCACCTTCACGACCTCCTTAGACACTAAAACATATACAACATCATATTTTCTTCATTTCCTCAATAATTTTCCACTAGACAAAGAATCACCTCTTTATTGTTTTAGGGCTTAACCATCTCATCCTTATGAATCACCTCTTTATTGTTTAAGGGATTAACCATCGCATCCTTATGGGACAAAAGAACAAATTTTATATTATTCTAGATAATACTATATACGTTCTTAGGCCACTATGCATCACACATCTATCATATTGCCAAATTTGTCCAAATAATAAATGATAAGCATTCATAGTAACAACATTACACCATATCTTATCCTTGTATGTAGAACTAATAGAGAAAGAACAAAACATTGTTTAAAAACTTTTACCTCACTACCTTTCTTCAACTAAGAAAGTTTATATAGATGCGGATGGGGTATAGTGCTCCACTAAAGCTTTTAAATAGCCTCTTGAGCCACCACATTGTCAATGTTTCTTAAATAAATCACAAGTTTGCATACTTTGTTTCCAATAGTGCAAGTAGTAGGGAATATGTTAATTCCTTAGCCAACGATCACCCTCAACCTCCTTAGGAGCAAAGAAGAGACGATGTGTCACTAAAATTTCTTTGTGATCACCTTCCACCATCTCCTTATCTTGTTCATGCTCATCATATATGAGGTTAGTGTAATCAATATCATTAGAGTAAGCATTCTCATTATATTCAGTAAATAATCCTTTACCAATCTGGTTATTTTGAGGACAATTTGCTTCTCTATGATCCATTTCTCCATATTTAAAACACTTTGGACCAACATTTGTAGTGACTTTGGCAGTGTTTTGAGTGCCTAGCCATGCAGGCTTGGAACTGTTCTGCACATTACAAGAATTGGTGGTGGTTGGTGAGGCTAGAGATGTGCCTTTGATCATCCCAAAATGGCGGCCAATGGGGCCTTGTTATTTCTCCAAATAAAGTGCTCTAGAATGTGCCTCCAACAAAGAGAAAGTACGAAATAAAATCATGGTCTCTTTAAGATTTTGATGCATAACTCTAATATAATGAAACACAAGTTGCTCATTTGAGTCACCCAAGTCATTTCAATGTATCATTTGTTAGAATTATTTGGTGTACTTATTCATCATTTTCGATCATTCTCATAGGTCTTGTGATCACTAGTACATCACTCGAGCAAAGTTACATGGTAGAAAGGTTTGCCTCATATACTTCTTCAAATTTTCCCATTCAACAATCTTTTGTTTGCCTTGGTCTACACAGGTGGATTTAATTTGTTACCACCATGCAGATGCTTGGTCTAAGAAGCAAGTCGCCACCATGGAGCACGCTTGTTCTCCGGAACCTCCTTGAAATTGGGGATGACTTTTTATATTAACAACTTAATATAAGAACTCCTCGGGCTATATCCTCCCATGAAATCCAAGGATGTCAATCTTCAAACCTGCCTCCCATCACCTATTGGCCATATCATCACCTTGGGAGTGCAAAAACCTTCGGTCTTCTTGGCACTCATGGTGGGCATTGCCTATATGGACCAAGCTCACAACAAGGTTGCTGGTCTTTCTCCTCATCACCATGCATGGTGTCACATGGGCGAAGTTGATCCTAACATTTGCACACGTGATGGCCTAGCGTGCACTATGCAACCAGCAACCTATCTGCCCTTGCACCCAAGTTTATGCACGTCCAAAATAAAGCAAAACAAAGGGAAAGACAAGGAAAAAGGAGGACCACCTCCAAAACCATTGATTCAGCACGCAGTTTACACTAACAAGGCCCCTAGCTTGCTCTCAAACCCAACATTGACTCAGCTATCTTGCAAACTAGTCCGGCCCTTGCAGAAAATTGCCTTAAACCTTGCTGAATTGCTGAGTATTGTCCGGCTCTTAGTTGAGTGCACTCCCAGTAGCTCCTCCAAGTTGCCAACAAAGTGTTTGCTACCCAACAGTCCTCTGGAATCAAAGCCAAAACTCTCAGTCCACCCCTTGCTAATTTCTGAGTTTTGAATGCTTGAATCTTCTTCTTTAACCTGCCATGATGCCCCCTTTATATAGAGGAAGGGTCGGGAAGCTTAGCACTACTAGGATTAGCCCAACCTTAGTTACAAATTTGGAATCCCACAACCCTACCCCATTACAAATAGGAAACCAACCCATACACATGCCCAAAATAGTCCCAAAG
This sequence comes from Saururus chinensis, assembly GCA_035235625.1. Classification (NCBI taxonomy): domain Eukaryota; kingdom Viridiplantae; phylum Streptophyta; class Magnoliopsida; order Piperales; family Saururaceae; genus Saururus; species Saururus chinensis. The sequence goes on from CP141140.1 coordinate 60,024,934, forward strand.
GAGTCCTAACCCAACTAGAACTATAGTTGAGCGCTCATTCAAGTGTCCCACCTCTCCTAGCATTCCTCGGTCCTCTACTCCTGCTAGAAGTCCTCAACATGCATGCTATTCATCAAGCAACAGTCCTAGCTACATCCACTTCTAGTAAAGAGTCCTTGTCCAACTATGATTTTGCCGTCTTCAGCAATTCGACTTGTGCACAGCTCCTTGTCTGGGCTTCCTACTCGCATTGGGCCTCCGAGGCAACTCTTAGTTGCGCTAGAAAACATAGGAACGAATCAGCAACCATCACCAATGTCTCTCCTACTTCAAGTAGGAGTTGTTTGTGAGAGTCATGACTTGCCTAGGAACCATCCTAGGTGATGGCGCCCAACCTGCCATCGAATCCTACTCCTAGTAGGACTTGGATATGAGTCTGCCAACGCACCAACATCATCGTTTCTCAGCTTTCCCTTGGTTGTCAGCTCGCTAAGCTAAAACTCATTTGCCCCTTAGCCGATTCCGAAGCTAGGGGTCTAACACATGGCAACATTGACAAAAATGTTTAACTAAGATCTAAATTAAAAAGATCTAACACATGGCATTGGGTCACCAACTGATGCAGGGCTGTGTCGCTCAATAAATCTAGCTATAGGCACAAAACCTTCCTCTTTCGTGATTTACACTATTAAATGAAAAAAATGGAGGATAAGTAATAGAGAAAGAAGTTCTATTCTTCTTCAACAATATTTTAAAAAAATTCAGAATCTCCTAACTTCCATGGAAGAGAGGTTTTATAAAAGTTCTAATGACAAAACATAAATAAAGAAGTCCAAATTCTAACTACTTGAGTACTAACTAATCAAAAATAGAGGAAATAAGTTAAAAAATAATTATTTAAATAAAAATTATGAAATTGAGATTCCTAAGAAAGAAAATGACTCAAATAAAATAATTTAGAATAAGAATTCCAATCCAAAATATAATTGAAGTTTAAAAAATAAGCTTTTGTTGAAGTCACAAACGCCAGCAAGAGGCCCATGTACCTGTTAAAAGTGGGCATTACAATTAATAGGTTAAGCCCATATCATTAAGGTGGGCATGATATTAATGTGGGCCAAGCCCATATTACTCAAGTGGGTCAGCCCATATAGTAGAGAGCCCAAGCCCACTTTGTGTTGAATTAGAATCACACATATGAATGAGTTGAAGGAATGAATAGTCCCACATTGCCTAAAAGAAGGTGATGGTGTTGGTATATAAAACATTAGTTTGACCTTTCAAGTTAGGCCCTTGGGCCAACCCGCTTTTGTAAGGGAGAGAGATGTTGGACCAATGCACCTAGGTGGACTAACCCACATGAACATGATGCCATCCGTCCGGCCGGCTCGGTTCGGTTCACACGCGTGGCTGGCCAGGTTGGGTTGGGTCAACAAGATAATATTTTTGGGACAAATTAATTTAGTTTGGTTTTCTACTTATTTGGTTTGGTTTTCTATTAACTAAAATGAGTTTGGTTTTGTTTTTACTAAAGAATGTGTTCGTTAACGGATGGACGCATCCGTTTGAACGGGAAAGGTTGTCTTCAACATGATTTCCTATAAAATCATTGAAAACGATTTCTGCATGAATCCGACATTGGATTTCCCTCCGTTTCCATTTTTGTGAGAGGATTTCTACATGAATCATACATTGGATTTCTGTCAGTTTCCATTTCTGTGAGAGCATACATACTGTGGTTCGCTACATGTACTATGTTGGAGGTGCTCCTATAGTACGTGGTTGATCATCTTATCCTGGGAGGCAGATGCCCAAGAGTCCTAAGCACCATTAAGGAGGGAAATTCTGCCTTAAGGACAAAGCGACTTGCTTGATTCGATTATAATCATTCCAGTAAGACTTCTCTTCACAAACAATGCAAAGGTACGAAAATAACAATCTTAAGATATAATTCATTATATATTTTCGTACTTTACTATTTTGCATGTAGAATAGTAAATTTATAAGTTATATTCTGTGAATTTCAAAAATTTGCTGTTCATTTAAAAAAAAATTGAAATTTAACAGTTTTGTATGTAAAATTTTCAAATCTTTCTATACTACGCGAAAAATTTTGAGAATTTTCCATTCCGTGCGTCAAATTTTGAAAATTTTCCATACTGTGCATAAATTTTTGGATTCCTAAGGTTCTGTGAGTAAATTCTTGGAATTTTTAGTATTCTAGGCGTAAATTACTGAATTTTTACTATTCTAGGCATAAATCCCTGAAATTTTACTATTATGGGCATAATTATGAAAGATTACTGTTATTAATGTAAATTTCATGCAAGTTACTGTTATGTGTGCAATTTTTCAAAAATTTATAGTTATGTGTGAAAATTTTGAAATATTACTATTCTGTTTGTAAATTTTCAATCAATTACTATGCTATATGTAATTTTGGAATTTTACTGTGTTATGTAATTTTTGAAATTCTACTATGTGTAATTTTTTGAACTTCACAATATTGTATGTAATTTCTAGCACTCGCCTAGGTGTACATTTTCGAACTTTACTGAGTTATCTATAATTTCTTGAACTTTATTGGGTTTTGTAAAAAAGATTTTAAAAAAAAGTTCAATTTTTTTTTTTAAAAATTATATTTTTTTTACTGAGATAATATTTTGTCCATTGGAACAGAAATGGCTGCTGATGGTACCAACTTGACTTTGGTACTTATTCCCACTCCGATGAATGTTCCTCTTCAAATTAAAAGAGAAAAACCAGAAAAGATGAGTGGTGCGGATTTCAAACGATGTCAATAGAAAATGTTGTTCTATCTTACCACACTGAACCTAGCCCGATTCCTTCAAGAGGAAGTACCTATTCTCACTGAGGAGAAACGGGAAGACAAAACGGCTGTTGTGGTAGTAGATGCATGGAAACATGCGGCTTTCTTATGTCATAATTACATCCTTAACGGGTTGGACAACACATTATATAATGTGTACAATTCAATGAAATCATTAGACAAGAAGTACAAGACTGAAGATGCTGGAATGAAGAAATTCGTGGTTAGCAAATTTCTGGACTTCAAAATGGTGGACTCTAAAATTGTGATCAGTCAAGTTCAAGAACTCCAAGTTATCTAGCATGATATTCATGCAGAAGGCATGACTTTAAGTTTGTCTTTCCAGGTGGCAGCTATAATAGAAAAATTACCACCTTCCTGGAAGGATTTTAAGAACTACTTAAAGCATAAGAGAAAAGAGATGAACATGGAAGATTTGATTGTGAGGTTAAGGATTGAAGAGGACAACCATGTTTCTGAAAAGAAAACCGGGGGTTATGGCATGGAAGCCAAAGTCAATGTTGTGGAACAGAGGCATAAAAGCAATAGCTCCAAGAACAATAAGAGGAAGCATCCTGCTGAACAGTCGAACAATGACTCCAACAAAGCTAAGTTCAAAGGCAAGTGCTATGTGTGTGACAAATGGGCTACAAGGCTAATGATTTTTGCAAACGGAAAAAACAAGATGGCTCCAAGAAGAAGAATACACAAGCCCACATGAGTCAAGTGGAAATTCTCTCCACCAATGTGAATGACATCAACCTTTCCGCTGTAATTTCGAAAGTGAACATGGTCACGAACGCTAGAGAATGGTGGATGGACACTGGGGCTACTCGTCAGTTTGCTCTAATAGGAAGATCTTCTCCACTTATCAACCTGTGGAGAATGGTGAACAGCTATTTATGGGCAACTCTTCTACTACAAAGGTTGAAGGAATTGGAAAGGTTGTGCTCAAGATGACTTCAGGTAAAGAGCTCACTCTCAATAATGTGCTGCATATACTAGAAATTCAAAAGAATTTAGTGTCTGGGTCATTGCTAAGTAAGAATGGGTTCAAGTTGATTTTTGGGTTAGATAAATTTGTCTTGACCAAGGGTAGGATGTATATGAGCAAAGGGTACCTAAATGAGGGGCTTTTCAAACTCAATGTACTCACCATCATACCTATTTTTGTTATTAAGAATGTGAATGCTTCTTCATCGTATATGATTGAGTCATGTGATGTGTGGCATGATAGATTAGGACATGTTAATTATGATGATTTACGATTGATTAATATGGAATATCTGCCTAAGTTTACTATTGACTAATCATAAATGCGAAACTTGTGTACAATCAAAATTAACAAGGAAATCATTCCAGAGTATTGAGAGATATATTGAACATCTGAGTTAATTCACAGTGATGTATGTGACTTAAAACTTGTTCAAACAAGAGGAGGTAAAAAGTATTTTATTACATTTATCGACGATTGCACTCGTAATTGTTATGTTTACTTGCTAAGAAGTAAAGATAAGACTATTAACATGTTTATATTATATAAAACAGAGGTTGAGAATTAACTTGGCAAAAAAATTAAAGTTCTGAGAAGTGATAAAGGTGGGGAATATGAATCACCTTTTGGTAATTTTTGTTCACAACATAGTATAATACACCAAACTACGACACCCTATTTACCTCAGCTTGCTAAACAGAAAAATAGAACTATAAAAGAAATGATGAATGCCATGTTAATAAGTTCTGGGTTACCCCAAAATATGGGGGGGGAGCTTTTATTTCAGCAAATTATATTCTTAACAAAATACTTCATAAGAAAACCTTGCAGACACCATATGAACTATAGAAAGGTTGAAAATTTTCCTACAAATTCTTAAAAGTATGAGGGTGTTTGGTAAAAGTGGTAGTCACTAATCTCAAGAGGATTAAATTTAGACCAAAGACCATTGATTGTGTATTCATTGGTTATGCCAATAATAGCAGTATATATCGCTTTCTTGTTTATAAATAGGATATTCCTAATGTAAATGTCAATATTGTGATTGAATCAAGGATGCTTCATTTCTTGAAAATATTTTTCTATGGAATTCTACACAAAATGAAAATTCTCTTAACAGAACTTTGGATGTTGAACAGGACAATAGTGAACCAAGAGGGAGAGAATGATGAACCTAAACACAGTAAACATGCTAGAACATCAAAATCCTTTAGTCTAGACTTTCTAACTTATTTGTTGAAAAATGAGCCTCAAAGCTTTAAGGAAACCATGTTCTCTCCTGAAGCACAATATTGGAAGAGGCAGTAAATAGTAAAATTGAATCCATTATGCAAAATCATACTTGGGAGTTGGTGGACTTACCGCCATGGAGTAAACCTCTTGGATATAAATGGATATTTAAGAGGAAGATAAAAGTTGATGGAACAATTGACAAATATAAAGCTAGACTTGTTATCAAATGATAAAAGCAAAAGGAATGTCAAGATTATTTTGATACATCTTCACCGGTCACAAGGATAACATCAATTAGGATGTTAATCGCTGTTGCTGCTTTGTATAATCTTGAAATACATCAAATGGATGTGAATACTTTATTCTTGAATGGTGACTTGAATAAGGAAATATATATACAACAACCTGAAGGGTTTGTTGTACAACATCATGAAAACAAAGTGTGCAGACTTGTTAAATCTCTCTATAAGCTTAAATAAGTACCTAAGCAATAACATAAAAAATTTGACAAAATGATGATGTCAAAAAGATTAAAAATTAATGAATATGACAAATGTATTTATCTGAAAGATAGACCTGATGGCTATATTATTTGTATGCCTATATATGGATGATATGCTTATTATTAGTAGCAATGATAATATCATTAAAGCTACAAAGAGGATGTTGAATAAACTGTTTGACATTAAGGATATCGATATTGCATATGTCATACTAGGGATAAAAATCACTAGAACATATAATGTATATGTATTATCTCAATCTCATTAGATTGAGAAAATCATAGACAAATTCAATAAGAATTATAATCATCCAACGAGAACACCTGTGGAAGTGACATTGCACTTAAACAAAAACACGGGTGAGAGCATATCACAACTTCAATATTCTCAAATTATTGGAAGTCTCAATTACATCATGAAATGTACGAGACCAAACATAAGCATACTCAGTGAGTAAACTGAGTAGATTTAATAGCAACCCAAGGGCAGACCACTGGAAGGTTGTAGTTATGTACTTAGATATCTGAGATATACCTTGAACTATGGGTTGCATTATACTAGGTATCCAGCAATACTAGAGGGTTACTATGATGCAAATTGGATATATGATACAAAAGACTTAAAATCCACAAGTGGATATGTCTTCTCTTAGAGGTGCAACAATGTCTTAAAAATTCTCGAAACAAACGTGCATAGCAAGATCAACAATAAAATCTGAATTCATTGCACTTGATAGAAATGGCGAAGAGGCTGAATGAATTTGTAATTTTTTAGAGGATATTCCAATGTGGGGAAAACCTGTGCCACCTATTTACATATATTGTGATAGCCAATCAGCTATATGAAGAGCACAAAGTAACTTGTATAATAGTAAGTCTCGACATATACGTTAGAGGCACAATGCCATAAAATAATTGCTCTCTAGTGGAATAATTTCTATTGAGTATGTTAGGACAAAAGAAAATATTACGGATCCACTTACTAAGGGATTGACCAGAAAACAAGTGAGCAGTTCATCGAAGGGAATGTGCTTGAAGCCTATACATTAAAAGTCACCATAATAGCAACCGAACCTAGTTGATTGAAGATCCCAAGATCTAGGTTCAAAGGGACAACCGAATTGTAGAGAATTCAAGGGAAATCACTATTGATATAAAATCTCGTCCTCATTCCTATGATGAGATAGTGATGCCTGTAGAGTGAATCAGGATAAACTTTGCTTTTAATGGTTCTCATAGCTTGAATTAATTCAAGTGGGGTATTATATGATACTCCTAATGAAAATCACCTATATAAGTGTGAAGGGGTCACTTCTATGAAGATTTCAAGACCAATGCACCTAGGTGGGCTAACCCATATACGCGCGCCGTTGCCGCCGTCCGTCGAGCTGGCTTGGCTTGATTTGGTTCGCACGCGCGGCCGACCGGGTCGAGTTGGGTTGGGTTAATAAGATAACATTTTTGGGACAAATTTATTTAGTTTGGTTTTCTATTAACCAAAATGGGTTCGATTTTGTTTTCACTAAAGAATATGCCCGTTAACAAATGGATGCATCCGTTTGAACGGGAAAGATTGTCTTCAACGGGATTTCCTATAAAATTATCAAAAATAATTTTTGCAGGAATCCAACATTAGATTTCTGTCCATTTCTATTTCTGTGAGAGCATATATACTGTAGATCGCTGCATATATTGTGTTCGAGGTGCTCGTACAGTATATGGTTGATCATTTTATTATAGGAGACAGACACCCAAAAATCATAAGCACTATTAAAGATGGCGAATTTTATCTTTATTCGATCCTAATCATTCCAATAAGACTTCTCTTTTCATAAATATTACAAAGGTACGAAAATAACAGTACCTACTTAACTGGCCCTTAAGGAATGAATTTTACAATAGAATTGCTTTAAATCTATTTCAGTGGTGACAGGTGTAGTAGAATGCAAAGTCATCTGTAGAGCTGTCATAATCTCACCAACCTTGCCGCGTAATACATGACTTGCATAACGTGTTCACTTATTAATTGCGTTTGGTCTGTCTTCTCACCTGAGATTAGATCTGGGAAAGCACTTCCAAGGTCGTGGATCAGGCCTTCTTACCGAATTAAAGCTAGTGCGTGATGGGCCAGAGACTGGCAAATCTAAGCGAGAGAGGTTGCTAAGATTAACATAAATTACCAGGAGCCCTTGCATTCCATTCTTGCCTTACCTTCAGTTTCTGCACAATGGGGGAGCTCAAGGTGTTTTCTCCAAAGGAGGTATCCAGCCACTCCACCAGGGAAGATTGCTGGCTGATGATCGGAGGAAAGGTTATAATCTGTTCTTTCAGCCATCCGCATGCATCCAGTTATGGCCCCTCCAAGTCCTCTGGATCATAGATTCTATAGGACGTTGCAGAGGTTTTTTCATGATCAATTCAAAAGTAGCTGTGTTTTCACTGTTGACTACTGCTCTGCATAACATTTGCAGGTCTATGATGTGACCAAGTTTCTGCACGACCACCCCGGTGGAGATGATGTTCTGGTAGCGGCATCAGGTATAATGTCATGCATTGGTGTGTACTACTGAGTACTGCCTTTTATTAGGGAAGCTGGTAGGCCATAACAATTTCTTTGTTTTTTAAAGAAAAGGCTAATTTTCAGGTGAACATTGCTCTGACCCCTTCCATATAGGCCTTCAATCTCAATAGTTAATTTAATTTACTTTAATGGATGGGGGATTAATGAGTAAGATGGGCAGTGTCCTCTGTATAGGTCTGAAAAGCTTATTCAAGATATGTGTCCTGGAGTATATTAATTATTTCCTTTTATTATTTAATATAGTATTATATGGATTCTAACGACAGAACTCCTTGCCATATTTTGTTAATGAAATTCGATATTTAATGATTCGATGCATTAGCCTGATTCTGCCTTTTGATATTGAGCCTTTAATGCCCCAAAATGTTATTCAACAGCGACGGTGAGGCCTGTGCTCACCAAATTACAATAAACTCAACTAATATTCACCATTATTTTCAATATGGCACTAATTTCTATAAGATTTGTTTATCAACGCATAATATTTTTTAGTTAATTTCTCATTAACTCCAATTGAATTTAAAGCTAACGGAGATGCTACTGCGGAATTTGAGGAGGTGGGTCATGGTCCCACAGCCATCGGCATGATGACCAGCTACCTGATCGGAGATCTGGAAGGGTCTAATTTCAATACTGTTTCTGAAGTCCAGCAAATCTCCAACTCCAAAACCCCTAATGGAGGAGGTTCTTTCAATGCCACAATAACCCATGAAACAATAGCCCATGAAACCAGGGCGTCTACACCAACCTTTAAATTGTTGGACATCTTTGTGTACCTACTTGTGGCTGGTATGGCTTTTGGACTGTGGTATGTTTACAAGAAGGACTAGATCCTGCTCTGAATGATTTACTCCTCCCCCGGTTGAAAGAGAGATGATTCTATCTGAGAGACAAATTTCTAAGCCAGCACTAGTATAATGTATCTTTCTTTCTATTTCTTAAAGTTTCAACTCTATTAATTCTGCTAAGTGGCGTAGGCCTTTGAGCCCTTGAGAACTTTTTATTTTGTAACTGATTGTGGTCATAAACAAATGAAAAATGCTTTCGCGACGTCAACTTTCACGCGTTAAAAACCCACTTTATCATTTTCAACTCATTGCTGAGTGGGACTCGTTAAAATAGGTCTCACTCATTTTGAAAATGATAAAGTGGCTTTTGACTATGAAAATTAACGTCGCCACAGCATTACTCCAAACAAATATATCAGAGTTGATCAGAAATTCTTAGTGTTGCTGCCATTTGCATGAGAACTATTCATTATGCAAACCACGGTAACAAAACGCCTTGTGATAGTGAAAGCGGAAGGCAAAAAGCTGGTGAGGGTTTGAACCATCAAACTTGCAATCAGAGACATCAACCACATGCTTTTTCGTCTCCCTCCCTTTGAACACAGTCAGGCACTTGCCATTGCTGCCGTTCATCCAGAAGCGATAACTTCTATGATAGTATTTTGGTGGAGAGCTGATGGATTTCCAGTCGGCCTGCGCCAAGCTCAACAGCGAGCTTAATGCACGGAGACCCACTTTGCCGTGATCGTCTACAGTAAGATAGATATTTGAACATTTGTCCATTTAGTTGCTAAAGCTGCAGCCATGAAGCTTGTTTAATTAGCTCTATATTTGCTGAAGAAAATTTAAATTAACAAATGGGTAATGCTTGGCCAAATGGGGGAGTAGAATTTGTGTTGCTGATGCTGAAATATGAAGCAAATATATAGAGTATAGTCATTATCTGTTTCCTAATAGTTTAGGCTATTGGAAAATAACGAACAACTCACATGGTATCAGAGCTCCCAAGGTCAAGTGTTGATGATGACAATAATAAACATGAAATGTATAAGGGTAATGAAAATCAAAGTAACTAGTTATTATAAATTAATTGCCTGTGAAAACCAGATGCAGAGCCTGAGGTAGATTTCCATTCATAGTATGCATTGTAGTCATGGGACTCGCCGCCTTTAACATTCGGCACAGAGTAGACTCCCCTGTCACCAATTTTCACATAATCAGATTGCAGTGCACCGGCGATGAGGGAGTCATCCCAGGTAGTCATGGGTGGATAGGCATCACTGGCCGGACACTGTTTCTCATGGCAAATAGAACATTGGCTGCAAAGTTGGCCACTGCTCAATCCATCTCCAGTTGCAGCATGGCCTATGACCACGATCAAGGCGAGAATCACAGTTTTACGTCTCATTCTCGAGTTTTGTGAGTGATAATACTCTTTTTTCAGACTTGAGGGAGGGCTTTTTTGCTGTTGGCATGCTTTGCCCTTGCAACATTTATTCGGAGTTGCATTCCTTGGTGGTGTCGTCTCTTCCTTATTTTAATTTTTAAGCTTCAGTTGGCTATAGGAATTGGTGGTGCTTAGATTTGAACTACGCATTGTCCTCTTGATGGGATCTTAATAAAACGTAGGATTTGATGTTTGTCGTTTGTATCTTATCCCCGTGACCATGCCACATAGGGCTCCAAACATAATACATAAAGACAAACCGGCATCCCCTTTTGTAATATTCGGAGTTTTAAGAGTTGGTCAGTAAAATATTTTCCATTAAAGAGCATGCCAATCACAGACTCAGTGGTGGATTCTAAGATACCCAGTTAGTCTCACTTCATCTGGAGTAATGCCTGAACTTTCTGTAAGATACATAGATACAAATCATTAGATAAGCCACCTTGGCCTTGGGAACACGTAGTGAGTGCATCTATTGTCATTGTTATGGAGTCAAAATTGTTAAATTTATCAAATTTAACAGCTAATAGGGGGTAACATAATTAAACTGTATCTTTTTTTGTGGGATATAATAGTAGTAAGCTATTTGGACAAAATAACAAACAAGTAGACATACATTGCGATACACATTTGAGGATGTGAGGGTGACATATGACCATTGGTTTTCATGGTCACTTATTTTGTTGACATGGGGGATAATCAGATTGATTTCATGTCTTATGTTTCAAGTGCCTTTTTTATATTTCACTGTTACAAAATTTCTCAGGAAAGACTATCGTTTCCAACATTTCTACCAACTAAGATAAGGCCACAAAATAGTCCAAAATCTTGCAATTTCTTTAAAGTGCTTGAGATAAAATGTGAATTTTTAGCTAATAAATGGGTCCCATAGCATATCACATAGTATAACTTAGTTAATAAATTCTAATAAAATTAGCATTTTTACAATATACATATTAGAAGCTAATATTCCTACTCCACTTTTTCTACACTAAAAGTTTACTTCAACTTTAATTGGATAGAGAAGTTAGGTAACATATGACAATTTTCTTAATTTGGCTAATTAGAAGAGGCTAGAGTATGCTTTTAATGTAAAGAAAGTGGAGAAGGAGTATCATTTTTTAATACATATTAGTTCAAAAAAAAACTCCCTTAACCTAATTTTAGTTTATTTTGAAAAAAAAATAAAACTATTAATATAGGACATGAGGAGTATACAGCAAAATATTTATGTGATAAAAGCAATTAATTGCTTTACTGGGATAATATTATGAATAGGTCTACACCAATTTGAGTGTAATTATAGAAAATGATAATACTTTATGGAGTCTCTCGAACAAACTCATATATCCCTAAGGTCGCATATTATTGTTGGATAATGAAAAATGGGCCACGTGAGGCCCTTTTAACAAATAAGCTATCTTCTTTGGTGTACAAATTTAGTGCATAATTTTCCACACTTCTAATGGTATTCAGTTCATTTTCTTAGGCCCCACACTTATGTGCCGAATGTGTCCGACCATGACTTTCCGAACATTGTGCTGTTCGTAGTAGGAATAGGAAGAAAACGTTGCCGTGCAAAGAAACAACACACCACATCCAAAAGTAACAGTTAAATCACAGCCCATGGCCAATAACCAAAGGTGAAATCCAGCAATCACTGGACGAAAGAAACACACGCAAATGAAATATCTTAAATACAGATGCAACTTGAATTCAAACCTACCAGTAATGAAAAGGACAAGATTTAGGTTTATTCTTTAGCATATTCTCTGTGATTCAGGCTATATACTTCTACCTAAGCTTTGAACCTAAGCCATGAAATGCATCCAATTCGCTATCATTTCAGCCGACGCCAAAAGTGCAAGAATTCCCACAATACGTCCAAGCCCACAGCTGTAGAACTTGCATAGCTGAATGTGTTTGTTGATGGTCATCTATTCACTGCATGTTTATCATCCTTAGAGGCTGTGACTAGATGATCATCAACAAACGCATTCATGGATGCCTGCACAGAATGGGAGCGATCTCATAGTTAAGTTTACTAATACGTTTTTTGCCTGGGAAACGGGTGAGATTATGTTTAATTACATTATACCATAAGTTCATTTTTGGTGATTAATGTTATTATTGCCACATTTAGGGAGTAACTGCTTGCGCAATAGTGCCTTTTCCTATTCATTCTTGTTTTGATCTCCTTATGAACGATGATAAATTGAATGTGCAAAAGGTCATTGACAAAAGATTGAGAAGAGGCGATTATCAAGCTGTTGAAGGTCTTAGAAGAAGAAAGGTACGGCAACGAGGACATAGATTATGGATAGGATTGAGAAAATATTTGTGGACTCCTTATTAGTTAACGAGGAATTGGCTGTAGCAATATTCATTATACAGCTTTTGTTTTTCTTATTTCCGTTGTTATCTTCTCTACTGTTTTTTCTTTTTTTGTGCGTTGTATATAGATCTACATATCAGCTTCGCATTCCCAAACAGCATCTTGTAGATTGTGAAGCTCAGAATTTGTGTGAAAAAATATTTTTGGACCGGCCAGTAGAGCAGGTGTCGAACAGACCCAGTTAATTTTCTGGTAATCCTTATGTTTGGGACACTCCTAAAAATGGTATCCATACATTATGATGAAAACATATCTAGTTGTACAGGACACCCGGTAGGTATGCCTTTTGAATAAGTGACACATTTGACGAATTTATGTGTTTAAAATTGAGTAAGGTGAAGCATAAATTTCAAATTACGTGTTTAAAGATAGATAGATGTATGTATAGACACGTGGTAAAGTGGTTCCGCCAAACACTTTCTCTACTATGACTATATATCACCTTTGATTAAATAGGAAATTAGATCTTACCTAACAATATGAAATTTATTTTTCCCTATTAAATTACAAGTACTTTATCCACTATGACTATATATCACCTTTGATTAAATAAGAAAGTAGGTCTTACCTAACAATATGAGATTTATTTTTCTCTATTAAATTCAAATAGGAAAGTAGGTCTTACTTAACAATATGAGATTTATTTTTCCCTATTAAATTACAAGTAGCATAACTCCTAGGGGTGTAAAAATATCAATATAAGAAAATTAAGTCTGTCACCTACTCGAAATGGTGTCCCGGGGTCTGTTTTTCTTATTTTATAGGTTTTATACCCAATTGTATTAGGTTTTATAACCAAATGACCCAGCTCGGAAAATTGACCTGGTTTAGTCGGATTGGGTTCAACTAGCCGGGCTCGACTAGGTTTTAACACAATAGTATGGGATATGAGAACTCATGACTTAGCCAAGTCAAAATAGCCCAGCTGATTGGGCATGTGACATAGATGCTTAGATTGACTCGCTTAGAGAGTGAAAGACCGATCCAGCAAGGTAGAGGTGGATGAGTATAGAAGCAGACTGCGATGGAGGAAAAAGTGGGGTTATAGCATTAGAATTATTTTACATTTTACACTAACATCATAATGACAACATCACTAGATCCACTCGACTAGTTTAACTTTGAGAATACATAAAATAAGAGGTATTAATTGAAGTAGACTTGAGTTCTACCAATATATTTGTTATGTTATTAAGTTTTCTCATATTTGAGGAAGTAGATTTCTAAATATCTGTACCCCAAAATGTGTAACAAAAAATGACATAACAGTTTTTAGAGAGCTTTTTCCTATTCGGTTTTCACTATTGCTTCCCTTATACACCTATGCATGTAGATCCTCTCCTATTGGCTCCTCCAATATTGGCAGCTGCTTAGCCTCGAGCTCCCCTCCCCCTTTGGCTACTCCACATCTAGGTACCCTCCTCCTCATTCCCCTCTTCCCCTTCTTCCTTCTTCTTTACAGAATATAGAAAAATTAGTTGCAAACTAGCCAAAAAGCTATTTAAAAAACTCATTTTTTATAAGTTCCAATCTTAATAAATGAACTCAGAAATACCTTACGCTAGTTAAAAAGAAGATTGGATTTTAGTTTTACTAATTATAAGCTTCAAACTATGAACTTGAAAAATGAAAAAATTGTACAACTTCAAAACCCTTACTCCTCCTCCCCTCCTCCTATGTGCCCCCCTCTCCCTCCTTGAGTGCCTCATTCTCCTTTTCTTTGCTTCCTATTCCGCCTTCTCCTCTTTATCTTCCTCTTTCCAAAATCTTATGGGGTTGACCATGAACTAGCCATGGAGCCATTTAAAAATCTCATTTTTTTATTTGTATGTAAGCTCCAATCTTAAAAAATGAACTTATAAACACTATCAACTATTTAATAAGAAGATCAAATTTTATTTTTACTTGATTATGAGCTTCAAACTGAAAAACTACAAAACTATCATTTTTTACATTGAGTTCCTCCTTCTCTGGCAGTGGCATCCTATTGTAGGAGATAAATTGTTGTTTGACAGTTATGTAGTTTGGCAGTTTTGTTGTTTAATTAACATTAAACTCGCTTTGAAAATTGGTAGTTTAGTAGTTTTGCAATTTCATTATTTTGCACTTTAAAGTTCACAATCAAGTAAAAATAAAACTCTTTTTTTTAAATAATTAACAATATTTATCAATTTATTTTTTAAATTTGGAGATTATAAAGAAAAAAATATATTTTTAAGTGGCTCCCTTGCCTAGTTTGCAGCAAACTAGGAGGAGGAGGAAAAAGATGGGCGAGGAGGTGAAGGAGCTGAAGGTGAGGAATAAAAAGGGAACAAGAGTCAAAGCCGAAGAGGAGAAAGTTCCCTGGGAAGTATCATGAGAACAACACCAACAAATGACTAGAAAGAAGAGCTTTACCAAGGGCATGCAACCCAATTACAAAAAGTGCACGTGGGAGGGTGATGGAGGGGAAAGAGGGTAGGAGGACACAAAGGGAAAGATATGAAGCAAAATAAAGTCCAAGGACATGATGAAGGCTAATTTGTTTTCAAAAAGATGAAGAAGTGGCTCATACTTGTTTTCAGGATTCTCATCCATTTAAATTCGTAATACCTAAGCCTTCATATAGGTCTCCAAGTCGAATTAGCTCTTTGACTCCAACTAGGAATAAATTCTCTTCTAGAAATACTTATCTTAGGTAATTAAAGCTACTGGCGATCGATTATTTATTGTTTTCTTAGGGCATGACTCCTTGACGAAGCGATTGATTGATAAACTCTCAACTTCATTTAACAAAAAGCTAGTTCAGGTTTCGATAGATCGTTTCTCCATATGTACTGTCCAATGATCGTTCAATGATATTGTTCAATGAGAGTTTTACCTTTTTTACCCTAAATTCATCGGAAACCTCCAAAATTATTTCTA
Organism: Saururus chinensis; assembly: GCA_035235625.1. Lineage (NCBI taxonomy): Eukaryota > Viridiplantae > Streptophyta > Magnoliopsida > Piperales > Saururaceae > Saururus > Saururus chinensis. Next base: position 60,040,587 of record CP141140.1, read on the forward strand.
AAACTCTTCTAAGTGACTTTTGTATGAGAATGTGTACTTAATAAGCCTCTTAAATCATCAACATTATTTAGTCTTCAATCTTGATCTATGAGAATACGTTCACTCCTATTTTTTAAGTTCAACACATTTAAAACCTAACTCTATCACAATTACATCTAATCAGATTTCTATGACTAATTATATACTCAAGGTTTCTGACATGGTTTTGACCAACGAAATTAGGCAATTAACATTATATATAATTCATATGTTCTTACAAATGCAAGTATGATTATCCATGAAAACATCATAAAACTTTAAATAAACATAATCTAAACTTTAGATAGGATAGATTCAATGTAACCCATGCACATGCATGTCAAAATGTTATCAAAATTGGTATCCAAAGAGATCAAAGCTCACACACCCATCAAGTATCAATAACATGATCAATCACATAATCCATGGTGTTAATGTAGGGAAAAAATATTATCAAGTAAAAATTCCTTACTTCTAATCAGTAGAGAATCTTTTTAATTTCATCTCAAAATCAAGGAATTCCTAATCAACAAATTAGGTCTCATTAGCCCTAAACAAAAACCACACATTTCTATAAAATAGAAACTCAAAATCACTAATAGCAAGACAAATCATGAATTTCTTTGTGTCCAATGAATATTAAACATGAAAAACAAGGTTAGGAACTAAGAGCAAAGATCTAAAGCTCTACAATATGGGTAAAATAAAGAACTTTCCAGAGGAGAAGACATGGAACTAAGAGCATGCAAAGAGGATGTGAATCAAGTCATAAACTTAAGTAATCTTGAAGTAGAGTTACTTAACTCACCTTGGATAAAGTTAGAATACATGCAATCACATCTAGAGAGAAGCCAAAGCACATATAACTTTAGAATCTGATGTAAATAAGCTAGCCTTGAACTACATGGACAATGAGATCCTACAAAGAAAAGACAAAATTTCCTATTGAGCGATCAATCGGCAATTTTGGGCGATTGATTGATCAATTGGGCTATTGAAGCAATCAATCGACACTCTATGCCACCTCGTCTAAAATTAAGCCAAGAGCTATGGCGAGCGATTGACATGGACACCAATTGATTACTATGTTGCCGTTACTGTTTCAAATCTGTTTTGGATTAGAATTTGATTCCAAATTGATTTCTTTCAACTCTTTTGCTTTCCTAAAGGTCTTTATTATGTGTTATCTTGATTATTTTAGGTATTTTATAGTTTATTTTCCTTAATTTTGATTGGTTAATCCTAAAATATTTAGAAATTGGATTCATTTATTTACAATTGATGGGGCCGGCTGTTAGGTCCAAAGTTGTAGCGGCCTTACTTAGCCAAACCAACCCGAAACTATCATTAAGACTTGTATAAAAGCTTGCCTATTTCATAGAAGCCATAGTTATGTGTTTTTCTAAAATATTGAAGAAGAAGAAGAAGAGAGTACTTCTTTCTCCATTATTTTTTCCTTTATTCTTTGTGAATTTTTTATTGATGTTCGTGAGAGAGGAAGATTGTGTGCATTTGTGCCGGATTCATCAAACATTGTTTCATCTCATTAAGCCCAACATCATAATCTCAACTAATCCAAAGAAAAGAGGAGGCCAATGACTATTTATGTTAGTGAATGGGTAAGTGGGCTTACATGGGTCCAATTGGGGAATAAATGAAACTCAATTCCAAAATTTTTCTTAAATGAATGTGACACATCCAAACCCATCTAAGAGTCTAATTGAAGGTTAGTGGCCTAAGAACTTGGCGCAACTACGAAAATGGTCGTGGGTCATAGAGTGGGGCCTACTTCCTTAAAACAAGGAAATATATAGAAATTGCAACAATTTATGTGGTAACTTTGCAGTTTATGTTAGATACTAATATACTTCATGAGTATTTTCACCTTATAACAAGGAGAATGGGTCCACCACATCTCGGGTGAAACCCCAATAAAATTAGTCCCACTAATTCTCCAACAAAAATTTAGAATAATACCAAGAAAATTCATAATTAATCCAAACTATCAACACAACAAAAACAAACAAAAATATAAAATTTCTGAGTCTCACATGTGGGGTCTCTATAATTATAGTAGGCTAAGATTCTTGACTACTTATATCCATGAGTCTTTGTCGGCCTTCAATTAATGACATGGATTGAATATGCAATAGTTTCCAATAAAAGTATGAAGTTGTTTATGGAGTAATATACATTTCAAGAAGTTTAAGGAACTGATATTAGATTATTTTATTTATGACATATGATAAGATGGGATAAATTAAGAATTAATTACATATAAATAGAAAAGTATTAAATACATAGTGTTGATTTTTGTTATTTCTAATGTAATACTAAATATATTTTTGTTTATCCCCTTGAGTATACTCAAAATACTTAGCATTTTTGCGGTGCAAATATTTATTTTGTAGGTAGAGGCACTAGTAGACTCAAAAATTGGGAAGAACGCATATGTCCTAGTTTAGTGCTTTAGGTTTCATTTTCATATCTTCATCATCTTTAGAAATTTCAATTGTAGGTACATGAGAGTGCCAATTTATTTATGACTGTGTAGATTGAATTTTGTAATCATAGATAAGTGTCCAACTTTAGAGTCATGTCATTCTTTAATTTTAATTTAGATATTAATGACATTTATTATTATATCTTCGTTTGAAATGAAATTTGTTGAACAAACATGTATTTATGTCCCCCAACTTTTATAAAGTCTTGGTTTTACAAAGATTTACAAATCTTGATTTTATGGGATTTATTATGCTGCATAATTTTCATAAAAGAAAATGTTGTTACTTTAAAATTGGGGATGTGACACCTCATATAACTTACCACTTCTCTATTGAGATCCATACTATCACCCTTTTTAATAGTTATAATTTTTGTATTAATCATTTCATATACGGAGTCAGCTCTCTCGCAATCCCAATTAACATTGAGTCAACATCGTCCTAATTGATGGAAGCATATCTAATGCTTCATTATGACAATGCCCGTTGTGAGGAAGCTATTGATTTTGACAGTGAACACGTTAGTGTCATGCTAACGTGCATTACTGTGCCCCATATAGGAGGTGCATTATCAAGGTGAAGCATTAAACTTGCTTCCCAATTAATATATCATTGTATACCATGCTAATTGATATAATATCAGCCCACCACGTTAGTTGATAGGTTTGATACGTCATGCTAGCATATGGATCTGGTACTCCTACATTAATTGAGACAAAGTTGGGTCTCAAAATGCCAATCAACAGCCAATCCTGCGTGTGTTGCACTCTTGGATCTCTCCCAATTGAGGGAGAGGTCGAGGGGCCGAATCCCATGGTACATTTTATGAGTTTCTTACCTATAAAAAAAACAAATGGCTGTAACTGAGACGCTGGTTGATTCAATACCCATCTACCAAATGTTCATTATAAAATAGTTTGTCCTCCTACGCACGCTTAAATGGTTGAAGCTCACAAGTTCACGAATTATGCATACTAAAAAAGTGATGCACGATGTGTAACAAGTTCGGACTTGGCATGCGACATTAAAAAGGTTAGTACTCCCTTCACTCTAAATTAATTACTTTATTTAGAAAAAAAATTTATTTCATATTAATAACTCAATTTTGTTAAATTTAATTAGTTAGGGTACTTAAAATAGAGTATCATAAGCTTTTTTTTTCTTCTTGTAAATGTGTGTTTTATTATTCAATTAAAATTATCATTTTTTCTAAAATATAGCTATTGATATAAAATACAAAGAGCATATGGAATGCTTCTCTTCCAAATATGATTATTTAAATAAGAGATTTTGTAACAATTGTTCTTTCATGTTTTTACTCTTTTTATACAGTTTTGGTGATTTGAACCTTGATGGCCGTTTGGGGGCCTTGCGGGCTTTTCAACATTTAAATGTGTTTTGCATGGCTCTATTCGTATTTGATAGTTTGTGAGTGAGTTAAGTGCTTTGCTATTTAACTTGTTCAAATGTTAGACCATAATCTATGGCTACATATGTTATTTATATAATTAATATATGGCTTAGGGAAGTATTAAATTGACAACGAGCCCAATATAAAGAATGCATGGGAGCCCTTTATCTACGAGATCGATTATATACACGTTAACGCATATTAATGCTAGTACCACTTATACTAATATATGCTAATGTGTGTTTTATTAATCTCAAATATCAAAGGTTCTCATGCATTCTTCTTACACTCGGTTCATTATTGGAGTAAAATATAAAAAACTCTTTCATAGCCTAGGTTGGTGGACCATAACATATTTGACATTGTCATCTTTTTTATTATCAAATTTGTGCATGTTGTCTATTTAGCTCGTCATATTTTACATAATTTTTTTAGTCCTTACAATGTCAAATATTTTTATTTTTCACTGCCCTGATAGTCGGTCCAACACAATCGGACACCCCTCCTAAAAAGTAATATATTCTCTTCTCCTTTTCTCAATTATGACTCAAGCAATCGACACAGCCACGCAACTTGGCACATGGACTTTGACTTTAGAACATCTCCTTGAACTAGAAGACATCACACCAGCTCATCTAGGCTGATTTGACTGGATGACGAATGCTGATTTGACTGTAAGTCATTGTATGAACTGTCATCTAATTATTTCAATAAAATTCACACAGAAAAATCATTAACAAATTATGGGAATTCGTAGGCTTTATTTTCGTGCCTAAGAAGGTAATGATGTTCCACTCGGGGTAGAGTTAGGGGTGCTAACGAGTTGAGCCAGCTCATTGAGCAAAGGTATCTCGACTCGAATATAGCACGACTCAAAGTGGCTTAGATCGAACTTGAATATTTTTTAGTTAAATTTTAGCATACTCAGACTCGACTTGACTCGATTTGAATAAAACTTGAATTCGGCTCAAACTCTACTTGTACTAAACTCGAACTTGAATGAAATTCGTAAATATAATTTATAATATATATAAATACATATTGACACTTATGTATACATATGCACAATTATCAATCCCAATTTACATTTATAACATATACATATATAAACAATTATCAATCCCAATTTACATTTATAACATATACATATATATTACAAATTTATATGTTATTAATGAATATATGAAGTCTATGTATTGAATATTGGCTTATATGACGCATGATATATATTTTTGAGAAGTAAATATTTATAAACATATTAAACACATATGTCCACATATGATATGTATTAAAATTTAGATATATTATAGAAATTAGATTTAATAAAATATATACATAAATAGTACAACTGAGTAAAAAATGTGATATATTGTACTACATATCAAATAATATGTCAATCATTAGATAATATGTTATGATAATATTATTTACTATCTTTACATGTCAAACAAATTATGATATAATCTTTCAAATTTTCTATGAAGACTACTATTAGAATCCTTAGAAATTTAAATTTTACAATAATTTTATAAATATTTTTTAGCATTGAGTCATGGAGTCTTTTTTTATTCTTTATAAAATTAGGGTAATATATATTTATTTGGGATGGGTCCAAGACGACAAGACATCAAGTTTCATGTCCCCACATATTAAAACTTGACTCAACATGGCTCCTTAGCACCCCTACACATATACACATGATATAAATTATTTAGAAGTAAATATTTTTAAAAGATATAATATACATATATTATATATGAGATATTTACTAAAAATTTATATTTATGTATAATAGAAATAAATGATATACATTCATATATGATATCTCATATACACAAATATAGTTAACCACAAAGGCATTAATATTTTTTTTGGTGGTTATAAGATGACATTTGAAGTAAGAAGTTAATGTAAAGATTTATAAAATTTAGGTTATCAAATAATAAATATATTTCATACAACCAAAAGAAGGTTAGAGTATGCAGAAGAGGTTGTGGTGTCACATATACATATAGTATATATGCGTTAATAATAATGACATGTTCATATAAAACTACTAAAAAATGCATATAATACAAACATATGAATACTTTAATGGTACGAAGGGAGTACATATGTGCTAATAACAGTGATATGTTCATAGAAAACTACTAAAAGATGCATATATGGTTAAACATACAAACACAAGATATAGCATAACAACAAATAAAATTTAGAAAAGAAAGCTAATAAAAGAGTAAATAATATTATTTATACTTTAGTTGTCTATTTACAAATTTATGAGCTTTTAGTAAATGATGGCAACTTTGTACAATATTGTATCTATAAATACTTAATTTGTCCTATATTTATAGCACTATTTAGTTTTTAAAAATAAATTAAAATTAATTTATTTGAAAAAACTAAATGGAGCCATTAATTTAAGATGGAAGGAGTATTTGATAATATTATTTTTTACTAAGTAATTAATAAATATTAGTATAATGAGGTCATATTAATTAAGTTTTTGCACTTATTTTCATGATTAAAATATATTATCAATATTTATATGCATAATTTTTATACATTTTATATGCTTAATTACCTTATTTTCTAGACATTAGTATCCATTCATCGATCTTCAAGAGATCATAATATAGAATCATGCAAAACCTTCCTTGAAAAGTAAAATAAACAAGATCACTTCACAACCCATTCAGGATATAACTGCATCATGTCCTACTAGAATTTTTTTGCACATCTCACATATGACATGTGTAAGGCTTAGGGGACGTTTGGGTACAAAATCAATTCACTAGTGAGTTGGAATTTTTTGGAATTAATTCCGTCGATTCAATATAGAATTGGAATTTCGTTTGGGTATGGAGTTTTTCATATGGAATCATGTTTGGATAGTGAATTGTGTTTTAGGTCAAATTCTTTAGAATTTTTAGGTAAATTAATAAATATACCCTTTGAATGGAATTGTTTTGATAGAATCATGTTTAGGTAAGGAATTTGTGTATTTTTTGGAATCATTGAATTTATGAAAAAAATTTAAAAATATTCTCTAAAATAAAAGGTAAAATGTTCACACAAATCTGATAAAAAAGATATTCCTAAAAAACTCTTGCAACATGTTTAACATGAATTTGATAACAATCAACCATATACGATGGAAAAAAAAAACAAAATGTTGATCACTGAGGGTTGTTTGTGAAGAAATGAAAAAAAGTCAGGTCGTTTGAATCCAAATCGTATGCAAATAAGATAAAAAAAAATTCAATTTTTACATGGCATAGATATTTGGGAAAATCGCCTATTCATCATCGGGTCATTAGCTATAAACATCAGATGGTTTCAACTTTAATGGCATTCAAGGTCGTAGACACCTCCTGCCATCGTCAAGTTTCAGTCCCTACCCCAGATGTACTGAATTTCGTAAAAACGAGAAGATGATAGACAACACAAATAGAGCAAAATAATGAAAAATCTGGTACAACAAACCACCCTCATTGAATTGAACCTCAAAATTGAGCCAACAGCAAAAAAATTGAGCTAGTAGCAAAATAATCAAGCCAGCAGCAAAATTTTACTTTGTGGATCAACTTCACGAAATTAAGCCAGCAGCAAAATAATCAATACTGCGCCCTATAACAAAAAACAAAAAGAACTCATTTTTTAACTGCAACCTCCAAACTGCACCATCTAATCTATTACATAATTCAACGACGCAAGGAACAAAAAAAAAGAGCATCAATCAAAGTAATCCAAAATTCCAAACCCTAATTGATAGGCATGACAATGTCATAGCACGGAAAATGCTTCCACGGGAACAAATAACAAGTTTCAAACATCCGAACAAGAAAGAAATCAAATGGGCAAACCTGTAACAAGGAACACAATGGAGAAGAACCCCATTAATGGCATCAGTGAAATTCAAACTTGTTTTGGAAGATTGACGGATGAAATTATGTTGAAGATGGATGTAAAATCATATGCAGATCAGATAAAAAAAAATTCGGTTTTTACATGACATAGATATTTGGGGGAATAGCCTATTCATCATCTACGAAGGCCAAAACAAGCAAGCAATAAAAGACAAAATCGAATTTAAGAGAAGAAAAGGAAAAAGTAATGGCTTTGCCGTTCTGGAAGAAATCAGATCAAGGCGTTCTGGAAGAAATAAGATCGAGGCGCGTTTTGGAAGAAGATCAAATCGCTTTGTCTTGAAGAAGGGCTTTGTTGGTTGAGATGTCGAAGAGATGACCAAAAGGAATTGTGGGCGATTTGGAGATCTACTGCACCGGGAGAGATGCAGTTTCGCCAGGTAGGTGCTCAAAGATGGGGGAAGCATATGCCGGACAGGAGCTTCGGAAGAGGGAGATGGCGGAAGCAAGCGGTCGACGGCTGCCCATGACTGGAGCTTGTTGACTGTGGAGGAAGACAATATGGGGGTGGAGTTCGGGAAGAGGGAAGATCGGGTCATTAAAGGCCGGGATTTGTAGAAGTACTGCGCTGGGCAAGCTGCAAAGCACCTGGATGGAAATCGTCAGCCGAAGAGGCAACGATTTGCAGAAGGGCTGCGCCGGGCGAGATGCAGAGGAACGAGATAGAAATCGGTGGCCAAAGAGTGGAATGGAACCGGGCAAGCTGCGAGGGGAGGGAGATGATCTGGGGAATGGAACGACCAAAAGCAAAAACAGCAAGATAGGCAAATCATTTGAGAGAGGGCAAGGGGTAATGATCGAAAATACGCAATAACGCGTGTTTCTGGTTTTATGCGTTTTTACGAAATCAACCAAATCTCCTCACGAGAAGATTCGGTGATTCAGGAAATAGTGTTTTCGGCTGAATTTTTATTTCCGTTATGATTCATTACCCAAACAAGATTCCAATGATTCAATGCTGAATTGTGATGGAATCATCAAAATTTTCTCACGATTCAGTACCCAAACGAGTCCTTAGCCTTCTTAAGCTTTCTATAAGATCTATATAACAAGTGTTAGGCCAGTGACTCATAATCCATTCGCTTAGGGCATTAGGTGTTAAAGTACCATTTAGGCTTAATAACTTGAACTAAATAGGCTTCAAGGCTATGCATGTCATAAATTAGTAAACTCTACCTTTTAACTCAAACACCCTATGCTTAGTGAGGCACGCCGATTTCCGGTCTACTCAATAAAGAGACTTAAAAAAATTAGCTATTTACAATTTTTTCATTCTTTTTTTAATCAATTTTTTTTTCTTTCTTGAGCACATTATACAATCAACCTTAATTGTGTTGACAGAAAGTCCTAAGCTGTTCTACAAAACAAGAATAGTAAGCCCAAAACATTATTATGATAACTTGAATACTATTAAATCATATCAAAGTTTTACTCTCATAAGAAAATAATTACTTAGATTCAATGATATCCACCAAGATCTAAGACCATAATCAAGGACTCAATTCTCACTTCGACAAATGTCTTTTTAATTTTTTCAAAATAGGAGCACAATAAACCAACATGATGTAATCAGAATTTAAAATTATTAAATCCATCAAGCCATATAAACATGTTCTAAATAGTCTGATATTATTAAATATAGTCACATATCTAAAAGAAGTATCAATGTAAATAAACAAAAACCTAAAGTAAAAAAAATCTCAATTTTTTGTAATTTTTTTATTTTTTACTAAAATTAAGACACATACTCTAAAATAAAATAAAAATCTCTTTCTACGCCCCCAAACCTAAACTAAACATTGTCCTCAATATATAAAATAAAATAAATACAATGCTTAAGATAAGAAAAAAGTAAAAAGAAGAGATAATACCTCTGTTGACGTACTCATGTACATAGCTATCAAAAGAAAAATGGTCAATAAAGCACTAGCACAATCACATAAGGGTAAATCAATAATGAATCATATAAGCACACCCTAATAATGATTAGAGCAATCAATAAAGATAAAAAAACTAAAATTAATAAATAACTAAAGAAAATAAAAACACTAGCTACTAAATCAAACAAAATAACTATCAAAACCTAAAATTGGGTTGCCTCCCAAGAGTGCTAAGTTTACTGCCTTTAGCCAGACACACCTTCATCTAAACTCATCTAAGGTCCTTTAAAACAATTATCATCTCTTTGTCAATTCTACTTATCAAATCAGAGTGAGTTAAACAAATATTTAGTGGATCATCAAAATAAATAAAAAGAAAAACATCCTCCACCAGACTCTCAATCATGTCAACCTCAAAAGTATCATCGAAGTCTTATGGTTGTCTACTTGTATCAAGTACATTCAAGTCACATGTCAAGTTACCAAAAGAAAGTTTCATCACTCCGTTTCTACAATTTATTAGAGCATTGGATGTAGCAAGGAAATGACGACTCAAAATGATAGGAATTTGCCCATGGATATTCTGAATAGGTTGGGTATCAAGGACTACAAAGTCTACTGGAAAGTAAAATGTGTCAACCTTAATTATAACATTTTCAACAACACCTCGAGAAATTTTTATAGATCTATTAGTTAATTAAAGTGTCATTGATGTGGGTTTTAACTTTCTTATCCCAATTGCACTTACACAAAATATGACAATAAATTCACACTAGCTCCTAAATCTAACAAAGCCCACTCAATGTGATGATCCCCTATCATGCATGAAATTGTGGGACAACCAAGGTCCTTGTATTTAACAAGGAATTTGCCTTAAATGATGGAGCTAACTTTCTCTGTCAGGAATGCCTTTTTAGGAGCATTTGTTTTCATCTTGACTCTGACTAAGTCTTTTAAAAATTTAGCATAGGAGGGCACTTGTCAGATAGCATTAAGGAATAAAATATTTATCTGCACTTATTTAAACACCTCTAAAATATCTCCAAATTGTGTATTTTTCTTAGGATTGACTAGTCTTTGATGAAATGGGGCTTTAGGCACAAAACTCCTAACTGGGGGGTCAACTAAAATAGGTGGGGAATCATTGGGTTCCTTTTTCTCACTCTCTAACTATGTATTCTCAGTTCTCTCTTCTTCAGGCATTTTTACATGATTGTCAACATGTCGCCCAAATCTTAGAGTGGTCATTGATTGGACATCCCCCTGGTCATGTGATGAACTTGAAGCATTACTAACAACATATTGACCTTTAGGGTTGGGTATAGGCTGACTGAGAAACTTACATTTCTCTTTCTCCCCTACATGAGTTGCTAACTAACCAATTTAAGTTTCTAGTTTAGCTATGGCTTGAGTGTTCATTTGATTAGAATTTTTAAGTTCTAATATAGCCTGGTTAGTAGACTGCATGAATGTTTTGAGAGACTCTTCAAGTGATGATTGTTGACGTAGTGGTGCAACGAGCTAATTAGGGAATAGAGGTGTAGGAGGGGTTCGATAGCCTAAATTAAGTGGACACCTGCTGCATTGGTAGCCCTATTCCATTCATGGGAGGCTGGTTTTGCCTCCAAGATAAATTTTGATGATTACCTAAATTAAGTGGACATCTGCTGCATTGGTAGCCCTATTCCATTCATGGGAGGCTGGTTTTGCCTCTAAGATAAATTTTGATGATTACAACAGTTTAGATTGTATGTCTCAGAGAAGGGACTACAAAATGGATTCCCATAATTGTCTAGTGCATTTGCTTGCTCAGCAAAGCTCTCAGAATAACCTAACATGGAAGGACATGTTTGAGCAGTATGCATTGGACTTGCACACAAAGAACACACTTCATTTTGAACCTCATTGGCGGAATTCATGTTTCTAGCAAGGGTCGTGGATTTTACTTTTCTAGTTAGCTAGTCTAACCTAGCTTTCATGTCAATATCTTCCCTAACTTCATATAGGCCTCCTTTCCTAGGGTTTTGGGTTGGTTTTTCTCTATGGCTCGAAAAGACCCATTGTTGGGAACTCTCAAACAAACCCTCAAGGAACTTATATGTTGCATCATCATTCGTACTCAAGAAACACCCACCATTCATGGATTCAATCATATTGTGGTGTGTTTGAGTCAAACCATTGTAAAAGTATTGCACAAGCCGCCATGTTTCAAAACTATGGTGGGGACACTTCAAAAGCAAATTTTAAACCTCTCGCAACTCTCATATAATTTTTCATGCTCCTCTTGACAAAAGTCAGTTATCTCTCTCCTTAAGGCATTAGTTTTGGACATTGGGAAAAATTTTGAAAGGAACTTGCTAACAAGTACTCCCATGAATTAATAGACCCTTCTGGAAGAGAATTTAACCATGCCTTAGCTTTATCCTTTAACGAGAAAGGAAACAAGCACAGACAGATCGACTCATTAGAAAATTTTTGAAATTTAAATGTAGCACATATTTCAAGAAAATCTTTTATATGCATGTAAGGATCCTCTCTATCAAGACCAAGGAAGATGGGGAGAAGTTGAATGACTTGAGCTTTCAACTCAAAGTGTGTGGCAGTGGTAGCAGGCAACACTATGCATAAGGGAGGATTGATAGAGATCGGTGAAAATAACTCCCTAAGGGGTTTGGCTTCCGCATTGTTATCTCTCATTGTGAATAGAAGATCAATTTCAAATTCACTCCTCTCTAGGGGGTTTGAATCTATTCTAACTAACTTGTTTGTTTGATCACGTGGCCACGCTGTCATACATGACTAATCCCCTCTCTAATGCCCTTTGTTTTCAGAACTTTTTTTTTTTGTGTTTATGTTTTTTTCACACTAAGTTAAAACTATTAGAAAGGTAAACTTAGTTTAGATTTAATTTATTTTCCTTTATAAGTCCTTGGCAACGGCGCCAAAAATTTATTGTTTAATTTTAATTGTTTACTCGCAAGCGCACGAATCTATAATAATTAAGCGGTTAAATCGAGTGTCGATCCCACAAAGACTTAAAATTAGAAAACTAAATTTAATCTAACTTAAGTAAACTTTAATCTAGTTAACAACTAATAATAACTAATTTAACTAAGAAAATTTTAACTAGATCAGAGTTAAATTAGTTAAAATTAAAGCAAATTTTAACTAGATCCCACACAGACTTGCTTTAATTTTTCTTAGTTAAATTAGTTATTATTAGTTGTTAACTAGATCAGAGTTTGCTTGAGTTAGATTAAATTTAATTTTTTGATTTCAAGTCTATGTGGGATCGACACTCGATTTAGCCACTTAACTACTATAAATTCGTGCACTTGCAAGTAAATAATTAAAATTAAACAATAAATATAAAGAAGTATAAATATTATTTAAAATAACTAGGCCAAGCATACAACTTTGATGACAGAGTGATAAAATTATATTTGATAAAAAAATATTTAAATAATGAGAACATCATATTTATTTGATGGAATGCTTAACATAAAAGGTGTTACAAGTGAAGTAGTTAAGGAGATTGTTATTTTTGGCAACGTCAAAGCTCAGCCAAATTCGAGCTAAGTTATGTAGTCACTATATACTTATTCGAACTCGAGCTTGAGCTTCTGGTTTCCTTCTTGAGCTGAGCTTGAGCTGAATGATTGGCAATTCGATCGAGTTTGAGTCGAGCTCAAATCAATACCAAAAACTTTGAGTTTGCGCCAAGCTCGAGCTAATACCCAAAACTTTGAGTTTGAGCCGAGCTATCCTAAAACTCGACTCAGCTCGACCCGTTAACACCCTAGCCCAAAAATCTTTATTCCTAGATAGGATGCCAAAAGCCACTTTAGTTGTAAGTGTTAAAATTCGGAAATAGTGCAATCCAAAGGAATACACACACACACACACACACACACACACACACAACACACACACACACAGATATATATATATATATATATATATATATATATATATATATATATATATATATATATATATATATATATATATATATATATATATATATATATATATATATATATATATATATATATATATATATATATATATATATATATATATATATATATATAAAATAAAGCAAGAGATGGAGATTTGTATGGTTCAGCAAGGTGCCTATATTTTCGACCGGGAGAGAACTTTATACTAATATGTAAATATTTTAAGTTATAAAATACTCAACCTTTTCGCCTTGCCTCCCTCTAAAAAAGAAAGAACATCGTTTTCTTATGTGAAAACCCGTGAAGGAGAAGTGCCCCCCCTCTTGATTTTGTTACAAGAGATTAAAAAAAAACAACCCAATTGTCTCTCCCATTCAAGATTTCTTCTCATCCATAACCACTCACTATGTAGGCCCCAAGTCCAATCCAGACTCAAACTCTATCTCATATAGAGTTCAAGACCTATACACAACACTATGCATTGCCCAGCTTCAAAATCGAGTCTTCTTTTTTGTTGTTGTTTTAACAGAACTCTCGCCCTAATGCTGATCTAGCCTTGTGGACTAGATAATGATAATCAAGAAGGCTGGCAAGCAAGATATTAGCACAAGGCAATTGGCAATTTGTGCCCACTTCTGTTCCAATTCAAAGCTTGGATGACTTCATTGTTGAAAACATCCAAGAGAAGTGCATTTTTTTCAAATGAAAGTGGTTGGTGTGCTGAGACCCAAGAGCTTAGTTATCATTCCACTTTTGACCGCAAGCTTTGTAGGGAACTAACTTCCAAAAAATATTATAACTCACAGTAATCCCTTGTTATGAAAGAATTTATGTTGCTATCCGACATGTATCTTTCAAGTGGATTAGGTGGGCAAGATAGCCTACAAACACCTGTTAAAAAATGATAGCCAACAAGCACACGACTTTCCAGAGTATCCCACCAACCCTGGCCGGCTATTATACATTTTCCTCACATTAATTGCAATAAAGCATGGAGAATGTGACAAAAAATTTATAAACAATTTTTTGTTTGTGAGGGATGGTTAATTACTTAATCTATTTGTCTATGCTAATTATGATGTTGTATTGTCATAGGCTTTTCAAACAAATTAATAAATAAGAGCATGGGAGTCAGAGATGCTTCTCCTTCTAGAGAGATATCCTGGAAAAAGCCAATAAGATTTGGATGTTTCCTGGGAAAGGCTCATCTGGTCTAATCTTCAGCTTTATTGGGCTCCACTTGGTTTCTCGTTATCAGAAACGGACACATATGGTGAGTGTTTCACACACGGAATGTTACAATTATTACCAGACTAAAACAAGTTGTTTTCTTGCAAAACCACAGAATTGAGCAATTGTAAATCAAACCAGAAGCTCTAGAATATGAAATCCAAGTCAACCATCACCATTAGAGATAAGAGCAAAGAACAATTCAACCTGACCCACATCAGATGTATCTAAAGCAGCTGAACTTTCACTTTCATTCCTCCCTTTCAATAAAAAAATAATAGAAAGATTACACTAAAGAGAATAAGAAATTGTTACTAACTCATTAAGCACCAACTCAGATACTTCTGCCATTTAAGAAAGATAACCAAAAAATCTATACCTCATCCCTTTCGTTGAACCTTCCTATAAGAAAGAAATCAACCTCACAATGCACAAGACTGCTTTTTCCACCACCATACAAACAAAACCTCCTAATCCTATCAAATGCACCTTGATCATCTCATCCTTGGATAATGGAAGGCCTGATTCCACTAGTCTACAGGGCAATTAAGAGGAGCAACACTCGTCGGAAATATGGGTGCTTATCGGAGGGAGCAGCAGACAGGTATCCCATCCTTGATTCACACTTCAACAGCCATCTCTATGTGGTGCACTCCCCGGAGGTGGCCATGACCAGCTACTATGATGAACGTACAAACCGCCACCTTCGGCGGCACAATTCCGCCCATGACTTCCGTATCGACTTCTTTTCGCCGAAGCCTGAGAGGATAAGGCAAGGAAGTATCGCCCCACGCCTGACCAAGGAAGTAGGGGGTTTTAGGAGCCATCGTTTCCTATCTTGTATTACAGGTGCCTAAGGCGCCTCTACATGGCAAATGGACAATATGATTGGAGTTGTTACATTGTGTGAACAGTGAAATAAAGCTTCTTATATGTTTTTAGTGCTCAAGTTTTTTTGTGGAGAATAATAGCAGAGAAAAGAAGGAACCTGCTATCTTCTTTTACCTATCAAGTTGCAAATGTAATCAATTATCATATGTAAATACAAAAATTATTGGAAGTATTAATTATGCTGCTCTGTAGTTTCTTCTAAACAACTGAACTGACACAAGATGAAAATTCAAAATCTCTCTATCTGGGAAGCAAGGAAAACAGGAGGAAAAGGAGGTCATTTCGATTCAAGGGAGGCCTGGTTTGCAGAGGCTTGAGCAAGAAATGCTGAATTGATGTTTCAGTGTATAAATGCTATCAGAAAATCACCAAGCTAGCTAGCCTTCAAACATCAGAGACCACCCAGTTACTTCTTAGGCAGCAACATTTAGTGTTCAGATGGTCTACACGTGAATTTTATAGCAAATTCAACGATCTTTATCTAATTGTGTGTGATGCATCATTAAAGGGATGATTAGATCAGAGGACTTTATTCATCAAGATCATCAATCTATTTCTGATCCAAATCCAATTAACTTCTGAAGAACATTCAGCAAGATCCTCAATCTATCTCGTAACAGATAAATCATATTACAACAAAACCAGTATACTCTACTTTCTAAGATTCTATATATGGCCAATCACCAGGTATAAGCTTATTGAGCAATACAATATGTAGTTGCAAATTCTACGACGATTGAACTTCATTAGCTTTGTTCCTCGGCAGTGAAGCTCATTTGTCTTTGCATTCCCCATGCAAGTAGTCTATGAGGAAAATAATCTTGGGACTGGCCACATCAAGAAGCTCATCTGCTGCAGCTGTAACGTACCGATCGCCCTTCACTTTATTTTTTTTTGTTTGAAAAATATTTTCCTGACCGGTTTTCATGACCAGTGGCCATATGGGGGGGGATCATGGGAACCATTGGATCTACTTTCCGATTTTCTCTTACTACTTCGGCCATTGTTGGTCATGTATCCTTGGGTTATGAAAACTGGTAATGCGAGACAAGTCCTGTTTGTTTTTGCTGACAAGTCGTCCTGCACTCTTGGGCTTACGTAAAATACACAAACATCCTTTCTTTTCCACTTTTTCTCGTTTTTTACTTCTCTTCATATTTGCGTGTTATTTCTTAAACATTGTGCCTTCGCGATAGCAGCGACAAAGAGGGCAACATGAAGAAAGGGTATGTTAATCTGATATGTTAGTTTTAATGATATAAGTATTAAAGTGAAAGCCAACTATAAATTTAACTAAAATTAGTTAAAATTAGTCCATTTTGAAAAACTAAATGTTTGTGAGCTATAATAAAACCCAAGTATGTAAAAACTTAAAATTAACTAAATTTATAAATCAAAAAGTTTGTATGAGTCCGCCGGGTTCACACTCGTTTGGCGTCATGAACTATCGGATTAAGATTCGATAGTACAAGGGGTAGAAAGGTAGAAACTAATTTGTCCCTTGAGTTCATTGGATCAAAATTTAACAATGCTCATTGCCCGGGCTCATGTAATCACGTTTGTGCCCCGGCTTATATAAATAAGACTCATTTATAAAAGTGTGGAGTATTGCTGGCTTGAGCCTTAGGCAACTTAGGCAGTTACCTAAGTCCCCACTCAAAATAAAAAAAAAGACCTCATAGTCTTGGACTCCTTACTCTTGATGCTTTAATGACCACATCATACCTCTTAGTAGTAGTTGCAAGTTCTCTAATTTTTAACCTTGCATTTTAGTTATTTGTGGTAAGTTGCCTTATGCATTTGAAATTGTATGTGTGAGCTTGAAAGGCCCCAAAATGGGTGTATCCACATACTCTTTCTATCTTAGCCTTAAGTTATTAAAATCTATAGCTTTTAAAAAATTTGCTTCTAACTTTCATTTTATTTCTTCCAACCATATAAATTAGTATAAAACTATAAAAATTACACAATTGGTACAATTATTTTATAGAAAACAATTGGGATAAAAAAATTGTAAGAAAAATTATAAAACAAATGAAGATTATCCAAATAATTTTTTTTCTTCTTTTATGTTGCAAAAATGGGAAATGCACTATACACCATATGTATGGCCAAGCATATGGAAAAAATTAGAGAACCCTAAGACTAGCCTTAGGCCTCTAATTTTATAGAGCCGGCCCTGGTGTGTAGTTATTTTTATGAGCTTAATTAAGTTCCCAATCAAGACCGAGTTATATAGTCTGATGTTTCTTTGGAAAAATACATTTAGCATCTAAAGCTTTAGACTAAGTTATGTAGTTGTTATCCATATAACCAATTTGACTTTAGGACATTTCATTAAAACTAAGGGAAATTTAACATTGAAGAAAAATAAAATAACAACACATTTACATACAACCACCCAGCTTAGGATTTATTCTAACATGACCACTAAATTTCATATATTTACACATAGCCACCTACAACGACACTGGTTAATTTGTACTTTTTTTGGTTGATGGAAAATATGACCATGTTGTATGCTTTTAATTTGGTCATATATTCCTCATTAATTTCCTGGAAAACACTTATAAAAAAATTAATCATGAAATGATAATATAATTTGTGAAAAATATTGTGCATTATTATGTTATCTTGGTAGTTCATTGTAATATTTTATCAAGTATTAAATAGCACTTAAAGATTTGAAATGCATCATAGATATGAGAGATAGAGAGAGAGTCAAGCATAAGAAGTATTTTTTGTTCACAATGTCTTAGCTAGATCAGAAGTGCAATCAATTATATTAATGATGTTACCTAGCAAAAATAATATATTAATGATGTTCAAAAACCCAAGAAAATAATATATGAACAATGTTTGATGCAATACGAATGAGCCTACAAGGAGACGTGGGACCGGGCTCGTGGATGAAGCAGGCACCTAAGGTCACATTTGCCTAAAGACGTAGAAGCCTATAGGCACACAGGGCATATGGCGCAAGATTCCTATCATATGCTTATGTTTATCTTGGAGTCACATGATAGTGTTTTGTTTACTTTGGGCTCTAGTAGATTATTTAGTTAATTTTTCCTTAATTTAGTAATCTTCATTGACAGGACTCTATTTTATTGTGTATTGAGTTGCAGTAGTAGTTTAGACTAAGTATTTACATCCAATGCCACCATGGCACTTTTAGTAACTTGGCATCAATTTTGGAGATATATCAAGTATTGTAATTTGCTATTTTCCATTGAAGAAGATGAAAACTTCTTTCTCTATCTATTTTCCCTTTAATTTGTGTAATTCGCAAGTGAGGAAGGTCGTGTGTATTTGTAGCATATTTATCTCGCTTCATTTTGTTCTATTAAGTTTAGCCTGCATCAATGTTGTTCTAAAACTCACATATTTCAATCTCAATTAACAGAAAAAATGGAAAATACTCCTCAACCGTTATCTTGGGTGGTTATGTTCAAACAAACAAATTACGGTGTAAACTCTCCTAAAATTCAAGGAAAACTTTACTTTATCAATTTTTTTTCAAAATTGTGTAATTTTTCTTGACCGCTTTAGTGCTCAAGTGCTTAGTGCCTAAGCAACCAAACCACCACTACGAGGAGAACATATAACCAACACTAAAATGTTCTTATGTAGTCCTCAAGTCATTTTCTTAGACAATTCCTTAATAGCTTGTTCACTTGCAACACCTAGACTAACACCTATCACATAAATACAATCTTTTACAATGATAAAGAATTTGCGAAAATATGTTCATATGTGTATATTGGCAATTAATATAAAGATGCAACAAAAAAAGACGTGTTTAGACATGCGCTATCTTTGGATCTTGATAATTTGCCAGTTTAGTGTCATTTTCTCTGCTTGGCTTCTTATTGGAGATTTTAACTCCACTTTTCATCTTGAAGATAAGATTGGGGGTAATCCTGTCTGTATCTCTTACTAATCAGAAGTTAATAATTTGGTTTACAATGCCGGCCTAATAGAATTATCTTTGGATTCTTCTTTTACTTGGACTAATAAAAGTGCTAGTTGAGGAAGAATTATTTCTAAGATTGATAGAGCATTTTGCAATGCTGATTGGATAAACAGATTCTTCTAATTGGTGGTACGATGTCTTCTGCTAGAAGTTTCATATCACTGCCCTCTTCGGATTGATATTACTCCTTTTCTAGGTCATAAACCTTTCAAAATTTTTAACTCTTGGATAAGTTTTGATGATTTTAAGGACTTGATTTCTTCATCTTAGAGTATTGTTGTTTATGGCAATCCTCTCTTTGTATTTGTCCAGAAATTAGGACTTCTTAAACATGCTATTAAGGACTAAAATCATGAAAAGTGTGGTAAAATTCAAAATAGAATCCAATCAGCTAAGCAAGATTTAGAGCACTAGAATCCTTTTCTATGAGGAGTGTTATAATTAATCTTATTTCTTACAAGATTAATGATGATAATTTTGTTTTCTTTTGGCTTGATCCTTGGTCGAGTAATTTCACCCTTTTACATAGCTTTGGTCAATGTATTATTACTCAAATGAAGTCACCCTATGACAATTATTTATGAGTGTATGGTTGATGGACATTGGTGTTAGAGTGATCCTATTAATCTCAGAAGTGGGCAACTTCTTCTTTTAATCATAACTTGGATATAGTTAGATGGAAGGCCAATTCTATAGGAAAATTTTCTACTAAATCAGCCTATAAGTCTATTCTCCTCATTCTCCAATTTTGCGTTAGACCTCTTTTGTGTAGTTCAATCATCACATTTCTCACCACTCTTTCATTTGTTGTCTTATGTTTCAATGTCATTTACTCACATCAGCCATTTACTCACATTAGATAAGATTCAAGCCAGGGGAGTTCATATTGTCAATAGATGCATTCTCCATAAGAATGACCTTGAATCTGCCCAACATTTCTTTTTTTTCCTACTGCTATTCCAAATGGTTGATGAGTCACATATTCAAGTTATTTAGAGTAAACTTCTCTCGCAATCAAGTGCATCATGCCATTGATCACATTATGTTTTTCATCCATAGCACTCCTGAGCTAGGTCTGACACTGAAGATATATCTTTTTGAATTGTGTTTTCTACTTTATCTAGAGAGAAAGAAATGTCAGAATTTTTAGGAATGAATTCACTCATAAAAGACTCCTCTTTTATAATTGTGTTTGTCAAGTTAAAACTTACATTTCATCTTTCTAAACTTATTGCTAAACTTCCTTTCCTAATTGAAAGGTGGAGTATGTAATGTTCTTTTATTTCTGAACCTTTGTCTTTGTTCCCTTTTGATTTAATTGAAGGGAGTCTTCTCCCTCTTTTACCTAATAAAAGAAAGACATGCACAATTCTGTATTGCCTGTTATAAACTAAAGAACTAATTACATAGGTAAGCCACGTGTGAATACTTCATTTTATTTAGCCAAAGAACCGCTTTTAAATGAGTCACACAGATTGAAGTGATTGTGCTTGTCTTATGGTCCATGCATCTAAGATAGTGTTCAATTTTCATGCTAAAGAGGGGGCATGGGCAACCTTTTCTATTGGCTCAATAAGATATATGAGCCAACGACAACTTACACAGACAAATTTGTTGTATATATCATGGACTTCATGCCTCGATGGATATGTCATAAAATGGTAATTTAAATTTTTTAACAAATAATGGAAATATTGTGTTATGTTATGTCTACACATAAATATTCTCTATATCCTATATTAATAATTCCATTTAGGAAAATGGTAGTTTTTAGTGAACAGTGAAACCCACATCTAAAAGAAAGAAAAATAAGCTTACACAACTCATTTTCAAGTACTCAACCGCTTAAATTGAATAAAGTAAAGCTATTAATATGTAATATCAATTGGAGCTATTAATATGGAACACATGGAATATTTAATACTCCCTTTGTTCACAATACTATTCTATTTGTTTTTTTAATTCAAACTATTTAGTTCATTTTGAAAAACCAAATAGAGCTATTAATGTGAGATGGATAGAGTATATGCTTTATTTTTTGTGTGTGCACGCTCATGGGATGGGGGGAGGGAGGGAAATATATATGAGCAGTAAATGAGGGGATGGACCCCTTCAATTAAAAATAAAGAGAGAATACAAGCGTAGCATGAAAGGAAAATCATCTATACTCTCCTATCATTTGAGAACGCTTTGTAGAGGTGAGGGTTGGCGCACATATAAGTGTGGACTTCTTGCTCACATGCCTTGAGGAGCTTGGTTTTGTGCATGGATTCTTATTTTGTAAGTACATCTATTAAGAAAAGTCTTCAGAACCATTCTCAATTTATTATGCCCCTAAGTAAGGAATGAGGTGTGATTCAAAAATTGGTTGACACGATGACCTAGAAGACCAATCCTGAGAAGTTGGAAAATGAAGATAGTTATTAGCTTAGAGTAACGGCATTTGAAAAAAGAGATGCTTTGAAGTTTTGAATTTGATTTGTATAGCAAACAATGGTCTACTAGAGATATACCACGCCTATAGTTTGTCTAATGTGAGAAGTCATGTAATGACTGCATTTTGAGGGGGACATTTCGAAAATAGAAATGACATCAACTTTCACCATAATCTTCTAGTAGATGTCATGTGCCTTGTTGCGAGGTTTGGCACAAGAAAGCCTTGGAATGGTATGAATCACAAAGTGGAACCCACCGATATGGAAATTAGGACGTTTTAAATGGAATTAGCACTATCTCATCAATACTTTTTTGTATGGTAATTGAATTTCATTAAAAACCAAAAACTATGGGAGACAAGGCCAATCCCCCTACCACGAAGAAACACAAAAAGCACACGCTAAAGAGCGAAAAAGAAGAAAGCAAAATCAGAAGAAAAAATCAACAAAGGGGACCATCACTTCTCCCAAAAGTCCTAAAAAAATGGGCAAGTGGTTAAGAAAAGTTGTTTAAGGTTAAACTCCTCTATGATGCTTTTGACTTCCTTCGCAATATTGATCATAGGAGTGTGATGATTCTTAGATTTGTCTTCAAATTAAGGTGTGCCTATTCCTTTCAGCCCAAATGAAACTAATATATGTGGTGTATTGACTTCATTAACTTTGCAACTCAGAGATTGATCTTCATAAAATGTAAAAACTAGCATACCTCTTCCTTGAAAATCAAGAATAATTCTATATATATATTGCACTTTGTCAAAACATTCCTCCACATGATAAATATTGTTGGACAATCAAAGAAAATGGGCTCTTTTGTCTCACTATTTCTGCAACACATGATTCACATGTTCATGTGTTGGGAAGCTGAAACCCACGCTTACAGTAAGCAACCCATTATTTAACACTAACCATGTAACAAGGGAATAGCGATTCACTCTATTCTTAAACCAAACTAGCTCATACTAATCCACCTTAGTTCCACGAGATCTGATAAAATCCCACGCAGACTTGAAATAGAATTTACTTATAGATCTACATTGTTCAACACTGGTTTATGAATATTTAGTATTTAGTAGGTCCATATGCTGAGAAGTGCAAACAGAGAATGAATATTGTAAATTCCTATTTCTTGCAATCAGGGAGTTAGTCAACCAATCATCAAAATTGCCAACTAATTGTAAAATAAGTCTTCTACCAAATCTCAGGATGAGTGGAGTTTTTTCCAACCAGAGATCCAGCCAAATAAGAATGTTTTCTCATTACCAATCTTGTAAAAACACCCTCTAGCCAAGTAATCCCTCATTGTTAAGATGGATCACCATGTATAAAAGAGCAAGAACTTGGACTAGAGATCCAATTGAATTGGTTATCAGACCTTGGACTAGAGATCCAAAAGAATTGGTTATCTAAATACAATCCATGAATCCATTAACACCATAATTACTCCTTAATAGTGAGGACCAGCCATAAAAGTTTTATTAAGCCAACAATATTTAATTATGAAATTCTTCTAACCCCCAAGCTTCCTTCTCTCATCGGCATATAAACTTTGCACCAAGCAATGTTATAAGGGTAGAAGATGATGAGTGCCCTTTCCAAACAAAGAAAGCTAGAGAAGATACTCTTAATGTGGCAATAAACC
The DNA here is from genome assembly GCA_035235625.1 of Saururus chinensis. Lineage (NCBI taxonomy): Eukaryota > Viridiplantae > Streptophyta > Magnoliopsida > Piperales > Saururaceae > Saururus > Saururus chinensis. The sequence continues at coordinate 60,064,465 of CP141140.1, forward strand.
TTATTTGGCAATTTAAAACATGCAGTCCAATAAAGTTGCAAGTCATTAACTACCAACATGATAAACTTAAAAGGCTACCCTTCCTACCACCAATACGCTGCTTAATTCTGTCCATAAGTGGCTTACAAAGAGAGTATGAGAGACGTTTGGAAGAAATAGGGAGGCCCAAATACCTTATGGGAAGATTGCCAATATGAAACTAGAAAAATGCAACTCTTTCTTTTTGAAGGTAGAGCTGGTCAAGAAAAAAATTGAACTCTTTAAAGTGTTAGCCTCCAAACCTGAAAAGACATTAAATTCATCTAAAGCACCTTTGATTTGGGGTGTCAATGTGCCGAGTCGAGTTTTCGCCTCATGCAGGCTCAAACTAAAAAGTTGGAATACTTGGCTCGAACTCAACTCGAGGCTCGAACGAGCTTAAGCTTACTAGCTCAAACTCAATTCAAACCAAAAACGTTGAGCTTGAACTCAAGCTCGAGCTCAAACTCATTCTTTTACATTGGCAAGCCCAACTCAAATTGAGCTCAATCTGTATTTTAAAAATAAACCTAATTTTGAATTCAAATGTTCAAACTAACATTCAATAAACAAATCAATTACATAGAATGAGTTGATCACTTTAAAATTATATAAAAAGTTATAAATAAAAGTTAAAAGATACTAATAGTAAACTTGCTCAAAGCCTCAAACTATGTTGCACTCGAGCCTTAGCTCCCAACTCTCTAGTATATATAATATCAAAATATCATTATTGATTGAGCATGTATGAAAATACAATTACAAATTATATAAGCAATGTTGTCTCTTCTTTAGGATTTTATTTTTAGGTTATAACTACCCTCAATTTTGGTCTCAGTATGTGGCAAGACATCTTAGGTGTGTTTACATCCCATCCTTTGAATAATGATTATCAAGCAAATTATATTGTATTGGTAATAAGAAACTTAGAGTATTGTCGTCTTTGACTAATCCTAAATAAATATAACTTGTCTACCGTATGAAATAAAAATAGACTCCATGAATCAATGATAAATAACTTTTAGAAAATTGTTATAAAATTTTAATTTCTAAGGATTCCAACATTAGTTTCTATATAAAATTTAAAAAAATATATCATAATTTGGTTGACATGTAGAGATGGTAGATAATATTACCAATACATTTTTTTACTAATGGTGGGCATATAATTTGATATGTTGTATAGTCTATAGTATATTCTATTTTTTACTAATTATACTATATATGTATATACTTTATTAAATCAAATTTCTATGATACATCTAAATTTCAGCATATATCACATGTGGACATATATGTATTATATGTCTTTAAAAATTTAACTTATCAATCTCTCTCTATACAAATATACACACCCAATATATGACATTAGATATTATAATGTATAAAATATAAATATGATTATATGTATTTTGGGATTGATAATTGTGAATATTTACAAATAGGTTAATATATTTTATGTATATTATAAATGAAATATCTTTATAACCTTCATTCAAGTTTGAGTTCGAGTCAAGAATAAGTTGAGTTTGAGCTAAGTTCAAGTTTTATTCGAGTTGATTCGAGTTGAGCCAAGGTATGGTCAAGCTCGACTCAAATATGTTCGAGTGTGAGTCGAGTTTGATCCAAACCACTTCGAGTTGAGCCATAGTCGAGTTGAGTTGAGTCAAGACACCCTTGCTCGATGAGCTAGTTCGGCTTGTTAGCACCCCTACCTTTAATGTAGTGGGCAGAGGACAGGGACTCCTTCAAAAATATAAATATATCATCTACAAAAAGAATGTGAAATGGGGGGATGATGAAGCACAAATTATGTTAAACAAGAACCTAGCTCATAAAGCCCAATCCATTCGAGGCAGCCCCGTAAGCTCAGTTCATTCATAGCCCGTGAAGCATACATAGTATAAATATAGTTGGGTTCATATTAGTAAGGGATCGAATGAATTTTCTCAAGAAAAGCTGGTCCTGTTTCTTCCTATGTGAGATTTGGATTTAGAAATGGATTTCTATGTTATATTTGTAATCCTTGTAAATTCATAGATTTGAACTATGGTTGTGGATTTCACACCCAAGGTTTAAATAAACTTTTTTTTTTTGCACTATGCCATTTGTATTTTTGAACTTAGAAATTTGAAAGCTTGTTAAAATTTGTCAAAGTGGAAGTATTTTTCTAAAAACATTTAATTTCATTCAAAGAAAATCAATACCTTATGTGTGAGACTCCACATTCAAAAGCAAGTGTCATAGTCATGATCTTTCATTAAAAACTATCTCAAGCTTACACTGAGTAGTGAGCAAAAGTAGAGCAACAATCCAAAATATATATGTCTAAAACAAAACGTAACATAATAAAAGGGCATGACATTATACCAACTAAGACAACTAAAAGTAGGATGTCTGCAAGCTCCAATCACCTCAAGTCCTCCTTAAGACCTCAACTCTTATAAATCTTCCAATCCCCAAACCTAGATGTTGTGTACACAGGGATCAGTTGATGTCCCTACATGATTTGATATAGATAAACAATAGGAAAAATGAGTATTTTCATATTCAATAATAGAAATACATCCAATGTAGTCAATGAGCAAGAGATTTCCAATACATCAGCACAATAGTTTTCCAAACAAATGAAAGGACTCACATGGCTAATCAAAACAATAGAGTGGATCTCAAAATAGAACAAGAAAATACATAAAACTCCCACATATATCAACAATTGGTACTACTCCACTGTTAATGGAATTACTATGTCAGTGTCATAGAATTAATAATCAACTCATAGATGTTTCTGCCAAGTACCATTCCAACATCATAGAATTAATACCACAATATTATAGATTGAGTTGTGTCTCATAACACAATTCTACTGAATTTTTCATAAGGGTATTGCTTAAATCTTAAGGGAATTCCTACATGTCATAGATTTTTTTTAAGGCAAGGCACATCAGTGTTCATGGTACACTAGATGCTTATGGTACACTAGATCAAAGAGGTAAATGCATATTTGTGATACCATTTACCCTAGTGCATAATAGCCTCGATAGGGAATAGTCATACAAGACTCTTACAATAGCCATACAAGGTCCTTACAATAGTCATATAAGGCCCTTACATTTACGCGCAACTTTTTGTTCTATTAATTATACTAATCCAAATTCTTTACCCAATACAAATTATTGTTAAAATTGTTATGGTTCTCAGTCCTCTAAATGCATGCTTAGATGGCTTTTATGTATGCTAAACTTTTTTAGTTATTTGCATGAGGTAAGCAATGAGTATGGTTTGCTGGTGTGGATAGTCTTGCATAGTTGGGTTTATGCATGTTTAATAGTTAATGAAATTATTTGCTTTCCATATCAATTTAGCGTATGCATAGAAACTTAGGGTTGCTTTCCTTTTTCTTTGTTCTTTTTACGCCTATGTCTTGAATGACAATATAATTTGTTAAATTATTAATCTTTCCCTCAATGTTTTTCATAATTTATCACATACAACATTATATATGCACAAAGGATACATATTACTTTGAAACCAATGAACATGCTTGGACAACTAATAGAGTTGTTTTGCATGCATGAAATAGACAACAAAAAGCTTGAGAATACATTAAGGTGAGCCATGGGGAAGCAAAAGCCTCATGAACATTGTGAAGATGTAAAACCTAAGTATCAGATAGAAATATAAATTTTTGCGTGGTTGAACACATAAATACTAAGCCTCTTCCTGTTTTAACTAAAGAGTTTTCTCCTTACTAATACTTTGTAATGAAACTCAATGTTACATGTATTTGCATGCGCACTTTGACTAGTTATTTGAAAGGAAACAGTAAAAAAGCGGTGGGTCACATTGAAAACTGGATCATCACCAACGTCTCAAGTCATATTAATCACCTACCCTCCCCCTAAGTTTTATGGGTGTGCTATCCAAATTGCATGGCCATGTGTCAGGTACGCATACTATGTTCGTCAAGAGTTGGTTTTAAATTAATTGAACCCAATGTGCCAATATGCCAACATATAATCGTCGGAGAACTATGATGGTAGGTGAAATACATTAAATTGAAACTAACAAACTACGAGATACTTGCACAACGATGGGTGTGTGTGTGTGTGTGTATATATATATATATATATATATATATATATATATATATATATATATATATATATATATTAAAGGGGCAAATAAGTTTCATATGGGTTTCATCCTTACTTATATGGGCAACTCTATGTCCCCTTGTATGGGTTACTTTTGATCTTCTATATTTGACCACTCATGCCCTATTTTTAGCATCATGCGCTGAATATTTAGTATCCTGGACAATAGGAAATATAGTGTACCTTGTGGCCACGACCATTAGTACAATTTTAGGTGGGTAAGGACCTTCCATATAAGGGAAAAATTTTCAAATCGATTAACATTAATAATACTAATGTTATTATATACTAGTGTGTCCATATGCATTCCTTACTCTAGGTTTATATACTGAGTGTAGAGCATTAAAAACTCATCCCTGCACAAGGCCCATAAGATATATAAGTGGGGTATGATGAGGCAAAGTAAGAAAACCAATGATCCAATATTTGACTCAGGCATCATGGGGTTGTGGTGGACCATCGGTGTGGAACCCTATATAAGGGAAGGTATGCTCTAGTACCTTGAGGCAAGAGGTCTTGGATTGCTGGAAAAGGATGTGTTGCTCTGATTCCTGGTACAATAAGTATGTGGCCATGGCTATTTGGTTGCTACCTGAACATGTGGGGATGATCGTGGCTATGAATTTCGTACGTAGTTGGGATTAGAAAGGCAGAGACACCCTAGAGAGTTACGGATCATCGGTTGATATACGCCATTAAATTGGCATTATTAGCCTAGCTAGTGCTAGGGTAACAGTTCAAGTATATGTAAGGACATGACATGGCGAGTGAGTAGGTACACACACATCATAGGTGACATCGAGAGTTGAAGTTACACATAAGGTTGTTGGGGAAACCTCCCGTAGTTTTTAGATCGAATTGCCGTCTCCGAAAAGCACGGCCGAGTTTTACCTCTCCGAGGTGGCTTAGATGGGAGTGGCTGAACAAGATCCCTCAGGTAGGAAACATAATTGTTCACGCATCAAAGAAATAGTAGAGTTATTTATGTTCCACTCTAATAACGAGCCTAGCTTAAAAAATACATGGGAATCTTTCATTTATAAGATTTCTCATATATATATATATATATATATATATATATATATATATATATATATATATATATATATATATATATATATATATATATATATATATATATATATATATATATATGTATATATATATATATATATATATATACACTAAAACATATTAATACCGGTGATAATCGTATGCACCATCAATCTCAAATATTAATGATTGACATGTGTTCTTTGTACTTGGAACATGAATAAAGTAATTAAAATACTTCCCAAAACAAAAGCAAAAAACAACGTACAGGTCTAATACTCTTCTCCCTTGAAGCATACATTGCTAGTTACCATTAGATAATGCTTGTCTGAAACAAATATATCCTTAGTCAGGCATAATTTTATGCTGACCCTTTTGGGAAGTTTTGTGGCCTGGTATAGTGATGATTATGGTCCTTGAAGATCTGTTATAGGAAATATTTTTTGGTATGCTTTAAAAGTAAGCTACAGAATTCTAGGATGTTATAAGCCAAGCATGCATCATTACCCAAGAGATGGAGTGCATAGGCATATTGTGTTTGAGCCACACTAGATCTGTCCATCCAAGCTTCGGAGATGTCTCACGAACAATCTGATACGCTGAAGTGGGAGAGTAATTGCCCGATGAAGTAGCCTTCCACACAATCATGTCTTCTTTTTTCAAGATGGGCTTCAGGAAAAGTGATTCAAAATGTACACTTATCTATTTGTTCCACTTCTTGTCTTACTCTTTATGTTGCTTTATCTTGTGACAAACTGGAAGGTGAAACATGCTTACTTCTATTGCTAAGATATATGGTTACTGCATTTTTTTTAGGGAGCAGAAAATTAATTCAAGAAAACAGCGACAATATTTAAGGAGTTAGACTAAGGTAGAAGTACGAGGAATGAAATCCCAAATGACACAAACCATAAATAATGTGTCCAAGTATTGTAGAAAGCTAGTCTTCAAAAGAGCTAAGGAACAATAGTAGAAAGATCGCTCAACAAAAGTGAGTTGTAGAATACCATGTTTGGCCAACGACCATACCTTCCTGTTCGCTTCCCCGTTGACATATGACTAAGAGATTTAGACTTTTGCTGTTAATTATTGGAGGCTCCATAGCAAACCTGAGTTGGAAGAAGTCTATTTAATGGCATTAGAAGAATTACCTTTAAGCAGTAGCGGATCTAGGATTTTTTAGCAGGGTGGTTAGAAAAAAATATTGTAAGAATAAGGATGCTAGTAACCCTACATTACTTTCTTTCTAATAAAACTTTACACTATGTTTTGATTGAAAAAAAAAACAATGGGAGGATAAACTCTACCCTGGAATGGCTCTTATGTGGTAATTTGGATGCTAGTAACCACAAAGAATGTCTTTTTTATTTTATTTTCTTAAAAATGCCAACTTCTCAGTGTGTGCACCTATTCTCAAATTTGAATTTACCTGATCAGAAGAGCATCATGGCTTCAAAAATAGCTAATTAGTGGGGCTTTAAAAACCCCAAAATAAGAGCAGCATGTTTTAATGATCTTAAGTATCCGGTCACTACAAAAAAAATTAGTGGGGCTTTAAAAACCCCAGCTAAAGACTTCAAACTACCGCTAAAACATTTAGCGGCAGTTTTAGGTCGCCACTGAAATCAGCCTTGTAGAAAGTTTCTATAGGGAGCATAGTTGCGGTTTCTATGATTGCTACTACATAAAACACTTTTAACAGTGGCTCTGCCGCTAATGCTCTTTAAAAACCAAAAAAAATTGCAGCAATTTGGAAACTGCCGTAAAAAATAATATGTAGCAACGGTTTTCAAAACCATCACTAAAAGCATTTAGCGGAGGCCAAAGTAGCCGCCGCAAAAGCATTTAAGCAAAGGTCTTCAAACTACCACTACAAAATTTAGATGGTTTCAAAACTGTTGTTAAATACTTTTAGCAGCGGTCTTCAAACTGCCCCTAAACTAAACTTATATTTACATAAATTTTTATTTAATTTTTCTTTTATCACTTGTACATTTATGTATTCTCAAACACAATCTTCATCAATTTGCACTTTATATATGACTAAAATTTGACACATTAATAATAACTAAGTAAAAGATTTTAAAATAACAAAAATTATTTAAACTAAGAACCTAATGCAATAAGTGATGAAAAAGAAGTTTGTAATATAATAATTCCAAATGTTTACAATGTATAAGTACTAATGTAGGGCTATTAACGAGCCAGGCTGGCTCATCAAGTAGGCCTACTATGGCTCGGAGACTCGACTCTTGAACTCGATTCGAGCTCGAATAGCCTCGAGCCAAGTTCGAGCATAACCATGCTCGACTTGGCTCGATTCAAATAAAATTCGAACTCAACTTTACTCGACTCGAGCTAAAACTCTAATTCAAATATAATACATATATAAAATAAATAATATATGTGTATGTATATATTATATAGACATAATTTTTAATTTAAATATGTATTTATGATATAAAATAAGACATATAATCATAACTTTCGCTCTAAGTCTATCTCTTAGCTCATTAAGAAACTTTCTTGTCCTCATTTCCTTTATAGCACACATTAGGTTCAAATCTTTGCAATCAGACAAAATTTGCTTCGTATTGGTGTACTGTCAAATCACCCAGGTCTAGAGAAAGAAATTCCTACTCATTTGTCTGCTGAACATGCGCTGAAACATATTGCTTATTAAATACCTCCAAGAACTCTGCCTAATGGATTTGAGAGCCAGGCCGATCTTCAAAATGTGTACATCTAGCAAACTTCCACCAAAAATGAGCCTCGCTAGAAAGGACAAAGGTGGCTAATGTGACTATGTTATCATCAGTCACACCAATGCCTCAAATACTTTCTCTACTTCAGCTAGCCACTCTTCTCCTTTGTTTGGATCATCCTGCCCTGTGAAAGGTAAAGTCAACAAATTGAAGCGTTGTACGAAGGCACATTAATCCTTTTTAGCCTTTTTCTTAAGGTCACGGCAAAGATTAGCTTGAATTTGTGCAGCCTGCACTAACCCTTGGATCATCTCCATCAAGTGGCTCTCATTAGTTCCCCTAAAAGTGTTGGACGAGGAATCAACGTGAGCTACTTCCACCCGTCTCATAGCTTTCGCTCCTTACAAACTAGGCACGTCATGCAGATATAGGTGGATTAGGAGTGGCTTCTCGATTCTCTTCAGCCTGAACTCCTCCTATTTAGGTTCTTGCATCCTGATACACTTGTCCACAACCTCCTACCATTTATCTATGAAGCAACGATACAAAGGTTAACCTCTACACATTCCCAACAACTCAAGCTAGTTACATTTACAAACGATTTCAAACTTGCAGATAGAATATTGCCTCAGTTACCAACTATCATGACCCAAATTTTAAAACTTATTTTTTTTACTAAAGGTCATGCAATAATTCACGAGAATTTTTTTATTTAAATCAAATCAATCAACTAAATATCAAGGTCATTATCATTTGGGTTCATAAATACAAATATCAAATCATATCATAACGTAAGAGTATCCAAAAATCCATAAATTAGCAAATCATCTATCCAAGTACAACTCTTGCATCTGTCTGAAAAAAAACAACTAATTAAAGTTGGCTCTCACGCCATTATTACAATCATGTAAAATGTACTAAAATAATTGAACTAAATCCTACTAGAGCTAAGTCGTCCTCAATTTAAAAGCCTGGTCCTCATCTCACTAGTCCTCACCAGAAGAACCTACAAAACCAGGTCGTTGAGTATACAAATACCTAGTATGATAGCTGAATAACAAGAATGCAAAATATCATACATTTTATGCAAGTCTATTAAATTTTTCACTTGAATCATTTATCAAGAACAATCTCATTACAATTTCGCATCAGTTTCCCCAAAGGAAAAACTAATAACCCACCTAATCTCATAGATAGATAGATACATCAAAGGTCAACTTAAGTGACAAAGGATACAACTCACTATAGACCACCCACAAAGGAAACATCTATGATGAAGCCCTGAAATCCACCAAGAGGTGTCATCTACCAACCTAGCCCCTAAGGACTTGACTGGAGTGGAAGAGCATAGCCCACAACTACTTTTGCACAGAAGTAGTGAGAGACGCCAACCAAATAGGATGTCAGCGACTATGACTGCACTAAATGATCCTCAATAGATAAGTGGTGAGCCCAACTCACGCAAAGCTCTGAACAGGGAGGTGCAACTACACAGCCAAATTAGCAGCTCATCAGTAGAGCTAAGACGCATAGATCAACCCCAACCCTATTTGTCTCATTCGACTAGGTTAAGGCCCTAAAACCACCATTGGTTTATCAACAAAGTCAGTTGTTAGGTCAAGACTCTTGTTCATCATGAACTAGCTTTAGTCTTTATCTTGATTAGGTGTTAAACCCCCCAATCCAAAACCCTCTACCCTTATCAATTAATCTTCATTAATCTTAATGTATTGATTCAAAAGGTCCAATTATGCGCATAGAATGAATCAATAAAACTTAAACAACTCAATAATAACCCAACAAACATCATCATTAGGGTTTAGGACCAAAAGGGGTAATTAAAGAGCCCAATATAAGCTTTCAGTAGGGCTCGAGCAGAAAGAACGATGAAATTTAAGTTTAATTTTGAAAACATACCATATCTACCATACTATATATGTATGTACTACACAAGATTAATCGTATACCTTGTTACAATTCCATGTACTATACTGGCCGATTTTATTTTTGAAAATATAAACAATTTATTTCTTCTTCTTCTTCTTTTTTCAAGTCTTGGACCTTGAAACCCGGCCGGCTGGGCCTATCCCAACGGCCCAATTTTGGATTGCCCAAGGTGACCCGAGTGTGGGCCAGGTGGAGTCGGGTCGTGCAGACTTGGCCATAGCCCAGCCTGTTGTATATGTCACGGGGACGCCCGTCGTGCGGCATTCGCAAAGCCAAACACCCAAGCGAGTAAGCCTTTCTTCGTCAAGGTCATGCCTCATGTCATTCAACCAAGCGTCCAGCCTGCAAAGCCAAGTAACGAACTTGTCCCAAGGAGGACGTGGGAACATGCAGGGACATTTCCCAAGTGAGCTGGCCGGAGGGGGACACCTCCTTGCGATGCACAGATCCAACTTAGGCAACCCGGACTTCCAGAACATCCATCTCAGCAAAGTGCATGCAAGGGTCTTTGTATCCAACATGACCAGAAGGCCGGACAGCTAACGGGTCAGAGAGCCCCATCCCCAAGCGGACAGGGCTCTTGGCATAATAGCTAGCAAGGCAACAAGCCTTCGTTGCCATCCGGGACAGCCTATTACAAGGCTAGGCATCATATTAACAACTTTGTCAATTCAGCTCACCATGTGCCTCCTATATAGCATAAGAGATTTTCTACATTTCTCTAGAGTGGCAGCCAAAGTGGCCGTATGGGCATGGTTGGACCAAACTTGGCCAAACGGCCCAAAATCACTCCCAATGACACTCTAACACTCTATAGGGGGGAGAGGACATCTTAAGTATCGTTGCATGTTTTCTGTGCAATGTTGTGCACACATGTTGCGCAATATTGCGGGCCTTCCCCGCAACGCCTGCACACATGATATGCAACACTAAGGGCAGTTCTCATAATGCATGTACACCTCGTATACAACACTTTCTCACGTGTGTGTGCCCCAGCACTTATCATGAGTAGTCCGCTCTGCTACCCCCATGACACTACGTTGGGTCATCCTCTTCCTAGCATTGGGTCGAGTTTTGGAGAGAAGAGGACAGCATGCACTATAACAAAATGTAGTATTAGAGACACAAAGCTAAGCGTCATCGCTAAAAACAACTATTTATGACGAATGAAAAAGCGTCGCAAAAAAATGAACTATTAGCGACGCATTTTTGTATGTGTCGCTAATAATCATATATTAGCAACACTCGACACTTTATTATAAATTTCACTAATAGTTCCTCTATTTGCGACGCTTTACATAACCGTCACTAAAAGATATATATTTTAAATAAAAAAAACATAACTATTAGCGACGCTTTTTTTAAGCATCGCTAATAGCTTATGCAATAGCGACACTTATTCAAAAGCATCGCTAATAGTGCTGCTATTAGCGACACTTACAAAAGCATCCCTAATAGTTATGAATTAAAAATAAAATTTTTGAATTATTAGCGACGTTTTTAAATAAGCATCGCAAATACCATTTCTAATAGCGACACTTATTAACAAGTGTTGCTAATAACTTTATTAATTTGTTTTATTTAATAAATAAATATTAAAAAATTATAATAAACTTCCTAAATATAATATATTTTATTTAATATTTACTATTTGTATATACAATAAATAAATATTAAATTTTTAATAAAAACTAGTGTTAATAATAGATTAAACTTTTACTATTTATATATAATATATTTTATTTCTTAAATTCTACTATTAATTTTAAAATATAATTTATAATAAAAGAGAGAGAGTGAAGAGAGTGAGAGTGAGGAGAGAGGGATCGAAGAGACAGAGAGAGGGGGAGGTGAGAGAGTGAGGTGAGAGAGAGGGAGGGAGAAAGGAGAGAGAGAAGGTGAAGAGAGAGGGAGAGAGAGAAGGTGGAGAGAGAGGGAGGAGAGAGAGAGGGTGGAGAGAGAAAGGGAGAGGGAGAGAGGGTAGAGAAAGAGAAGAGGGTGGAGAGAGGGAGGAGAGCGAGAGAGATTGAGAGGAGAGAGAGAGGAGAGGGAGAGAGGGTAGAGATAGAGGGGTGAGGAGAGAGGGTAGAGAGAGAAAAAATTTTATTTTTTGTTTTATATTTTTATTTAAAAATTAATAAAAAAATAAAAATATATTACCTCAGAGTATTCGCGATGTATAGGCCTATACGTCGCTAATACTCTTAGTATTAGCAACGTATCTTAGTATTAGCGACGTATATGGCTATGCCTCGCTAATATATTTTTATTTATTTATCTTTTAATTAATTTATAAATATAAAATATAAAATAGAGAGGATATAGAGAGATGGAGAGTGAGAGGGAGGAGAGAGAGATGGAGGAGAGAGAGAGGAGAAAGAGGGAGAGAGAGGGAGGAGAGGGAGAGGGAGGATAGAGGGAGAGAAAGATGGAGGAGAGAGAGAGGAGAGGGGGAGAGAGAGGAGAGAGGGAGAAGAGAGTGGGGGAGGGAGAGAGAAGAGGGTGGAGAGAGGGAGGAGAGAGGGTAGAGAGAGAGAATTTTTTTAATTTTTTTTGTTTTATATTTTTTATTTAAAAATTAAATAAAAAATAAATTTATATTAGCGACGTATTTTATATACGTCATATTTTATATGTGTTGCTAATACCTCAAAGTATTAGTGACGTATAGGCCTATACGTCGCTAATACCTTTGAGTATTAACGACGTATAGGCATATACATCGCGAATAGCATTGAGTATTAGCGATGTATAGGCATATATGTCGCTAATACCCTCAGTATTAGTGACGTATATCCCTATGCGTCGCTAATATATTTTTATTTATTTATCATTTAATTAATTTTTAAATAAAAATATAAAATAGAGAGGATATAGAAAGGGGGGAGAGAAGAAATTTTTTTATTTTTATTATATATTTTTATTTAAAAATTAATAAATAAATAAAAATATATTTGCGATATATAGGCGTATACGTCGCTAATACCCTTAGTAATTGCGACGCATATTTCTATGCATTGTTAATACATTTCTATTTATTTATTTATTAGTTAATTTTTAAATAAAAATATAAAAAATGAGAGGATATAGAGAGAGGGGGAGAGAGGGAGGGGGAGAGAGAGGGAGGAGAGAGAGAGAGTAGAGAGGGTGGAGGGAGGAGAGAGGGATGAAGAGAGAGGAAAATTTTTATTTTAAATATTTTTTATTTAAAAATTAATTAAAAACTAAATAAATAAAAATGTATTAGTGACGCATAGAAATATATGTCGCTAATACCTCTAAGTATTAATACCTCCAAGTATTAGCGATGTATCAATACCCTTAATATTAGCGACGCATATTCCTATACGTCGCTAATAACCTAAGTAATAGCGACGCATATTAATATGTGTCGCTATTACCTTATAATTAATTATTTTAATTTTAAATTTTGTAGAGAGAGAAAAATAGAGAGGATATAGAGAAAGGAGAGAGGGTGGAGAGAAAGGGAGAGAGAGAAAGGAGAGAGAGATGGCGGAGAGAGGGAGAGGGTGGAGAGAGGATGGAGAGAGGGAGAGGGTGGAGAGAGGATAGAGAGAGGGAGAGAGGGGGGAGAGGAGAGAGAGGGTAGAGAGAGGAGAGAGAGGGAAGGAGAGGAGAGAGAGAGAGAGGGAGGGAGAAATTTAAATTTAATTTTTTTTATTTAAAATAGGGAGGATATAGAGAGAGGGAGAAGGTGAGAGAGATAGAGAGAGAGGAAGAGTGGGAGAGAGAAAGTAATGAACGAGAGAGAATGAATAGAGGGAAGAGAGAAGAGAAATGGCTTAAAATAATAGTAATTGCAACGCATATTTAAGTGTGTTGCGCTTCACAAAATGTCGCAAATATAAATACTTACGACATGGTTAAGGAAGCGTCGAAAAATTTGATATTTTAGCAACGCTTAAGTGAAATGTTGCAAATGATCATTTGCAATGCTCCCCAAGCATCGTTAGAAAAAATACGTTGCAAAAGATGCTCGTGCGGGCAAAAATTTCGCCAACGCGGGAGAAATCACTTGTGCAGGCTCTGTTTTGACCAGATAAGCAAAATCGCCCTCGCGAGCGGTATATATTCACCCGCGCGGGCGATATTTTGGCACGCATGGTCTTCTTCTCTCCCGATCGTCTCCCTTGCTTCATGTCCACCCCACCGTCCTTTCGAACGATGCCCCCAGCCGGTCTCCAGCCTTTTGACAACCACCCCCCGCCTTACCTGCTGCCCATGCGCCCCAAGCCATTGCCCGCCTCCTGTGGACCCCCACTGCCCCTTTGCGCCCCCCGCCGCCCCCGATCCTATTCGCCCCACACCGGAGAGCATCTAGTCCACCCCCGCCCCAGATCCTTTCTACCCTCGCCGTCCCAAACTCAGTCTGCCCGCAACTGCCCCAAATCCATTACGCCACTGAGGGCCCCAGATTAATTTCGCCCCCACCGCCAGGAATCCAGTCTGCCGCGCGCCGACCTTTCGATAGTCACCCCGGCCTTACCTGCCACCCATGCGCCCCCAGCCATCCCCCACCTCCCGTGCACCCCCACCCTTCCCCTCGCCGCCCCATCGCACGCCCCCCCCGCCGCTCCGGATCCTGTTTGCCCCCCGCCGGAGAGTTTCCGGTCAGCCCCCCGCCCTAGATCCTTTATGCCCTTGCCGCTGCCCCGGATCCATATAGTCTCCCCCACCGACCGTTCCCCAACCGCCCCGTGTTGCCCCCCACCACCTTCTTCCCCTCCCCTTACTACCTCCCCACCCTCTTCCTCAATTGTGGGGGGCGGAAATCCGGTGACACCCCTTTCTTCCCCTCCCCACCCCCACCCATCCCTCTCCCTCCCGGTGCTGGATGAGAAGGTGAAGACCTCCCCTCCTCCCTTTCCAACCTGAAATCCCATTGCAGGATTTCATTTTTTTATTTTATATTAGTTACACTTTTGTAAGGGTCGCTAATTATTTTTTTAATAATTTTTATTTTCTAGTGACGCTTTATAAAGCATCACTAATCGGTTTTATTAATTTTTTAAAAAAGATTTTTTTATTAGCGACACTTTTTAAAAGTGTCGCTAATGATTATTTTTTATTATAGACGCTTACATAATATGTTTTAATAATTTTATTTTTAGCGACACTTATATATGCGTCACTAATAAGGCATTTTTATTTTTAAAAAAAATTAGGTAATAGCGATGCTTTATTAAGCGTTGCTAATAATTACTTATTAAGGACGCATATATTTAAGTGTCGCTAATAATAGACTATTAGCGACGCTTAATAATGCATCGCAAAAAAGAAAATAATTAGTGATGCAAAAGTAAATGTCGCTAATAAAAAATTATTAGCGACACTTTTTCTTAAGCGTTGCTAATTAGCAATAGCCACTCCATTTTTTGCAACGCATTTTAAGTGTCGCTAAAAGGAATTAGCAACACTTAAAGGACTATTAGTAACGCTTAAAAGCATCACTAATAGTCTTTTTGTTGTAGCGAGAGGCCATGGGTGGAGGATCCACAACTAGGTGATGGCGAGCCACCACCCTGAAGGCGTGCTTGGCAGCTGTCTCGTGGCCTTTTCAACCCACCGATGAGGAATCACAGAAGCTTAACATAGTGCAAATAAAACAAATAACCTCTAACAGCGAATCCACGACGGATTGGCAGTGGACCCGGCCAACCCAAACAGAAACGGAGGAGGGGACCTCCAGCTGAGGTGTCCCCGATGGTCGTCCAATGGCACCGACTCTCGATTCAAATCACCACCAGTCCTCTTTTTTCGCCTAAGTAAATATATGCAAAAATAGAGGGCCGCACAGTGGCTCCGAGGCCAGCTGGTAGCGGATCTCTGCTACCTAAAGAGGGTCAAGGGAGGGCAAATGGCTATGGCTGGATGTTTTCAACCTCTGGCACCCGTACTGCCAATATCCCCCCTCCTATGAGATCCAAATCATTGTTCACTATCTAGCAGTGAACAGAACGCACACTTGCTGACGATCTCCGATAGCAGTGATTGTTAGACCTCACGAGGCATGGTGAAGAGAGGACAGAAGGATGAGGACCAGCAGCCCAATGGCTAGCCGTCTGGTGGCTACCACCTGCACCCACATCTCCCCCCTTTTGTAATTTACAAAATTAACAACAACAACGACTGTGAAATCATTGTTCAATAAATTACATTGACATTCATTAATCTACAATAACATCTCATTATTTTGACTCAAGGACTACAACGGCGATCTTACCTTAATTTCCAGTTTGCTGTCAATCCACCGCCACAAGAACCTCATTGTTGACCACCTTCTTTCTCCCAACGTCTTTTAGGTTTTTTTAAAAGCACAATTATGGCTAGATATAGGTCAAATACTCTTATATATAGGAAAAAATTAGGGTTTAATTAGATAATAACAAAATTAAGTAGGAAAATGACTCCTAGGTGGCATAGACTCTCCTAAATTAAGAAGTTAGTCATCCACCTAATTGGCTCTGCAGTGGGCCCCTTTAGATCTTTCTGCACGTCCCAAAATTACTCTATATGCCCTAATTCTAAAAATCCCCCCAAAAATCCAAAATAATTAGGAGAAATCTGGAAAAATTCTTACAAAATACCTAAAATTTCTTGGATATTACAGTCTACATCAATTTTTTGCAATATCTAGCTTGGTGCCAAATGCCCACAAAAGACATATTCTTCTCCAAAAGATGTACTCTTCAAAATGCCATATTTGATCTTACATGTATGCAAATTAGGGATCTTCCTGTTAAGTACTTGGGTCTCCCACTTCTCTCTAGTAGCTTGCATTATTCTATGTGTGTGCCTCTCATCATCAAGGTGCAAAATGCTCTTTCCTCCGGGAAGATGTAGCTTTTATCCTATATTGGTATAATAGAGTTTGTTAAATCTGTGCTTTCTAGTATAAAAATTTATTGGTCTTTCCATTTCCTTCTCCCAAGGCAGATGGGTCTTTAATCAGAATAACCCTCATTCTTATGATTTGCTTCAGAGAATCAACCATCTTTCTTCAGAAGACTCTTCAAGTTCGAATAAAGTCCTTTGGAGCCCTTCTTGCAGGGGTAGATTTGCCACTAAATTACCTTACAAAGCTCTCCAGAATACTCATCAAAACATTGTGACATTCTTTGGTTTGGTTGATGCACAAAATTCTAAGACATTCGTTTATTTCATGGATATTGTTTCATGACATACTTTTTTTTTTGTCTAGGAAAGGGGAGGGTAATGAACATCTGTTATTTTGCCAAATTCTTATGCTTCTCAAGATTGAGAATAACACTTCTTGGCACCAGTAGATCTTCTTCTTCGATATTGTAAGGAGGTGAAGGACATGCAAATGATTTTTAAACTATTTCGCAATATAGTCATTTATCTCATTTACAAGGAAAGGAATTGCAAAACATTTCGGGACACCTATTCCAATTATTCTCATATGTTTAGAAATTGTGAAAAAGAAAGCCGATCTTATATGATTTCTTCTTTTAAATTTTCTAGATTAGTTGATAATTTTACTTTTCTTAGATTGAGATGGGGCAGTCCCTCTTGATTTGTTTCTCTTTGTTTGACAGTTGATGTAATTCTCCTTTTGCTTTAATAAAATATTACTTATAAAAAAACACACTAATTACAACATCTCGACTTTTTAAACCATAATTCAATTCCGAAGAAGTGTTTTAGAAACTTGAACCAACGCTATTTTGGTGATTGCTAGGGAGAAAAAAAGAGGACGAGGATACTGGAGAGGACTTTTTAAAAAAATGTGAGGATAGGACTAGTTGGTAAGTGTATGTAAGTTGTAAAATTGAGCTGCATTGGATGCTGGAGAAATAAATAGTCCCTCATTAATAAGCATAGAACGATCTCTGTGTTCCCTTTTCGGGAAAAAAACCCTCAAACAATGCGAACGCTGATGAAGAAATTATGCTTTTATAATGATAGTTAAAAAAACACTCTTGCATGCCAACCAATTGAATACTCATCCCCGAGTAGGTATAAGGAGCTTGAGGAAGGTGACAAAAGAGAATTTGCCTTCCAAGAGGAGATTTAGATCATGGGTGTCTTGTGCCAGTGCAGGTGGGTAACTCCAAAAAGCATAGGAACAGGAAGGGTCAAGAAGAATGGGACTGAACCTGGGAAATTGGGAAGAGAGAGAAAGAGAGTGATGCAGAAGAGAGACTTCAGAGACTGGAAGGAGTTGGCACTGTCGAATAGTAAATGCGAAGTGGAGAGGGAAGTCTCCTCCGATCGGCGTGCTTATGTTGTGTCTGGGATATCCCCGAACTCCCTCACAATCTCTTCTCACCCGTCAACTCACCCACATCCTCCCTTGTCTTCTTAATGCCCCACACATCCTACCCTAACCTATCAGGCCAACTTGCCGAACCTAACGTAAGGGAATATGGGGAAGCTCTTGGAAGGAAACTGAGAAGACCCATCAAGGATTCAAGATCCAAAGCAAAGAATTTTAATGTGTTTTGATAGATCAGAGGACGAATGTAGTGAAGTGAAGGTGAGAAGTGACCCACATGGGCACAAGGTTAATTGTTGCACCAGTCTGCATTTAAGGCCAGTGTCACGGTTCCTCAGGCTCGTCATCATTGTCATGCTACGTTTTGACTTCGTTTTGAATGAGTGTCAACAACTAGCTCTAGCGTCCTCTCTCTTTCCTTCGCTTCCTTTCTCTCTTTTCAGTGCATTGTGGCTTGTGGGGAGGAGGGATATTGATTGTGCCTTCTGTTCTGTGCGTATTAAATGCCTGTGCGAGACACACCTACCTTTTGTCTCTTCGTGTTGTCACCTCTCCTCTGTCTGTAGCATGCCATGGACCACAAATTTTCAAATCTTTGAGTGGATCCGAAGCGATGGGTTGTTGTTGAAGCTCAGCTTGAGCTCGTTTCTTGTAGCCCCATCTCAATTCTCAGGTGACAATATAACGAGTCTGTCTTGTCCGTCTGTCTTTTACTATCCCCCACCTTCTAAGCATAATCTAATACAAATAAGAATTTTGTGGGTTAGGGAAATGCAGTTACCTAGTTTCCCATATGTATCCAAACCATTGCTCAAGTTTATTATGTGTCATGAATTCACTTCCAAGCTTATCCACCAAAAAAAATCATTCATATAAACTGCAAAAGATCCTACCAGAAAAAAAAATGTATAGGAAAAGATATTGTAAACTTGTGTACTGTTTTGATGACGCAGGTAACCATCTGTGACACGCTTGTTGAGGTCAATGTCTCTCTCTCTCTCTCCCCACAAAAAAATAATTTGTTAAGCTATTTGGAGTCTGGAACTTCTGTTGCAGCTATGGTTTCTGGTGATCCTTTCCCCTTCTTAGATGATGCCATCTTCTTAGATGATGCCATTGCATTGTATCATAAACAGAACTTAGATGAGAACATTTAAATATGTTCATATTCTGTGTTCATGTGGTTTTACTATATACGGTACCAAATTGATCCAAGAGGTATTAGACCCGGATCTCTTAAGAGCCAACATAGTCTAACGTGCATTGTCTTTTACTCGCTGATATTTTATGATGTTGCCCTCTGCTGCAAGCTTCCCGTCTTGTAATTAGACAAGTAGCTAGAATTTGAATATTAATTATACAAGTATGACCAATATTTTGGTTAATGTAATCATAAAATAAGAAATATATTTCGGTCAATCTTAATTAAGTATCACTGCTCTAATTGTTTAAGGTTTCCCTACCATTAAAAGAGTAGTAGTCAGAAGATAATCACAAATTAGATTAAGAGAAGTGAGTCACTTCTAACTTTCAACGTGTATGAAGTTGTGATAAGGCAATGACAATCATACAAAGCACTCCAACCACATGCTCACTCTTGAACCACAAAATTAGCAAAACAAACAAGTAGAGATTTTTGTTATACTTTCTGTCAAGGGTTTCCCAACAAAATATGGTAGTCTCCTTCTACGCCCTCTTCCCACATTCTAGCTCCTCTACTCCACAAACCTGCTGCCCAGTCCTGCTTCATAGGAAATATAAAAAATTTGTTAGAACTTTACAAAGCATGCACTAGGGTTTGTAACAATCACAGGAAAAGTGGTTTTTCTCATGCATAACGGCCCCATGAGGTTCTTATGCCGCTCACAGAAAACTTTCGCATCTAAGTTCAAAATTTCTAACTAGTTGTAGATAATCAAGTACTAATAAATTCTGTAAGTGATCAACATCAAATTGCCTCTCGCAACTAAGATTTCAAGTCAACCGTAAACTCTATTGGAGTTTAGCTAATTTCCACCTCTGATGGACTGAAGATATATTATGATATGCAGAATTGACACCCTTAAGAGGGTCCAATACACCGGCGATCGTCCCCGCCAGCTCGAGGTTGCTGGGACAGCGCTGCCAGAGGCCCAATTCCCGGCGACATGTTCATCGCGAGGAGCCCGGCGTCGTAGGCCCCCAGCCTGGCCACATCCATGTCGTAGTTCCTGAGCATCAGCTGCTGATCACGGCCTGCAGCAGCAAAGAACTGGTCTCGTCCGAGCCCAAGCCCCACCGCTGCACCGCCACCGGCGCCGCCGGCGATCAGGCCATGACCAGGGAGCCCCAGGCTCTGGTACTTGGACAGCTCAGACTTGGCGCAGGTGAGGTCCATCTGCAGCTGCCGGAGTTGGTGTTGGAGGATGGAGATGACGCCAACACAACCGTAGACGGGGTCTCGCAGCCGCATGTCAGCCTCGTAGGCGAGAGAGTTGACGGCATCCTCTCGCTGGTGGGGGTGGAGCTCGTTGAGGAGCTTGGTCACGTTGCTGGCACCGAACACCTTGTGCACGTTGGCGAACTTGGCCGGCTGGTCCGGCGGGAAGTAGGGGGCGAACACACACTCCGGCTGGCACTTGCGGCGGAGGAACTTGCAGGCGGCACAGGGCGAGGTGGTGGAGCTCGCCATTTGCTTCAAACTCTGCAGAAACGGAGATGGGTCCTCTTCCACTTGTGGTGCAGTTCCAGCTGAAACAATGATGAGGTATGATGTATATATACATGATTCGAAGCAGAGTATTATTCAGAAATCTTTGAGCAAATTAAATGAGGAATAGGTGTAGAGATTCGGGCAGTTTTATGAACAGGCCATGGAGGTCTAAGATAATGATTAAATGGCAGGAAGCAGTGATGGAAACTCCAGCTGGAAGCAGGCGGGGGTGGAGGGGAGGTGTTTTGATCAGCTGAGATGATCAGAATGTTGGTGGAACAACATTTAGTACTCATGGGATTTCGTGGAATGAGTTATATTGTTTATATCACCTTATCTTGGCTAAAACTAGGAAAAAATAATACTGAAATTGGTATGTTTTTATCTTGGCTTTTTGCTTGCATAATTTTGTGTTTACTTGATTATAGAAAAGGCCAAAGTAAGAGATCACGCCTTTGTGTGTCTCTGTCAATGGAGCCATGTGATGGCAGGCCGGGCTGATATTTCAAAACTGAGGATTATGACTTGTATAAATGTCACGAATGAAATAATATTACATGCATGGAAGATAAACATAGGTTATATATTTTTTGCTAGATTATGACAAACATGTAAACGAGAAAGAATGGAGAATAACAGGTGCAAAATGATATATACTACTATTTTGTTCCATATGTAACTCACCGGAAAATTGGGTGCAAAATCAGTTGAAGGGTCAGAAGACAGTGAACTTCAGTCTTCCTCTACCAATGGACCCAGACAGTGGAGTTCTTGAAAGAGGGCCCTAGTCATCTGTGATGACCTTCTGGGTCACTCTGATATTAGATGTCGAAAACACAAAAGTGGGAGATCAAGAAGAAGAAGAAAGACTAGCTGAATACAGTAGAGCCCTGAAGAGACAGTGAAAAGGAGGAGAGGTCGATAGGAAGGGAGAGCCGGGGGGAGATAAACTATAAAGGACAGCAAGGGTGAAAGGATGGATGAGAAAGAAAAGATGGTACGCTAATCTGTCTTCATAAATTGTCATTCATTTCTGTTTCCGTTCAATCTTAGCTGATGATGCTGGTGACTGGAGAGGAATTTCAGAGCTCGTCAAGAAGGGCTTCTCCAATCAAGCGCTCTGATGCGTAGGTATTAAGCCCGGATATTAATTGCAATGTCAGCTTTGTCGGGTGGGAGATCAAGCCAGGTATCGGTCTAAGGAGATGTTTCATGCTAGCCTATTACTGTTTGATACAGAACCTTAATTAAGTCATGTGGGGTACGTAATAGGGCGTTTTCGTTTTGCGAGTTTGACTCCATCTCAGTCAATGGTGATCTTTGCACAGTGGCAATGTCATTTTGGTTTGTTCCTGTTCCCTGTGTTCTCTCCCTTTTCTTTGTTCTATTGATAACAGCCATGAAATTAGACATTTCTTTGTTCTATCGATAACAGCCATGAAATGAGACAAGAGTGAGTTGATCTGCACGGTAACCGTATTGATTGTTTAGGAAGGGATGTTTTTATGACCTTTCTTAGTGTAAGGAAATATGTTTATTCTCTCCGTCTCACATTAATAATTTTATTTAGTTTTTTAAAATAAATTAAAATTACTTTATTTTATAATATTAAATTAATTAATTAATATGGACAAAGAAAATAAGAAACAAGAAGGCCATTGTTCTCTAGATAATCCATGTTTCAGTGATTTCTTTCTCATCCATCCTGTCACCCTTGCTGTGCTTTATAGTTTATTTCAACCCGGCTCTCCCTTCCTCTCGACCTCTCCTCCTTTTCACTGTCTCTTCAGGGCTCTACTGTATTCAGCTAATCTTTCTTCTTCTTCTTGATCTCCCACTTTCGTGTTTTTGACATCTGCTATCAGAGAGACCCAGAAGGTCATCACAGATGACATCAGCTAGAAGTAGTTTTATTTTAGAAAAAAAATAAACATTGAAGTTGAATACTCCTCCGTCTCTAAATAAGTGTGTTGTGTAATTTTTAAAAATGAAGTAAAATTAATTTATTTGAAAAAATAAATAAGACACTTACTTTTGGATGGAGGGAGTAATATTTAGGAACCGCGTAAACCCTCTCATGATCATCATCTGATGGCCAAGGGGTACAATAACGTACGAGCCTGCACAAGGCTACAACACGAGCTAGTTTTTGCAATTTAAAATTAGCCAACCTTACCGTATTCCACCATTCATGCACTTATACCCTCCTATTTATACAATTTTTCTGACTTATATCCCACAACACCCCACAAATGACTTGATTGACTCCTCAATTTCTCAAAAACCCATCAAAGTCCTTTACATCGTATGACTCCATTTTGTCTAAAATATTAAAAAAAATTGTACAATTTAAATTATAAAATATTTCACTATGACAAA
This sequence comes from Saururus chinensis, assembly GCA_035235625.1. Taxonomy (NCBI): domain Eukaryota; kingdom Viridiplantae; phylum Streptophyta; class Magnoliopsida; order Piperales; family Saururaceae; genus Saururus; species Saururus chinensis. Next base: position 60,087,676 of record CP141140.1, read on the forward strand.
TCTTTATTTTAATGGAATATAATAATATTTTTTCCTTTTTTGAAAATAAGTGTAATATTTGCACATATGTTTATTGAGCTTAATATAATAAAATCATTTTTTTCTTTTATTTTACCAAAATTGATATTTCAGATAATAATGTGTACGTACAACTTCGTTTTGACTCGATTGAATCTCTGAGTCTATTTAACTGGTGTTCCACTCCGTAGGTTGGAAGGAAAACAATTTTGCAGTCAAGACTTGAACTCTAGTCCACTTTTCGTTGTGATATTTTTTTTTTTAAATATGTGACTCAATAAAATAAAAAACATATATTAAAATATTCCTTAATATATAAAGTAATTAGAGGCTATAATGATCCACTAGACTAAGTGATTAACGATATTCGAATCAAGAAAAAGGTCATCCAAATCAACACCCCTCATTGCAAAAGAATTAACCACAATGTTTGCAACAAGAGTAATATTATACATCAGTTTCTAAATTGCAAGAATTAAAATTATAATCAGGAAGAGTCTTTTCCTTGAGATTGGCGACATAAATCTTAGGCATTCGCTTTAGCTTGTTTTGTGTTAACTCATTTGTAAGAGAGAACATAACTAAATTATTCCTTATTAATTTCATATGAGTCCTCTTAGGTCTCCCTCTCCCCCTTTACCTCTTACTTGCCTCTCCTTCCAACCTTCTTACTATGGGCCTCCTTTGGTGTCCTTTGGGCATACACATACCAAAGTACTCCTTAAGTTTCTCCTCTGAAAGTGATTCTTACAAATACATTCATTTATAATCCTATCCTTAATAATTATCTTATACATTCACATTAGCATTCTTATTTTGGAAACATTTAATTTATTTATATGACTTTTCTTAAGGACCCAACGCTCCACTCTATGAAGTAATGCAGTCTTAATTGATGCCCTATAAAAAAAGCAAGAGATGAGACATCAAATTATGGAATTCAGAATAAGGAACAAAAAAGGTAGAGAGTTGTAGAAGAGATGGCAAATAACTAGAAGAGAACCATAAGGGCCCATTATACTGAGCATTGGTGTAACATGAACTCAATTTCGAGTTGCAGTCAGACTTTGCATAGTCCATTACTTTCAAAGTAGCCACCGACTAAATAAACACATACATATACTTGTGTTAACACCCACATAATATGACTTGTCTAGCCTAACCCCTTTTTATGATGAAAAATGTTTTTTGCAACCCGTTTTCTATGACCAGCCTACATGGGGCTCCAAACATGGTACATAAGGGGGTGAAAAAACTTGGAAACCGGATTCAATAGGTGCATAGGCTCCCTCCTTCACATGTCTATTGTTTATGCAATTTGGTCTTACTAAATGTTCAAGAAAACATTTTACACATTAATAATACTATAAATGGGTCAGATACTGATATTATTAATTAATCCTCTATATTAAGTAGTCTTAAGTTCACTACCCCTTCTTTTAGTGAGCACACCCACTAATGCACATATATATCTATCAAATATATATTATATTATAATATAAAGTAAATTAGTATATTATAAATATTTTTTATACACTTCTCAATAATAATTTTTATTATTTTATATATATTATGCATATATATATATATATATATATATATATATATATATATATATATATATATATATATATATATATATATATATATATATATATATATATATATATATTATGCATATTTTGATTTGTGTATTTTTATTGTCTAAAAACTCCCAAAGAGCTATATTAAATGAGACTCACCGCTAAACTGGTTCTAAATATGAATAACATGCTCAAACTTTTTTTAAACCCCACATATATAATATACTTCAATAATAATATTTTATATTTTTACATATTTTATACATATTTGGATTTTTCTATTTTTATCGCCTTTGAAAGCCCCTAATACTCCATTAAATGAGACTAGCCGCTAAACTGGTCCTAAATATGATTAATTAATGTGTTCCACGACACAAAGTCCTCTAATATCATTATTTTCTCTGACCTATGACATAATATTAGCCTACGATATATGGATTTTCAATTGCCTACTACAATTGTATATGGGTTAATATAGAGCTTATGTGTATAAATAAAGATGATTGTGATCCTTAAAACAATGTATTATAATTATAGCATACATACAAGATAGACCTTCGTTCAAAACATATTTTATTTTTTTACTTTTATTTATTTAATCTATATTTACATGCACAATACATGTGCATTTTCTCTCTCTCTATGTGTGTGTGTGGGCACCTACTCACACAACCCCTTTATCTTACCTTCTAAATTTTAGAATTTTCCAACAACTAGATAACGTGCAATTGGTTCCCCTAGTTGATTATAAGTGTTTACTATGTTAGGAAAATCTTAGCATAATACTCAATGGACTCATGCTCACCAATAATTATGTTTTCAAATTTTACATTTGATGCCTAGAAATTTTCACAACATTTATTCTCTCATTGTAAATCACTAATCGAACCCATGCCACTTTTATGGCATTGAAATAAGGCACTAAAAAATTTACTATTATAGTTGTCCAACTTCCACTTAAATTCAACCCAATCGGATTCGGCCGTAAGTGTATCTTTTCCATCCTTGTCTTTTGGTTGTAGGCCGATTCCATCATTTAACCACAACCTTCCATGTATTACCATCTAACGTTGGGATAATAGCTTTCATCCAATTTTTTCTATAGGAGAAATTCTAACCATCAAATAATGGAGGATGATTCATGGGATTATCTAAATCATCGTGCTCACTCCTAGTTACATTAGCCATTAAAACACAAAATACAAAAGCAAGCCGATAAAGAGAGAGTATTAAAACAAAGAGAAGACAATTTCTAGCATTTTAAGTATTCAATCAAAATTGCCAAAGCCAGCAAGTATCAAACAAATTGATAGTAAAATCAGCAAATATATCTCTAAACATGAAAATAACCTCAAATACCAATTGTGAGTAAGGTTTTCAATGGGTAGCCATTTACCCGCCTCACCTGTTCACCCGATTCGAAATTCATGGTAGGGTAATTGATAAATGGGTAAGGGGTAAACTAAGTGGGTAGGGTATGGGTAACCCCCTATCCATACCCGTTACCCGTTACCCATTTTAATATAATATATAATACTCATTACCATAAAGACCTATGTTCAAATCTACATATAATTTACTTACTTCCTCAGCCCAGCCCAACCCAACCCAACACAAAGGCCCAAAGCAAGTACCCCATAACCCACCCGAGGCAAAAGAAACCCTAAATTCTAATTCACACTGTATTTTTTTTTATCGACAAGGGGGTTGGTGTAGGGGCAGTGGTGCACTAGCTCAGGGCTTCTTCTTTCCATTAGTTTTCTTACAATCCTTCATCTGGTTGCCTCTCTGCTCTCTTCCAGTGATTGACCCAGCTGCCTCCTTGCTCTTTTTCGGTGATTAACGAGTAATGGCCATGTGATATTAGGCTTCCCTTATGTTGTGTCGCTGACCCACTTCCCTTCCACCCCCTACTTTTCACCTGTGATTGAAGATCCCAGCCCCTGCTACACTACCGCTGAATAATTTCTAGGTACGTTCTACATGTCGAACATCATTTCTTCCAATATTTTTTATTACAGTTTTCAAATGGCCTAATGTTATCATTGCATGTTTTTTTATAGAGTCGGGTCTAAACCAGTTTTGTTCATCCTTTGTTTTCTTATGCTATCATTAATGTGGGGCATTGTGATTTTGGCTTTCATTATGGTCGATTATGCTATATCAATAACCCAATTTTAAACATGTGGTATATTTTACATGTCAAACATCATTCTTCTTCTTCTTCAATCTTCTTCTTCCAACTCTCAGTTATAATTGTAGCATATAGTTAGATTTGGAAAAAACGTTTTGTTCTTTTAATTATCTAAGAGTCCTTTGTTTATCTAATTTATTTTTTTCTTTTGTTTAGCTACAAAGCTACTAGTTCATTTTGATATTATATGTTTCCATTCATTTGTGCATAACCCATAGTGTGATAAATATATTGGATTTATCACACTATGGGTGGATTTATCACACTATGGGTTATGCACAAATGAATGGAAACATGTAATATCAAAATGAATTAGTAGCTATGCAGCAAAACAAAATAAAAAAATAAATTAGATAAATAAAGGACTCTTAGATAATCAAAAGAACTTTTCCAAATCTGACTACATGCTACAATTACAACAGAGAGTTGGAAGAAGAAGAAGAAAAATGATGTTTGACTTGTAAAATGTACATGTTAAAAAATGGGTTACTGCTGATATAACATAATCGACCATAATAAAAGCCAAAATCACAATGCCCCACATTAATGATAGCATAAGAAAACAGTGGATGAACAAAACTTGTCTACACCCAACTCTATAAAAAACATGCAATGATAACATTAGGCCATTTGAAAATTGTAACAAAAAATGTTAGAAGAAGAAATGATGTTCAACATGTAGAATGTACCTGGAAATTATTCAACAGCAACACTCAGCAGCAGCACATAGGCTGAGATCTTCAATCGCCGAGAGAAGTAGGGGGTGGAAGGGAAGTGGGTCAGCGACATAGCAGAAGGGAAGCCTAACGTCGCTTGGTCATCACTCGTTAATCACCGGCAAAGAGCAAGGAGGCAGCTGGGTCAATCACCAGAAGAGAAGAGGGAGGCAACTAGATGAAGGGTTGTAAGAAAACTAATAGAGAGAAGAAGCCTTGTGCCAGTGCACCACTGCCCCTACGCCACCTCCCTTGTTGATAAAAAAATGCAGTGTGATTTAGGGGTTGTTTGGGTACTAAATTAATTCAGTAGAGAATTAATTCAAAAAATTCATCGCCGAAATTGAATTACGTTTGGTAAGAGAATTTGTTAGAATAAATTTAGATGTCGCGTCAAACCCAATTTTAAAAATTTAAAGTAATATTACTCTTTCTCAAACTCGAATATGCATGTTCTTTGTACCATTATGCTTCTAAATTCAAGCTCTATCAAACAAGATCCCACAAGGGTAGGTAATTTTAAATTTTTAAAGTAGGCCCTATCTATATGGCACGTTTGTCGAGGCTCAAATCAATTTAAACAATAACCATTGAAAAATATAGAATCTGTAATTTTTAAAACGGTGATTAGGAAACTAAATCGACTGATTCAGTGATTCAAGCTGATTCAGGCTTGAAACGGCCTAAATCTAACTTCAGTACTGAATTTTTAATTCAACGCAACTTCTGTATACAAACAAGATTCTAAAAATTCAATGTTGAATCGATTGAATCTTCTCACGATTCAGTACCCAAATAGCCCCTTAGAATTTAGGGTTTCTTTGGCATAGGGTGGGGTTATGGGGTACTTGTTTTGGGCCTTTGGGTTGGGTTGGGCTAGGCTGGGCTGAGGTAGTGGGCCTTTGGTCCAGATCTCGCCGTCGCATGCTAGAGCCTAGCCACAACAGCCAAGTTGTGTCTGTGCAACCGACTCTGGCCGTAGTAAGCCAAAACATAGGAGAAGGGGATGGGGTTGCCATAGTCATCACTGGAGGAGGTTGTCGTAGCCATCACCGGAGAAGAAGAGGATGGAGCTTAGGGGAAATAGGAGCAAAGTGACGGGGAAATATAGGAGAATAAAGTAAAAAAAAGGTTGTATTTTCACTTTAATTTGGGGGCATGGGAAAAAGTAATGTCTGAATAGAAGAACTATTATACCGATTATTAGTTTAACACAAACTCAATTTAGAGTTGGAGTCGGATTTTGCGCATCCATTGTCAGTAGCCATCGACTAAATAAACAAGTAATTATACTTGTCCTAACCTATTTGGGGTTCGTCTATAACACAATAACTTCAACACAATCTCTATATTACCATCTATAACACCCCAATTAAAGATCATGAATCCTAAACAGCATAATTGCTCATATATTGTTTTGATTCTAGTTTTGATTATAATTGTAGTTTTACTTATGAAAGTAAATAATTTGAGAATTAATCCTACTATTCTCCACAGAAAGCCTGCATTAAAAAATAAAATCATTCATAGTTATAAGATAGTCACCTTCAACAATAATATGTGTTAGCAAATATGTAATTTTTTATAATGTCGAAAAAAAATGTAATTATTTATAAGGATTAGTCCTGGGAGGACTGGAGGACAATCCTCTTGTTTTGAATGGAACCACCTTTCCCAATGTTCCTACAAAAGCAAACCAGTGCTCTCCAAACTTGGCCCAAGAGCATCCCCGGAGGCCTCTAGTGCATAGGCTGTTGCTAAGTTAGTGGGTGGATTCTTTTCATGCTTAGTGCATATCCATATTTCCTTCGTGTTAGTGAGTGAATTTCCATATTTTCGTTGTGTTAGTGAAGGGACTATGGAAAGAAGAAAACAAATCTTTACCGGTTGATCGGTAAACCTTTACAGGGATGTTATTATCTTCCTCTAACAATGGCATAGAAGACACTCGCCAAGTCCTCTATGACACCTATGGTTCGCCCATGTAAGTAAAGGAAAAGGGGATTAAGACGCAAAAGCCTTTTTTTAAGCATTATATGTTCCCTCCATTTTATAGCTCCATTTAAGAAAAAATAATTTTTTAAAGGTACCCAATCACTTAAATTGAGCTAAATTAAACTTTTAATATAGAATAAATTTTATTTGCAAATGGATTAAAATGGGTTGGAGGGAGTATTTGACAAGTATTATGGGGTAAGGTTTAGTCTGACCTTTCATAGAAAAAAGGTCAGATACAGCGCAAGTTAACATGGCCATGAGATCATCATCTGACGGTTGATTAGGCTATCCCCCAAATGGCCATTGGATCAACAAATGACAAGGGGTTCAACAGCATACTAGCCCACGCAAAGCTGCAGGGTGGGCTAGTTTTTGAAGTGAGAATATCTTTTAGTACATTCACGCTGACATGAGGGAACAGCTCTGGACCCTGGTGGTTTCCAAAGGTGCGTGATTTTTCATATTTTGATTCGACTTTTGCCCCAAGGTTTCAATGTATCTTATGATTGAAGGGTTTATGTTTATGCTTTGAAGTTATATATAATGAATTGAAACATAAGATTAGTTTCTAACTTCCAAGCAATCGTTTATATATGTTTGTCCAAAAAAATTTCTACTTGTTCTTTATAGGCTTTGTGAGTATTCATCTTTTAGAGTTGAGGAAAACCCAATAAATTTTATATAGCCAGCTATCTCAGTGCCATCCTGGAGGTTGAAAACTTGGTCACTTTTTCAGAATACTTACCAACGTAAGAAATATAAAGGAAAAAAGCAGTCATATATGAAAAAGAATAAACAAGTTCATATAATGAAGAAAATATATATTCCCCACATCCTAAAATAAGCGTCCCATTTGGTTTTCCAAAATAAAGTATTGTACAGATTCTATTTCTAGGAAATCAATACCTAAAAATGTTTTCCCCTCTATCTTTAGAAATGTGTTTCAAACCTGTGAATTTCTTCTGCAGTGTGGAGAACTGAAAACGTCACTTTTTTTTTTAGTAGAATGAAGGATAGTGATATTCTTAAACCCACTTTTGTACACCCATAAGCCGTACACCACTTATGATTGAAGAGGGAAAAGTGAATCTCATGTTGTCATATAAGACCCACCTTCCCTATCCAATCAAAGAGGGCATAATGCCTATGGAATAAAAAAAATTTGTAGTATGAATATCATTTTCCTAAAAGGAATACCTCATGTCAATATAACTATCCACAAACTCAATTACAAGATATAAAATTTTCCAAAATCAAAAGAATTATGCAAGTAAACGCCATCTAATGTGTTGAAGACCATTGAATTAGACAACTTATATGTCAAGAAACAAGATTTTATTTTATTGTGCTTTATTTGGCTAAAAAGGATCAAGATCATACATAGCATAGTAGAGCTTTGTTTCTCTCAGCAGCACCAGCTTTTTTAATCCACATGAACCGTATGATTACAAAGTTAATTCCATCTCTTGTATGATCTCTTCTACACCCGCTCAACCTGCATGGTGATTCATCAATGAATTATTTCAATGATCTTTCCAAGGAGATGATTGCTGACGAGTACCTCCAATTGGTTTCTGCAGGCAAATTTTGTGTCCCTTTGGAATAAAGAACTAATCCTAAAGTCATGTTTTTCTTCTACTTGCTTTGACAACCAACTACTTTTATCAAATTTACAACCATACCAGGTCAAAACTATCCCAAGTTCACTACATTTTTTTTACCATCAAACAGCTCTCTTGCACCCAAACAAACTGTTGTTTTCTCTAAGGGTTTTTAGGTTCTTAAATATAAAAAATGCAATGCTCTTATTATTACAATTCTTTTAAACAATAAAGTTTTCTTTGTATATAAAGCACTTAATCTAAAAGATCCTTTGTAAGATTTTTAGACTATTGAAAACAAGTCTCAACTTTCGTTTATCACTCTCACTCCCTGGTTTTGTGTGTGTGTGTGAGAGAGAGAGAGAGAGAAAGAGAGAGAGGTAACAAGTAGGGAAGAACTTCCCATAGACAAAAGGAAGCAAGAGATGAGAGGATGAAAAAGTAATTTAAAAGTTCAACTTCTTCAAATTTCACCAAACCTTTACCAGCTCTTTCTAATAAAAAACACCTGTTGAAGGAATATTTAATTTATTCCTTATTTTCTGCAGAAGTAACTCCTAAAACAAATTATTTGACCGGTCCACCAAAAAGTGATTCAACTTCAATTGTTACTACATATGCCTCTGTACTTTGAAATATGTTATAAAATTTTACCAAAATAATTGTCAGCACTTTAGCATCAATCAAGGTTTAAAATCTTGGTCCCGGTGCCAATCATAGTCGGCTGAAAATAAGAGATCTCATAGTTTGGGAAAATGATCTCTATGATGAAGAAATGTTAATCCCATACATAACATTGATGTGTACATATATTTAGCACCTATAAATTTTGATAAAAATAAAATGATGATGCAAACTTTGATGAAGATGTGCACATAATAAAACAAAGAAACCCGAGTGTAGAACATGGTACCTAAATGGGCTTAGTGAGATGTGTATTCACATGCTTGTGAAATGTGAACTAAGAATGTACTAGTTTTTACTTCTGAAATTAGATACACCGGTCAATAAGTCACATGAGAGCTGTAAGTTATATATGCACATGTAAGGAATGTATCTATGTTTGCATATATGTATTTATGTATGTACATATCTATGAAGGTGTTGATAACGTTTGTGTGCATACATATGCAAGCACCCCTTTTCACATTGTTTACTTGCTTGCAGTAATTACCAGAAGAAAGTTAAAAAAATGTGCCAAAGAAGCAGAAATTTTTACTATTTCACTTTAGAGAAAGGAATTGACAAATATAAGGGTATAGGAAACATCATCCTTTTTGGAGGCCATCAATAGTCACAAGAGCAGGGGGAAAAGAGAGCTAAAAAAAAAGGTAAGAGACCCCTCCGAGATCTCTCCGAGATCGATATGGAAAATTGCTTCATTGGAAAAGATAAAATACCCAGATTTCAACGAGATCTCTCCAAGATATTGCCGATATTTGATAAGACACCGAAATGGTCCTGGTTTTTTTTTTCTCGGTGATTGCCCGAGAAGCTCTGCAAGATATCGCTGAGATTGCAATCCATCCATGATTTAGGCTGATGCAATAAACCATACTGAATAATAAGAAAATTCATTTATCAGAAGTTTTTTGGTTATTCCCAGTAAAAAACCTTAAGTCATTATATAATGGCCCAAGCTAAATCTTGAATGATTTAAAAGGAAAATGCACAAATCATTCAATTTTTCATTAGGGCAACAGGAAAGAAAACTTATTCCATACCTCTCTTCATTTTTTCCAAAATTTATCCGTGTCATAAGGTACAATTCCTGCCCTGAAAATCTTTAGACAAGAGCTCTTGGAACAATATCTGCAACCTTTTAGCTCCAGATCCTGGCCGAAATACAGAATCATTACCTCTCTGCGAGCAAGGATCCAACCCATTTTCCTTACCTCCAATGCACCAGCCGCCAGGAACAAACTGGCCATCCTTGCGACCCAACAACACCTGATCAATCTTATCCAGGACCTGGGCATCCTTCTCAAACTTGCGAGCAAATGGAGCTCCACTTTTAACCATATGATTAAAGTCCTTGACAGAGAGCAAAAGGGGATGCTGCTTTGGGGGGTTGTCCCAAGCAATGTAATGTAGGTCATGGCTTACAGTTGTATTTCGGAATTCATGTGAGTTGCAGATGACTGTGTGGAAATATCCTTCAGGGGAGGAGATGAAGTTTGTATAATACATCAGCAGAGTACGGGGAAGGTTGTCCCACCCCCATATACAATACTCAAGAAAAGAACGGGTAAGCATCACCCATGCTGAACCTGCATAGCAGAAGAAAAGCAAAGCAGCATCCATCAGGATTACTTAAAGGATGCTCATAAGCTAGATTGGGCATCATTTCCAAAAGAAAAAATAATCAAGATTGGCTAAATATTAAACTGTTTTGAATAGATTCGTGTATGTTAGTAATCAGCATAGAAGAACCTAAAGTAAGTTACCACTCGGGTCTACATCTCTCACAATAGTGTCCAAAAAAGTAATATCTTTTAGGTAATTCTGAACTTGCTTTTGTTGCGGGAGAGCAGTAAGATGTTGACACTTTAAAGGGAATAATTACACTCACTCTCAGATTGAAATCATATATTCAGATAAAATAGAGTTAAGTCAAAAGAAAAATTACAGCATACAACTTGTAGAAAAGAATTAGTGTTGAATGAAATGAATCGGTACAGAAGGAAAGATAAATCATCATCATCATCATCATACACTTTATCCCAGCTATCTGGTGTCTGCAACATAAATTCTATACCATGTTTGACTCTTATCAGAATAAAAACGATGGTATAAAATCCAAGTGAAGAAAAATAGTGGCAAATTTTTATGCCAGAAGCCCTTCCTAACACAACCCTCTAAAAAGGGGACAATGAGATGAAGATTGAACATCATTATCTTCATCATACACCTTTTCAATTATGTGGTTATAGACGGAAAAAAAAAAGAGAAACTTACCAGTAAATAATTTAAAAGAGGTTGGAAGTTCACGACGAGAACTTGTCCAAAAAACATCACTCTTTTTTGACAAGTATAGACCTGGATCAATGATAATGGGTTTTGCTCGCTGGTTCCTGCAAAATGCAAAACGTGAAGTTAATATTATTAATGGAGCATGAAACAGGTGAAGATGGGAAAAGCTGGTCACTGTTAAAAACACTTACTCCTTCCACCCAATATTATGCGTATGTTCAATGAAATTGAGGTCCCTTGGAAAATGGGAGAGAGTATGTAGCAGATCTGTGCAATGGCACAATAGAGTTCAAATTTTTTAAAGTACGTACATATGGACAAAAACAAAAGAAATAACAGGGGCAGGAACCAGGTATGCTTCATGCATCATTATTTAAAAGTCAATAATAAATTAAACACTATCAACGTCACCCAGCTTTACAAGAGAAAAAACAGAACAGCATGGAACACACAACAGAAGCATAGAATTTGAAGGGGAACACTCACCGTCTTGTGTAACTAGAGGGTAGTCTGAAGCACTGAGGTTAATAAACCAATCCCAGTTCAAAGACTCCTTGAGTAAGATAGATATTGCATGAAGGGTACAAGCAACCATTGTAGGACCCTTATAGGTCACTAAATTCGCTTGCGCCATCATATGTACATTATCCACCTCACAAAAAGTGGGATCCCCCTTGATGAACATGATCAACTCTACTCTTTCACGGGGAGGAGCTTCAAGATCCATATGCAAAATATACTGATTTCTAGGGTGATAAACAGCTTGCAAAATTCTCTTAATTCTCTGGCTATCACCCTTTGTTCCTGATATAAGATAAGCAATTCTGGGCGCATCCACTTTGGATGTCAATGGGGTAAAAGTTTTCTTTAAATCCGACTCTACAAAGTACTCGGCATGTCCTTCACTTCTACCGTAAGAGACAAAATCTAAAGCCAGTGAGTCACCGCCATATGGAGATGAAAAAAGTCCAAATGCCGCAGCCAATGCAAGAGTAAAAGAAACAAGCAAGCTCGCCAGGAACGGAAGAAGCCACCTCCTGTCACTAAAAGGTCTGCCACTATGATTTCCATTTCTCCTCATGCCTATATTTACAAAAGACTTGATGGAGAATCCCAATTTCCCCGCAGTATTGACTATTCAGAGTAATTTTTAAATCCCTTCTTTCCTTTGACTTGTGTACCATTTAATCAAAGTGTCTACACGGTCCTAGACTATATACAAGTGCGTGACATTGGTCCGAACCTCTAAATCAGCCGCACTTTCTGAGCAAGCACAATTTCCTGCATAAGATCTGAATCACGAGATTATCATTACTAGGCAAATTGAGTGGGGCAACCAAATATGAAATTAACAGAAAACGCATAAGCTTTTAAATTTCCATTCCAATTACTTGAGAGCAACGTAGTTAACATTCATTGCTCAGACTTCGCCTCCATAGTTAAAGCTAGACCCTTCCCAAAACTTACCATGACCCAAAGTACATATGTTTCTCCCCCTTTTAAATGATCACTCTGTTTTACCCTGTTTTTTACTGAACCTATACAATGAAAGAGAAGTTGAAGTCCTTTGCCAAATAATTAGTCAAAAACACAAATTCCAGGTCCATCAATTCTTCATACAAAAAACGATCCGGCATCAAATCCTTCGGGCATATAATCAACAGAGACTGTAAGATTAACAAGATCTCTCTCCCTAATCACAAACGAATTTTCTTTCGAATACACATCTATCTATGCTAAAGAAGATGCACAAACAAAATTCTGAAACCATCCATGTGAAGAACAAACGTAAATCAACATATATTCCCACCGCCCGCATACAGTTCAAAATTCAGCATTCAGTAGCCAAAGAACAGAAAAAGCGGGTTTTAATCGGACCAGCGATGTGAAGAGCCTCGCACGAGGGGAGAAAGAAAGTGATTGGACGAATCACTCCTGGCGGGTCGTGTCCGTCGACGTCGGTGGCTCGTCGGAAATGACGGAGAGGGAACAGAGCGGAAAGCAGACGCCGGTGGGCGGGCGGGCTTTGTTGTCGGAGGGCGGAGAAGCGGACGAGTGAGAGTCGGATAGTAGGATGGAAGCGGAATGTTTGATTCCGCGGAATACGTTTTGGTAATGAGGTTCAAATTTAACCTGAATATTGTTAATTGAAATACCCATAAGTGTTTTTTACATTAATACATAGTACGCCCATGGGTTCTTTATTGTGGCATGTTTTATCTCTTTTTTAATAAGCTCGCCCTTGAAATGTTTATACTTACAATGAGTCCAATAAAAATAATATTTAAAATCGATGCAGGTATATTAGGTCAGGTTAATATTACTTAGTGCTAACATGTGTGCTGTTGATCTTAAAAATAAATTATTCCAAAGTATTTCTTATATTAGGCTCAATGTTATCAGAGAGTATAAAGATCTCTTCCTTAAAGACTATTTATATAACGATCATGCCCATGAATAATTTAACGCCTTGAAATAAAGTTCCAACAACTTCACCTTATGCTCCTCACAGCAGTTTTGATGACTATATTTAATTAAAATAAAGTGTCATAAATTTTCTCTATATGCACTTAATATTTTGTATTTTAATTAATGAAAGATAGTATTAAAAACTAACGCACTGTCATTATTCCATCGAGATGAATGAGCTGAATTTCCTCTCAAAGACATTCAAAGGAATTGGATGAATTGGGGCGTAATGGCTGATTCAATGGAATTTTAAATTCATTTAAATTTATACCTCTATAAACACAATTCTGACACAGAGAGTCACTATCGATTATATTGTAATTATTGATATGGTTAGAAAATATTTTCCTAATTTTGGCTTGGTTTTCTTCTATTTTGTCTAATGAGAAGCCAATCGAGTTGCTGATGTTTTGGCTAACTTTGTCTATAATCAGGGTGGTTATGGTTGGTTAGCACGTCCTACTTTTTTGTCATATGCTCTAAGGAGGATTTCTTGAATGCTGTCTATTCTTGGCTTAATTAATTTTCTTGTAGCAAAAAGGAAAGAACTACTAAATCTAGTAAGACAAGGAAGAGCTGGAAAGGAAAGAAAGAGACTCCTAAAAAGTTGCACGTGGGAGAGACCAAGAGTTCGGGCTAATGGCAGGGCGATGAGGCAAACTTGAGCTTAAGCCACCAAAGGAGTAGCTTAACTCATAGAGTAGGTCTGTGAATTTGCCAGAAAATGTCCAATTATTGCTCCCATTGCAAATTGCTAAGGGAGGAGTGATGGGCACCGTCAACGTTTTTGTTTTTTACACCAACCATGCAGAGGGCAATGTTTAAGCTTCACGTCTGAGATTTGATGATATAAAATTAAGAGTTTTTTGACACATTGGTATTAGGGTCTTCCAAGTTGGCCACATGAGATTCATATGGTTTCCAAGAAATATGAAATCATTGTCATGATCTTTTTTAGAAATATTAATGAGATAATCAAATCAATCAAGAATTGATTTAGAATTGCAAGGGATGCATCCTCCAAATACAACAAATTACCATAAAAGCTCTAATAAAACTAGTGATATAAATATAAATTTTTTAGTGTTTCTAATAATAATTGTAAAATCGTCATTTAAAATATTAGAACAAGAAAGTTTGGAAGGTATACCCTAAACCTCCTCAGTCAAGCCCCATCATATCTACCGTGAGCAAATTATAATCGAAGCACTGGGACTTCATCTAGAACAAACCATTACAACTCAATAAAAGTAGTGTAAAAGTCAGCTTTCCAACGTTTTTTAGGCCAAAATAGTAAAGTCAACAAAATATTTTTAGCCCCTTGAAAAATTAGGGCATGCCAAAATTTTAACCATGTTATGGTAGATGTTTAAATAGGAAAACTTCTGTAATCATAGGCTATGGTGAAGGTTCTAACCCCAAAATTTTCGAAAAGGGAATGTCATCAGGTTCTATCAATATGATTTACAATGTCAAAGTCACAAGTCTTGCAATAGTAATTCCAATAGTCTTCCCAATCATCATGAATAAGGTTTGCTAGAGAGTTTACCCGGTTCGTAAAGTTTATAGTGGGTAAGATGTTGAGTTGGTAGTCAATTGTATTCCTAAAGAGGAGTGTAATTGTAAATTTGATAAGTCCATGGTCATATGATAAGTGGGGTTTTCATGGGTCCCCATATCAAATTAGTCAAACATAATTATAAAGGCTAAGTACGGCCTAACAGGTTCTACATCAAATTAGCCACCAAATATCAAAATATAGTCTACATTGTATTATACAAAACTATTCAATCAACTAAGAATATATATATATATATATATATATATATATATATATATATATATATATATATATATATATATATATATATTTGATGTTGTACTGGAAGAGTTATGCATTCCGCTAGCTATAGCAGAACTAGGGTCAAAAGATTTTTTTTCTTGAGCAATGCAAGGTTACAAATTATGGAATTTTCAAGTTGAAGATCCTTCCCTTGGTAAACTTCTTGTAATTGATGGTATGGATGGAAGGTGTTAAAATGGTTGTTCTAAAAGAAGCCTCTAGCTTCTATTTTTGTTGATAATTCTACACACTACTTGTACACCAATCTTCGTAAAAGTTAAACAAAAATAGTTTTGATGACATAGCTGATAAGATTAAGCCAGTCACATTTCTTTCCTAAATTTTTTTAGTAAGATTAGGAATCAATCACCCCTGTTTTAGTTAGCCTACCCTGCCTATATACAATTGGTAGATATCTACCATCCAAATATACACAAATGGTAAATATCTACCAACTGTATTAAGGGGCTAGGATAGTTAAAAGAAGGGTGGCAAACTCCTCATCCTTTTTAGAATGACTAGGTGTTAATGAGCCAAGCCACGTTGAGCTTTAGACTGTTTCGGCTTAAGCTTAAATTATCAATTTCAAATTCAAGTAGAATTGAATTACTTTAGCTTGTGATCATTGCTTAATTTGGTAATTGGCATACCGGAGGTATTTGGAGAAAAAATAACTATTACAAACATGGTAAAAAAGCAGTCCAACATGTTAGGGATAGAAAACCAAATAAACTAATTTTAGTTGATTTTGATTTCCTAATCTAAACTATCAATAATAAAGGATAGATGGAGTAAAGTTCTATAAAAAATGGTTCTAGGTCTCGTAAGGTATATTATCTATTTCTTATAATAAAAAACCTTATGTAGTTATACATAAAAAAGTGAAAATGATATATTTGATGGAAGGAGTTGAAATGTGGGAAACATGAAATCTATAAATAGTATGTAATATAGTCATATATATGTTTTAAAAATTAATAGACATAATGTGAGTTCAAAGTATTTATTGAGTATTTATTGAGCTCGAAACGAGTCAATCTTTGCTTGACTAACTTTAGGTTTGAACTCAAATGCAAGATGACAAGTCAAACTTTCTAGTTTGCTTGAACACTCCTAAGGGTCTATTTGTTTGGCTTATTTAGACCTTATTTGAATAAGCTTTTGAAAAGACCAAAGACCACTATCATGTTGTTTGTTGGAAGGCTCCTTTAATTGCTCTTTGGCATTTTTTTTACCGATAGCAACATGTTTCTAAGTTGTTTCATGACATAATTTTAATGGGTTCTATGTTTTTTTTTAAGATTGAGGAAGAGGTTTGCAAATATATGCCTCACTCACTATGTGCTAAGTGTGCTTTGTGAGTTGTGGAAACTTAAATCATACTAGGCGATAGATCGCTATGCTATAGCGATCATTCAGCCCCTGTTCACAGAAGTATGATCGCTAGAGCAATCCATCATAGTCCAGAGCAATCATCGATACCTTTTGTTATACGGGAAATGAAGCCGAGAGTTAGCAATCGATTGGCATTCAAAAGTGATTGATCGCTCGTGAGATTAGCGATATCACTAAAACATTTTAGTGATATTGCCAAAGTATTTTTACAATAGTGCAAAAACTTTTTAGTGGAATATTTAAAGTCTTAATTAATTTTAATAAATAAATATTAATTTTTTTATTATTTTTAATATTATAATAAATAAATATTTAAAAAAATAAAAAACAAACTTCTTAAATATAATATATTTTGTTTAATACTTATTCTTTATATATATAATAAATAAAGACTCAAATTAATATGCATTATTGCTAAAATGCTTTAGCAATAGTGCTAAAATATTTTTGCAATAGTGCCAAAAAGTTTTAGCAATACTCCCTTCTCTATCTCTCCTCTCTCTACCATCTCTCTCTTCTCTCCTCTCTCTACCCCCACTCTCCTCTCTCTTTTTTTATTATTTAATTAATTATTTTATTTTTTAAATAAAAAATAAAAAATATATTAGTGACACTTAGGAATACGCATCATTAATATCCCACCTATTCATTGCTATTATATAAGGTAATAACAAGGCAAATTACTCTCCATCGCTAATATATTTTTTAATTATAATTATATTATATAATAAAAAATAATAAGACCAAATTCAAATCCTATCTTCTCTCTCTACCCTCTCTCACTACCCCTTCTCTCTTCTCTCTCTATCCCCTCTCTCCTATCTCCTCTTTTCTAGCTCTTTATCTCCTCTCTTCTCTCTCTTCTAGCTCTCCCTCTCCCTTCTCCCCTCTCTCACCTCTCTCTCCCACCTCTTTGTCTCTCCCCTCTCTCCTCTCTCTCTTCTCTCTCTCCTCTCTCTCTCCCCTCTCTCTCCCCTCACTCCTCTCTCTCTCTCCTCTCTCTCCTTCTCTCTCTCCCCTTTGTCTTTAAGGAGGAGTGGGGATAAAGTAGGAGAATTTTATTCATTATAAATAAAAATAATCAATATTAAATAAAATATATTATATTTGAGAAGTTTATTTTTAATTTTTTAATATTTATTTATTATATATATATTAAATATTAAACAAAATATATAAAATTTAAGAAGTTTGTTTTTAAATTTTTTAATATTTATTTCATATAATATTAAAAAAAATTAATATTTATTTTATATAATATTTAAATTTATAAAAAAAATTACTAATTATTTTTTAAACTTAATTAACTAAAACGTTTCATACTATTACCAAAGTATTTTAACATTATTAATTTCTAAAACGTTTTAGCAATAACAATAAAATATTTTGGCAATAGTGTGAAAATATTTTAGCAATAGTGCTAAAATATTTTAGCAATATTCCTAAAATATTTTGGCAATAATGCAAAAATAATATATTATTTTAAATACATAAAATATACTGAGTCCGATAAGGTTTTAGCAATGTATGAACAAAAAATGTTTGATTTATAAGAGATGTAGTATTTTAATTTAAAAATTTTGGTACTTAAACTATTGGTCGCACCACTTATATACACATGCGCCACAACTGTGCAATAATATGTTCAAAGATATTTTTTTAAAATGTCATGTTACTTAAAATGATGTTAGCTCACCTATCAAATTTTAATAAATTTAATACTTTAGATATTCCTCAAATATTTTGGCATTATTACCAAAACGTTTTAACATTATAACTAAAATATTTTTGCAATAGTGCCAAAATATTTTGGCAATAGTTTCAATTTTTTTTAGCAATATTGTAAAAATGTTTAAGCAATAAGCTTTGCAAAAAGAGACTTATTAGTCTTTTCTATCTCCACCGCTATCTCTCACATCTCCCATCACTCTCGTCTCTCTCTCTACTCTCTCTCTTTTCTCTATCTCCCCAGCTCTATGTCTCTCCTCTCCCCTCACACTCGTCACTCTCTCTCTCCTCTCTATTTTCTCTCTCTCCCACATCTCTCTCTCTTTCCTCTCTCTCTCGGCTCTCCCCTCACTCTCTCCTCTACCCTCACACTCGTCGCACTCTCTCTCCCTTCACTATTTTCTCTCCCCCACCCTCTATCTCTAGCCTCTCTCCTCTCTCTCTATCTCTTTTCTCTCTCTCTCCCCCGCTCTCACTCCTCTCTATCTCCTTACACTCTCTCTCTCCTCACTATCTCAAATATAATATATTTTATTTAATATTTATTATGTTTATATATAATAAATAAAATTTTTTTACTTTATCCTCACTCCTCCTTAGAGGTAGAGGGTGGGTAGAGAGAGAAGGGAGAGAGGAGGAGAAAGAGGGGAGAGAGAGGGTAGAGAGAGGAGAGAGAGGTGAGAGAAAGAGGAGAGAGAGAAAGGAGTATTGCTAAAATGTTTTCTTACTAGCGCAAAAACATTTTGTTACTAGCACAAAAATGTTTTAACACTATCGCTAAAATATTTTAGCACTCTTGCTAAAGCATTTTGGCAATAATGCAAAAACCTTTTAGTGGAATACTTAAAGTCTTAATTAATTAATTAATTAATATTAAAAAATTATTAATTTTAATATTACAATAAATAAATTTTAAAAAATTTACAAAACAAACTTCTTAAATATAATATATTTTGTTTAATAATTACTCTTTATATATATAATAAATAAATATTTTAAAATAAACTTTTCAAATATAATAAATTTTATTTAATATTTATTATTTTTATATATAATAAATAAAATTTTCTAACTTTATCCCCACTCCTCCATAGAGATAGAGGGAGGAGAGAGAAAGAAGAGAGAGGGGAGAGAGGGTAGAGAGAGAATTAAGTATTGCTAAAACGTTTTATCATTATCACTAAAACATTTTACCAATATAACTAAAACATTTTAGCGATATTGCAAAAAAAGTTTTAACACTATTGCTAAATCGTTTTGCTAATAGTGCAAAAACCTTTTAGCGGAATACTTAAAACTTTAATTAATTTTAATAAAAAATATTAAAAAAATTATTTATTTTAATATTATAATAAATTAATATTAAAAAAATTAAAAACAAACTTCTTAAATATAATATATTTTCTTTAATATTTACTCTTTATATATATAATAAATAAATATTAAAAAAAATAAACTTCTCAAATATAATATATTTTATTTAATATTTATTATTTTTATATATAACAAATAAAATTTTCCTACTTTATCCCCACTCTTCTTTAGAGATAGAGGGTGGAGTGAGAGGAATGAGGACATAAAGGAGGAGAAAGAGAGATGAGAGAAAGAGGGGAGAGAGAGAGAGAAGAGAGAAAGGTGGACATAGAGAGGAGAGAGAAAGGTAGACATAGAGAGAGGAGAGAGAAATGTGGATAGAGAGAGGGGGAGAGAGGAGAGAGAAAGAGGGGAGAGAGAGAAGGTAGAAAGAGAATGGAGTATTGCTAACACGTTTTGGCACTAGTGTGAAAACATTTTAGCAATGTTGACAAAATGTTTTAGCACTATTGCTAAAGCGTTTTGGTAATAATGCGAAAATATTTTAGCGGAATAAAGTCTTAATTAATTTTAATAAATAAATATTAAAAAATTTAAAATAAACTTCTTAAATATAATATATTTTATTTAATAATTACTCTTTATATATATAATAACTAAATATTAAAAAATAAACTTCTCAAATATAACATATTTTATTTATTTATTTGTTATACATAATAAATAAAATTTTCCAACTTTATCCCCACTCCTCCTTAGAGATAGAGGGATGAGAGGGAGAAGAGAGAGAAAGGAAAGAGAGGAGAGAGAAAATGAAATATTGCTCAAATGTTTTATCATTCTCGCTAAAATGTTTTAGCAATATTGTAAAAATATTTTAACACTATTGCTAAATCATTTTGCTAAAAAAGCAAAAACATTTTAGCGGGATACTTAAAGTTTTAATTAATTTTAATAAATAAATATTAAAAAAATTTAAAAACAAATTTCTTAAATATAATATATTTTCTTGAATGTTTACTCTTTAAATATATAACAAATAAATATTAAAAAAATAAACTTCTCAAATATAATATATTTTATTTAATATTTATTATTTTTATATATAATAAATAATAAAAATTTACTTTATCCCCACTCCTCCTTAGAGATAGAGTGTGTAAAGAAATAGAGGAAAGAGGAAATTGAGGAGGAGATTGAGAGAGGAAAGAAAAAGGGGAGAGAGGGGATAGAGAGAGGAGAGAAAGAAGGGATAGAGAGAGGAAAGAGAGATGGTAGAAAAAGGAGAAAAAGGGTAGAGAGATAAGAGAATATTGCTAAAACGTTTGGGACTAGTGTGAAAACGTTTTAGCACTATCGTTCAAACATTTTAACGATATTGCCAAATCATTTTAACACTATTATTTAAGCATTTTGACAATAGTGCAAAAATATTTTAGCAAAATACCTAAATTATTAATTAATTTTAATAAATAAATATTAAAAAATTTAAAAAATAAACTTCTTAAATATAATATATTTTATTTAATATTTACTTTATATATATAATAATAAATAAATTTTAAAAAAAAACTTCTAAACTATAATATATTTTATTTTATATATAATAAATAAAATTCTCTTACTTTATCCCCACTCCTCTTTATATAGAGAAGGTGGAGAGAGAGAGGGGGTAGAGAGAAAATAGAGTAATGCTAAAACGTTTTAACACTAGTGATAAAACATTTTAACAATATTGCCAAAACATTTTAGCACTATTACTAAAACGTTTTGGCAATAGTGCAAAAAAAATTTATCCGAATACTTAAAGTCTTAATTAATTTTAATAAATAAATATTATTTTTTAATTAATTTTATTATTTAAATAAATAAAAATTAAAAAATAAACTTCATAAATATAATATATTTTGTTTCATATTTACTCTTTATATATAATAAATAAATATTAAAAAGTAAATTCTTTAATATAATAAAAAAATTTATTATGTATTATTTTTATATATAATAAATAAAATTCTCCTACTTTATCTCACTCCTCCTTAGAGATAGAGTATAGAGAGCGAGAGGGGAGATGAGAGAGTAGAGGAGAAAGAGAGGAGAGAGATGAGGAGAGAGGAGAGAGACAGTAGAGAGAGGGTAGGGAGATAAGAGAGTATTATTAAAATGTTTTTGCACTAGTGGGAAAACGCTTTAACTATATCGTTAAAACGTTTTAGCACTATTGTTAAAATATTTTAACACTATTCCTAAAGTTTTTTGGCAATAGTGCTAAAATGTTTTAGTGAAATACTTAAAGTCTTAATTAATTTTAATAAATAAATATTAAATTTTTTATTAATTTTAATAATATTATAAATAAATATTAAAAAATTAAAAACAAACTTCTTAAATAATTTTTTAAAATATTTATATATTATATATATAATAAATAAATATTTAAAAAATATCTTAAATATAATATATTTTATTTCATATTTATTATTTTATATATAATAAATAAAATTCTCTTACTTTATCCCACTCTTGCTTAGAGATAGAGGGTTGAGAGAGAGGTGAAGAAAGAGGAGAGAGAAAGGAGGGAGAGAGAGAGGGGAGAGAGGGTAGAGAGATGAGAGAGAGAGAGAAGAAATAACGTTTTACCACTTTCGCTAAAACGTTTTAGCAAAATTGTTAAAACGTTTTAGTGATATTTCAAAATCGTTTTAACGATATTGCGAAAATATTTTAACACTATTTATAAAATGTATTAGCGGAATACTTAGTCTTAATTAATTTTAATAAATAAATATTAATTTTTTATTAATTTTAATATTATAATAAATAAATATTTAAAAATTTTATATATAAACTTTTTAAATATAATATATTTTATTTAATATTTACTCTTTATATATAATAAATAAAAATTTTAAAATAAACTTCTAAAATATAATATATTTTATTTATTATTTATTAGTTTTATATATTAAAAATAACATTCTATTACTTTATTCCCACTCCTCTTTAGAGATAGAGGGTGGAGAGAGAGAGGAAGGAAAGGGAAAGAGGGTAGAGAGAGGGAAGAGAGAGAAGGGAGTATTGTTAAAACGTTTTAATAAAATCCTTAAAGTCTTAATTAATTTTAATAAATAAATTTTAATTTTTTTGTTAATTTTAATATTATAATAAATAAAATTAACCAAATATAAAAATAATTTTCTTAAATATAATATATTTTGTTTAATATTTACTCTTTATATATATGATAAATAAACATGAAAAATAAACTTCTTAAATATAATATATTTTATTTAATATTTATTATTTTTAGATATAATAAATAAAAAAAATTCATACTTTATTCCCACTCCTCCGTAGAGATAGAGGGTGGAGAGAGAGAGAAAAGAGAGGAGGAGAGAGAGAAGAAAGAAATGGGAGAGTGAGAGAGAGGAGAAAGACGGTAGAGAGAGAGAAGAGAGAGAGGGTAGAGAGAGAAGTGACTATTGCTAAAATTTTTTCGCACTATTGATATTGCCAAAACATTTCAGCACTATTTTTAAAACATTTTAACGGAATACTTAAAGTTTTAATTAATTTTAATAAATAAATATTGATTTTTTTATTAATTTTAATATTATAATAAATAAATATTTTAAAAATTTAAAACAAACTTCTTAAATATAATTTATTTTCTTTAATATTTACTCTTTATATGTATAATAAATAAAAATTAAAAATAAATTTTTTAAATATAATATATTTTATTTAATATTTTATATATAATAAATAAAATTGTTCTATTTTATTCTCACTCCGTCTTAAAGATAGAGGGTGGAGAGAGAGAGGGTGGAGAGAGACGGGAGTATTGTTAAAACGTTTTAGCACTAATGTTTTAAAATGTTTTAGCAATATTCATAAAACATTTTAGCAGAATACTTAAAGTCTTAATTAATTTTTATAAATAAACATTAATTTTAATATTAAAATAAATAAATATTAAAAAATAAAAAAAATAAACTTCTTAAATATGATATATTTTATTTAATATTTATTCTTTATATATATAATAAATAAAAATTTAAAATAAAAATTTTAAATATAATATAATTTATTTAATATTTATTATTTTACATATAATAAATAAAATTCTCCTACTTTATTCCCACTCCTTAGAGATATGGGGTGGAGAGAGAGAGAAGAGAGGAGAGAGGAAAGGGAGAGGAGAGAGAGGGGAGAGTGATGTGCCTGAAGTGGCACAATCAGTACCTTTGAGTTTTATACAGGGAAAGGAAATGAAAAAGGAAGAAAAGATAGAGGAAACTGAATATCAATTGCATAATTGAAAACAAAGGAGAAGGGTCGACCTATATAGGGAGACGATCAATTCCCTAGGGAGTTGCGCTAGGTATGGCCCACTCTTATAGGGAGTCGAGCCAGCTAGTGGGCCAGGCTATCCCAGGGCCACTAGCTGGTCCAATGACAATTTATCATTCAATTACATAAGAAAATATTAAGCTAATACATTAAAAAATAACCTAATGCCCTAGAATAACAAAGAGATAAAGAAAATAAAGTACAGTTTAGTAAACATGCACAACATAGAGTGAGAGACAGTGAGAGGGGAGAGTGAGAGTGAGAGAGATGGTAGAGAGAAGAGAGAAGAGAGAAAGAGTAGAGAGAGGGGGGAGAGAGAAAGAAGTATTACTAAAACGTTTTAGCATTATCACTAAAATAAATTTTTTATATTGCCAAACTGTTTTAGTATTATTTCTAAAATATTTTAACGGAATATTTAAAGTCTTAATTAATTTTAATAAATAAATATTAAAAAATTATTAATTTTAATCTTATAATCAATAAATATTAAAAAAATTAAAAATAAACTTCTTAAATATAATATATTTTATTTAATATATACTCTTTATATATAATAAATAAATATTAAAAAATAAAAAATAAACTTCTTAAATATAATATATTTTATTTAATATTTATTATTTTTATATATAATAAATAAATTTTTCTTACTTTATTCCCACTCCTCCTTAGAGATAGTGGGTGGAAAGAGAGAAAGTAGAGAGAGGAGGAGGAGAGAGAGAGGGAGAGGGGGAGAGAGAGAGAGGAGAGTGAGAGAGAAGGTAGAGAGAGGAGGGAGAGAAGGTAGAGAGAGGAGAGAGAGTAAAGAGAGGGTAGAGACATAAGAAAGCATTGCCAAAATGTTTTAGAACTATCACTAAAATATTTTAGCATATTTTAAAAACATTTTAGCGAAATACTTAAAGTCTTAATTAATTTTAATTAATAAATATTAAACTTTTTTATTAATTTTAATATTATAATAAATAAATATTAAAAAATAAAAATAAACTTCTTAAATATAATATATTTTATTTAATATTTACTCTTTATATATATAATAAATAAATTTTAAAAAAATTATTTATAAACTTATTAAATATAACATATTTTATTTAATATTTATTATTTTTATATATAATAAATAAAATTCTCCACTTTATTCCCACTCCTCCTATATAAAGGGTGGACTATATCCTACACACTACCTCACCACCACCAACACAATCTCTCATCCATTTTCACCTCCAGCTTCTGTCGGCGAACGAATAGTCCGATACTCGGGATCCGCATTGTCACCTTCGCCGTCTACTAGTAAGATGTCGTTGGTGGTTTCTATTTCTGGGGCTCTCGGTGAAGCCTCGGGGGGTTGCTCCTCCTTGTCCTTGTCCTCCCAGCATTGAGGGGGGAGAAGAGGAGGAAGGGTGGTTCCAGACATTTGTAGTGGGTGGCAGAGGAGAGTGTGGAAACTGTCGGGAATGGGTCGGAGAGTGGTGGGCCGGATGTAGTCATTGTCGGGGCTGGTGTCACCAGCGTTGCACTTGCTTGCACACTTGGGAAGGTGGGTTTTTTGGTTGATGGGTTTTAATTCAATTGGTGGAATTCATGATAATAGGTCTCTTGTTTGGGTTTGTTAAAATTATTTTTAAGATCTGTAAATTGATTTACCTAATAATTTTATAATGATGTGAAAACATTGAATTTGTTTTAATCAATTGGCTACATTAGCTTCTGAATTATTTTTGCTTTTTCGTAAAAAAATAATCATGATTTAAGTTGGCTATTTTTTTATTTTCTTAAGGCGTGGAATCTGAACCATGTCTGCCTACTCTCATGGATTTGCAATGCAATACTCCCCGTTTGTAGATTTTGTATCGGTAAATCACAATACTCCTTCCTTCTTAAATTAATAGTTCTAATTTATAAAAATATTTGTTCAATGTTAATAGCTCTATTTTACTAAATTTAAGTGGTTGAGTACTTAAAATAGAGTATCTTATATGTAGGTTTCATTATTAAAAAAAGATATATAGCTATTAATATTGAAAGGAGGGAGTATAAAATTTGTTCATCACGTTTACAAGGGCGGAGTAACGTGGGCTATCGGATGGCCTTAAGAGCCTGGCTTATGAAGTCACACGTGAGCCCAGACTTTTATAAACTTTTGCCATAAAATTTACCACATAAATAATGATTGACAATGTTGAGTTTATTGACATGACTTTTTTTACTGTTTTATTAAGGTTTAATCTTTAATTAAAAAAGCGTGCTATATGCGTTTCTTAGGCATATTCTGTGACCATTTTTGAAAATTTGAGGTATCCGTTTGTAATGTTTTTTATAAATATGAGAAAGATTGTAAATATTCTATGTTCCTCCCTTGTTTGACCTCTTTTGCTTACAGGATGGACGCAAAGTGCTTGTTATTGAAAGAGATTTGTCAGAGCCTGACAGAATCGTTGGTGAACTGTTGCAACCAGGCGGATATCTGAAGATGATTGAGTTGGGGCTTCAGGGTAATGATGAAATATAATATGTCTTAGTATTAAGCTATATGTACGAAGAAATGCAAAGTTCATATACTGCAACTGTGCTATGAACAAAGAAAAAATTTTGCTCAACATTTGTCTATATATTACTTTGTTGTTGTTGTTTTACCGATTATAATAACATGTATCCAGCTTCAGTGTATATGAAGCACATAAACGATTAAAAGTGCTGCTTTTTTTGCAGATTGTGTTAAAGAAATTGATGCGCAACGTGTACTTGGCTAGGCACTTTTCAAGGATGGAAAAGATACTAAAGTCTCATATCCTTTGGAGAAGTTCGATTCCGATGTGGCCTTTCATAATGGACGGTTTATACAGAGGATGAGGAACAAAGCTGCTATTCTTCCCAAGTAGGCCTTGATATCACTTTGTGATCATTTCATTCCCTTCTATTTATCGCATTGTCTAATGCTCGAGATCATGATGCAATTTACTTTTAGAGCTTGAGAAACTGGAAGGCGTGCACTTGACTGGGTAATTTAGTTTAGTGGGTTAGGTTGCACTTGATTCGGCATTTAAGTTTGTGTAGTTTCTATAGAACTGATTATTAATTCACCATTTTTATGCAAGCTTAATGCATTGGGTTTTAATCTTCTTGAATTTTCTGAATGCTTCAGTTGAAACAAATGCATTCTTTTCTTTCTGCTTTATGTTTGGTTTATGAGTTTTTTGTATGCTGGCTGATGATTTTTGCTAATTTTTAGAGTCAGGGTGATTTTTTTTTTCACATTTTTTAAGTTTCACCATGTAAAAGTTATATTGCTATTTAGACAGGAAGGACTTATTGCCACTTATATTAAAGCAAAAGAAGGAAGTACACTTATTCTAATGTCAAATTCTTATAAAATATCCCATCATGTAATGAACAGAATTAGGTGATTGTCACTAGTTTTAGAATTCCAAGTTGCCTCAAGGAATGATCCAACAATCTATGTCAAACCCAAATTAGCCCAAAGAGATAAATGCAAAAAGATAAATTGTCCAACACCCCTTTGCATGGACAAGCATGATTTAACAAATGTAGTTGGTTCCACTAGCACATGCAAAGGCAGGGGGGGTGGAGGATGTGTTTGAAACCAGGGTGAGGGGGGGGATGTGTTTGAAACCAGGATTGAAGCTTTGACACCATGTAAGATAACTAAGTTGCCTCGAAAGTCAAACATTTAAGAATGACCCAAGAATGTATATAAGCCCAAATTTGCCCAAAGAAACAGATGCAAATAGATAAATTATCCAATAACTAGTATATACATCAGTTCCAATTTCATAGGTACACATTAGTTCCAATTTCATAGGTATATTTAACAAAAATAGCTTTGTAAGGCTTCCTGAAATGAGTTGAAACTGACAACTCAATATATTTTTTAATTATCTTCTTGGTATGTGTCATCTTATCATAGTCAAAATTATTCTATATATGTGGCAGATCATAGGTCTCTTTGCTTTTAAATTCCTTTTGGAATGGGTCAACCTAAAGATTTAATGTGCCTCTTGATTTTGTTTCTAGCGTTAAACTGGAGCAGGGATCAGTAACTGCCCTGATTGAGGAAAACGGGACTGTCAAGGGAGTAAACTACAAAACCAGGAATGGGGAAGAGCTGAGGGCGTATGCACCTCTAACAGTTGTTTGCGATGGTTGTTTTTCAAATTTGAGGCGTTCTCTTTGCAGCAATAAGGTAAACATTTAGGTAAATTTGGCTATGCACACTTGATTGTCAAGAACACTTGTAGCTGTCTGAACGCTTGTAAACATCAGATTTAATCTGTTAATATGGAAGGACTTCTTTATCTGTTATGAATTAAAATTAGCAGTAGGTTGTAGTGGAAGAGTTGTTCGGAAATAGCTCTACTCTTGTTAAAAATATGTATGTACATATTTATCACTTGCCTGTGACAGTGCGCATACGATGGGTGAGTTGTAGATTGAAATTTGACACAATTTCTAGATATTCTGTTATAAGATGTGATAATATCTCTTTTCGTTTCATACAGGTAGAAGTGCCATCTCACTTTGTTGGTTTGATCTTGGAGAACTGTCTACTTCCGTATCCAAACCATGGGCATGTCATCCTAGCAGATCCTTCTCCGATATTGTTTTACCCCATTACTAGCACGGAAGTTAGATGTTTGGTTGATGTGCCTGGCCAGAAACTACCTTCTTAATTATTAAACAGTTTTTAAAAAGATGTAGAAGAGAATATTTACTTCTATAAAGAAGATAAGAAACACATTCTTTTGGACCCGTTTCGGTGGCTAATTATTGTCATCTAAAATTCGCCCTCTCCATGTTTGAGTGATTTCTGACGTTCTTGGACCTTGAGAAATGAAAGACAACTGTTTAGTGTTTCAGCTTCCAAAACAACTGCATGATGCATTTATATCAGCCATAGACAGAGGAACCGTGAGAACAATGCCAAACAAAAGCATTGCCAGCATCTTCTTACCCAACTCCAGGAGCCCTACTAATGGGAGATGCATTTAACATGCGGCATCCTTTGACTGGTGGAGGATTGACTGTAGCCTTATCTGATATCTATGTTCTCCAGAACCTTCTGAAGCCCTACGTGATTTGCATGATGCATTGCTCTTTGCAAATACCTGGAATCATTTTACACACTGCGCAAGGTAGGCCAACTGCAATCTGATTTTTTTTTAAAAAAAATTACCTTAGGATAATTTTCATGAAAATAGTTGGGACAATTGTACGTGCAGCCTATGGCATCTATAATAAATACTTTAGTGGGTGCACTATACGATGTCTTCTGCGCATCACCTGACCAAGCAATGAATGAAATGCACCAAGCCTGGTTCGATTACTTGAGCCTTGGAGGTGTTTTTTCGACTGGTCCTGTTGCTTTGCTATCTGGTTTGAACCCTCGACCATTAAGTTTAGTTGCCCACTTCTTTGCTGTGGCGATATATGGTGTTGGCCGTTTATTGCTACCATTCCCTTCAATTAAGCGGTTGTGGATTGGAGCTAGATTGATTTCGGTGAGTACTTTGTTTTTTAGAAATTGGTAGTTGCGGGTCTTCTTGGGTTGTAGCCCACGAAAACCAAGGAGAAAGAATTTATCTGTATTTTATCTTCACGTTTTCTCTTACACGGTGCTTCGAATATAATTTTGCCGATTTACGTAGACATCTGGTCATGTGTAGCTGACACTGTAAACCATTTTTCCCTTTTTTCCCCTCTAATATAGCGTATTAGTGAGAAAACACTAAATTGTTTTTTAAATGCACGAGCAAGAATGCATATATATGGCATGTGTAAATATAATTTAGTTAAAAAAAATAAAAAATAAATTAGAGACAGCCCTTGTATGTACCCTATAAGTACAAGACATTCTTCTAAGATCATAATAATTATAAATCATAAACACTACTAATTTAAACATACTTGTAACATGCAACTATGAGTCTAAATTTCACGGGCTTATGAAGGACTTTACATTATAAAGCATACTATTTGTATTTAGGAGCAGTTAGAGGTGGGTCTCATATGATAAAATTCATTAAAAAAATTTGAACACTGTCAAGAATGTGTGATGTTTTATAGAAACAAAAATGTAAAAAATCATTAAGAAGCTTGTTATATATATGGGCGCCCATAAAAAAGTTCGAAAAAACATACTCATACGATCTTATTTGATAGACTTTATTGAGAACTTTTTAAAGGTAACAAAAATGCACGAATCCAAGTTCAAGAGCACAAAATATAATTTTACAAATTTAGAAACAACGCAATATAAATAGTAGGACCCATATTGTATTAGAACAAGTTTGAGGCTAATGTGACAACAAAAATTGCCAAATACACCTCAACCACATTCAAATTTAACTTATATTTAGGAGCATTATAGGAAATACGAGGGCAATTTAAAAAGTTTGACAAAAATCTATTGTTACACTTCACACTTTAGATACTATATATGATATGAGATCAATGTTGATTGACAATACTCTACAATTTTAGGCGCCAAATTTATAGCATGAATAGTAAGCCACTAAAAATATTGGATGGCCTTTATTATTTTATTTTATTTTTTGCCAAAGTGAAACATTAGTTTTCACGATGTCACCAAGTCGAGTTCAGTGCAAATTTTGCCAAACTCGAACATGTTACCATTTAAAAAAGATAGCCCAAATTTGACCCAACCCAAATATCTTAAGCTTGTACTCAACCAATCCGACCCTTTTAGTATAAACAATTTCATTTTTTATATAATTTCAAAATTTTAAACCATTTAATTATGATATACATGAATTTAAATAACTTTTGGTTTTATCTCTTACCCATCAATTTTTTTTAGTGTTATTATCAAAACAAAATAAAAAAATTTAATATTTATAGCCTCAGTCAGTAGAGTCGTAATGGATCGCCTAAATCCCAAGCCGCATACTTATTCGGCTTCAATTTGAAAACCCAAACTCGGGTTTTCCTGTATATTTTATTCCATTTTATGCAATTTACTGTTTAATCTTTCATAATTAGGCAGTTAATTTTTTTTAATAACCCTGTCTTTCTAACATATTCATATGTTGATAGAAACGATGAAACTATGCAATCCCTTACAAAAAAAGAGTTGGGTACAAAACAAACTAAAGTGGAGGCATATGATTCACGTCACAGTTAGAAAAAACCCTTTATTAGTATGATTACAGGTTGTACTCTTCATAATTTTTTGATTTAATCTTTTCCCTTTTTCTCTATCAATAGCTGAACATTTCTAACCATAAAAGAACAAATTACTGTAATTCCATACAGCAGCATGTCTTTTACGCATTTTCCCTAACAAGTTACCTCACACTAGTGGCTTCCTTGCGCTGTCCTTCTGCAGCATGAAGTTTGACAGAAGCAAATAAAATACCGCATTATCTTCATTCATTTTTTGGGATGCACTTAGTAGCAGCTCTTCTCATTCTTACGTTAATGTATGCCATTCAAGCACTGAGTGACGGCCACCAAATACGAAAAAGGAGCTAATAGTGACATAGTCATTATTTGTTCCTGCTTCAGTGAGAAGAGCTGCCCGTATAAGATCAACTATGCAAGAAAACTGAACCACACCATAATCGTCGACCATGGAGGAGAATATTTCAAGGCCCTGGTCAACCAAATAAGCATAGCTAAATGGTGAAAGAAGAATCATGAAAATAACAGGTTTTGGCTCCGCACCTGATTCATTCGTAATATAGAACCAGCATATGGCATATTGTTCTTCACCATGCTGGGCACATAAGCTGTAAGAATGAACTTGTATAAGATTATATCTCCATCATCATCCTGTCAGAAAAACTGCAAGATCAGTGCAGAAAACTACTTTTTTTTATACAATGTGATATGGATGATCTCAATAAGATCCTTGACTGAAATTTCGCACGTAGAATGTATGTATCTGTTTTTATACTTGTT
This sequence comes from Saururus chinensis, assembly GCA_035235625.1. Lineage (NCBI taxonomy): Eukaryota > Viridiplantae > Streptophyta > Magnoliopsida > Piperales > Saururaceae > Saururus > Saururus chinensis. Next base: position 60,119,805 of record CP141140.1, read on the forward strand.
GGAGCTGAAATACATGGATGAGTAATTACAACAAGGCTGATATCATAAATATTGGGCTGCACTTGCCAATCTTGCATTTCTGAAACATCTGTGATCACAATGTTAGAAATGATTTTAAACACACCCTACTATGATCAAATTTCAGGTGATGAAGTTCTCCAAACGCATCCAGGAAGACATCTCCCTAAAGATATGATGTGCTTATTTCAAGAGTATCCTTAGATAAAGCAGGAGTATGAATATTCAGAACGTGGATATGTACCTGTTTCCAACTTTAGCTACCAACAGTTGATCACCTCAACAATCTTCACACTTATCCAACTGTAAAGTTGTCACCAGTCAGGCTCCGTCCTAGGCCCCTAGCCCTTTGAATTTGAAGGAAAACCAGGATTCCAACTCATAAGAACTTCCTTATGCATAAACTGTAAGAGTGGAGTTTTATGAGACAATGTCCTCATCTTCCAATCTCTTAAATACTAGCCAAGAACTTACCAGATCACCATAGCAAAGACATATGGCTGTTTCCAAAGTCACAAATAGAAACTTCAAAGCTCCCTTGAATTTAAATTCTGGCAATTGTGGGTCCCCATGGCCATGGGAACAATTTTGGCAGACAAAAAGCCAACCAACAGAATTGCAGAACTTCATTTTATGCCCAATTCTTTTGATAATGCCTCCGATATACGTGATTAATATTTTCAAACTTATCTTCTTTTTTTTCCTCCCATCAGTAGCTGTGAAGCCTTGTAACAATTAAAAAATCGATTACACATCATTCACGACTTTTGTAGTTCCATCCAGCTGTACCCAGGTTTCTTCATCACCCCATTTTCTCTCATCAGTTCCCTCGCATCAGCTGCCTCTTCCCACTTCCCAGCAGCAGCGTAAATATTCGACAGAAGCACATAAACTGCTGGGTTATCTGGCTCAAACTCAAGAATGCGCTTAGCAGCAATTCTTCCCAATCTTACATTACTATGTGCCCTACAAGCACTGAGCAATGCCCACCAAATACGATTATCAGTTTGAAGTGACAAATGATTTATCATTGTCTCTGCTTCATTAAGATGACCTGCCCGCCCAAGTAGATCAATCATGCAAGAAAACTGATCCACACCTGGATCTATCCCAAAATCCTCAACCATCAACGAGAATATTTTAAGGCCTTGGTCAACTAACCCAGAATGGCTGCACGCTGATAGAATAATGGTAAAAGTTACACGATCTGGCACTATACCTAATATCTCCATCATATTGAACCGGTACATGACATCATGTCCTCTCCCATGCTGGGCATAAGCTGCAAGAATGGAGTTCCATGAGATAATATCTCGATCACACATACTATCAAACACTCTATAGGACCAATGTAGAAGACCACATTTTGCATACAATGTGATAAGGGCATTCCCCAGTGAGGTCTCCGACTCAAACTTTGCCCTTAGGATGTATGCATGAATCTGTTTTCCTTGCATTATGGCTGAAATACTTGCACAAGTGCTCAATACAAGACTGAGACTATAGACATTAGGCTTCACATGTGATCTCTGCATCTCTGAGAACAATTGTAATGCTGCTGCTGGGAAACCATTTATAAGACACCCTGATATAATTGAATTCCAAGTGATAAAATTTCTGGAAGATATATTCTGAAAGATATGATAAGCTTCCCCTAACTTGGTATGGGTAGAGTATGCAGAAATTAAAGCATTCAGTACTTGGATTTTCGTAGTTAAACCATTTTTAGCCGCTATACAGTGAATCATCTCAACAAACTTTTCACATCCTGAACAAGATAACAAGCTTCCGATTGTAAAGCCATCCGGCTTAATGCCAGTCCTTTGCATTTGGAGGAAAACCATGATTGCCATCTTATCAAAACTTTCTTGGGCATAACCTGTAATCATGGAGTTCCAGGAAACAATGTCCTTATCCTCAAGTCTCTCAAATACTAGCCGGGCACCATTCAAATCGCCACAGCTACAGTACATGGTTATTGCCGAGTTACTCACCAACACGGAGGTATCAAAGCTCACCTTGACAACCTGTCCGTGAATTTGGACACCCATGTCTACCATTTTTCCAGACGAGCATCCACTCAACAAGCTCACAAAAGTCAGCTCAGTGGGCCTAAAACCTGCTTCTTGCATCTCTTTAAACATCATTACAGCCTCAAAGTCCCTACCCCACTTCACTAACCCCCCTATTATAGCATTGAAACTAACCTGGTTACAAATCATGGCTTCCCTAAATACATCACAACCATCTCCAATCATCCCACAATTAAAATACATTGTCAGCAAAGCATTAACTACAGAAACTCTTATTAACACAAATCCGGTCTTGATGACCAAGGAATGCACCTGCTTTCCAAAATCCAGAAGATCTGCCCAACACAAACTCAACACGCTAGCAAAGCTGAATTCATCATGCCTAGTGCCAGTCCGATGCATCTCACAGAACAAATCAAACACAATGTCAATGTACCCACGTTCAGCAAAACCTGTGATCATTGCATTCCATGTCGCGGCACTTCTGTCAGAAATTTGATCAAAAGCCTGCAAGGCCAGGCCCATGCACCCGGATTTCGCATAAGCAGACAATATGGAGGTCCAGGAGTACATATCAGGAAGCAGTATTTCATCAAACACCTGGACCGCGGAGCCCAAGTCACCCAATTTCGCATAGAGCGAGACAAGTGCATTGCCGATGTGGGTGTAGGTATCAAGGCCCGTGCGGACTGTGTAGGAGTGAAGTTGCCACCCCGCTCGGCCGTCGCAGAGGTGGGCGCAGGCGGCAAGGGAGCTGGCAAGGGTGTAGTGGTCAGGTTTGAGGCGGTGGGAGGAGTGAATTTGGTCGAACAGTTGGAGGGCAGCAGAGCTCTGGCGGGAGCGGGTGAGGTTGGAAAGGAGGGAGTTGAGCTGGAGCAGGAGCATGAGCTGGGCGGGGGGATGGGCTGGGTTTAGCGTGACAGAGCTGATTGTGAAAGAAGAACCTCATGGACCTAGATTTAGGATTTCATTCTCACCAACTTCTTGAAATTTCCAGCTTCTTCTTTGTGCCTTTATTAATTTCTAATACCACCTATTCTAATTTCATGTATGTAGCACAACTGGAAGAGGAAACACAACGAAACAATAAAAATAAAAGGAAGATTAGCTTATATCACTGAGATGAAGTGCAAAAAAATACTTACCAAAATATAAAATAGTCCAAAATTATGTATTACAGACAGAATTTATGAATATAAAAGCACATGCAGCCAAAGGCTCCATACATGAGTTAAAAAGATAAAGACTTTTCAACCTCATAAGACGTATCAAAACGAATATCCATGAACAGAAAATCCAAAAAAATATACATTAAAAAGTTATAACTCCAAATGATGACCCTTATAAGACTTAAGACCTAGCAATAACCGAAGGAAACAGGCCCAAATGATGGTCAAATCAAGAGCCAGGAAGAGAAAAGCTGAACTTTTTTAGATTTTAGAAGCACGTTTCGAAGAGAAAAACGAACCAATGAAGTCCTGGGGGATCAAGAATGGCGAATACTTTACCCTTAACTTCCAGAAGTATCGATCAGTCTCACACTTCTCCGAGAAGCGTGGCGGAAGCTCCGTCGGCCAGCCACCGGCGAGCTCATGGGGATCTCACTCCGGCAGTGAAATGGGAAGGCGAGCTCAGATGAGGTTCAGGGTTCGAGCTGGTTGCAGACTCGAAGTGGATAAATACGAACCGGTTTCCGGTTCAAAAATGGTCTCAGGATCCGACCCGTTTATAAAACCGTTTCCCTGCAACTAAATTTGTGAGAATAGTCGAAGATAATTATTTGTGCCAAATTTATCCATTTGCAAAGTCTTAGCTTTGTTTGTGCAGGCCACGATGTAGTTAACTTCCATGTAGCATGGGCCATGGGGCTTTTTGGCAACTCAGTTGAGGGTGCAAGAAAATATCTTACATGTGTGGGATAACTAGATTTTTGGGAAATGATTAGTCAAAATCATGGAAGAATGGTTTTTTTTTTTTGCATACAAGTGATTCAGTTATATGGTATATGTGAGATGAAGCATTTTGTTGGTAAAATGTGGCACAAATGGCCTTGTGGAACGCGTCTGTAAATGAAAAATTAGCTACAAATGACACTAGTCACAAAATGTCCCTTACGATTAGGGCCGGTCCTCGGCCAAATAGGTGGCAGACAAAGCTTGTCTAATATCTTTTAATAATTTACCTATTGACTTTTTGTCTAAAGATAAAATCTCTTATCGAGCGTTCATGACCATTATTTGTAGACAAAATCTCTTGGGTGATTAGATGAGGTTAGAGCAACAGGAAAGAATAAGAAAAATGTCTGACAATTTTGACTAAGTAGAGCAACTAGGGTGGGGATCTCTAATTTAAGTAATTGACTTATATATGTTATCTTCTTTATTTGTAATATAATTATTAAACAAATTAGTTTATTTTAAAAAATTAAATAAAATTACTAATGTGAAATAGAGGGAATATTTAGTAACTAACTTTAACGAAGAACTCAAATATAACTTTAACATGATTGTATTTAGATTGTTATGAATTTAAATATAAGAAAATGATACTTAAGAATAGGTATGGAGAAATAAAAATTTATTTACATAAGAATGCAAACTAAATTTTAAAATTAACCATACCTTGGGCAAATGGATGTGGAATGACACACACCCACGACTAGCAAATTCTAAAAAATAGATAATTGACCATGAATGGACCACAAATGGGCAAACCAGATTTTGAAGAATTGGGTCTGAATGAGCTCATGAATGGGCTACCCACACAAATGGGTAGCCAAATGGCTTGGTGTATATGTGCACTATATGAATAGCCCCAAGATTAATGCTTAAATTTAGAAGTATATGATGCTAGACAATTTTTTCCCTGTATTTTTTGGTTCCCCCTCTTTTGTGTTTTACTTCCAAATATTTTTGGTTCCTAGTTGAACTCTGAAAGCTTTCTATTAACAATTCTCTGAATTGATGGCTTGGGACATAACATCTACATTTTGCTTATATAGCAAGGCCCTCTTCTATGGTTTTTATTTTCTTTACTAGATATAATTTGCAGTTTAATTACTAATCCGATGCATCCTCAAAGCTCAACACGGCAAGGATACTGAAAGTAAATTATTATTGTTACTATTGGTGCTAAACGGTTATGTTCTTAAGGGAAAATCTACACTAGTCTGCGCTCTTGCAGATGTTGATCTGTACAGTGATGCCGGGTGAGTCTTTTTTATCAGCCTTTTCCTGGTTTTAAGTAATATGAACTTTTTGCTTCTTTTTTTTATTTTCAACTTTTTTTTCAGACTATTTGCTACAGTTGATCTGCCTTTGAGAAGTGTGATACTATTTGCCTGTTGCCCTTTGGCATGTGTTAACTTGCCCTTTTAATTTTCCATTTTTAAAGGTAAGTTCCAAAGATGGTGATAGCAAAAATAAATGTTGGGTCTAAATTATGTTTCAAGAAAAAAATTTCTTGTTGTTGGTATTTCCAATAGGCACTAGAGCTTGCAATGATATCTTTTTCATGGGTAATTCATAAAGTATATTTATTATTTGGATCTAGCACTTATCTTTAAGATGACGTTGTGGTCATTTCCATCATTAATAAGTTAGAGGGGTTGTATGTTTCTATGTTATAGCTTAATTATTAATGAGTGCTTGCTTGGACCACTCGAAGACCACTAGTAAAATTATGATCTCCTAAGTTTTTGGTGTGAATTGTTGATGTGTCCCCACATGTGGCCCCTATTGGAAACCCAAAAGCCACGAAGAAAATAAAATATTAAAATAAAATTTTATATTTTGTATTAGTTAAAATAGAAATTCAAATTAACTTATTAGATACTAAGGGGGGGTGTGAAGTCATTTATTGTGTCCCTTTGATGAGAAGGGTTACCATGAGATTATATATATGCATAGTCCTTTTAGTCACTTGTCAATCTAAAGGTTCTCGTCCATTCTTGACAAGAGTGAAGAAGACTTGATGTTATTCATATTTAGTAGATTTTCTCTTATATATATATATTAATGTCAAGTAAGAAATGTATGCTTCTTCTCTATAAGTTCATGTTATTTGCCTTATGTTTTATCCTTAAATGACGATCTTGTAAATTCGTATACTTCTAACATGAAATGTGTGGAAACATATGCTATTTTAGGAGTTGGTTTGCTTGAGTTATTGCATCCTATTGATGAGAAACTGATGACACAAAAATCATCATAGAAAAAGTTATATGACGAAAAATGGAGATCTTATTATGCTGATGATGGTGAAGCTATGGCCAAATAGTATGCTTTTTTTACTAAACGCTGCAAAAAAGTACATTTGAGTTTATTTATTGTTAAGTTGGTGTGAATATTTATATATTTGTTGTTATTTTAGAGAGAGAAAATAACATAAATCTTATTTATATGTAGATCTTTTTTTTTGTCTAACTATTTTTATTTGAATATGCTTCATAGTTAGTATTCTTTGTTTTGGGTTATGTAAAAAGTTGTATGATCAATAAGCATCCCTATGAACTTGGTCACACTTTAAGTGAATGCTCCTTAGTCCTGAGTGAATTAAAACTTGGGAAATCCTGACTTGGTCAAGGGGCATACTAGAAGGAGAATGATACAGGGCATTACAAGAAAAGGGTAGTACTCGCTGGTGAAAGATGAGATGTACATTCATGGGAAGATGATTCAGATGAGACAAATAGGTACAAACAATGTCAACTATAGAAATATAGAACTACAAAAAGAAAAGCTTAGCAATAGGTTAATTTTCCTAGGGTTGAATTGCTGCAATGATATTTTGTCTACTAATTTTCCTAGCTTCTTGAGGATAATTATTTGATTTTCTTATGTGGGTTGATAGGTTGATTAACTGTGCATTGAAATTCATATATTTCTTAATTTTAAATTCAAATTGCATCAGTAAGTTACCATAGGACAATCTAGTAATGTCCTTGATTTTTTTGCAAGTCTCTGCAACTTTTTTGCCATTTTTCAACTCATTTTTAGGCTAGGAAATTTGATGTTATAGTGTATTTGATTAGGGCCTAACCATGGGTAGTGGACCTCAGTGCACCACAAAAGGTGTTGGCATGAACAAAAAAATGAAAAAGAAAGAGAGACGAAAAAAAGGATAAGACCAGGTGCGGAAGTGGCCAATCTATTTGGACAACGGAAAGCCCCCCATTCTGGTTTGGCTCATCCACCATGCACCGGACAGCCTTCCAAACTCCTTCTAGTACGCCTTGGCCTTGCGATAGTAGGAAGGGCCTTTGCTCCGGCCTACTTGGCTGCTCCACCCCGATATTAGACCCTCACAGTTTTCCCTCCCTCTGTCTATTTTTACATGTGCGACCACCATCACAGGTGAGACTCAACCAACTTTAGCCCTCCTCCACTCAGTCCCAAACATCTCTCACTTTGGCTTTGTTTTACCCATTTCATAGCCACCACCAGCTAGCCTCCATCCTGCTCTGCCTTGACTTAGCGACAGAGGGAGTAGCCTCCACTGGCCAGGGCCTCCGATAATAGCCCAGCTCCCCCCCCTTTTCTCTTTCTATTTTGCCCCTGTGGAGAGTTCTTCCCCTTATGTGTCTGCAGTTTCTTTTGTGGCCACTGTTGGCTCCACCTTGGCTAGGCAATGACAAAGAGGCACCTCTCTTGGCCATGCTCTGCCACCCCCTATTCTCCCCTATGTTTGAATCTCCCTCTCCCCTGTGCAACATGAACATGCCAAAAGGCCATTTGGCTCTGGTCGTGTCACGCCCCAGCGCTAGCTCGACCCGAGCCGAACCCGGTCCAGGGGCCTATCAAAGCACATGGGGGCGACTAAATTGCATTGCGGAAGACTTTAATCCCTTATTCGGGTAATTTAACACAAACACAAAGTTGCATATATTTAGTCTTTTGTACAAAAGAAATAATGTAAAATAAAAGAGGATAACATCTTTGAAATAAATACCTCCAACATAACTCACATGCTTAATATTCTGATCCTAAATACAGGGCTTGAATCAGAAAATCTTAAACAAGTTTAAAAGCATAAAATAAACACGAGTCTAAAACATAATCATCCATACAAAGTGTTCTATGATCATGATAACATAAATTAGAAAATAAAATAACATCCAAAGGCATCCCTGCCTAGTCCCACGCATATCCCAGCCATCCCCCATACAAAGAATCCTGATTAACTACATATTACGCCATACAGCCCCAAAACAAAACATGAAAAAAGGTGTGAATAAATTTAGTAAGGTTTAAAATGCGGTAATAATAATCAGAAAATAACCGCGACACATTAACATGATAATTCAGATCCAAATTCCACATAATATTACCATTTATGATTAAATCCCTTACCATACTCTTATTTATCCATATGTAATCATCTTGCATACCAGTATTTCATATATACTATTCATGACATATATTATCACATTATAACATAATATCCATCCTATATAATAAGTAATTCTCACACAATCACATCTATAATTATGCATATCAAGCCATTTTTTGTATATAAAAAGAGAGAGAGATGAGAGAGATAGAGGGAAGAGAGAGAAGAGAGAGGAGAGAGAAGGGAGAGTGAGAGAGAGAGAGGGGAGAGAAAGAGAGGAGATAGAGGGTAAAGAGAGAAGAGAATATTCGCTAAAACGTTTTAGCGATATTGCCAAAATGTTTTAGCACTATTTCTAAAAAAATTTAGCGGAATACTTAAAGTCTTCATTAATTTTAATAAATAAATATTTTAAAAATTTACTACTTTTAATTTATAATAAATAAATTTTAATTTTTTTTAAAACAAACTTCTTAAATATAATATATTTTGTTTAATATTTACTTTTTATATATATAATAAATAAATATTAAAAAAATTAAAAATTAAACTTCTTAAATATAATATATTATATTTAATATTTATTATTTTTATATATAATAAATAAAATTCTCCTACTTTATTCCCACTCCTCCTTATAGATAGAGGGTGGAGAGAGAGGAGAGAGAGAGGGGAAAGCGAGAGAGAGGAGGGAGAGAGGGTAGAGAGAGGAGAGAGAGAGGGGAAAGCGAGAGAGAGGAGGGAGAGAGGGTAAAGAGAGGAGAGAAGAGAAAGAAAGGAGAGAAATATTTTAGCGAAATACTTAAAGTCTTAATTAATTTTAATGAATAAATATTAATTTTTTTTATTAATTTTAATATTATAATAAATAAATATTAAAAAAATTAAAAACAAACTTCTTAAGTACACCATATCTAAAATTAGATTTCATTAGAATGTCCTTATTGGTCATTATAATTTTTGTTATTTTTATTTAGTTTTTCTATTATTCACTTAATTAAAGAAATTTATTAGAAGGATAAAACTTAAAAATTAACTAAATTCAAATTAATATTCAACTTCAGCTTCAGCTTCATATTCAAATTCAACTAATTCAACTTCAGCTTGAGATAAAACAGCTAATTCAAATTCAGCTCATTGGCTCGGCTCGGGGTTAGATTGTCACTTTTCATACGTACGGGCAGCGGCCCAAAAAATTGGCTTTCCCACCTTTCCATTCTTTCTCCCAAAACATTCAAATTCACCCGGGCAAAAAATGCGGATATCGGAGCTCTCGCCTGACCTCCGGCCAAGCTCGCCGGAACCCCTCTCCCGCCTTCTCGAGGAGCTCGAGTCCTCCATCAAAGATGCTGAGCGTCTGTCCCCGTCCGACCTCTCCCTCCCACTGGGCAGTCTCTCAGGCAAGCTCCACAAGTCCCTCTCCCGCCTTAACTCCCTCCACCCTCTTCCGGACTCCGGCAAGCTCCAGATCTGGAAGCTCAGCTACCGCCTCTGGAACGCTTGCGTCGACCTCTCCAACTCCGCCTCTGCCGCTGGGAAGGTCACCGAGGAGCACGCCAGCCTCCGACAGATCTCCGCCGACCTGCTCTTTCTAGCCGGGAATCCCGCTGGGATCCCCTCTCCTGCCTTCAAGGCCGCGGCGTTCTACTACCGCACCGGCCAGCTCTGGCATGAGCTGCGAAAATTCGACCTCGCCGCGAGCTGTTTCGAAAAAGCCACGGATCTCACGTCAAAAGCCGACCTCAACTCGATTCCCGGCGCAGAGGAGCGGAAGCTCCTCTTGAACCTCAACGTCGCCCGGTCGAGGACGGCCTGGGAGAGCGGCGAGTGGAATGTCGCTCTTGGTCTCCTGAATCGATCAAAGAGTCTCCTATTCAGATCGCCGGATAACTATCAAACCCTAGCCGAAGAGTACTTGCAGTTTGGGAAATCTGTTTTGACAAAGAGCGAAACTTCCGTCCCCATCAACGAAGCTCCGAAGCTCATCAACGAAGCTTTGGATCTGTGCGAGAAGGGGCTGGAATTGGCCAAAAATTTGGAGCAGAAATCGGGTCTGCGGGTCCTGAGAGAGAAGCTGCTCTGCTTTTTGGCCGCCACGCATTTGCAGGGGGAGGAGTTCGAGAGCGTTCTGAAGTGCGTTAAGGTCGTGCGGGAAAGCGGCGGATCCGCTCCCGGCTCCGGCGAGCATCCGAGCGTGGGGTTCATGGCCATGAAGGCGTGGCTTGGGCTGGGGAGGGCGGCGGAAGCGGAGAAGGAACTGAGGAGCATTGTCGTCAATAAGTCTGTCCCCGAGAGCATTTGCGTGCCGGCGGTGGAGGCATTCTTCCAGGGGGCTGGACCAGCGGGGGCGGAGGCCGCGAAGGAGGCCTTACTCCTGCTGATCGCCCGGTGCCATATCACCGCAGGGGCGGCTGTGAGGGTGGTGCACAAAATGGCGACGGGGGGCGGGGGAGGGGAGGGGGCGAGAGCTGTGGCTGAACTGGTTTCCGAAGAGAGAGTGGTAGAGCTCTTCGCCGGCGATGGTAAGTCTGCCGCCAAAGATAGGGGCGCCATGCACGCTGTAATGTGGAACTGGTAAGTTCAAATACTCAAATCTCTCTCTTGTTTTAGCAAGAAGAGAGACAGATTGAGGGGGTGAATTAGCCAAACTGTGAACTGACTTCTGATTCTGTGTATTGTTGCCGGTCCTATAAGCAGCGGGGCTGAGCATTTCCGGGCCAAGAACTTCGAGGTGGCGGCGGAGATGTTCGAGAAGTCGATGCTGTACGTGCCTCAGAAGGAGGAGAATCAGGTCCTCCGGGCCAAGTCCTATCGGGTCCTCTGCCTCTGCCGCCTTGGCCTCGCCCAGCTTGACCGGGCTGAGGAGTACATCAATGAGGCTGAGAAGGTAAAATATATTGTCTTGCATATGCAAGTTCTGCATTCATATTTAGCAATGGCAATGCAAGATCATGATGCTAAGGAAATCGCCCATAGTGGTATCTACCATCTACTACTAGGCGGGCAAGAGTTGGTAGTGATGATCACTAGTTCACTTCTGGAATTATCATGAAGTGGGGGGAAATTAGACATGTATTTTGGTTGCGACTGTATTACTCGTCTAACAATGTCTTTGGTCCTTCCAAATCCTTTATGCAGCTTGATCCCAGCATCACCTCCGCATTTCTGAAGGTATTTTTTCAGTTCTACCTACCCTTGGGTGTCTAAACTGGAAATAAGATTTCCATGAAATTTCCATCTCATTGCATTCTGCTAAAGCATTGCTTGTGAGTTGCAGTTCAAGATTCAAGTGCTAAAGAAGGACGAAACTGCAGCCATTAATCAGATACAAGCAATGGTAAACTGCGTGGATTTCAAACCGGACTTTCTCACCCTCGCTGCCCGTGAGGCCATGACGTCCAGGTCTCTTCCCATTGCCATTGCTTCCTTGTCGAGTCTTCTCAATCTCTACACCCCCGGAAAACCAATGCCTGCCTCAGAGGTTACCGTACTCCGCCATATCATATCCCTCCTCCAACAGAACCCGGAGACAGAGGCAGAGAACCTGAAATTCACCCAACGCGCCCGGGATAGATCGTGCGATATTGGGCCCGAGGCATTCTTCGGGAAAGGAGCAGTCGGAAGTCGAGAGTTGAATTGGTTTGCAGGGCATTCGTGGAACATGGGCCTCAAGACCGCAAAAGCAATGAACTATGACTTATCCTCGCAGTTCTTTGAGTTGGCGGCTGAATTTTATGAAGCAAACGGAGATAGTGCAGGAGATGAAAACCGTGGCAGAGTCTGCAAATCTCTTATTCTCGGCGTTGCTTCGATCCTTGCTGATGAGCAGCACAAGAATGAAACCCTGACGGACATTGCTGTGCAGAAGGCCCTTCAAATGATTGACAGGACAGGAAAAGTAAGCTGTTCATTCTGTGTGAATCATCTCCATCCTTAAAAATTATGTAAAGCTATGGTACTTAAATCCAATCTCCCTTTTCATGTCGCAGTTATTATCAGCTATACCATTGAGAACTGACCTTGCTGAAGATCAAATGACTATCCATTCACAAATCGTTTCCCTGCACACCTTCAATGCCTACGAGCTACGGGGTCGAGTTAGTGGTGGGGGATCCCAGCAGCTCCATGTGCTAAAGAGCTATGCTTCCTCCAAGGCCTGCTCTCCGCAGCATCTGCTTGGCATAGGACTTGCTGCATCCAGAGGCCCTCGATCCAACCCAGAAGCAGCCGAATTCGCGTTTCGCTCCTGCCTAACTACCCTCCTGCTAGCAGCCCCCTCCCCGGACTACAAAACTATTGCCGTGGTTGTCAGAAAGCTTGTGATGGTGGCCGGTTTGCGGGAGGGTGAAGCAGATGATGAAGCCTATGCTGTGTACAAGGAGGCATACCGGATCATGGTGGGGCTGAAGGAAGCGGAGTACCCGGAAGAGGAGGGGAAATGGTTGGCCATTACGGCATGGAACCGATCAACGGTGCCTGCTCGGCTTGGGCAGATGGACAGAGCGAAGAAATGGATGAGGATGGGGTTGGAGTTGGCCCGGCAGGTGACAAGCATGGAAGCATATAGATGTTCCATGGAGAAATGTCTGACCTGCAGTGAAAAGTTGGGCGGAGAGGAGGCAGAAAGCAGACCAGTATGAGCAGTTCTGCCAGTCAGTATTCTAATAATTTCCCCTGTTTAGATGGTTTAATATGTACATGCCAATATCATATTTTCTCCCTCCAAAATATAGAGCATGTGATCTTCCAAACTACAGGATCGTTAATAGATGGTAGCATTCAAATGCATGTTTTGATGTTAATAATTCTGCTAAGAAGGTTTACACTTGTGGAACTTAATGCCCAAGGTCAATAATAGAAGTCCAAATTAAGGACTTCCAATCTCTGATTTCACCCTCACTCCAGGCTGAAAGTAAGCTTTTGAGACATTGACTTTTCATTGGCGCATGTCTATCTCATCCCCTCTCAACTAGCTCCCAGACTATGTCCCTGATTTTGCCAAATGCATTATCACACCAAATACCATTTCCTAAGTAAGAGGTGACAATTTCGAGATATTATCTTCACCTCAAAAGGTTCTTTCTTGCTCAGCCCCTCGTGCCCCAGCTGTTTACTGAGTCGGCTCAGTTTATGAATAACAATCATGGAAAGAATATGTGCCCCTATTCATGTCGATCAACTAATGCCAATCCGTGCCCTAGTCACGTTGAACAACTAATCCCACAAACGAAATTACCATGTCATCATCATATGCCTTATCCTAGCTACATGGGGTCAGTACACCATATTTAATAGAGTAATGTTATTGTGACGTGAAGTTTCATATGTCAAAACTCTATTTCATAGTTTCAACACCATTGATGAGTGGGGCTTACAATCAATGGTGTTTTAACGATGAAATAGAGTTTTTGACGTATGAAACTTCACATCACTCAAGCATTTTAATTTTGATAATGCACAAACCATGTAAAGAAACATCTTATATATAACAAAAAAAATATCAAAAAATATATGAAAAAGCAAATATTGATTGTGCACCCATGAATGCTTGTGTAATGCTCGCCACAATGGAGGCAGGCATAGGGCCCAATCGTTGGCGAGCTTGCAGCAAGCAGTTTGGCACACGAACCTACCTAACATGCTACAAAAGATATCATTTAATATTTTACATAATGGCTAAGACTATACCTGATGTACATCAGCCACAAACATCAGATTATAGAGGTCACCGAGAACCACACGAGATACCAAACTGAAAACCATCCAAGGGTTGTGCAGGACTAGTTTCCAATATCGATTGGCTCAACTATCAAAACAGTAGAGTATAATGACAAGAAGGTACAAGAAAATACTCCAGACTGCTTAAAAGGAGAAGCCAAAGAGTACATGTATCAGAAATTATAAGCTGTTAGTCATATATGATCAGCTCATTAGCTTACTCACACACAAGTGAACAAACTTACAGAAGATTAAACCTCCCCATGTCCATGGAACAAAGCTCCATATTGGTTAAACCTAACCATCTAGAAGTGTCACATCAACAGCTTCGAGTCATTACCTCCATCATTAGCGGATAAGTGGAACAGGGTACTGATACCCATTTCCATAAAAGCTAGCATGACTTGGAGGGAGATTATAACCAGCTGAACCGAACAGTGGGTTGCCATAGTTGTCTGCTGCAGCATATAGATAAGGCCTATCGTGCATATATGGGTACCTGTCTGGGCTTCTGTAAAAACTCTTATCAACTGTGTTAGTAGGGCGAAGACCATTAGTCACAGCATTGGCACGCGGCCGCTTGGATTGTGGCTTTGCAACTTCAGCTACTCTTTTTTTGTCAGCTTTCGCCTTCTCTAGCTGCAGGACCCGTTTCTGAAGTGGATCAACAGGATATTGGTCTTCAAGCTTATGTTCTTCAATGCATTTGATGACAGCCTTAAGTGCAGAGCATTCTCGCTCATTTGCTTCATTCTGTGACCAAAAACAATATAAAGAGGCTATCGGTCATAACTTCATTTGATGACCCAAAAGTTACTAATTATAAGAAATATAGTATAAATCTGATACAAAGAGACGGAGCAAAGTAAAAGCCCATACAATCTTAAGCCGATAGATAACTCATCATATGTTATGTTAGCTAACAGACATTGATTTATGCCTTCTTACCTATAATCTTGCAACTGAAAAATTAGTAAAATTAAGACAAGGCATATCACTATAATTTCAGTAATGATGCAACTAAAAATAAAACTTTTTTTGAATTAGCTAGTGAAGAGTTACTTTATATGGTTGATGAAGATATACCAATAATTTATACGAAAGGTTAGATTGATGACTGAGATTAGGATAATGCCCATAGGATTAGTACTGTTTGGCTGAAATTCAGGGAAGACTCAAGGCGCCTATGATAAGGGTAAGAGAGTAGTGAGACCTGCATATGGTCTAAAAAACTAAGAAAACTAAGAAGATCCCTATAAATAAAAAGATAGTGACACACAAACAAAATGCTGCAATTCATGAGATTAAAAAATATTAAGGATAATATTAGAAGCAAAAAGCATTATGGAAAAATCAGGAGGAACTCATATTAGTAATAAATTCAGAGAAAGCCAATTAACACTACCACCAACACCATAAGGAGGTGTGATCAGTGTTTGTAAATGCCCCAAGAAAAGAGAGGGAAAGGCCAAGGACCTGGTGAGAGTTAGCAGAAAAAGACTTAGACCCACTGGCAGGCATGATCTATGTCACTGACCCAATACAATTGAGGCAAGGTGCTGTTGATGATGATAATTTGACCGACTACTGCTAAGTAAAATTTGTTAGGATCAAAATCAACAATTAAATAAAAGGATGGAATGGATTCAGGAGATAAACATATCATAATAGAGCAACACAATGTGATTGTTGAAACTATTTGATCAAAGAAAGACAAAGGTGTAGGTCAGCAATACAAGACCATGGCATATTTGTAAAGAAGCTGATCAACTAAGATAGCCATGCAAATAAAGGACACTTTCATCAACATCTGTGTAAAAGAGCGCCACAGTTGATTCTCCACAAATATATCATGGAAAATTCTTGGGTACCAAAAATTGATTATTTTAGTTTTCTGACAAGAACCTCAAGAATAAATATAACCAAACAGTTAAAACCCTAGCAAGAAAATAATGCACCTCGGCAGCAGATGGAGAAGTGTTTCCAACTTTAGCCTGTGAAGTTTTTCTCACATCCTTCAAGTATGCTTTAAGTAATGGAACAGGTGGGAACTGCTCAGTAAGGTCAAATGCGTAAGCCATGTTCACTGCCTCGATTTGCCTTCCACTATTTGCCAGAACTTCAATCACACCTGTAGATGTGAACGTTCATAATGACCTAAGGAGGCCTTAAATAAGATTGTAAGAAATTGCCAAAAAAAAAAAAGTATGTGCATGAGTGTGCGTGTGCATGCATGTGTGTGTGTGTGTGAGAGAGAGAGAGAGAGAGAGAGAGAGAGAGAGAGAGAGAGAGAGAGAGAGAGAGAGAGAGAGAGAGAGAGAGAGAGAGAGGAAACCTTGCATTTTCTCTTGCAGCTTAAGTATACGGCAGAGATCAGCTGTCTGCCTGCGACGAGCAACTGATGGAATGAGCTTGCAGATCTCATCCTTATCAAACTCAGAAGCAAGATCAAAAGTAGCCAGAAGTTGCAGAAAGGCATGCACCTCCAATGAGTTTCCAGTAGAGGCATCAATATCAAGATAATCTAATTTGGGCTTCCATTCTGTTGCAATCATCCTGGCTTTCTCTTTAATATCCTTCGTGACTGTCATAGACCCCGAATCAGAGAATGCCAACATAGGTGCCAGACACTCCATCAACATAATACAAGTCCTGCGCAGACCGAGAAGGCTAGGATCCGTTTTCCCATCCATACTCATAGTTTCACAATAAAAGTCCTCCAAAGAATTCAAAACCAGAAGGACAGGATCAGAAGCACTCTTTAAAGCAAGAGGGACCTCCTCCCTGATGGCAGCAAGATTTTTGCGGTTGTCAGAAACAAATTTATGAAGCCCTTTTACATCCATTTCCTTGCATAACTTCATTAATTCAGATTGGGGCTCTACTTCCACATTTCTGTCCCCAGTGGTTTCATTTTCTTCTTCCAATTTAACATCACTAGCATTGGCTTCAAGTTCGGCTTTCTCTTCAACAATAGGATCAATTGTCTCAATGCTCATATTATTGGTAGGCAGCCCCACTGATTCTTTCCTTTTCTTGTCAAATGCTACTCCAATAGCAGAAAGTGCAGAATCCCTTTTCTTCTGTAGCCTCTCCAATGAGGCACTCTCTTTGGCAATCACCACTGATTCATGCTCCTCTAGCATTTCCCGAGCCTTTGATGCCTTGGTTTGGTATTCCTTTTCTTGATTTTCCAAATCACTAAACCTTCTCTTCAAGGACCTCTCAAGTCCATGAAAATGTTCTTCCAGCTCTTTCCATTTCAGATTGAGAGATACAGCCCTGTGGCTTTCAAGTTCAGCAAAAGCTTGCTGAAGCTGTTGAATTTTAGTAGTGGTAGACTCAATAAGGGTGGCAACCGACTGTGTCTCATCCATCGCCTGGAAGCCCTACAGAAGCAGGGTGCATATTTCCATCAAACAATCTCCATTGCTACTAATACACATGATCTTCATCTTCAATAAGAAATTATATGTTGAAGAATTCAGAATCCTCACATTATATATCCATAATCCTCAACTGAAAGAATTAAGATATACTCCGTCACATAATTCCATTAATTTTTTACTACATCAATTGTTATATTCTACTTATAGGCTCAAGCACTTTAATTTAATGTGAACTGATAAAGTACTGACAGGTCACCCTTTTTATAGTTTCATCTGAGATTTTTTTTTTTAAAATTCAATCTTCAACATCATTTTCAGTAACAAATGGAAGATTCATTTTCCATTTTTTTAAGCCACAATAAAAATTACATGACCAAATAAGTGGCAGCCTTGTGCATCTGACCCCAGAATATGATAATTTCATGTACGCTCCAGTTCTAACAGTCTTCCACTTATATCCCTACTTGCAGATAAGCATTCCAAGACGACCTGGCCGAAGCTCAGTTTTTTTTTTTGCAATTGAAAATGTGAGCGTGATGGCTCCAAAAACGTGCTCCATCTCATACAAATACTAAGTGGGAAAAAAATAACAAGAAATTCATCACATAAAATGGGAAACCAAGTCAGAAGCGCAGCAAAATTCTAAAGCACACAAACCTCACCCAAAAGAACTAGCAAATCAAGAGCAAACAAAGTATCCCTAAGATCCCAGAAATTCGAAGGCCAAGTGACAAGCTTTATACCATCCAGATCAAGAAACACAACAGAGAAAAGCATAAGAAAAAACACCCATCCACTCTGATCTAACTAAATTGCATCCAGAAATTCCACCAAAACAAGCCGTGGCCAGATGGGTCAATAACAAAAACGAAGGAGAAGGAAAGGACTTACAGTTTCAGTCGATCGGGTAGCAAAAGCAAGGGGCCAGGGGAGGAGAGAATGCCGTAGCAGAACCAGCGGCCACCATCATGAGAAAGGGAAAGTAATAGTCGACGCTCAGGCTTTTATAGGGGACAGAGAAAGAGTAAAGTTACTCATTCTACACTGTACACGCACATTAGTATATTTCGGTAGAGCGAAGTAGACCATCAAACAGTATACGGAGATGAGGTGAATGTGAAGCAACTGAAACAGAATACATGTTGCCATTTTTGTGCCAAAACCCGCCCATTGGGCTGCATTCTTGCTACCATCATCATCTGATGCAAAGTGGAGGGGGAAAAATCACATTTTTAATATATTTACAGAGACCCGCATCAATGGGTAATTTGGAGAAGAGGGTGGCGGAAGAAGAACATTAAATTTCCACGGGGAAAGGGACAGGAAATGTCTGTAAGCAGCGCATGGTTGGGGCTGGGGCTGCCCATTGGGCCGAGTGGTGCCATCATACTCTGGTTTGAGGACAGTATCGTCCATGGACCTTGGGCTGGCCGCCATGGCCAAGCTGTGGTCCCCTACGTCAAATACTTTATGCAGAGGATGCTTTGGCAGTCTTATCCAGGAAAAAAAACAGAGGAGTTACTGTGACTATTAAGAATGGCATCACCAGATATCTGACATGTTGTTTTGGAGGGGAGAGAAAACAGGCTGGTTTACACAAAACCGTGTACATTTAATGGTAGATTGCATATGTTTTTTTTAGGGGGAATGTTAACTCTCTCTTTTTGTGTGGGGAATGATCTGACACTTCTGTCTCCTGCCTAAAAGAAGATGGCTTCCGGAGGAGGGTCAAGCCCGCCTAGTTGAGATCTGTCCGGCTGGAGTAAATTAGAGGTGAGCCCCCCATCTCAAATGTGCTCTCCAGCGTATTATTCCCCTTTCCCCTTCATGTATTATCACAAAATTTGTATTCGGGTTTAATTAGGTTTGGTTGGAAGTAATTTGGATAAATGGATCAAATACGAACCATAGGACAAAAAAAATAAAATCAAACTTCACTCAAGAGGCCACATTTTTTTATGGTTACTTAGAGGTCACTTTACATAAGGCAGAGAAAATTCAACCCAACTTCGTACCCAACCTAACCCATATTTAATTTGAACTAATTAATAATAGGGTCAAGGTTAGAGTTTTAAAATTTTATTTATTTTAAAACAAGCTAGGTCAAGATTTATCTGCATAACCTATACAACCTATATTTATAACACCCATGATTTTTGTGTGTTATTCTAATGCATTTAATTGATAATTTATCTATTATTAGTCTTCTTATTGTTTTTATGTTGAGTTTCATTGTCATCACTTTTTGGCTTGTTGACGAACTCTCTTAACAATAATAGTATTATTAAGTAGCAAACTCTGGGAAGTAGTAACAATAATAAATATAAATTATATTTTAATTTTAATTTTTTATAAACAAAAAAATTCTATTAGTAAGCATCGACACATTGATGCCGTTGATGCCTTCACTGGTGAATCATTGGGACATTGTTGGTAATGTTCAACACGTTGGTGACTTGGTCAATAATGTGTAAATTCAATATTAGTAGACCATCAATGTCACGCCTAAGATTTTTACACACTTTTTTCTTAATATTTATGAAATTTTTTGTAATATAACGGCTATAAATTAGGAAAATTGACAAAATCCAAAACATGTGAAAATAATTTTTATAAATTTTAAATATTACATCTCAATTTTCCCACATAAATTTTTTCAAATATTGTACGGTTAAACTAAACATTCTTGTGCATGAATCAAAACAAAACGTACAAAATAAGTTGCCAAGGGCCATGGACTTAATAACAAATATATCTCAGACATCTCTAACAAGTCCTTCAACAATCCAAAGTATATAGTCCCACAAATAAGTCTAGAACTTTAAATATAACCAACACTCTCCTTAATACAATGGATTGTGGCAAAATAATAAAGACTCATAGTAAGTCAAATGTATACCTAAACCAATAAATATTAGTCTACCAACGGAAATAAGTCCATCTCCATGAGCTCCCAACAAATAACCTACATAAGCCTCCAAAACATATGAGGCTAAAAAAATGGGAAAATGGAGTATTTACTTAATATGAAAATTCTACTAAGTGAACTCTATAAGTCCATCATAGATGCTTTCATAAAACATTAACATGAAGCATGCAGACATACAAAACAAAATCTCATAATATAATATAATATAGTCTTACACATATCATCTTACCATACATTCTTACACTTACCCTTACTTGTACCATCTTACTCAAATCCTTATACTTCCAGTCTTGCTCAGAAGTCTTACTTAAATTCTTACACATACAATATAGTAGCCCATGTTCTGATTACGCTTAACCCCTAAGGGTTAGGGTTAATTATATAATTTTAGTTAAATTTTAATTTAGTCTTACAAACTTACTCTTACTTAGAATCTTACACTTACTATTGACAACTAAAGCTCATTACTATTTAATCAGCTCGAGTGCTAAAGGAAAGAAGTGTCATTGGGCGGGACCCACTTTAAAAGTACGAGAAAATATACCCATGTAAGGTCTAGTTTTGAAGGGCTCATTGATACGAGTCCATCGGTACTAAGAACGTGCGTTTCCAACTTGGGCATAAGAAGTTATCGCGTTTTGAAGTTGGAATCGTATTTAGTTGAAATATTAATAAAATAATAAAAAAAACAAGCCGCCAATTAGTTGCACCGCCGAACCGCGTGATCGCGGCTGTTTGCACAATGCGGGTCCCACGCGATCGCGCGGTTGGCAGCGCGACGTGCGGGGGACACTCGCGTCGCGTATTAGACGCGCGGCGCGGCTGCATGCACCGCACGCAGTGCTGTTACACGCGTGTAACATGCATCGACCATCTCCGTGGCCCATTCAAAAAATGCCATGTGGCGTGAGCTTATGCAGGCGAATCTTGGCTTCCGATGTATGCTCGCACGCCATTTTACTATAAATTCTTATTTCTGTTCATTCTTTCGGAGGAGTTTTAGGAGTCATTCTGTATCTGTTTTCTTCCGTTCAAAAAACGTTTTTAGCTAATTCAAGGGTGTTTTACACAATAGAAGCGTTCATTCTTCGAGTTAGCAACCCTATATAAGGAAACATCCTGGGGCAAGGGGAGGTTCTGTCCGCCACCTATGAGCACGAAAAGGGTAAAGTGTCTCCAGGTAAGGGGAGGTTCTGGCCGCTGTCCCTGGATCAGAAAGGGAGGACACCCTGAGGAAACGAGCAACTCCGAATGTCGCCACTTCTGAAATTGCAGGGGAGTACGCTTTTCTGACCTTCTAGTATAATATGATTTATATGAATGCACATCTTAATTAGTATATTACTAATTAAGATATATAATTTGTTGATCTGATATATGATGATATGTTCTTATTTAATCTACTTTGATTTATTCTGTTGTGATCTGAAATACTCTGTGATTTGACATACTCCAATTTGATATGACCGGTATGGTCAGATGAAATCTGATATGATATGATATGATCCAACATGCTTTGTAGTGTGTTCTGCTCCGCTCTATGATAGAGTGGGACGTGTGTTTTGTTAGTGTTTTGCTCACCTATGTGAGATGTGTATTTAACTGAATTATTGGCTTCCGTTTGACTCCGACAATTTATAAGATTTTCGTCTGATTCCGAATAATTATTCAGATATAAAGATATGCGTATTTTAATGTATATAATTTTGTGATGCCTGATGCATGTATTAGTCGTTAGGCAGAACTACATTTGGATCCGATCATATTGGAATAACGTTAGAGATGGTATTCAATACGTACGTAGGTAACCAACAGTACGATAACGTTGACTCGATCAAAATTAGTTATAAAATTAGGTTTGTTCTAACCTATGCAATGAAGCACTAAAGCTTGTAGTGCGTAGAAGAATGTTATGACTCTCGCACTCAAAGTCTGCAGCTACTAGTCAATCGGTTTTAAGTTTTTCGCTTATTTTATACACTTCGATTCTGCCCTTATGGTCCAGGTCCGGTTTTTTGGGTCGGGGTGTTTCATAAAATGCACTAACGGCAAGAATCTTACAATGTCATCTATAGGCAAAAAATTATACATTGCCGATTAAGGGCAGAAGCTTACAATGCTCTTAATAAAACATCAGACGTCTGAGCATAATTACAACACCAAGACAAGACTAACAAAATATATGGTGCTCTTAACAAAGCATTAGACGTCTAGGCTTAAATATAATACTAAGACAACATCTCACAGGATAACATCATGGCTAGACATAGAAAATGCACAACCAACTATTTTCTAGCTGACACAAATACGAAACTAAATCCATCGAACCCCCCTATTGTCTCAAACTCACAAAGTTATCATATATTTTTTTTTACAATTCAAGTTTGACTATGTAAATTATGCTTGTACAATTATGCCAAAAAATTCTTTTGTCATACAACCTTTAACCAATCCAAAATTAAGTTTGTTCCGAAACTCTAGTCTATCAGAGTAGCATACTTAATTCATTTATCTCATAACCATAACTAAGTTCGTTCCGAAACTCTAGTCTATCAGAGTAGCATACTTAATTCATTTATCTCATAACCATAACTCACCATACAACATATCCTTACATATTCATACATTCTACATTATCCACCTTCTAGCCAAAATATTTTACTCGAAAGTCACCAAACTAACCCTTCTAATCTAACCTCAGTCATCAAATTCTTACTAAAACCCTCCTTATTGTTCTTATGTTCCAATTCATAATACATACATTATGCTTATACAATTATGCTATCAAATCTTATTATCTTACAATCCCCCATAAGTGCTCAAAATCCTAATCCTACTTATTGATCCCCCAAATCTTCTTCTCAATGCTCCTACATTCCAACCAATCAAATCCAAACTAATCTAATCAAATCATCGCCCGCCAAACTTCTACCCTCCGACATCCAACATACTGATACAAATCCATCTCGAAATCTATGTAAAACCCATTTATTACAACTTACCGCCCATCATACATACATATGCCCAACACACATACACATATCCCTCATACACGTGCATCAAATAACCATAATTCCTCACATAGCTTACCCACATATCCCTTAGTCACTATACTCGTATAAACCCAATCCACATACCAAACACATATTTGTAGATTGCATCTGTGTCATACTCACAATCAGTCATACCATAATTTATCATTTCCCCCTCTAACATCATGCAATTATCATTTAACATCCAAAACATTAAATCACATAATCCTAGCATTCTACTAATCTTTTAAAGCATTCTATCATAAAATTATGAATTCAAAGTCCCTACCTCATAATCCACAAAAGTTCGACGGCGAGCACGTGATGGTGGTGGTACCGGCGGCCAAAGATAGCTCCTAGTTGAGAAAGTTATTGTCTCGAGGATTTAAGAAATGCCAGAAGTAGTCACAACAAGATGGGGGTTAACTGTACTCCGCGTATAGAATTTTAGGTCCACAATAGTGTACTATGGTGTTCGGGAGCAAGGTCGTGCCAAAAAGAAATAAGTGGTGTGATAAAAAAATCA
Source organism: Saururus chinensis (assembly GCA_035235625.1). Classification (NCBI taxonomy): domain Eukaryota; kingdom Viridiplantae; phylum Streptophyta; class Magnoliopsida; order Piperales; family Saururaceae; genus Saururus; species Saururus chinensis. The sequence continues at coordinate 60,143,780 of CP141140.1, forward strand.
AGGTGGACTAAATGGAGGTGGGCCGACTTTTGAGAATCACTAGGCCCGCCGCAAGACATCAAAATTGGTCGTGGACAACACCCAATGATGCGATCTCACGTCGTTTATGGCCCACAAAAGGGGTGCAGGGCTTGGGTATGTAAAGGATAGAGAATAGGTTAGGGAGGGTTCTAGTGGTTAAATCTAGTCGGTGGCAGTGCTAGCCGATTGTCAGGTAGTGCAAAAGCGGCACCTATACCCTGAAAAGCAAGCATGACAACTTGCACGCGGCCAAAGGGGAAACCAGATAGGGAGAGGGACTATCAATGGGTCTAAAGGCAGCCTAGGCCGGTAGCAACATGATAAAGATATATCATATTTTTCATAAGAGTCTCGTTTATATGTGCCATGTGCATCTGGCAGGGCCGCGATGGCACACAAAATAGGGGGCAAGCATGTTTGAATCACCCATGCCACCTCCCTGTTTTTCACAAGCCATGTGATCTCGATTTGAGGGCTCACAATGTGGCTGATGTACATGGCCCCAAATGAGCTGAGCACATCTTAACTTTTTCTCTTTTCATATTTAGTCTTGAATAGTAACAATGATTTCACTTAATTTTAAAAATGACATATATTTTCATAGGTTTAAATTGGGTTTTATATAGTTGCGCTCCCCTAACATCATCTCTAAAATTGTAGATGTAGGTCTTGATTTCATTCAAATTGGATCCTTATATTAAACATTCATGTTTTTCAAAGATTTGAAATCAGGCTGACGTAAATTCGTACAAGAGGAAATTGCCCTTCAATGGTTAGTCATTAGCATAAGTGAAATTAATAATGAGAAAGATTTAAGTTTAAATGATTCTATTTCCCTAAAATAATGAGACCAAGATGGTTAAATGAGAAATGAGTAATGGGGTGTAGTGAATCTTTAGTGGGGAGAAATATAATCATTCTTAAAGGTTTTTTTTTACGATTTAGAAGTAGAGAATTCTAGCTTTGGGCCATAAACCCTGGTCCAGACATGACCCGGCCGAGCATAAGTGCGAGCCAACACAACCCAACAATCTGCCGCGTAAAAACCCTAAATCCTTCCCTCCCCTCGATTCTTCCTCCCTCCGTTTCCCACCACTCGCCCACTTCTCCTCCACCCATGACAGAAAGCACCGTCAAGCACCGACATTTGGCATCGACTTGGATAGCGAAGAGCTGGCTCCTTGCTACAAATCTAAAAACCTCTCCTCCTCCACCCACCACCCTTTCAAGAGCTGCCTAAAGTCAGACGCTGCTATCCTTGCCACCCTCAAGGAATTCTCTGACACCTTGCAGGTCCACCAGTCTGCTGCCCTCGGCAAGCCCCTCACCCTCAACAAGGTCTCCAACCTCCCTGCCTCCTGCCATGAGGTCTCATCTTTAAAGATGGCTTGATTTAGAATTTAGTACCGCACAAGCATTGCTACTTGTCCATTCGGGCATAGCTACATGCATATGCCCCCACAAATTTGGAATTCACATCTGACTTCTATGCCAAATAAAAGTCTCTCAACATTTGTCCAACATACATCAAACTCCCCCTATATTAATTGTAACACCCTGCTTTTTTGATTACGTATAACCTGAGAGGTTAGGGGTAATTAGATAATTTTTTAAGTTTAAGATGGTTTTAGAGGTTGAAGCCTCCATATATATGTAGAGCTCGAAGAAACGAGCGTAATAAATAGAAGAACGCGCAAAATAGTCAAAACTGAAAGTTATGACCTCAAGAAGCGTTCAATATAGGCGAGACCCACTTAAAAAGGCCGCAATATAATGATTTAAGTAGACTGTATCGAAAGGCTCATTGATACAAGTCCAAGGGTACCAAGAATGTGCAAATCCGAATCCGGGGTAGAAAGATATGCGCATGTGAAGATAAACATTCAAAACAAAGAAAAAGAAAAAGAAAAAGGAGCTGCACACGATGGATGCATGCGCGGTACACGCTACCGCAACGCTCATAACATGCGGTTGCCATGCATGCGGAATGTAAACAGCTGGCGGTGCTGTTTCTAGTGGCGCCATGGTTTAAAAACTCAGTTGGAAGCTTATAAATACACCTTTTCTGATAGTTTTGACACACATACTTCGTTTTTTCTGTTTTTGAGTGTTGAGTCCAATTTAGCCCATTCAATAGGTATTCTTAACTAAATTGAGTGTGCTCTATGCAATGGAGGGGTCATTTCTTTGAGTTAGAGACTGTATGAGGAGAGAATGCCCTGAGATAGGAAGAGATTATGCACATCATCCTCAAGCACCAAATAACTTCTCTTTCTCTGTTTCTGATCGTTCTGACTCCGATTTAACCCGTCCAAGAGGCATTTTTAAGTGAATCAAGTGTGTTCTACGCAATAAAGGGCTTTGTTCTCTAAGTTGGTGACCGTATAAAGAGGAAACACCCTGAGACAAGGAGAGGTTTTGCCCGTCGTTTTAAAGCACCGAGAAAGAAAAAGGGGTCAAGAACTAGAGGGGATTTTATCCGCAGTTGTCGAGTCACAATGAGAGAAGTAACCTGGAGTAGGGGAGGCTCTATCCTTCATTGAAGAGCCACCCAATAAGAGAGGGATCCCTAAGCTAAGGGGAGGCTCTATCCACATTTCATAAGCACAGAAGGAGAAAAACATCTTTGAAAAGGGGATGTTCTATCTGTCACCTATGAGCATGGAAAGTAAGGAGCGCATCTCCAGGTGAAAGGATGATACGTCCACAACTTATGGTGTCTCCTATGAGTAAGTAGTTCTTATCTTCTGTTTTAATATAAGTGTAAGAATATGTATGCATCCTAAGTAGTTAACTTAGGATGTTAAATGACTTACATGCTTGCACATCTTAATTAGTGATAATAATATACTAATTAAGATGTATGATTTGCTCTGATTTGATGTTCTGTTTTGAATTACTTTGTTATGCTTTATCCGATATAATTTGAGGTGTCTTGATATGCTTTGATAGGATATACTATGTTATGATCTTATAGGATTTGATGTAATCCAATCTACTTTATTGTGCTATGCTCTACTATGTGACAGAGAGAGATGTGTAATTCCATTAACGTGTTAGCTTCCGTTTAACTCTGATGATTTATGAGATTTTCATATGATTTTGATGATTTTTGTCATTTATGAGATTGTTGTTTGACTTCTATGATTTATGAGATTTCTATTTGACTCCGATGATTTACGAGATTTAAGTCTAACTCTGAATGATATATTTGAATATAAAGATATACATATTTTAATGTATATGATTTTGTGATGCTTGATGTATGTAATAGCCATTAGGCAGAACTACATTCAGATCCGATCATATTGGAATAATACTGTAAATGTTATCCAATATATACGTAGGCAACCAACGACAAAGCAACGTTGGCCTGATCCAAATTAATTATAAGTTTTATTCTAATTTACACACGACAAACTATGAAGCTTTGCTGTGTGTATATGAACATTATAACTTGAGTTTACGTACGAGGAAGCTTCGAAGCTCCGTAGTACATAGATAAACATTGTACCTCTCACACACAGATGATGATTCTTTGTTTAAGGAGGAAATATTTTTATTAGAGATTTTCTGGACCCTGGGTAGGGTCGGGGAGTTACATTAATAACACCTAATCCACCATCAAGTTCTACTAAAAATAGGACTTCCTCAAACCTGCCTACCTAAAGCACTAACACTACAATTAACATGCATCTTAACCCATAATATACTTGCCTTGAGTGTTGTCACGCCCCGGCACTACCCGACCCGAGCCAAACCCGATCCAAGGGCCAAACCAATGCACGGGGGCAATAGATTGAAACGATTGAGGAAAATAGCGGAAGACTTGTGCCCCAACTATTGACAATCTAATTTACGGAGTTTACGCACTACTTTGAGCAAGAGTAAATAGGTAGAACTAAAAGAGTTAAACTCTAATTAAACCATAATCTCAAATCCACATACTAATAATTCATGGCCACACACTTGGCTCCAAAACAAGTTTCAAAGAAACTAAAACATAGTATCTCACAAATCTAAGACAAGGATCATCCACAAGGTTCTAACATCAAAATAAGATAAACGAAGAGACATGCAAAACTAGGAGCCTCCAGAACTACTCCCAAGCTCTCTCCGACTTTTCCTCATATAGAGGATCCTGTCCGTCTAGGTGTCATGCCACGCAGCCCCAAAACAAAACAAGAAAGTGGGATGAGTATAAAAACTCAATAATGGTTTTGAATATAATTATAATCACCAAAAAACACAACAGCATGGCGATGAAGAAAATCAAATCTAAGATTAACATGTTATACCACTTTCAGATCTTACATTCATATCATATAAACCTACATAATAGTGTCTCAAACACACCATTTCTGATTATGCATTCATATCACATAAACCTGCATAATAGTGTCTCAAACACACCATTTCTGATCATGCATTCATATCACATAAACATGCATAGTAGTGTCTCAAATACACCATTTCTGATCATGCAATCATAACACATAAACCTGCATAATAGTGTCTCAATCACACCATTTCTGATAATTTATTCATATCACATAAACCTGCATAATAGTGTCTCAATCACACCATTTCTGATCATGCATTTATATCACATCTAATTTATTCACCCTGCACGACACACATGTTAAACACATGATACACAATCATGCATAGCATTCATAATAGACATGCATCAATACAAATGGTGAATGCCTTCATCAAGGAGTAAATGGAAGTATTGCCACACAGGCAGGACACGGTCAAGGCCACAAAGGCAAGACACAGTCAAATTTCCACACAGGAAATGTAAAAGAGTCGTGGTTGTCAATCCCTAAAGCTGTTCGCCCAGACGATCCTGGCCAAGGATGTCCCATTCTCACATAGAGAATCTAGAGCAGGGATGTAAGGACCCTCATCTTTAAACAGGTTTTGGTTTTCTTTAATAATTGGTTATCGTGAGATTTACGCGTTTTCTGATCTTATTCGGTGATTTTGTAAAATAAATAGTATTTGTGATAGTTTTAACCAAAATTAACTTTAATATTAGTGGTTTTAAGTGATTTTGGACCAAATGTAAATTTTTGAGATTTTTTGGAATTTTTACTATTTTTCCAAAAATTAGGGTTTTGGCGGGACCCCTGTGGGCCCCACCGTCAAAAATTTTATTTTGGTGTCAAATGAACCTAGACATATACTTAAGGTCCCACAAAAATTTTCAGAATTTTATTAGGCTCAATTTGTGCTAAAATTTACGAAATACCCACTTTTAGCCTACTTTTCCTATTTACACCCCAAAACTTACCTATGCATACCCCAACCCTTACTATAAAAGGGCAAACCTGAGCCATTTCCATTTTTGGGAATAGGCTAAAGAAGGAGGGCTGGCCTAATCTCCACTTAGGCCCGAATTAGAAGCCGATTAAGGTAAACTTACTCTAATTAAGCACTAATCCATGACTTTTCTCTTTATTTCTTCCAAATCTACCATTTTCCCCTTGATTCAATTCGTTTTGGACCATCAAAAGCTACTGATTTGTGTTTTACTACAAACCCTAACATTCAAAATTCGATTTTTACTACCAACAAGCTCTAGATCTAAGATTTAATTAGGGGTTTCTTGGGTAAATCGATTTCTATTATAGTTTAATTCAAACTCATTGTGTTTTCAAGGATTTCAAGAAGGGTGACTCTTCAATCCGAGCTTAATCAAGTGCTGAGGTAATGGGTCTTCAAAATTTCTGTTTATCCATGGTAAAACTCTCCATTTTTGGCTTATTTCGAAATGGTTTGCTTGATTTAATGTGTTAATGGTAAGATTAGAAAATAGAATTATTTAATCCCGATTTCTTAGGGTTTTGCATTATTATAGTTTGGTTTGATATTCTGGAAGTCAAGGAGGACTTTTGATGATGATTAGGGTGTTAGATGTGGATTTGAAGTGCTATCTATGGTGTTTCGGTTTGGATTTGCGAAAGGAAGAAGATGACTGTCCTGCCGTGTTGGCGATCGATCGGCCCTGCAGGGCGATCGATCGGGTGAACTGTAAATTTCAAATTTTTGCGTGTAATCGATCGAACGGCCTGAAGGGCGATCGATCGGCTACACAAAAAATTGCATGTTGTGCATATGATTTCTATTTTGATGATTCCACTTTAGCTTGCCAATTTTATATGAATGTGGAGTGTTTTAAGCTATATTAGGCTACTGAAAATGCATGCTATTAAGTTTATGGAGTTGAGATATATGCTTAGAGATGGTGGAATGACTTATGTTTTATGGCATGATGTTGGAATCGTTATCTTGAAATTATGAATGGTTGTTTCCCTTTGGTTAAGCATATTTTCAGTAGGACTACAATAATTGTTGGACTGATTTGTCATGATAGATTGTGGTTAGTGGTGTGTGGATGTTGGTGAATGCTATGACTCAATGATGAAATGAGTGATGTTATATGTGTTTAGCCTTTGTGGTTGAGTTTTGAATTTAGCTATGATTTCAACGATTCTTCTCATAAGATTTCCGCTGGAATTCATGTGTAGATGGAAATTCACATGTGTAGTGTGGTAGTGAGTTTAATTTCAAGCATGTTGATATGCATTATATGAAATGCTTCTACTAGTTACACACACACATGTGGGGGTTAAATGATAATGTTGAAGCTTGACATTGTGAGTAGAAATGATGCATTAGGGGCTGATGAGAGCACTTATCATGGATTAGGATTTATGTATGCTTTGTCTACGTATGTACCATGCTGCATGCATCATGAAAATGGATTTCCAATTGAGGCTTCATCGTGATTAATCGAATTTGACCGATTGGATGCAATGTGATGGAATTGTGTGCCGGGTTTATCGGTCGTGGATTAATCGCAAGTTGATTGGTCCGAAAGGACATATTTTGATTTGAAGTTCCTGTGTGGAACGATTTGATGTTCCTGTGTGGAACGAGTGCACTCCCCGGGTTGAGTCTAATTAAGTGGAATGATGTGGGGACGAGTTGTGTACTTGTCCTGCGGATTGTGAGAACGTTATGATGAGTGTCATTTGGACCCTGAGAATCCAGTGTGGTATGCTGTGTGCACCCCGCTACCACGTGTTCTAGGGTTCTCTGTGTGAGAACTCGGGCTCTTCCCTCCGCAGGAGATGTCCCTGGGCGAACACCCATGCTCTAGATTCTCTGTGTGAGAATGAGACATCCTTGGCCAGGATCGTCCAGGGTGAGCAGTATTAGGGATTGACAACCCCAATCTTTCTTTAATTCTTGTGTAGAATTTTGGATCATGACACGCCTTCGTGGCCTTGTCCATGCTCCCGTCTGTGTGACATTAGTGTGTGATTACTCCTTGATGGAGGTTATTTGTGATGATGTAATGCATGTGGGAATATGTATGTTAGAGATACATCCATGTATGCTAATTTTGATATTATGCACATGGGAATATATATGTTAGAGATACATCCATGCAGGTTGATTTGATATAATGCATGAGGAATATGTATGTTAGAGATACATCCATGCATGCTAATTTTGATATTATGCACATGGGAATATGTATGTTAGAGATACATCCATGCAGGTTGATTTGATATAATGCATGAGGAATATGTATGTTTGAGATACATCCATGCAGTTTGATTTGATATAATGCATGTGGAATATGTATGTTAGAGATACATCCATGCATGTTGATTTTGATATTATGCATGTGGAATATGTATGTTAGAGATACATCCATGCAGGTTGAATTGTGAAATAATGCATGTGCGAATATGTATGTTAGAGATACATCCATGCAGGTTGTGATGATATTATGCATTATGATGCAGTGTTAGGTGATCTGAATGTGTGATCAGAAAGTGATGTACCATGTAAATCTTTGATCTGAACGATCTCATTGCTAAGCTATCGTATTTTCTACGTTGATAGTGATATTAAAACCATTGCTGAGTGTTAAAACTCACCCCTCTTTTGTGTTTTGATTTGGGGCTGCGTGGTGCGACACGCAGACGGACAGGATTGCCTCTTTGAGGAAAGGTCAGAGGTAGCTTGGGTGTGATGATGGAGATCGTTGCGTGATTTACCTGCATTTGTTTCATGCTTTATGTTCGAACCTTTGTGTAGGGTTCTTGTTTTGGATTTATGTCATATTTTGCAGTTGTGATGCTTATGACTTATTTTGAGCCGGTGTGGGCTTTACTTAACTAAGCTTGTAGGTTTGAGATTGTTGTTTACTTTGTGATAAGCAACACATTTTCTCCGTTTTTATTTACTCTTGCTCAAAGGATTGTGCGCATTCCGTGTTTCTGTTAATCGCCCGTAGCTAGGGATTAAGTCTTCTGCTAGATCATTTCTCAATTTTCACTTCGTCGCCCCCGCGCGTTTGACCGGCCCCTGAACTGGGTTCGGCTCGGGTCGGGCATCGCCGGGGCGTGACAAGGGGTGTTCGCTCAGGGACATCTCCTGCGGAGGGGAGAGCCCGAATTCCCACACAGGGAACCCTAGAATGCGTGGTAGCGGGTGTACACGGCATACCACACTAGATTCTCAAGGTCCAAATGACACTCATAATAATAATCTCAAATCTGCAAGACAAGTACACAACTCGTCCCCACATAATTCCATTTTTCTAGACTCAACCCGGGCAGTATACATGTTCCACACAGGAACTTAAATTGAAAACATGTCCTTTTGGACCAACCAAGTTTCGATTAATTCACCGAGCGATTAATCCAGCACACAATTTTAAGCATTGCATACAATCGGTTAATTTCGGTTAAACATCGGTAAAACTTCATCCATGAATAACGATTCATGATGCATGCTAACATGATACATCCGTGAGCAAGACCTACGTGAGTTCCAACACATGGATCGTGGTCCTAATTAGTCCCCTCATGCAACATAGTCACCTCATAATTAACTACAATGTCATAGTAAATTCCCCATACGTGTGTGATCATGCATATCTAATCATACAATCAATGCTTTGATATAAACTCATAAGGCAACTTATGCATGCTTAACCCATTCAAAAATAATGAATTCTAATTGAAATCACAAGTAAAATCTACCACAAAGCTTAAATCTATCCATGTGAAATTGAACATTCTCATCTACAATCATGATTTTTCCACACATTAAGCTACGACATGAGCACATCCATCACCCATAAATCATACTCATTATAGGAGAACTCATCCCCCCATTTTTCTCATAACATCCCTGTTGGAAACATATTCCAATCACAAGAATTGCCAACTTGCACAAGTCAAGGTACTTCAATATTAATATGCATAACTATCAACATAATATCATGCCACAAGACTATACTTAAACACATTCCATAAATTTTTCATCATCAATTCTACACCTCCAGTATCATAATATCATCATATAACACATCTTATAACCATTAGAATCATCAAATGAAGTAAAACATTGAATTGTGCATAAGTTTCAAAAATAGCAAAAATTGCCGTGTAGCCGTTCGAATGCCCTGTAGGGCCATTCGATCGGCTATACTGCAAATAAGTCAAAAATATGGTGTTGTCGTTCTAACGCTCTAGCAGGCTGTTCTAACGCCCTGGCAGGCCGTTCTAACGCCAACACAACAGCTTTGACCTTCTTCATTTCGAATTTCAAAACCGAAACACCATGAAAACACCATCAAATCTTCATCCATGGTACTAAACATTATCAAAAACTCATGAAACCTTCCAGAACACTAATCTATATCATTCTAAAACAAATCCCTAAGAAATCGGATCAAGAAATTAACATTTACTAATCCCACCATTAAAGCACTAAATCAAACAAATTCATTCTAAATAAACCATAAAAATCGAGATTTTACCATAAGAAAACTGAGATTTGAAGACCCATTACCTTGTCACTTGTTTAGATTCAGATTTGACCTTCACCCTTCTTGGAAACCTTCCAAAAACATAGTGTCTAAGTTAAACTCCATTAAAAATCGATTTAACATTGAAAACCTTGAAGAAATCTTAGATCTAAGGTTTGTTGAGCATAAAAAAACGAATTTTGATAAGTAAGGTTTGAAGTAAGGGAGTAAATCAGTGACTTTGATGCTTAAAATCAAATCAAATCAAAGGAAAAATATTGGATTAAGAAAGGATTAGGAGAAAATTTAGGGTTTAAGCTTAATTAAGGAAGAACATACCTTAATCTCCTCTAATCCGGGCCTAATTGGGGAACTAGGCCTTAATCACCTCCTCTTAGCCTATTCCTAAAATGGAAATGGCTCAGCCCTTTCCCTTTTATAGTAGGGTTTGGGGTGCACTTAATGAACTAATGGGGTGTAAGTAGAATTCTGGGCTAAAAATAAGTATTTTACAACTTTGAGCACTAATTAAATTTGAGAAAATTCTAAAATTTTTTGTATGAGCTTAAGTTGATGTTTGGGGAATTTTGGTCTAAAAAGTTTAATTTTGTCAGTGGGGCCCACAAGCGGGGTCCCGCCAAACCCTAATTTTTTGGAAAATTAGTAAAAAATTTAAAAAATTCTAAAAATTCAGAATTGACTAAAAGTTACTTAAAACTCATAAATGTAGAGTTAATTTTGCTTAAAACCTTTAGAAATCCCATTTATCTTAGAAAACTATAGAATTTAGATTAGAAAATGCGTAAACCACACATTAACCAATAAATAACATTAAAATAAAACCGGTTCAAAAATTAGAGTCCTTACAAGTGTCCTCACCTCAAAGCTAATGGGCTACCCAGCCCCCACGGCTATTAAGTGGCTAAGAGTCAAGTAACTAGGCAAGAAGCAGTGTGCCTTGGTTGAAACTTTAGACGACATTTGTTCATTCACCTTACAACACCTCCTACTCTAAAAAAATCACACCTCATCCACATGTCTTTTACATCACTCTCCAAATTAAAACATAGACATGAGGAGTGTGCATGCTTTATATAGAGTTTCAATGTCCATTATCACTCATATTTTCTTTGCCTTTAAACATGGCTTGATTCAGAATTTAGTATGGTCTTCTGAAAATTGCATAAGGACAATGTGCTCATAGTAAACTAAAATATGAGAACTTGCTTCGATTGACTACCTTGCTTTCCAAGTGCTTTGTCAAGTGCCACACTAAAGTCATCAAATAACACCAGAGCCATCCTACACACAAATATGAACGCCAATAAGCACTCGAAGGAATATAGTCAAACCCATGTCAGTATTCTCACGTTAGTTAAAATCTTCAAGCAATGTTTTAACAATATCTTAAATTGAAATCCTATATACTCGTATTCAAGCTTTTTCTCCTGCACCAAGGCCAACAGATACTCGATTATCAATCTACAATCTTTTGATTTCTCCGAACACATCCACTTTTGGAGCCAAAACCCTCTCAAAGCCAGATTCTCCAGTAGATTGCATACAAAATCAAAAACATTGACGAAGAATGTGCCCATAAGTTTCTTTTTCGAATACTAGATCCTAAACATAATTTTGAGATTGAGGGCTCTAGGTGCCAAGCCTCCAATCTTTAATTTAACAAGAAGAAGCCATAAACTCTAATTACAGTCAAAAGGTGGAAGAAAATAGGTTTAGAAAGATTGTGAACCTAACAATCCAAACCTATGAAATGCCATAGCAAAAAATGTGGTTGACTTGCTTCTCTAGAACTAACCAATGAGATAGGAAGCACTTCTCTAAGTTTGTGATGGATCTCTAATTGGATTTCCCCACACCTACCACTCAAGCATTACTTGAAAGTACCATTTACTAGTCGAATTTAGTGAAATGACACCTCTTCTTTCTATGTTATCTTGTTTCTCTTTCTTCATTAGCACCTTTGTTTTCCAGTAAGTGCAAAAAAAAAACTCACTTTCTGGTAACAACACAAAAACAAAATCATTTTCTGGTGAGACTAAAACTCAAACACAAAAAACCTGTTATTCATCCACTTTGCACAGAAGTTGATACTCTGTTAACACTTACACAAGCCAATTTCTAACCTGTCTCTGTAAGCATGGATCGACAACAATCAAACCCCAAAAAAACCTAACGGAATGAAAATATAGCTTAACAATCATATTATATTCCCCATAAAACCCCATAAGCATATTATATATAATGTGTATTCTATCATTTAAAGCATGCGCCAAAATTGAGCCTGGATTAGAACTCATGCGGGACTAGGGAATGTGATAAAAAATGAGGCATGGAGAAGCATGACTAAGATGATGAATGTCTATACTTTGTTTATACTTTCAATGTGTGTTGGTTATGTAGCATGTTTTATTTTGACGAAGACGTCAAATATAAACTGTTGGGGTGTAGATGGCATATGCAAGTGTACATGGAAGCATATACATAGAAATACTTGAAGAATACTAGGGCCTTTGGTATGGACACAGGTACTGATGGGGATCGCAAGGTTGATGTTTCCCTTACGTTTCAGTGATGTTTTATATTTGGCAATTTGGGGTAGCCAAGTTAGTTAGGTCGTGATGTTGGCTCTCTTATTCCAACATAGGTAATGGGATAACCTAGCATTTTTATGATGAATACATTGGGAAGGGAAATGCCCTACTGTGTAAGCCAGATAACAAGCAGGAATAAAAGGGGAATGTAGTCAAGATGATAGTTATAAATGAAATGAGGTGACATCTCATGAACAATAAGCTTTTTGTCGAGTGCTGTAACGACCCGTTTTCTGGTTATGCTTAACCCAGGGTGTTAAAGGTAATTTAGTAATTTAAGATTAGTGTTAGGGGGGTTTTATTAGGTAAAATACCCGTATAGCTCGGAGTAACGAGTGTAACAAATCGAAGAACGCGTGAAACAGAGGTCAGGAGCAAATGTTATAGCCTCGGGAAATGTGCCATATGGGCGGAACCTACACAAAAGTGCGGGATAACCTACCCATGTGTGGTCTTATTTTGAAGGTCTCGTTGACACGAGTCTATCGGTATCAAGAACGTGCAATTCCAACGTCAAGGTTGGAAGTTATCGCATTTCGAGGTTAGGATATTATTTGAATAAAATAATATCTTTCTAGATAGGATTGCTGACAAAGCGGATAGGATTGATAGAAGATAGGATTGCTGACAAAGCAGATAGGATTGATAGTGGATAAGCTTGCTAACAAAGTGGATAGGATTGATAGTGGATAGGATTGTTGACAAAACGGATAAGATTGACAGTGAACAGGATTAATAATGCAAGCAGATAAGATTGACATGTGTCAACCTCACATCTATCCAATTCTTCTATAAATAGCATCCTTGACATCCAGAAAGAAAGAGGAGAATTCTCTCCCACGTTTTCCCATTTCTCTCCTACGTTCAAAAACTTCTGTTCTTCATTTCTCACTCATTTTAAGTCCGAATCGAGCGATTAAAAAGGCGTTTCCTACTGAATTCAATATTTTGGATGCTGTGGTGGGGTTGGTTTCTTTATTCGGGGCTTCTACAATTACAAAATTATAACCAAGGGTTAAGGTAGGGGACTCAACTCTAAATGTGTGCTTAGTATAACTTCTTTACGCATGATTTAACATGATTAAGCTTATGTGATTGATTTATGTGAGACATGTTATATGATGAACTATTTTAGCATGAATATTGCTATGTTTTGAACGATGTGATGATTAATTCATGGGCTTAAGAACCCGGAATAATCATAGAGTGATGATGCCCGCCGAGAAAAATAAATCGGCAAGTGGCACGCACAGGGTAGAGCATCGTGGGAAAGCTCTGTCCCTAAGTGGCCCTCGTTTGCCCCATGAGCGCCAAGGGTAGGCCGTAGGGTGTGGCGGCTTGTGGTTTTGTTGTGATTTGGAACCGGTTGTTTTATGCATAATTTATCGTGATAAAGGTTTCTAAAGAAAATGTTGTAGGGTTTTCAAAGAGATTTTTGCTTAGCATCTCTATTAGATTTTAAATCAACCTGCTGAGTATTTTAAAATACTCACCCACCCCCATATTCTACAGGTAATGCAGCGAGGGCGAAGGTGAAGGACGTGTAGTGTCCCAAATATTTATTTGCTTTCTGATTTTAGAAAATATATAATATTTATATGACTGCAGATTAAGGGCATGATGTGCCCGAAGACTTGTAAGGCTTGTAAAACTTCAAACTCTACGAACCTAAGTCCATGGTTTGTGTGAAATATGTTATTAAGCACATGAATAATATTTTGCTATGCTATGACTCCGTGATATGCTCATTATTAATATAAAGCATATCTGACTGTGATCCGCATTGACGACCGTCGTGTTTTGGATGCACATGTGTTGGCGGAGCATGTTGAACATTATGACGATAAAAAAAAGACGGTCATCACAAGTGCACACTTAAAAATTACCAAAATAGTCTAAGTGGACTCTGTAGACTTTATGGTGGCATGATATGTAATGCCATCAGGATCGGTGTCGTCAACTATCCATTGCAGGCCCCTTGGCATGTTGCAGAAAAGTGGTAAAAAATTATTATATTTTTATAAATCATGGTCTACAATTTACTTGAATATCATATAGAAGCAAAACACTTCAAGTTTACATTTGATATGAATTTAAAAGTTTTACTTATGGAAAAATTAATGTATTGACAAATTTGATGACAAAATCATTATTTGATCTGTCTTGTATCTCAAATCTTTTAAGGTTAGTTTAAGAGGCCAAGAAGAGTTTGAATACATTTTGAAGTATGGATATGTTGAAGATTCAAGAAAGTTCAACAAAAATAAGCTATATGTGAAGATCATTAAAAAAAATGTGATCCACGACACATAAGGGTTTAAAGGATAATTTCATCTTTTTTACATTTTACTTTATCTATCCAAGAAGTAAAAAAAAGTCATAACCTTGTTTGGACTGCAACTTTCTTTTTTTCAAATCGATCTACCTATTCCAATAACACTAGGTCGAACAATCGCCTAATAGATTTTATGACGATCGATTGCCCGATCAATCTACCTACAAGGCAATTTTATGAAAAATGTTAATTTTGTTTAAAACTTGTCATAATTGTGTACTCTGACCCACCATAACAATAAATAGAGGTGTTTGGAAAAGACTCAAGGGATAGGAGGCCTGCTTTGTTGAAACCAAGCCCTGGGTTCATTTAGAGCTTATTTTTGTCTCCGTACCCTTGTCTCAATCTCTTTGATTCAAGTGGTCATTCCTTATACATTTATATACCTTGAATGAATGAAACTCGCTGCAATTATTTCTCCTCTATGAGAGTTTTCTATAAACCCTAGTTTAAAAAATCCTTGCATTCTTGTTTTTAATAGAGTCTAATCGCTAGAAAGTGATTTGTGGTATTGGTGTTGGTGATTCTTTGGTGGAGAACTAGGAATAACCACATGATTTGAAGATTGAAGACTTGTGGTGGGAAAGTTTACATGAAGGATGTGTAACCCAAAGGGAGTTTGGATTGGTGAGAAGTGAAGTGCATTTTGAGTAAATCAATAGATTGTACTAAGGTAACTTGTGTCAAACTTTTCTAGATAGTTGATTTTAGAAGGTTGGGCAAGGTCCCATAGTTTTTCTTGAATAGGTTTTCTATGTAAAATATCTTGTGTGCCTTTTGTGTGATTGTTTAACACTTTCTGTACTCGAGATAGTTATTAACTAGGGTCATTTTAATCCAATGCATGATATAATAGCAATTTGATGCTCATGTTAATTAGATTAATTTAAAAGTTGTTAATCTAGTTAAACTTGAATCGTAGCTATGACACATTTGATGTGGTGTAGAGTGTGCCCCCAAACTTTTATACATGAAAACAATAAACAGAAGAAGATGGAATGATGTGATTCTCCATGGCAATTACATTTATTGTCTACTGATTTAGTTTTGCTACACTTGTGGTCAAAGACTACAAGGAGACAACTGATGGTTCTCCAATAGAGTATAAAAAAGTGCATTAGTACAATCTATATAATATCTTATTATACTACTTACATAAAGCACCAAGAGTAACAAAAGATTTTTGCAAAATTTCCTGTCCTTCAACTTTTCTATCATACCTATATGCTCCCTATGTCCTAAATTAATAACTCTATTTGGCTTTTCAAAATAAACTAAAATAAAGTTATTAATGTGGGACATAGGGAACATATAAGTTTGAATTAGTGTATATTTAGGTGCATTTTAGTAAAATTTTTACTTAAATTTCGTAGATATTGTATCTCAACAACATTCTTTCAAGTTTGTAGAGACAAAGCATAGACAACTCTTTTCATTTTTTGTTATTTCTAATTATATAAGGTTATATCTTGTGATCTTGTTATAGCCAACCCATTTTGCCTATACATAGTCGGCATGATGCCCGCCAAGTATGTTAAGGGGTTGGGCTAGCTAAAAGAGGGAGGCATTCCTCATCTGCACACACACATACAAGTAGCATTTTCTAAATCTTATTAATAGATAGATGAAACCGATGCCATGAGTGTCGTTTGACTAATTTAATTGGCCACATATATGGGCACAAACATGGTCCGACAAACACAGACACATTCATAGATAAAAATAATCATCATTCTCTCCTCTCCCATATAAGTGTTTCATTTAGTTTTTTAATAAAAAATAAAAAATGAAGGGGTATATAATACATACTATTTATATATAAAAAATATTATATTATATATGGTTATTGTGGCATCCCGTGTTCCGATTACGCTTAACCCAAGAGGGTTAGGGGTAATTATGTAATTTAGTTAAATTTTATGAGGTTTCAAGAGATGATATTCCCGTAATTGGTTAGAGCTAGAAGTAATGAACATAAGAGCTAAAGAATACGCAAAACAGAGGTCGGAAAAGAAAGTTACAACCTCGGAAAGTGTGCCATATGGGCGGAACCTGCCTTAAAAAGTGTGAGATAACCTACCCATGTGGGGTCTAGTTTTGAAGGGCTCGTCGATACGAATCCATCGGTACCAAGATCGTGCAATTCCGACTTCAGATAAGAAGTTATCGTATTTTGAAATTTGAATTGTATTTGAGTAAAATAATAATAAAATATTATTAAAATATTCATAAATGGACAAAATAGCTGGCATCACTGTTGATGCTAGCGGTTGAGGTCGAGCTGCGCTGCGCAGAATGATGCGCGTCGGACATGCGGCAGGCCTGCGCAAACGCGCGCACGCCAGGCGTGGCGGTGCCGCCGGTTTGGCCAATTGGAGAGCGACACATGTCGTGCGCACATCGTCAGCTCGCGGGGTTTCTCTTATAAATTGAAAACTTGATTCTTTATTTTGAAGAACTTTCTGGAGTTATTTTAAGTCCGTTTTCTTCCGTTCAAAAAGTGTTTTTAACTAATTCAAGGGTGTTCTACGCAATGGAAGCATCCATTCCTCGAGGTAGCAACCCTATCTAAGGGAAACATCCCAGGGTAAAGGGAGGTTCTGTCCACCGCCTACGGGCGCAGGAAGGGTAAAGTGTTCCGAAGTTAGAGGAGGTTCTGGCCGTTGTCTCCGAATCAGAAAGGGCGGACGCCCTGAGGAAACGAGCAACTCCGAATATCGCTACTTCCGAAATTGGAGGGGAGTACGCTTTTTTGACCTTCTAATTTAATATGATTTATATGAATGCACATCTTAATTGATAATATACTAATTAAGATATATTATTTGCTATGATGTGATAAATGCTGATATGTTTCTATTTAATCCACTTTGATTTATTCTGTTGTGATCTAAAATGCTCTGTTGTGACTTGACATACTTCAATTTGATATGACCGGTATGGTCGGATAAAATCTGATATGATCTGATATGATTCAACATGCTCTTTAGTGTGTTCTGCTCCGCTCTATGATAGAGTGGGACGTGTGTTTTGTTAGTGTTTTTCTCACCTATGTGAGATGTGTATTTTACTGATTTATTGGCTTCCGTTTGACTCCGATGATTTATAAGATTTCTGTCGGATTCTGAATAAATTATTCGGATATAAAATATACGTATTTTATTGTATATAATTTTCTGATGTATGGTGAATGTATTAGCCGTTAGGCAGAACTAGGTTCGGATCCAATCGTATTAGAATAACATCAGAGATGATATTCAATACGTACGTAGGCAACCAATAATAAAATAACGTTGGCCCGATTTAAATTAGTTATAAAATTAGGTTTGTTCTGATCTATGCACAATAGAACGTTAAAGCTTCGCAGTGTGCAGATAAACGTTACGACTTTCGCACTCAGAGTCTGCAGCTCTTGGTTAGTTGGATTTAAATTTTTCCGCTTATTTTATACACTTTGATTGTGTTTTCCGATCTAACCACCGATCTGGGTCGGGTGGTCTGCGTCGGGGCGTTACAGTTATATATATATAAATTTACATATTTTAATCATAAATTAATTTACAATTACATATATATGTAAATTAATTTACATATTTTAATAATAAATTTTATATTTCTATGATATCATATATGCATTAATATTAGTGGATAATATCAAATAAATTATTAACAATACCCACAATGATGTTAATAAATACTTGATTACAATCAATCTACGATTACATATAACCTAAAAAAAATAAGTTACGATGAGCCTCATTTTCTAATAAATTCTTTAATGGCCGAGGGGGATATTGGTAGTTTATGACTCCATGTATTAAAACCGATCAAATAATTACCCAAAACATATGCGTCCACAATAGTTACTAGAAGATGGAGGAGCATAACTACCATTCCTTCGTCCCACATCGCTTTATCGCAACACATCAAACACGTTTATAGAACGTTCCATCCGACTGAACACTCGCCGAGCTGAGTAGCGTTAGCTTATAACCCATGCGGGGGCATGAAGGTGGTGCGGACGCTTGAACCGGCTTTGCTGGATAGGGTTCCGGGCCGCAGTAGCTGGCTCGCCCGTTCCAAGCCGTGTGGTGAGCCGTGGGATTTGGGCTAAGGCTCGGGTTCCTCGGCTCCTAAAGAGGAGAGAACCGCGTCAGGCTGGTTTCACAGAGCAGCGATCACCTCCCGCTGTCGGCAGTGGAAGGATAACGAGTCGGCGCGTCCCGGTTCCCACAGTCGCCCGGCCAACCGGTCTCCGTCGAACCGCCACCTTTTTGCTCCCCACTAGCCTTCGCTATCATTTTTGGGACTCGTACGCGTCTCCCGTGTCTACAACTCCGCCCCTGCCCTCTCACGTCGGTTAGGCAAAGAACATCCGTCAAACGCCACCCACAGACTCCGTCTCAGCCGCCCGCCGATTCCCACCCTGCCCACTCTTTCGCACGCCGTGCGTCCTTGGCGGAGCCGACCCGTCGTCCGCTCTGCACTGCGGCAGATCGATCGGGCGATTTGCGCATGCTCTTTATGAAAGCAGATGGAACGATTCGATGAACCATCGGTATACATAACCCTCTTATAGCATCGGATCGAGATCGGACGGTCCATGATACGTAGGCTCACGTAAACATGCATGAACCGATGCTCTTAAAACTTTTTTCTTATTTGTTAGTAAAAAAAACAAGGTTTTATGTGCCTTTTCTATTAGTGACATCCGTTATGCTTTCCAAAATTTTGGGATCTGATTGCAAATAGCTTGGACACGGTTTTGAGCGAAGGTCTGACTCTACAACTATTTGTTGCTTCTTTCTATTTAAATAAAATATTAAGCTTCTACCCAACGCCCATTCAAAATAATGTTTAATTACTAATATTCATTAGTAAATAGAAAATTTTAACATGAGCCTGAGCTCATGTGCACATTGTGTAATACCCCATATTTTTTAAAGAAAATAATATAAATTTTATTATAATTTAATCATTAGTAGACCATTGACGCATTGATGGACTCGTCGATGGAACAATGTAAAATTTCAGTTGGTAGACTAATTGACATTTCGACAGGATTATCGATGGTAACTGCATATATGCAGTTCAGTTACTTTGGAATATGAGGCAGTTAATCACTTTTGGAATTCGTGGGTAATTATGATAGTATTTAAGGATGAGAAATGAAGTGAAATTGGGAAGAAGAGTCCAAATTTCCAAATGGTAAACTAATGTTCAAAGAAGGGAGTAGGGACGACTGGGAGTGTGGGAAAGCTAGTAAATTGGGTGGCAGTTGTGTTTCAAGGTTAGATGGCTTTTGAAACTTAAAATTTCATATAATTGTTAGTGTTCAAAATTATTTTCATTATCTTCAAGGTTTGGATTGAAATCTAGGTTAATTTCTAGTTTATACAATGTAAGGACTAAAACGGATGATTTTTTATGTTGATTTCTCCTTTTTAAGCTATTTTTAGTGTATATTTACATATATGTGGTTTTTTCAAAACAAACAAGAGTACATGGGCATAATTCTGATTGCTAGTGAAGATACCGACATGTCGGTGGTGACACCGATGAAAAGAAGAAGATGAATAATGCTCTCACATGCATACATAATATACATGTAGTTATTGGTCATCGGTAATGTGAATGATGCGTCGATAAGGCATCGGTGAGAATGACATTATAGTGTTGTTCCACTGTCGATAAACTTCAATGTATCAGTAAACTCACTGATAGTTATTGATGAGGGTGCCAACACATTTGTAAAGTCACCGATAGAAATTTAAATCTATGTCGATGATAGTTGACATGTCAATGATATCACCAATGGTCAACGGTGAGGATATCGACTTATCAATAAGGTCATCGGTAGATTCTGTCGGTAAGGTTTGATGTATCGGATAACTCACTTATGTCATCGACTTATCTATAAAGTTACCAATGGTCTTCATAGGTACTGTCAACAGGGTTTAACATGTCGATGAGTTCACTAGTAGTTATCGGTTGGGTAATTGAAATGTCATTGAGGCTGCCGATGAAATATAAGATTTTGGATTTTATTAGGATTATAGCTAATGTATGTTATAGTACTATAATTAATAATGCATGGCTTTGGATGTGATTTGTGATATGGATGAAAGGTCAATAATGTATATATATACTTAGGGGTTAGAATCCCTAATGCATGTGTATGAGCCTATTGATTGTGATAGATGGGTACCTAAAGGACTATATATAAGGTGTAACGTCTCTTATTTTTGTGTAATTTTTTTACAAATTTTTTGCTTGTATTTTCAAAAGGAAAATTTGATGCTTTGGTGTATTTATTTTCATATTTAACCTCGATATTTGTAACCATAGAGTCGGGAGTGGTACTTAGTGCAAAGTCATGGCCCTCGACATGCCACATAAACTTTTGGCGGGAAAACGAGAGAGAAAACAAAGAGAAACGAAAGAGAGAGAGAGAGAAATAAAAAATAAACGGATTGGGCGCAGCTCCCCCGACCCTTTGGGAGCAGAGGGGAAACTTCTGCCCCCTTCTTATGTGAAGCCCAAGGGCACACAACTGCCATCTGCCGCCTTTTGCCCGACTAGCCTTGGCCTGACAACGCTATTGCTGACACCCCTACCTAGCCCCACAGGCCATCCACCCCTCTCTCACCTCTTTCCCTGTTTTAGCCTGGCAAAAACTGCCTCATTTCCTTCCCCTGATCTGTTGTTGTTGCCTGCGGATGACCCTCATGTCGTGCACGTTCATCAAACTCTTCATTTACCTTTTATTTTAGTACATTAGGTTATTTTTTTTTGTATTTGATTAGTATTTGCATATGTATTGGACTAGTAATTGTGTTAGAAACGCTAGTGGACCACGGAGTAGCCGGGCCCACTAGTGGCACGTTTCCCTAGGTGGGAGGGCACAACTCCCCGTAAGAGAGTCGTCCCCTCCCTTGTGTTGATTTATGTAATTGAATATTTAGAACTTCTTCTCTTTCTTCTTCCTCCCTTCCCTTTTCTTTTTCCTGTGTGAGAATTCAAGGTACCGTTTGTGCCTACATCGAGCACAACACCTCATGCCACCATGGTGGTTCCCCCTTGGTCAAGGCAACAACGAGGCACCACCATCCCGACCTTCCCGCCCCTTCTCCAACGGCGCAAGGTAAAAATCCTCTCCACCCTTTGTTTTTTGTTTTCTTTACATACAAGTAACATTTTCTAAATCTTATTAACACACGAACAAAACTGACATCGTGAGTGTTGTTTGACTAATTTAATTAGCCACATATATGGGCACAAACATGGTCCAACAAACATGGACACATTCATAGATAAAAATAATCATTATACTCTCCTCTCCCATATAAGTGTTTCATTTAATTTTTTAATATAAAATAAAAATAAAAGGAGTATATAATATTTACTATTTTTATATATAAAATATTATATTATATATGGTTATTTATATATGTTTTTTGGTAAATTAATTTATATATTTTAATAATAAATTTTATATTTCTATAATATCATATATGTGTTAGAAGTGGGCATTATTAATGGGTTAAGCCCATATTATTTAGATGGGCATAATAATGGTTATGTGGGTCAAGCCCATATTACTCAAGTGGGTCAAGCCCATTTGGTAGAGAAAGCCCAAGCCCACTTCATATGGAATGAGAATATCACATGGAATTGGTTGAAGGAGTGAATAGTCCAACATCGCCTAGATGAAGGTGATGACGTTGGTATATAAGGCTTTAGTTTGGCCTTTCATGTTAGGCCCTTGGGCCAACCCACTTTTGTGGGGGAGAGAGATGTTGGACACGCGCGCGCCGCTGCCACCGCCGTCCGGCCGAGTCGGACAAAAATATTTTTGGGACAAATTCATTTAGTTCGGTTTTCTATTTAATTGGTTTGGTTTTCTATTAACCAAAATGGGTCCGGTTTGCTTTCACTAAAGGAAGTGTCCGTTAACGGATGGACGCATCCGTTTGAACGGGAAAGGTTGTCTTCAACGTGATTTTTTATAAAACCATGAAAAATTCTTTCTGCTAATATCCGATTTGGGATTTTCAGTCTGTTCCATTCATCTGTGTTCTGTGTTAGCATACTCACTGTGGTTCGCTGCATGTACCGTATTGGAGGTGTTCCTACGGTATATGATTGATCGTCTTATCCTAGGAGGCAGACGTCCACGAGTCCTAAACACCAGTAAGGAGGGCGAATTCTGTCTTAAGGACAGAGCTGATTGCTTGATTCGATCATAAACATTTAAGTAACATTTCTCATCACATACAAGGCAAATATACGAAAATATAACAATATGATCATTAATATTAGTGGATAATATGAAATAAATTATTAACAATACCCAGAATGATGTTAATCCGTACTTGATAACAACCAATATACAATTACATATAACCTAAACATGAGTTACGATGAGCCTCATTTTCTAATAAATTCTTTAATGGCCGAGTTGGAGATTGGTAGTTTATGTTTCCAAGTATTAAAACCGATCAAATAATTACCCAAAACATATGCGTCCACAGTAACTACTAGAAGATTGACGAGCATAACTACCATTCCTTACTCCCACATCGCTTTATCGCATCACATCAAACACGTTTATATTATGCTGGATCATTACGATAATTTGCCGAGCTGAGTAGCAAACGCTTGTAACCCATGCGGGGGCACGAAGGTGGTGTGGACGACTGAACCGGCTTTGTTGGGTAGGGTCCTGGGTCGCAGTAGCTGACTTGCCCGGTCCAAGCCGTGTGGTGAGCCGTGAGATTTGGGCGAAGGCTCGGGTCTCCCAGCTCTTAAAGAGGAGGGAACCGCGTTAGGCTGGCTTCACAGAGCAGCGATTAACCTCCTGCTGTCGGCAGTGGAAGGACAACAAGTCGGCGCGCCCCGGTTCCCACTACAGACCTGGCCAACCGGTCTCTGTCGAACCACTACCTTTTTGCTCCCTAGTCCGCGCCGTTGCTATCATTTTTGGGACTCGTAGGCGTCTCCCGTGTCTATAGCTCCGCCCCTGCCCTCGCCCTCTCTCGTCGGTTAGGCAAAGAAGATCCGTCAAAGGCCACTCACAGCCTCCGTCTCCATCCCTGCCCAGTCTTCCGCAAGCCGTGCGTCCTCGGCGGAGCCGACCAGTCGTCCACTCTGCCCTGCGGCAGATCGATCAGGCGATTTGCGCATGCTCTTTATGAAAGCAGATGGAACAATTCGACCAACCAACTTCCCATGCGCCATGTGAAAATGTCTCTCGCTCGTGTTCCTATGCCACATTTGATCGGAAATGTTGGGTGTGGTGAGCGTTACTCATGGGGTGATTCGGACGGGTTCAGATTAGTTGGGTGTGCACTCTCACCACAATCAGTCCCGGCCTGCCCTATGAGTAACACGCGCTGTAAAATCTTAATTCAACGGCCAATTATGTGACTAGTGCACACCCTTTCAAATGGGCACATACAAAGAAGACTTGGACTTGTTGAAACGTTAAGTCTTCAACGCTGCTTAAAGTCTGTCATCTGTTTTGCAAAAATGACAAGTGTTGAGTCTTCCTGACTTTGTATATGAAAGGGAAATGTGTAAATTATGAAAATCCATTGAATTTAAAAATCACAACTGTATGCTGATATTGAGGCATCTTAGAGGTGAGGATCGGCAGCCCATGTATCCTACCTGGAGGAATACTTAGTTATTTTTTCTACACAGAAGACATGGAGCTTACGTCCACCTGGGGTCCATGTCATCAATGTGTGTCTTGTGAGCACCTTGTACTGCAAGAGGCAATATCATTTTTAATTGAGACCCATTTATACGCATGAAACCGTATAATTTGCGTCGTTGAATTTCAATCTCTTGACACACATAACCCCCTTGTGTCATTGGATTGAGATCTGACAGTCCATAATATCTTGGCTCACATAAGCATGCACGAACCGATCCTCTTATAAACTTTTTTCTTATTTATTTAGTAAAAAAAAGTAAGGTTTTATGTGCCTTTTCTATTAGTGACACCCGTTATCTTTTCCCAAAATTATGCTCTTATAAACTTTTTTCTTCTTTATTTAATAAAAAAAACCACGGTTTTATGTGTCTTTTCTATTAGTGACATCCGTTATCCTTTCCAAAATTTTGGGATCTGATTGCAAATACCTTGGACACGGTTTCGAGTGCAAGTCTAGTCTACAACTATTTGCTGCTTCTTTCTATTAAAATAAAATATGAAGCTTATGCCAAATGCCCACTCAAAACAATGTTTAATTACTAATATTCATTATTAAATATAAACTTTTAACACAAGCCTAAGCTCGTGTACACATTGTGTGACACCCTAGATTTTTTAAAGAAAATATTATAAAATTTATTATATTTTAATCATTAGTAGACCATCAATGCGTCAGTAGAATAATGTAGAATTTCAGCATGTGGACTAATTGACATGTCGACAAGATTGTAAATGGTAACTACATGCATACAATTACTTCAAAATCCGAGGTTGTTAATCAGTTTTGGAATTTGTGGGTAGCGATGATGGTATTTAAGGATGATAAACGAAGTGAAATTAGGAAGAATAGTCAAAAGGGGAGACTGACGGCTAGAGAAGGGAGCAGTGGAGCAGACGATAGGGAGTGTGAAAAAGCCATAAAATCGGGTGGCACTTGTGTTTCAAGGTCAGATGGCTTCCAAAACTTAAAATTTCATTTATTGATAGTGGTCGGAATTATTTTCATTATCTTCAAGGTTTTGATTGAAATCTAGGTTAATTTCCAACTTATGCAATGTTAAGGTCTAAAACGAATGATTTTTTATGTTGATTTCTCCTTTTTAAGCTATTTTCAATGTGTATATTTACATATATATAGTTTTTTGAAACAAATGAGAGATATGGGCATAATTTTGATTGTCAGTGAAGATACTGATGTGTCAGTGATGACACCGATGAAAGGAAGAATATGAACAATGCTCTCACATGCACTCATAGCATGCATGTGGTTTATGGCCATCGGTATTGTGAATGACATGTCGATGAGGCCTCGATGAAAATGACACTATAGTGTTCAATAGTTAACATGTAGGTGATATCACCAATGGTTGACGCTGAGGGCACTGACCAATTAGTAAAGTCACTGATAGATTTTGTTGGTAAGGTTTGATGTATTAGAGAACTCACCGATGTCATCAACTCATCTATAAAGTTACCAATAAACCTCACAAGTACTGTTGACAGGATTTGAAATGTCGATGAGTTCACTGATGGTTATCAGTTAAGTCATCGATATGTTGGTGAGGCTACCGATAGAATATAAGATTTCGAATTTTATTAGGATTATAGCTAATGGATGTTATAGTATTACAATTAATAATACATGGATTTAGATGTGATTTGTGATATGGATGAAAGGTCAACATTTACTTAGGGGTTAGAAACCTCATTGTATGTGTATGAGCCTATTGATTGTAATGAATACCTACCCAAAGGACTATGCATAAGGTGTAACATCCTTGATTTTTTTGCAATTTTTTACAAATTTTTTGCTAGTATTTTCAATAGAAAAATTTGATGCTTTGGCATATTTGACCTTGATATTGTAACCATAGAGTCAGGAATGGTGCTTAGTCACAAGTCATGAGTCTTGACACGCCACATAAACTTTCTGCGCAAAAATAGGAGAGAAAAGAAAGAGAAACGAAAGAGAAACGAAAGAGAGATAGAGATAAAAAATTAAAAAGGAACGGATCGGGTGCAATGCGTTTTACCCTCTGGGAGAGAAGGGGAAACCTCCGCCCCCTTCTTCTGTGAAGCCTAGGGGCGCACCATAGCCAACCATCGTCTTCCGCCCTACCAACCTTGGCCTGACACTACCACCCTTACCTAGCCCAATCGTGGTGATGACCCTAGCAACAGAGAGGTGACAATATTTGTAGTAAGTGTTAGTCAACAAGAAAATAATTAATGTTATATCTCCTTCAAATATCTTACAGTAAAATGCTACTATGTGCATCCCCACCCTTGACCCGACCCTTAAAAATTTGACCCTTATTTATGCCTTCTCATGTTTCAAAACCATATATAAGTAGCTTATAAAAAGAACTGTTACTAAAAAGGACTTCATAATTATAAAAATGTCTCATATTTTTATTATTAATTATATATATAGCTCTTAATCTTTAGTAGATTACACTTATATCCTTTATATTTAAAAACTATGCATAGATTGACTGCTATAAAAATAATTGTTACTTAAGTTACTTATTAACAATTACTCATTGGTAGCCACAACACGATTGTGAACATGGTGGTGACTCTTGCAACATAGAGGTGCCAATATTTATGGTGCATTGTTAGTAGTGTTGGAAAAATTTAACCCAACCTGAATATCCGACATGAGTCTAACCTGCTTAACTCGTACCTGACCCGATTTAAAATAAGGTTAGGGTTAGGGTTTTAAAATTTTACCTATTTTAAAAATAGGGCTGGGTCAGGATTTACCCGCACAACCCAACCTCGACCCTATGTCCCAATGGGGGAAAAAATAGATAGAAATCCCCTTAGAATGTTATTTTATCTTATTTATTTATTTATTTTATAATTATTTTATAATTTTTTTTAAGATTTTTATAGTTTTGGACTTATATCTAATAATGCCACAATGCTCTCTCTCCAACTCTTACTTTCTCAAAATACTCTCTTCAAATCTCACTTTTTTAAATAATAGAGAACATATTTGATATCTATATATAATATGGTAATGTATTTAAATTTTTTATGTTTGGTCCATGCAAAAATAACATATAAAATATTAAATTAACAAAAAAATTAACAAAAAAAGTAGGGTTATATACATACCCAACTCGATCCAACTAAAATAAGATTACGATTTAGGTTTTCAACCCGATTAATAATAGGGTCCGATCATTACCCGACTCGATTTAAATTTAGGTCAAAACTGAGCCAACTCGATTTTCAGCCTGTTAGGGTCTGTTTGGATTGGTGGAAAGTGGGGGAAAGGAAAGGAATCTTCTTAAAATCTCCCAGTTTCCACTGTTTGGTACAACGGGAAAAGAGAAACTAGAGTGAAAAGTGAGAGAAAATGGATGAAAATTTGGTCCAAAAATTTTCCACCCATCAACCCATGGATTTTGGGAGAAAATCATTGTACTAAACACTTATGTCTTACTGCTACTACCACCACCACTGCCATCGTTGCTGCCACCGTCACCGCTATTGTCGCCGCCGCCACCACCACCACCGATGCCACCGCCACCGCCACCACCACCATCGCCGCCGCCACCACTACTATATCTGCCACCATCTCTACTACCGCCACCACCACCGCCACTGCCACCACCCACCACCATTGCGGCCACCGCCGCTGCTACCAACACCACCGCTGCCACCACCGCCGCCACTGCCGCCGCCACCACTATCTCTACCACCGCCACCACCATCGCCACCACTGTCGTTGCCACAGCCGCCACCACCACCACCATTGACACCACCGCCGCTGCCACCACCACCACCATCTCTACCACCACCGCCGCCGCTACCACCACAACCACCGCCGCCGCTACCACCATAACCACCGCCGCCGCCGCCACCACCACCGTCGTCGCCGCTACCACCACAATTGTTGCTGCCACAACCACTACCACTGTCACCGCCACTACCAGCACCACCGCCGCTACCACCACTCTCACTGTCAATTTTCTCTAACATCATTTGTGTAACCAAACGGTGGAAAATATTTAGGAATCTCCTAGTTTCTCTTTCACCTGGATTCATTTTCTCTTTCTCTTTCTCTTTCTCCCGATTTCCACTAATCCAAACAAACCCTTAATCTCTAGAGAAACGTGTAATGTTATATCTCATTCAAATATCTTAAGGTAGGGGCCACCGTGTCAAAAGATACAGTGAGGGTCGAAAGTGAGATTTCAAAAGTTAGGGTTATTTTGGTCTTCTTGTTAATTGTGCCTAATTGTTGTCCTTGTCGTGTCGAGGCAACGAATGGGACGTATTGGGCCACAATTAAATGTTTATTCATCTTCTTTAAATTCACTAAAGTCAAAAGTGCATATGCATTTATATATTGAACCTTAATTAAATATTTATTTATTCCCTTTAAATTTATTAGTCAAAGTGCAAGGACGGTGGCGGGGGGATAATCTTTTTCAATTGGGACCACGTGACACTATAATTTTCCTTTTTAGTGGGACCACACGGCCCGGGCCCCTTAAGTATTGTAGCAAACTTGAGGGGCCTCTCAAATATACTTTTTTTCATGGCTCCGTTACCGTCGAAGTGCACATGCAAATACAAATGCACACTAGGTACTTAGTTCAAATATGGAGCTCATTGGCAGAAATAAGAAAATCAAAATTGTTCAATGTGAGAAAAATGTCTCATGTGATTATTTGTAACAAAAAAGAAGCATACGTGCTATCCTAATCATTATTCATCACACACCGTTTCTTTTTATTAGACTTCTGAAATTTAACCATAAATCATTCAACCGCTAATTAGTTTTTAGTTTTGCATATAGCATACATACATACTTTGACTCCATCGTTCCCAACATCATATGCTTTTAATACGTAACTATTGAGTTTGATTACTCCTAAGGTCATAGATGAATTCAACCTCATATACCTCCCTACTCCCCATCTCTCTCCACTGTATTGGTCTCACGTTCACTACATCTGCCTCCACCCACGGCCCATATTTAAACTAAATTTAGGTATTAATGTAGATAAGAGAATATTTCTCTTTCTCTATCTAAGCCACATTTTTTTTTATAAGGAAAAGTTTTTTATATTTTGCTCTAATAATAAATCAGAATTCTTAATATTTAAGATCAATGACGCATATATTAATAGATATTAATGTTAATACTATTGATGCTAATATATACTAATGTGTATGCTATTAATCTTATAGATAAAAGACATTTATGTATTCTTTTACGCAGGGCTCATTGTTATAGTGGAACATTAAAAGAGTTTCTCTCTAAAAGGTAATTAGGGTTTCTCTCGGTAATTTAAAAGTTTTATGATAAAATTTTCCACTCATCATGTAAACATATTGACAAATTTTTTATGGTACTCCTGTAGGATACCACTCATACGTGGGATCCGTCGATTATAAAAACTAATAGCGTACACGTTAGCGTGTAATATACTAATACCGCTAATGTGCACCCCTTCACGACCCAAGAGGAACAAAAAAAAGGGTGATTCGGACATTCCGGTGTAATTGTAATCCCTGGTGAAACTTCACCGCCTCCGGTGAAGACATCACAAGCCACGTAAGAAACATACGTGAGACCACTTGACCACGTAAGAAACATACGTGGTTGGCTGTAATGTCTTCACCGACGTCCCTCGTGAAGCTTCACCAGGGATTACAGTTCGTTCTGAATCTTTCTTTTAAGATTATCCAGTTGCTCCACGCGTAGTCCCCCTCTCTGGTACAGTAGACTTTAGTCTCTCTTTGATCAAAATTCTCTTTGATCAAAATTTCCAAATGGCCGATGAAGGGAAGAACAATAACGGCAAGCAGATGAGTCAAATAATACTCAGCAGTTCTTCCGGCAATGAGAGGGTCGAGCAGCATCCCAGCTATGATATGATTGATCCCATCTACAGAACTGGTCTGCTTTCATGTGATTGCTTATGATTTCTTTAAGTCACTTTCTTCATTTTTTGTCCTTGTATGTATTAATTTGAGAAAAAAAGTGGCCCACTCTGGCTCCCTGACCATGATCGGTGCAGCTCTAGTTTTTTTTATGCCTTTTTTGCTAATCTCAAAATTTTACGTTTACGTGCCAGATAAATTCATGAGTGATGGTCTTAATCTAGGGTTGTGTCTTCCCCTCTAAACTATTTTCTGTTGACTTCAATTTGTAAGCCTGTTTGTATGGAGTACCAATTTTGTAACAGTAGTTGTTTCAAAATCAATTTTCTGAATTTTTTTTTATGTTGACAAGATACAGGGATAGTGTTGTTTGTATGAACTAATAACTTTGAAAGCAAAATAGGGAGTTGTTTGGTCAATAACAGCATCAGACGTATAATATCTATTAACTCCATAAATGGTATGAATTTCCTTGTAAAAACAAATGGTACGAATTATAATCATAAAAAAATAAACAAAGAATTAGATCATGACACTCTTTTGCCATTATAGCTGTGAGATTAGCTGATTGAAAAAATACAGATACCCATCTAAGTACAGACTAAATTGTGCATACCCTTTGAGAATTTTGTATTCTTGCCTTCGTGACCAAGATGAAGAGCCAGAAAAAGGCACTAATATCATAGTTATCCAAAGTCTCATCAGCAGTATCTCTTCCTATAATTGCAAAAAGAAACCTACCAAGAACTTATCCGTTGACATTTGTCCACATAGCAATTGAATAACAAACCATCAACCCTAAAAATTTCTGAAGGCAGCTGATACTTATCATTGCATAACAAATTCCTGCCTATGGCAACACATTTGGTGGAGATTTAAAAAAACTGCTGTGGATAGAACTCCATCAAAATACAGAAATTGCTCTTACATTTCATAATTCCTGATGGTACTCACAACTAAGCTCTGGCTACTTTGACCATTGCTCTATTCATGCAAAGAACCACTACAGAATCTAATAGATTGCGGTCATGCATGAACCTTCCGTCTGCTTCTGTGTGATCTGATATTTTTTGTTCAGACATTTTCCTTTACCAATTTTGACGCCTAAATTAGAACACAAAATTTTATAAAAAAAGGGAACACATCTTACTTAAATGGTCTAGTTACAGGAGCGTTAACTATTATTTAGGGGTAATTTACAGTAGTGTTAGCTCTATCTATTGTCTTTTTATTTGTTTAGCTACAAAACTTATTTAATTGATTCTAGCAGAAGTCTCTAAAGAAGAGTACCAGAAAATGCTGGAATTCATTAAGAGGATGAACAAACCAGCTGTGAAGACCATTGAGGTAAGGATTCTGGAATATGCACCCACATACTCAGTGTATTTTTGCTTTCCTTTCTATTTGATAGTTGATTTTATTGGCATTTTTTTATGTTCTTGATGTTGACCATACTGTCAGTGGCTCTGAGCACCTTTTCTATCAATCTATCCCTACTGTTTGAAAAAAGGAGATCGAAATTTCTATCTATGAAAGCCAGCATCATTAGTGATAGCTTTATATAATTCCTCAATTAGTTACAGGGCACTTCCAGACTGTTAGTATTGTATCTGTCTGAAGATATTCTTTTTTGCCATTTTTTTATTAATCCAAAAGGATCGATTCCTTCACAAAATATCTGAAAATGTGTATATATACACTGCTGCACTGAGAAATCATTCGAGGCAATGCATTCAAATTAAAGCATTTTCCCACACTTCTTCAATCTATAGGTTTCCCCTTCAGAGATCTATGATTGCGTGGAAATCCATAAGCAGCGCGCTTTTGATCATCCTCTGCTTAAAGACCATGTTCCCCAGGTTTATAACTCTTCCCTCTAATATTTTTTAATTTCAGGATAGTTGGAATGCTTGCCGAATTTCTTTAGTTCTCTTAAGTTTCATTGTTTTTAATATGTTTAATTGGTGGAAAACAGCTGAATGCAGTACTTAGTGCGATGAACATGCCGACGGAAGTTTCGTCCTCAACTACTCCAGTCTCTGAAGCATCTGTGATACCATTACCATGTGGAGGTTGCCCACCAGGTACAGTTCCTCAAAGGAGAATTCTGTTGGAGGATCTGTTGAGAGCTGGTTCAGTTGACAAGTTTGGAAAGAAGCCCTGAAATTATCAAGTGAGCCGTCTCCTTTTTTTTTGGTATTTTCTATTCGTTGTGACTATTGTACTGTGTGAAGTTTTTTGAGGGAAGCAAGCCACTTGATATATAATTGGCCTATTTTACCCCAATAAGTACGTAATTCTCTCCTATTCCCATTTACTGTCCCTTTAGTTACGAAATATGGCTGACGTGTACATATCCTATTTATTGGCAGAAAATCTATGAGCTCCTATATGGCTACTCCCTCATAAATTTTGCAGCTGCAGTAGTGTAGAGCAGGATCGTTACTATTGTTGCTCTTTGCTGACCTAAAAAAATCATATTGCAGTATCCCTCTTTCATGCATTGAGCGCATCAAGGCACTACTAGTGATCAATAACACAGGCAGTAAGCAAGCTCCGACTGAATGTGATTACGATATAAGAGGAGCTATATTTAAGTTTGGAATATTAAATGTTTGAACTCTCTTAAGTTTGGAGATATATTTAATGTTTATAGTCTCTTAAAAGTGTAAGTGATACATTGTGTGGATGAATATGATAGTTTTAATAAATGTGCCGCCCCATCATTTCTTATTTTGCTGGTACAGGTAAAAGTTTTGTGCTCTGATTTTTATAGGTTTTTACTTCAAATCGTCTTGACTCTTCACATTTATAGCAGAAGTAATACCAAACTACATTGTAAACCCACAAGCGGGGAAGTCAACCTGGTTATCTGATAATGATGTAGGCATGGCAAAACTGACGACGATACATAAAATGTGGTAATTTTGTATCCGCAGTATATTTGCCTAATTCTCTTAGAAACTGACAGCCAGCAAGTAAATATACTTGAAAAAAGGAAGTTCAAAAAGAGGTAATCACGGTAATATAATCTTCAGCCACCAATGTAAAGCTGTATATACAGTCAAGCGAGGAACTACAATATACAAAGATATTTTACTGAAACTTTCATTCTTCGATGCCCAATTTTTTCTTCGGTAGAGGAGAATAGCTGAAGAACCTCAGCAGGTAAAACCAGTCGAGATCCATTCTAATACTAGCATAAATCAAAAGGTCTTAGGGCATTATACTCTAAAATTTGCTGCCTGCAATATATTCGACAGCCTGTCATCCCTAATGTCTTCAAAGAAGTCATGCCCACCACTTTGGTTGGAGGAGAAAAACAGCCAACAGCGCAGTGATCAGTCATTATCAGGCAAAATTTTCTACTGTCACTCGGAAGATTGAAGTAAACTCCATAGGCTTCCACATATTCACCATAATCCAAAGAAAAATTTCAACTTCTTGAGTAAACCAGAAGATAGATAAGCTCAAGATTTGTAAAACGTTTCACATTTAAAATGTGTAAAATCTAGAGTGCATACATCCTCTTTTCACTGTTCATCAACTCTGTATCTGAAAGAACAGGAATAGACCAAGAGCGGGACCGACTCCCCGATCTTTTCCCTATACTTCTCAAGTTGGACATGTCAATCCTATGTATAATAACGAAATAACACATGGATCCGATGGTCGCCAACATGATCAAACTGCCTATCACAGTGGTAGAGATAGCTAGCCACAAGCCATGGTGTCCAACCACTACATATGTGAGCGCAATAAAAGCCACTGATATGAAAAGACAGGCAATCCACATGAGCTTGTTGATCACAAACATCATTTGCTTTTTTGCCTTGTGCTCCACAACCACTAAAGATGTCTGGACCACGACGACAGCTAAAGAGATAAAAAGGGCCACTGAGTCAAACACAAAGAAGATCATGAAAGCTGCACTATTGGCGATGTAGGCTTGTCCAAGAGTACTGCCATCCACATCGTTCTCCACATACTGACCGGGTACAGTGAAGATTGCAGCAAAAGCAACAGTGGCGATCAGTACAGCCACGACAGTAGCTGAATTTATAGCATTATTGAGGCCTCCCATATGAAGCTTCTTGATCTTCTTGGCGATCTTCTGCACCTTCATTCCTGTTTGACGGGATTGTTGTAATTGGGATTGGACATCATGCTTTATGTCACTAACTGTCTGCTTTAATTGTTTATTAGCAACTGGAGTGCTTCCTTGCTCTTTCGAGGTAATAGCATTAGCTGCCTTGAGCATAGGAACAAGTTCCTCATTTGGAGATTTTTCTGCAATATCAAGCGGGGTCTCGCCGGTCTTGTTGGTGGCATTGACATTGATCCCTTCTGCTGATAATAAGGCTCTCACCATCTGAAAATCGTGATAAAACCAATGTCATATTTTTTATGAATGACTACAGAACCTTTTATGCAGTTCAAAACATGCACGAACTTCTATGTCCTATTGGATAAGTAACAACAGGACCATTTATGCAGTTCAAAACACGCATGGACTTCTATGTCCTAAAAGTAGATAATCTAGCAATTTAAATTACATTTAAGCGAATACAAACCTGAGTTCGACCCTTTCTAGTTGCAATATGCAATGCCGTGTTTCCCTTATTTTCTTCAATTTGTATGATTGAAGGATCGGGTTTAAGCAACTCAAGAACAACATCTACATTAATGCCCTTAACTGCCATGTGCAAAGCTGTTTGGCCCTTCTTGTCTTTCCAAGTGCTTATATCTGGCACCTTGTTTATAAGAGCTTTGACCACTTCAAGATGCCCCATTCTTGCAGCAGAATGAAGGGTAGTCTTTCCGTTGCTCTTGAATATTTTGGCAAGACTGGAATCGGTTTCCAGAAGAAGATTGACCACATCAATGTGGCCTTGTGATGCAGCAGTATGTAGGGCTGTAGAGTTCGATGTATCAGTGGTCATAGCTAGCTGTGGCAAACTTTGCAATAGCTCTTTCAACACCTCTGCCAAAATAAAGAAGAAATGACATGAGGAAATGATATTAGAATATTCTTCATTTGGAAGAAATATAACTTTCTCGATGACCAACTTTCAGGCATAAGTTTTCAATCAAATATCAAACCAGATGGGAGATTTCTTTGTTCAATACCAGAGAAGAAAGATATGCAACTTAGATAGCAAGAAGCATCACACGAAGTCAAACAATGAATTATTCAATAATTAATAGCAAGAAGACAAAGTCATGTGCTTACCAACATGACCTAGTTTAGCTGCAATATGAAATGCATCATAACCATTTCTAGCTTTGATGCTGGCAGATTGAAGGTCAGAGTGCTTTAAGAGTTCAGTGATAATAGGAGGGTGGCCGTTTTCAGCTGCAACATATAAAGCTGTTTCCCCATCTAGATTCTGTATGGAGATCAAATTGTTCAGACGATCACGGTTATTGGTTTGAAGAATCTCCTTAACCTGGCCTAAGTTTCCAGTCCTGGAGGCCACATGAAGTGGGGTGTCTCCACGTTTCCCAGCAGATTGTTTGTTTCTCTTCTTCTCACGGAAACTCCATTGTTTCTCCATTGGCACTATTGGAGAAAAGAAATACAACAAATTCACTTTTAAATAGAAACTACATAGAACTCTTGCAACGAATTGAATCCATCAGATACTGGTGAGTCTTTGTTTAAGGCAGGATGGTTTTTCCTTCTAAGCAAGAGGAGTGGAAACCTTGTCACCAGGTATGACTAATTTGAGAAGGATGCCTCCGGGGCAGAGTATTGAAACATGAACCCCCTTTCAAGAGCTGAGCAACCAACCACTGCTACACAGTCCTTATCTGAAATCAAGGAAAATGAATAAGAATGTAAGAACATAGAAGCTTTATGTTTCCAAACCCCAAAAATGAAACAAAAAGTTCTCTCTTAGAGTCTTAGTATGAATCCTTACTAGCCAAAGTCTACATGTTGAGATTAAAAAAGTCAGAGACTACCCAATAAATAAACTCTGGTTCAGCCATAGTGCATCTAAGACCCTAAACACTTGCTCATAGACCAAAAATACAAGGATGGGTAGATGACACCTTGAAACAGAATATGCACAGAAAGTTGAAAGCCGACGCCTAAGAATCAGATGAAATGGGATTCATAATTACGTTGTCATGTTCAATGAATCAGAAACAGAAAAGGGGAGGCATCATCTAATCTGGAAAGAAAGTGCCTTCTCAAACTTTCCTAAATGTTTTTTAAAAAAACCACAGGATTGCAACCAAAAACCCAGAAATTTCTTTCACAGATCTGATTTTCTGTGCATCAAACGAAAGAAATTCAACAGTCACTAGGACATAAAATGAATATCGATTGCTTACCCATATTCAACCAAAACCAGAAATTGTTGCTTCAGATCAACAAGTGAATTGAAAACTCCCTTTTCAGCTTACGCTTAAAGCAAAAAAAGGAAACTCTTCTACAACCCCTACAGAACCGTACGTCTTACTCCCCTCCACGTACAGATACCCAGTTCTTTTTTTGTCAAGTGGATTAGCTGAAGTAGGAAGAAAGCCACAGGTATCTTACAAGCACAAATCTTAAAACAATTAATTCAAGCCCAAGTCCAACTCACTCATTAAAATCTTACCACTAGAAGATTAAAGCTCTGACTTTTCAGCAGCACCTCATCATCTCCCCTTTCGCAGCAGCAAAAGTCTGAGCCTTTACGTCTCTATAACTCCTCACCGTTGGCTCCTGCCTTGTTACGGGTGTTTTCTGTTTGTGCTCTTCACTCCTCCGTGTCCTCTCTCCTCCCTCTGCATAGTTCGGCTTTCCAATAAATAATTACTGGAGATGAACAGTAGTTGGCGGCCATTGCTGTCGACATCAGAAATGGCATAACCTGATTCAGGCACACTGGGGGGGCACCCACACTAAGCTCCAAACTAAGGGCTACCCACCAAGCACTGAAGGA
The DNA here is from genome assembly GCA_035235625.1 of Saururus chinensis. Lineage (NCBI taxonomy): Eukaryota > Viridiplantae > Streptophyta > Magnoliopsida > Piperales > Saururaceae > Saururus > Saururus chinensis. Next base: position 60,181,155 of record CP141140.1, read on the forward strand.
GATAATATGGGTGAGAGGAAAAGAGGAGAAAGGGAGGCTTCCCATTGGTGGACATGAGATGCTTTCTTTGTTTTTTTGGCACTAGCATGAGTTGATTGGCTTTGTGAAATACGGAGTACTATTAATGGCACTGATTTCATTAAATGGCACTGATTTCATTAAATAAATAAGCAAAATATTTTATTTATTTATTTATAGTTTTTAGAGTAAATTTACACACATTTTACTATAACGACAAACTGATATATCACATGGGAGGACACAAAAATGTGTTTTTTCTATTACTATACTGCAATGAAGTGTCCGGTTGGGTGGGCCGGGGCTCACGCTTACCCTTTTATGCCCTTATATTTTTATCTACGACATTGTGAAGCCTTGGTTCGTACTTACGCGCATTAATCTATATTTATATTAACTTTTTTTTATATAATATATTTGAGTAAAAATATATTTATTTACATGAGTCGGGGGACTACATCGCAAGTCGTCGAATTGAGATCTAAAGGTGTGCATTATCCAAATGCTGCCTAGAGTAATATATGTCTAAGGAATTAAAATCTGATGGCCTACGCTTACATGATCGAGCGTGAGCCCAAACTCATAATAATGAATTAAAAACAGGTACAATGAGTTTGAGTTCATTTATGATGAATGTAACACAGGCCACCTCCAAAAATTTCTCCTTGATAATACTTGTCTGTTTTAAATAATCTAATAACTACCAAATAACTGAAAATAGTCAAATGCACCGTACCAATTTGTTCATGCTACACCGACCAGGAAAAAGTCCTAAGTTTAATTATGCTATTGAAAAAGATTCCTCTCTGACTGTACTCAAACTCTCTTATCTGAATTGCAAGTCTGTTGAGCTGCCCGGCCCAGTGTATTTATTAATTTATTGAATTGTTTATACATTTGTAGTATATTATTAAGAGTCTTTTAAATGAGCCCATGACCGCATGAGCCGAGTCATAACTCACCCTCAGCAGATTTGAATTAGTTGGTGTACTTAGTTATTTATTTGCACTATTCTATTTGCTTTTCCAAAATGATAGAAACTCTTCTTCTTCTTTCATATTTCGCCATTGTTCATCATATTTGATGTATTGCATACGGAACCTTTTTATCCAGAAAAATCCGCACTCATAAACCTGTGAAATTTCTGTTTTTGAATCTTAGTTGTTTAATGGAATTTATGGTTTCCATTGATGCAAATCCAATCAACTCAATTGGAGATGAAAAACAATTACCCATTAGTAGTAAGCGTTATTGATTAAGCGGGGTATAGACATATTCTGTTCTTAGACAAAAAAATCTCTTACTTTGTCTCATATTCTCTCTATGGCTATGTTCTATGCTTCATTTCATAGGGAATGTAAAAGTGGCTCTATTTTATTATATTCTATTTATATTTTAATTTTATTTATTTAATATCTCTTTTGCTCTTAACATCAGAAATGTTTTTTTTATTCTATTTTTTTTAAATCTTTAGGCACTTGACATAATAAGATACAACCTAAGGTTTTAACTATTATCAATAAAATAACATTATTTGAAATCTTAGTAAAACAGTAGATTTATTATCTTCTAGTCTTGGTAAAAAAATAAACCAATCTAATTCAAGCGGAGGGTTCTTCAAACAACAAAGAGCTAGGGCGATAAAAAAATCTTTCCTATTTTCATGATTCCTGAAAGATTACCCTTTAATTTGCCAAAGGCAGAAGAAGAATTAGTAGTAGAGAATGTTTAAATCACAGCCCACACCCTACATCTGACTAGTTTGGCACTTACTTGGAAGGTTTTATCAGCTTGGAAGGACTGTTGTCCTCTGTTCTCAGGGAACATATTAATAGGGACTGTGTTTCATCTTTATAAGCCTGTAGGGTCTTTTAGATATGACGGCTTGCAATGCTAGACTCACGCGGTGGACTGAAATATTTTTCCATATAAATTTAAACCTTCAATAGTATGGGCAAGAGAATCTGAGGATACGAGTCTTTCAATCAGTGCATTGAAATATTTTTAAATATCATTGCGTCAACAATCGTTGAACGCAGATGAATGCACAATGTGACCGACCTAGCAAGAGGAATTCAGCCCTTTTGACAACGCCAATAGGTAATAATCCTTAAGAAGCTCTATCAGTCAATAATTTATTCAATTTTTGTTTGAAACTACTCAATCAATGAAATATTTTAATTATTGGGAGGGACATCTTACCTCCCAATAATCCTTAAGCAGTCTAGGGCAGACAAAGTGGCCTTTTTGGACATTCTTTTATTGTCCTTAGGACACAAGCAACAAACTGAATATACACATCCACTTGGTGCTATGACCAGTCCAGTGCCTTATATATATATATATATATATATCTTTAAAAATGCACTAAACAAGCGAAAGGGGGAAAAGGAACATTGTAAAGCATCACTGCATAACTCCTTTAATGGAAAAGTCATTTCCAAATAAATGCATTGCCAATGAACTTGTGTAACCTTAATTTTTTAGTTTCCTAATCTGAATAGATATAAAAGTGGCCCAACAACACTGACATTATTCCTAGCTAAGAATTGAATTTCAGGACAGGAACATTGTGTGACGAGTATATGCTACCAAGCAAGGGGATGAGTACAACATTAGCATATAGTGTTATCAGAATCTACCTGAATAAGATTGTCACAATTGGGAAATGACCATTCTGAAAATTGGTATATCATCTCTCTAAGCACTCTGTTTTCTACAAGAAGTTGAACAATTCAGGTCTTCATTCTTATTTCTACAAAGCACATACTCTATCTGCCTTTCCAGCTATCCTACCACCGCTTCCTCTCAAGGGCACAGACTCTATATTGCATAGCAAACTTTGACGTTGTACTGCTTTTCAGCCACATGAAAGCCATTTATGGCCCTACCATGCAGCGTTTGTATATTGAAGAGTGACCACCGAAGCCTCCATACCAGAAACATTGTTTACGCCTTTCACTTCATTAATGTGAACAAGAGGAAGTTGTTTATGTGACGAAAAGGCTTTAGTCGGAGAGGAAATGTCGCTGTTTCTTATTGTTACATGAAAATGACCTATTTGACTAAAAAGAAAAAGGATAGAAGTCTTCCTCTTAATAATTAGGACGCTTGATTTGCACATATACCAAACCTGGCCTGTGGCTGATGTCATTCTTCCACCCTAACTTTGTAAAAAGCTGAACTTGAATAGGGTCATGAATTTTATAATCATCACTAGCATTTGGAAAGAGTACGAGTTAGAAATTTCACTCATTTTTACGAGAAGTTTAACTTAGAAAAAGTTAATATGAACATGATCTTACGTGTGAATGCGTAAATATAAACATTATAAGCCATCCGATCGATCCGAAACTGCTTTAAAGCACACCCACAAGCTTCTAGCTAATACTTCTATATAATCCCTCCATCCTATATCGAAGTGTCATATTTTATTTTTCAAAATAAATTAAGTTTAACCATTTGATAAGTGAATGCATGGTTATAAAAAAAATTACCTTTCCGGGCGGACGAAAAAGCATGCTTATGTATGAGAAAAAACCAAAATCAAATGTAGTCTTGCTGAAATGTACGTGCCTTAAGTGGTTTGGGAACTAGGTGATGATAAGCCTACATTTTCAACAAAACTTTACACTAAGTTTTGATTAAAATCGTTATCCTTAAGAACCTGACATTAACCCATAATCTTTTATTTATAGGGGGCCGTTTGCTAATACATGATTGTGATGACATCAATTTCTAATTAACGGTCGTGATAACATGGCATAGCATTTAAGTATTCCATAAGTATTTTTTGTGGTTTAAACATATAATTTGATATTTTTTACAAGAGATATAATTTGATATCTACCACAATTAAATTTGTACTACATGATACATGCCTCCTGGTCTTTTTTATATAAATGTTTTTTTATATGAAAAGAATTATCCACGCCTTTTTTGACCAAGCACTATAGTTGTTTGTTTCTCTTGTGTATTGGAATAGCTTGCACGATGGCAACGTTGACAATTTAAAGAAGAGTGCACCAAACAGAAACTGTGAACATTAATGAAGCACACGTCTATGGTTAAAATTTAAAAAAGAGAATTGCAGTCGGGAACGCAACTTTGTTGGACACATCATGAAATATCACATGGGTGGGTCCCATTTGGATGAACAAGGGGTAGGAAGTTTGTGTAAATAAGAGATTATCAGTCTGATTCTTGTTAAAAAGAAATCTGCCTAATGAGGCCAGCATAACTAAAAGAGTAGTGCTACTCTGACGGTTATTTTTACACGTCAAATTTTAATTTTATCATTTGAAAACATTGATGTATAAGGCTTATTTTTGTGGGCCTCACACGTCAACGTTTTTCAAATAATGAAATAAAATTTTGACCTGCGAAAATGAACATCACTGAAGCATTTTTTTACTAAATTACGGTAATAATTTTAAAAGTCATTTCTTAGGAAAAACTTTTTTTAGAGAAAAGAGTTTTCCGTGTTCCCTTTTCACATAAGTTAAGTGTAAAAAAGGTTCAGATATCATTTATTTTTAAGATGGATAGCAAATACACTAATATACATGAATATAAATAAAATTAACATTAATATACACTAGTGAACTCGATCTCATGAATGTAGGGCCTTTTGGCGTTTTTTACACTATGCTCATAGAAAGTAAAAAAATATAAAAAAAATAGTTGGAGTATTGTTCACTCTATAGTGGAGAAAATATGACAAGAAATGGCTAGAAGGCGACCTCATTGGACCTTGTCTTGTTCATATGCTATGAAAGAATAAGTTGCACAAAATGGGCCCATGGAAACTTTGATGATCTTTGTTCCCTATTCTTAGCTTAGGCCATTGAACTTAATTATTTATTTTGCTTTTTTTTAAAATAAATAAATTATTGTACCTAAAATGCCTTTGTATGATCATTTTATAAAATTTTGACCTGCGAAATGAATGTCACTGAAGCATCTTTTAACTAAAATACAGTAATAATTTTAAAAATCATTTCTTAGGAAAAACTGTTTTAGAGAAAAGAGTTTTTCGTGTCCCTTTTCACATAAGTTAAGTGCAAAAAAAGTTCAGTATAAAATAGGTTCAAATATTAATTTTTTTAAAGTTCGATAGCACATGCACTAGTATACATGAACATAAGTAATATTGACATTAATATACACTAGTGAACTCGATCTCATGAATGTATGACCTTTTATCATTTTTTACACTATGCTCATAGAAAGTAAAAAAAATAGTTAGAGTATTAATTGTTCACTCTCTAGTGGAGAAAATATGATAAGATATTGCTAGAAAGCAACCTCATGAGACCTTATTTTGTTCATATGCTATGAAAGAATAAGTTGCACAAAATGGGTCCATGGAAACTTTGATGATCTTTGTTCCCTATTCTCAGCTCAGCCCAATTTGTTATTGAACTTAATTATTTATTTAGCTCTTTTTTTAAAATAAATTATACTTAATTCGTATTTATCTATATTATTATTAAAGGAAGGAATAGGGACACACATATTTGTCATGAAAGATCTATATCATCCTTAATACCTTGTACCTAAAATGCCTTTGTATGATCATTTTATAAAATTATAAAAAGTTTTGATATGTTAGTCTTCTTAATATAGGAAAGTCTTATAATTTGCAAACTCATAAGGAGGGGTGTTAATGAGCCGAGCTGAGCTGAGTATTGAGCTTGCTTGGCTTGAACTCGAACTGCTAAAATTCAGCTCGAGCTTGGCTCGAATAGGCTCAAACTAAAAAATAAAAATAATATATATATATATATATATATATATATATATATATATATATATACATATATATATCTAAAGTATATAAAATATTATACATACTAAAATATATTTAATATTAAATATTAATAAATACACTTCAATAAGTATTATGACTACACTTTGAACATTTGATTATAGTCACTAGGAAAAAAGAAAACACTAACAAATAAGGTTTAGTTACATATTTTAAAAAAATGTAGCATTATCATTTTCCTCTCTTTATGTATAATCACTAAAAAAAATAGAAAAAAAAACTCAATTAAGTAACATTACTATCTACTTCTTCGTATTTTCTTTTCTTTTACATGCCTATAAATCACTCGTAAAAGAATTATTCTTTAGCCTTAGTATACCTTTAAAAAATTCCTAAGTACATGTAAAAAGAAAAATATTCTGTAAGCTGATACTGGTCCTCATGTCTTACTTCAACTTTTGAAAGAATACTTTAATCATTATTTTATGAACTAAGGTTGGACCCCCTAGTGTGATGCTTCTTTTAGAAGAGTTTTTAGGTATAATAGTGTGATATCATGTTCCCTCCATCATATATTTATAACTCTATTTGGTTTTTCAATTGAACTAATTTTAGTTTATCTTGAAAAACTAAATTGAGATATTAATTTGGAACAAAAGGAGTGTGCTAGTGTTTGTGTCTCCAACATTTTTATTTAAAAAAATATCATACATAGAAATTATACATTCATTAAAATTAAATGAGGATATATATCATAAAAAAATTTTATATGAGTTTAGGCTCATGCACATTAGTGTGAGTAAAGGTATCATGAGCCATCAGATCGAGATTGAAGGGTGCAAGGGGACAGAAACCAATCTGCCTCTTGAGTTATATGTGTAATTGGATTGAAATTTGACAATACATGATATTAGGGCTCACACAATCATGAGTGAGCCTTGACTCATATAAACAAGTCTCGTAAATTATATATGATACATGGTATTGGTACACATATATAATTATATGTCGTTTTATATACTCCATCCATCCTACATTAATAACTCCATTTGATTCTTAGAAATTAACTAATCAAATGGAGCTATTAATCAAGGAGTATGTCATAAATATATTTAGATTAATAAATATATTTATATAAATATACATATAGATATATTATATATATATATATATATTTATAATTTTAAAATTATATTCGGGTTCGAGTTCAAGCTCGAGCTTAGTAGAGTCAAGTTAGAGTTTTTTTCGAGTCGAGTTGAGCAAGGGTATGCTGGAACTCAGCTTGAGCCTATTTGAGTTCCAATCAAGTTCGAGCCAAGCCTAATTCGAATCAATCCTAGTTCAAATTGAGCTGAGATGGGCCTCCTTAAAGAGCTAGCTCGGCATGTTAACAACCCTACTTGTAAGGCCAAATAATAGAAAGTCCCAATATGTATTGAGTTTCATGTCTAGAACGTGAAATTGGGATATGGGTGGCATCTGTTTCTCTCCTATATTTCTACTCCAAGTGTAGCATGGACGTGGGTATAGTTAATTGGTTGTTTGACAAAATGCCTAAACCAAATGTGGTGTCTTGGAACTCATGGTGCTAACGAGCCAAGTCGAACTGAGTTTTGAGGTTTTTTTTACTCAAGCTCATTTTCTAAAAACTCAGCTTGAGCTTGATAAACATCTAGACGCCTAGCTCAAGCTCGGTTTGGCCAAGGAACTCAAAACTCGACTTAAGTTTGAGCTCAAAAATATACTATAACAGTTTAAACTTATATTCAAATTAAGCTTAAATCCCATTTACAACCCAAATTATGTCCCCCCATAAAAAACCATATTAATTTAAAAAATCACATCCACATTACAAAAATAAAAAGATTATAACAACCACAATTCCATTCAATTAAAGTTGTAAATATCACTTCAAAATCTATGATTAAAATAAGAGTCAATAAATTACCCTACAAAAAACTTTCACTCATCACAAAAAATTTAACTAATGCTATTCAAATCTCTCATATAATAAGCCACTAAAACCTAAACTAGTCGCCAAAGCCATGACAATTCCCATTCATAGATTCAGATATGATTACTCTAGTAACCATAAAAAAGTTCATGATGAGAGCACTATGTAGACCTTAACAATAACATTTTAGGGTGTGTGAATTGCTTGCAAAAATAAGAATCAATATAATTGTACTTCAATAGTCAAATCTAGACTTGGTTCATTGTATATATTTGTAGGTAAAATCTAAATATAGCTAACTAGATCTCTAATTCTAAACCAATATGATTAGTTGAATTAAGAATGCTTATTATGCAAGTAGAATTACATATTTATATTTGCTACAATTAGGATGATTAAAGCTAGTATTTATAAATTAAATAATATTATATAGTTGAATAAAGGTGGAATAGGAATAAAATAATTTATCATACCTACATTCTCAATTTTATTAGTTGTAGAATTTATATTTGTTTGAAATAAAATAGCATAATTTAGGTATTATATATCATATTATATAATATATTATATGCCATGTATTAATGTATATAATATATATATTTTTATAAAACAACATGGAATATTATAGGTACATGAAAGGTGAAAGTTAAGAAATTTATATAATATAGATAATATGTAAGAAGTGATATATAACGAATTGAGTAGAGTTCGAGCCGAGCTTCGAGTCGAACTAATCAGGTGTCGATTTGAGCTAGCCCCTATTCGAGATCGATTTGTTTACTTTCAAACTCGAACCAAGCTCAAGTGTAGCACCTTTTGAGCATAGCCAAATTCGAGTCGAACCGAGTCAAGCCCATTCAACTTGACAATTAGCAACCTTACTTGGAACAACATGACGAATGCATATATAGCTGCTCATGGGGACATGGAGTCGGTGTTGATGTTGTTCGAACTTATGCTTGAAAGAAACATTGTTTCTTGGAATTCATTATTGGTTGGGCTTTGCAAATTTAGAGACATGAAATCGGCAAAAGCCATTTTTGAGTGCAAAACACAACTTTATCAAAAAATGATGTGATCACAGGGTATATCAAGAATGGTGATGTGGATATGCTCAGCAGATATTGCTAATACATTATTTTTTAACAACGCTTACCAAGGGCTTGCTAAAAATTGTAAGTTTTAGCCACATTTGCTAATAGAAATCGCTAATAGTAAGATTATTAACAATGTTTTAGAAACAATGTTGCTAATACTATATATTAATGATGAGACTTTAAGCATCTTTAAAACTTATTAGTGATGTTAGATAAAACGTCATTAATACTACTTATGACATTAAATAAAACTTCATTAATACTATTTATGACATCAAATAAAATGTCTTTAATAATATTTATGATGTCAAATAAAAGGTCATAAATAAAAATTTATGACTTTAAAAATCATAATTTACTGCAGCATATGATATGATATAAAAATAACAAGATCCTAAGTTATCAATAGTGGTCATCTCCCCTTTCTTAAGAGCTGCGTATTGGAGATAGACACATGTTCACTAAAGACTTCTTGCTTAATTAAATTTGATTATTATCAGGACTCCAACAAGTTCACTTTCATACCCCTTGCAGGGATAGACCTATGTTGTGGGTTTGGGTGACAAATGATCCTCTTAGATTTTGCACTTTATAAATACCCCTTGTTAGATATGTATTTTTTGGGTTAGGAAAAAAAAGTTAATATAATGACTCCCATCTCAAAAATATTAACTCCCGTTAATTGGGTAAGATTATTTACTCCAAAAAATTTGTTTTAATAATCCCCATGAACCATTAAAAAAGAAAGTACCTTAAGTGATATCTTTTGTTTTTTAATTTAGATTATCTAATTTTTAACGGACCTAAACCTCAAATAAAAATAATTATACCTAAGTTACTCAACTCATCTCCAATTGCCCATTCACCATCTAAACTAGTTTCATGCTTCTTGATGGACCATCTATATATTTAGCTACTACTTAATTTCCCAACAAAAGCTTACCCTTACGCGGTAACGAATCCACAACCACATGTAAGAGAGTATTCGGTGGAAAAATAAGGTGGGAGTGGACGTAACGTCATCCCGCTTTCTTCCAACTACGTTAGTCTAAGAGTTCATTTGTTCTGGTTTTTTAAATTTGTTTGACACTAGATTCAATCGTTGTATCAGTCCCAAATCAGACCCACGTTAATGAAGGCTGAAGCCGTATAGATGTTTAGATCCATTTCCCCCTTTGATTGCCTCGGAAACCATAAACCTGGCTCCTCTTCCCCTTAGCCTGATCCGCGCTCACTCCTCTTCTCTCTTCACTTCTCCTCCCATGGAGATTAGCAACCCTCTTCTACCCCCACCTCCTCTCCCCTCTTCAAATCTCCCTTCCATCGTGATTTCTTATCATCTTCCACCACCATCTTTGCCTTAAGTGCAACCACGTCATATTCCTCTCCACTGTAAACATGAAGTTGCGTCTTTTCTGAGCTATCTCTTCGGTTGCTATTTTTCATCCTGGTTGAAAATTGAAGGAACGAAGTGGTCTTATTTAATGTTTCATATGACTTTTAGCTATTTGTTTTTCATCTTCTATACATAGAAAGTACTATAAATCCATAATTAAATAATGAGTGCAAACCTTGCTCACTCTAATCTAGCTGGTTAATAGAATACGGAGTAAGGATAGTACTAAAACTTTACCAACTAGTAAATTATGATTTATACCTTGATTTATTGCTTCCTTATATGCTCAGTTGTGTGGTATATTTGAACACCATCTTTTTATATATGTTCTCAAGAACTTTTGCAAGTCTCTTTGTGATTAAGTTGTCACTATAAGAACTAGAATTTGCGTATTCAACATTTATAATCACCTTTAATATTGTTTGATTAGTAACATGTGAGCTAGTTGTTGCAAGAAAATGTGGTAGAACATTCCCATCGTAAATTGATGATTTCTCATTAGCTTAAGGGTGTGCTTTAATGTAGAAAGAAAATAAATTGTTATTATAATCAATTTTTGGAAATAAAAGCAAAAACGGAAGATGTTTAATTGGTTAAAGTTTATTTGGATGATTTTAAAGAGAAATCATATTTCAGCTCACTTTTGATTTTTGTATGTCAAATGACAAAAATATGCTTCAACATAATTGTCAAACAAAAGAAATGATGGGTGGAATGTATTTGCACATCATTTAAAAAAAGAAATGACTTTCTTCGAAAAGTCTCCTTAAGAGGAGAGTTCTTGAAGAAATCAAAGTTTGGGTCAATTCGGTTTGAATTGACCTAAAAGGCAATTTTCAGCTAGAAAAGCCATTTCAAATTAAAATGGGCCATCCATATACTTTCTTCCCCTTAAAGCTCTTTCCCACATCTGGAAAGCACTTTTCAATAGTGAAAATTGCCTCCCAAATGACCCCTATGTATTGCACTCTAAATTTTACTTTTAACTATTTTCTCTATGATAATTTGGTCATAGAAATGTGATCTATTTTCAGCAGACCTATTTGAAATTGAATCAACCAAAGGCTTTTGTACGAAGTTCTCAGAAACATGTCAAAATGTATCTATATAAAATTCTCCATTCACGCCTCCACTCAAAGGAAAAGCCATAGCAAGAGTTGATTCCTCTTTAATTTTGAAACTTTCTAATCTTTGGTAGTCTAAAGGTTACTTTTGTGAACCATTTAGTGGAATCTCCAGCAATGAATCAATATGTTTTGATGGTATCCCTGTTACTCGAAACCATAGCACTGAATCACTCAGTCCTCCCAGTGGGCTTTGCCTTGAGAGAATTGGGAATGGTTCTTTCCTTGACATGGCTAGTTATCTTGACAACTCTAATTGGGTCTTTTTATCTAACCAAGCTGTCAAATTTTTTATCTATAGTGCCTAAATTGGGATTTAGAGGAACATTTGAACTTGATGAGACTGATTAATTTCTTGATTAAATTGATGAAGTGCATTTTGACACTGAGTTTGAGCTGACTATGTTGTATACACAATGTTGGTGTAATTGTTCTATAGCTATAGGAGGCCACAATTTTTTATGGACCATTAATGGTTTCTCATCTTATGAGCTTCTTTCCATATTTACTTGCCATTGTGGAGAAAAGTTTTGACCTTATTTATATTTCAGTGGTGTTAAAAACACTAGCTGTTTGATTTTAACCTTTCAAATGTTATACTTTTAAACTTTTCTTTTCTTTTTTTATGAAAAAAATTGAAGTTTTGGAATTGTAGTAGCCACTTAAACTTGTTTTTCAGTTATTCTAATATGTATTCAATTTTTTTGCCCAGGCATATGCATATATTCATTATGCCCATAAGGAATATTGTGCAGATTGCAATTACAACTTGTTACTTTAGTCACTTGACATTCAAATCCGAGTCTATAATGACACAGTAGCTGACACTAAGTCAAACACAAGGTCCTCTCTTTCAGATATGCCTGCCCTGTGCCTCACCCCTACCTCCAAACAATATGAGCTTTCCTTGTAACACCTCATATTTTTTAAAGAGAATTTTATAATTTATTTTATTAAGTTTATATTTTTGGGTTATCAGTGACCATTGACATGTCGATGGACTTATTGATAGAATTCTAGAAATTACTGTCGGTGAATTCACCGATGTGTCGATAAAGTCGTTGATGGTAATTACATGCATGCAGTTAATCCAAAATATTAGGCAGTTAATCAGTTTCGGATTCTAGGGGTAGTTATGATGGTATTTAAAGCTTAAAAATAATTTAAGAATGGAAAAGGAGTCCAAGAGGGAGACTTGTGACTAGAGAAAAGGGCAATGGTTGACTGAGAGTGAAGTGAACGCTGGGATATTAAGTGGAATTCTCGTTTCAAGTTCAGATTGCTTTCTAAACTTGAAGTTTTGATTGAACTTGTGAAGTTTTGGATTTTTTTCAAGTTCTTCATGATTTGTGTTTGACAAATTGTTAGTTAAAGTGAAATCTTTGAGTTTTATATGCTCCAATGGCAAATCCACGGTTTTACTGTATTACGAGTGAAACTATGGTTTGGGTGAATGATTTCTTCTTTATGAAAAGATTTTTAAGAAGTTTATATATGTAAATTATTTTTTGAAATGAATGGGAGCAATTCTATGTTTTGATCATTAGTAGAATTATCGATATGTCAATGATTCCACCGGCAGAATGAGGAAGATGAACAGTGCACATGCATGCAGTTTTAGTCACCAGCGGTGTGGATGACGCGTAAATGACATATTGGTGAGAATGACAAAGTAGTGTTATTCCATTGTTGGTAAGGTTTAACATGTTGGTGAACTCACCGATGGTCATTGGTGAGGTTGCCAACTTGTTTGTGAAGTTACTAATGGAATTTGCCATCTATGTTAGTTAAGTTTGCCATCTAGGGTTCGACGCATCAATGGGCCCACCGATGGTCATTGGTGAGGTGATCGACACTTCAGTAAGGTTGCCAATGGAACATATGATTTGTGAATTTTATAGTGATTATAGCCAAAGTATGCTATAGGAATTATAATGGATATTGAATGGTTTTAAAGTATTCATGTGATGTGGATGAAGGATCAACCATGCATATATTACTTAGGGTTAGTAAACCCTAATGCATGTGTATGAGACTCTTAATTATGATGTATGGGTACCCAAAGACAATGCATATAACACTCAAGGTCATAGGAACCCATGGTGCATTGGCTCTAAAAGTAAGTCATTAGCTATGTAAACTGAAAGAGTTTGGTATAAAATATGACCATGGTCATTATGCTTTTTAAGGATGTGAGTTATATAGAACCTTTTCGATAATTATGAAAATCAGAATCTCAGCACTAGGGTCCTTGAGCCCTAGTGAGCCTTTACTTTATGGTATGTATGAGGTGAGGCAGACTTAAGAAGAATTGAGGTTGTAATGTAATGACCTAATATATAGTAGTGTGGAGCTTCTAGATGAGGTCATAGTGTCTATAGAACCTTTATTAAGGGTTTTGCTCATGAATGACATAATTTGCATAACAGGTATGTACTTTTTCAATTGTGATGTATAATCTGGTTTTTAAAAGAATTCCTTGGTATGTTTGATCGAATTTTTATGTTTATTTAAAATTACTATCCCAATAAGTATTCTTGTATAATCAACATCCCTTATAGTGCAGGTGTTCGAATCGAGATTAGACGATATTGAGAAGGCCGTAACTACAGTACAGTTCTACCTTGTTATTATGAAGTTTATTTAATTAGGTTTGACTAAGCATGTGAGTGTGTCATTTTACTTTTATTAGTTTAGACCTTATTAACAAACAACCATGAACTTGTGGATTATGTGAATATTTTAAAATATTACTTATATCGATTTTTATTAAAGTTATAGTATCACATTAAAAGATTGTGAAGGTTGATAATCCTCATACCCCAAATCTTCTATTTCAATGATTTATTTTGTATATTTTACTGTTGCATTTAACAAGAAGGGAGAATGGAAGTTTGTATGATTTTCTTTTAAAAAGGAAGGAAAAATATATATTTCATGAAAAATTTGTGTGTAGAAAATAGTGGTGTGACACTCTTTGTCCTTTAGCCAACTTATCTTATGGAGAAACATTAGAACACAACAAGAAATTCAAGGCTGATATTAATTGAGTCAGGGTTTAAAGTGTGTAGCGGATTTGGGCACTCTAGCCAAAACTAATCCTATTTTAAGTGTGAGATTGGGCATCTCATTCTATTGTGGTCAAATCGACCGAAGATGCGATTGGTTGAGATGCTTGGGTTCATGCGCATCTCATTTTAATGGGTCCTATGAATTGCATTGCATGGGTGCCCACCATATGTATGAGTGGTAACAAAAACTAGCTCAAATTGGTGATGGGGATGTCCAATTCAATTAGGTATTATGTCCTCTGTGCTTTGTCCTGCTTAGTTCATACCTCTAAATCCAAATATAAATATCCATACTTGGAGCTCACTTCTCATTCCTTTTGGGTCATCTTATGAGAAGGAAGTTCGACCCATGAGAGAGATTTTTAGGAGTTTCTATATTTGGAGGTGACTCACAATGTTTGAAGCAACATCAAAGTTTAAATGAATATGTCCAATGGCAGATTAATTAGAACCCACTAGAAATTTTCTCACTTTACTTCGTAGCATGCAATTAATATGAAAAAGAAAGGGCAACTCTAGTAGCGTCAGGATTCTCTCATACATGAAGTTAGTATTGATGTTCTTGATGCTTAACAAATGGATATTGTGGCGCACGACAACCCCGATAGTGCAGATGCAATTAGGGAAAATAGTAAAGTTGAACTTTTTTATGCATATTATTTATGTTGTAATAATGTTTTTTAAATAAAAATATTTTAAAAGTTTTAAAATTAAATAAATTTAGATTTAAGGGCTGGGTGTTGAATATTTTAGAAACGGAAGTAGAATTTTTTGGAATTAATTCCAATTTACCATTGAATGAGAATTATCATTGGTAATAGAATTTTTTAAAAGAAATTCGGATGTTGCACATCAACCCCATTTTTAAAACTTCAAATTAATATAACTCTTTCTTTCGAACTCAGATATGTATGTTTTCGGCACCATTACGCTTCTAAATTTGAGCCCTATCAAACAAGATTTCACATGAGTACGCAATTTTAAACCTTTAAAGTGAGCCCCACCTATATAATGCGCTTCTCGAGGCTTAAATCGATATAAAGGGTAATAATTATAAAATAACAAAATTTTTTATTCTAAAACGGTGGGCTGAGAGCATGAATTGATGGAATGGCCTTAGCGAGGTGATTTTGATGATTCTAGCTAGAAACGGTTTGGAATTAACTTTCGTTAATTCCACCCACCTTCCAACTATGATTTCAGTTATTTAAGATAGAATTAGATAGAATCACTAGAATCTTACACAAATTCAGAAGCCAAATTATAACGACCATGAATTTTTGGTATGATTTTCTGCCTCTAATAAAGCTATTTTATAAGTTTTAAATAATTTTAAATTATTTAGAGGCAAATATTTGGCGAGTTTTTGTGTGAGAATGTTAGAGCTAGGAGAGATGAGCATAACGATTAGAAGAATGCGCAAAACGGAGTCAGGAGTAAAAGTTACGACCTTGAGAAACGTGCCACATAGGCGAGACCTACATGAAAAGTGAGGGATAACCTACCCATGTATAATCTAGTGTCGAAGGGCTTGTCAATACGAGTTCATTGGTAACAAAAATGTGTAATTTTGACTTCAGGTTAGGAAGTTATTGCATTTTGAGGTTAAGATATTATTTGAATATAATAATATCATATCGGATAGGATTGATGATGTAGCGGATAAGACCGATAATGAATCAGATTGGATCGATGACATAGTGGACATGACTAATGACATAGCGAATAAGATCAGTGATGTGTCGGATAGACTGACACATGCCAATCTTATTTACCATATGTCAGCCTCATGTCTATCTATTTTCTCTATCAATAGCGTCGAATTTTTAAGTTCTTCATATCCTCCCACGTTTCTTCATACTCTCCTACGTTCAGAAACTTTTTTCTTTGTTTCTCACTCATTTTAAGTATGTTTCAAGTCGTTCAAGGGGCGCTTTTGTCTAAATCAAGCATGCCGAACGTCATGGAAGGGCTATTTTTTGGTTAGACTTCTAAAGCCCTAAAAGTGGATGTCTAAGTGTGTAGTATCTGGTGTATCATCTTCGACCTCATGCAGAGAGCAAGGCAGAGACTTTTATCATTTCTTAAAGCATGATTATGAACTTTGGTTGTGTTTTTAACTGAATAATTATATGACTCTTGCATGTTATGCGTTATAATTACTTTCAAGTTATGATTTATGATTTCTGCACATATATTCGATTTGTTGAATAATTAATCGTTGAGATCAGATATGAATTATATACTATACGTTTATAATTCTATTATGTATATTTGATTAGTTGAATGAGTAGCTGCTAGAAGCGAATATGTTTTGTATATTGCATGCTTTATGATTACCTCATATATATGATTATGTTGGAAGCTGATATATTGTATATATTGTATGCTTTACGATTGCCTCATATATAATAATTTTATCGAATATTTATTTGTGGGATTTGATATAAATTATACACATTGGAGTGTGTGAGATAGGGACAATCTAACTTCACTGTTTTCATTGTGAATGAATACAATATGTTTGAAATACGGTTTTAAAGAACTCATCCTTGCTAAAAGGTGAATTCTCAAGATTATTTTTGAAAAGAAGTATAAGCATGGTGATCGAGTCACTGAAGTGGGACAAAGAAGGGGTCACTATCTTGTTGGAATGAGCGACCAACCTTGCCTTTGTAGTCATTGATAGTGACACCCTCATGACTTGTATAGGTAAAACTAGGGTTTTTAAAAGAATAAACAATGATTTAAAATGTTTTAAAAAAATTACCTTTTTGGAGTCTGGGAACTCTAGAATATTTTGATTATGAGTCGGGACTCAGGATTATGAGTCTGGGACTCAAGATTATGAGTCTGGGACTCAAGATTATGAGTCTAGGATGCAGGATTATGAGTTTGGGACTTGAGAATATTTTGGTTGTCCAAAACTATTGTTGGGTGCCCCGATAGAGCTCCGTTGATTAGATGAGGGCAAAATATTAAGCAAGTTAAGAATCAAATGCATGATACCTATTTTAAGTTGGTGAGCCCCTAATGAAGGGCAAGACCCTTGATTAACCCCTAACGAAGGACACCTATCAAGGCTACACACGTTAAGGTAGAGAGATCATAGGAAGACTCTCTACTCTCTTGATCCCAGCGCCATATGAACGCAGGTGGTTCTTCTCTCCATAAACACAAAGCATTTTACGATGATTCGTGGAGGAGTAAGAGGTTGCTACTTTGTACTCACAGCAAAGTCTATAGGATGGAGTAGGTACCTGAGACACTTGTAGTGAGCCATGAGAGCTTGCAAACACTATGAGCTTCTTCGATACGTATGAAGAAGCTTTAGGGGCGATTTTAGGTGAGAGGCACACCTTGTTTTTATGAAAAATAGTATATATGATATATGCTGTGAAAATTGCCATGTGTTTATTTCATGTCTGATAGTATAAACTTTCCTACTGAGTATTTTAAAATACTCACTACCCCCTAGACTTTGCAGGACTTGGCGAAACTTAGTGTCGGGGTAGAAGAGCCTACTTCTAGTTTTATTGATGTGATTTCTAGGATTTCAACCGCACCGAAACGATTAAGAACTTTTTATAATTTTTCTCTTGTGTGTTTGTACATGGATGATGGTTATTGGGGAAATTACTATTTTATTATCGCTTATAGCTCTAGTAGTAGGCACTGGTAAACTTCGATATTTTTATGAAAATAAATTTTATATGCTTCCAAAATCTCGGGGGAAGACACAAATAACCCCTTAAATTTAGATTCAGATTTAAATATGATTCAAATTTAAATTTAAATGATAGGTTATTTTGATTCAGATAAGACAAAACAAATGGATCCTAACGGGTTGTTTGGATACAAATTATTGGTTATAACAAATCTTGATTTATCTTAATCTAATTAATTAAATTCATTGATGAATCACTTTTATATTTAGTAATATATATTATATAAATCCGATTTACAATATATATATATATATATATATATATATATATATATATATATATATATATATATATATATATATATATATATATATATATATATATATATATATATATATATATATATATATATATATATATATATATATATATATATAGGCCCATTTAGGTGAGCTTGGGCTCACGTGCGGCTGTGTGAGCCCAGGCTCATTGGGCCGCCGGATTAATATCCGACAGCCTATGTTACTCAGGGGGCGTTTGCCTTGTAACGTGGGTCATTGGATATAAATTTGATGGCCTAGTAAACCTGGGCTTACGCAACTGCATGTGAGCTTAGGCTCACCTAAATTTTTTTCATATATATATATATATATATATATATATATATATATATATATATATATATATATATATATATATATATATATATATGAAGTACGAATCTCCTCGGGAGGAGATTACTTGGGAAAGTGAAAATCAACCAAAAATCTTGATGAATCTTACAATTCATCGTGAATTTAATATATTTAAGAATTTTTACATCCAAACATAATTTAGAGGATTTTCGCTTAATCTTGAAAGAATTGTGCTGATGAATCTTCATCTAAACAGCCTCCAAGACTAATAGGCAAGAAGCATATGACAATAACCATCAGTTCTTAATTGAGAATTCTCGTAACTTCCAACTTCCATATCACAGGGCCAAAGGGCAGAAGCAGTTAGTTGTGCATATATTTAGTCCATGACTTCAGGGTCAAGCTGAGGGGGACTTCTTTTGAACTTCATTTCTTTTCACATGAAAATTAATTGACGGGAAATCAGAACACGAAATCAACGTAAAGATGGCTTCACCGCTACTATTGGATGACCATTCACGATTTCAGAAGTATCAGAAGTCAATGTAATGTAAAGCAAATAATATACATGAGCCATGTTTCGGTTAACCAGGAATGTATAAATATCCAAAACCAATAGGGGGAATGTATTAGAACTACATTAGTGAATAATGTGATATATAGCTTTGTGTTTACGTGAAAGTATTTATCAAACAAGGGCCTATGCTTTAATATATTACCTTAAATTGATAAGAAGCAACATCATAAGATGACTCAATCTCAGTGATTTTAATAAGTGAGCCTTTCAATTTACACCATATATCTTAGTGTGCGGTATCATGCATGGATAGAGCTGAGTACATGGTGGCAATACGACTAAGATGAGAGAATAAGTGCGTTCATAAGTCATCCCCCATCCATGTTCTTCTCTACTTGACTAAAGCACTTTGCATTAAATGTTCTAACGTGGGGGATTAGCGCTAAGCTCGCAAGCACATGGCAAATGGCTCCTTTTGAGGAAAAACAAATTCAGTAATCTGTTCTGTAGGACCTTTATAGAAATAAATGTTCACAAGAAACTTTATATTAATTGATAAAGTAGTGATCATAAAGATCAAAGAAGTCTTATATTAATCAGTCAAAGATAATTTTTGGGACCCTTTAACCGTCCCAGTCTGTTCCGAAGTTAATTGGTTGATTTGATAGTAATTACTATTGGCAAACTATATTTATTAGGAAAACGTTAATATGCACGCATGCGCAATGGCGTATGCCCAGTGCACCGTGTGTTGTCATCAGATCCGATAGCATACATTTATCATGATGTAGGTAAGCAAATCCAAACCACACACATAGCCGAGCTCATATAATTAAACATGATGCTAATATGATATGGTTGTGTCTACTCTATTTCCTCCACATTGCCAATATTCTAGTGGTCACCCATGTGTTCATGTGGATATAACTTAGCTTAGCATTTTGCCCCCCCTCCCCTCCAAAAAAAAAAAAAAAATTTAGTTAGCTTAGCAGATAAAAAAAGGACTGAAATTCTTCACATTATTCCCTCTTTAATTAACTACTTAACCAATGAGGGGCTTTACCATTATTAAATGGGCTTCTCTACTGTAGGATGGCCGTCCTGTTATAGCCATTCCCCAACAATCTCAGCTTTGAAGACTTATGTCAGGCCATATTCTCAAACTCCTTTACTGACTACTTTTTGCCAACTCTGGAATGTCTCTGACCAACATGCATGGTTGTTATCTAGGCACTTCGTGTTTTGAGTCTCCCTAGAAACCATCATAAATTCATAATGTTAAACCATATATTTTTTTGTGGATTGAAGTTTACCTTTTACTCCAAATTATTAAATAAATAAATAAATAATTAAGTGATGAGTTCAGCTAACCTGCAATTTGTGTTAATTCAGATTTAACGGTTCAAATTGATAATACTCCCTCTATCTCACATTAATGGCTCCAAGTGGTTTTTTAAAATAAGCAAATTATATAGCTCGATTTTTTTTTAAAATAAGCCAATTATAGAGCTATTAATATGACCTAGGGAGTACTTAATACCGGCCCACCTTTATTACTCCCGCTTGCAATTTTCACATTGATCACGGCTGACGGATTTGATTAGTCTAAATCTGATCCTGTTTCTTACATAATTCAATAGCCAGCCATTAGCAACAGCACTCCTGATCACGTCTAGATTGGCTGCTGAAGAATTGACAGTATATGTCTATATGATAAGTTATCAATCAAAACTAATCAATTCAAACAATTGATAATAAGTTACAAGTCACAGTACAGGTGATATGCAATAGGGGCCCCCAGTTCATGTGGCAGGCTTTTGACACTTCGGTGCCCGAATTTGGCTCCGTCTTCGTCGTCATGTGGCACATGCATGCAATTGTGAGTGAAATCCCCGTTTGTACGGGTGCCGTGCTCAGTCCTTCTCTCCTCCGTTGCATTCTGTCCCAAGCTTCCGCCTCATGATTAACCGCAACTCTCATAATCTCATTGCTTATAAATACCATTAATCATCTCCCTCAACTTCCAAGTCCTACAGCTTCTTAACCCAAGGGTTTCAGCTTAGCTTTGTCTCTCTGATAGTGTACATCATTGTTCTATATTAGTGGAGACAAGCATGGCCAACCCTAATAGCTTTTGCATGATCTCTCTACTCCTCTTGGCTCTCTTCGGGCTAGTTGCCGGCGACTTCAATGTAGCGAGCTTTGGGGCGAAGGGCGACGGGCAGACGGACTCCACGCGGGCCTTTGTCAGCGCCTGGTCGGCCGCCTGTGACTCGGCTGGGCCTGCGACCATCACCATCCCCCAGGGGAGGTTCCTGCTCAAGGGGATTATCTTTCCCGGCCCATGCAAGAGCCGGATATCCATCAGGATGATTGGGACACTCCTTGCCTCCACCAACTATGCGTCCTACACTAGTGGGCAGTGGCTTCTGTTCAACCGGGTTAAAGGCATTAGCATCTTCGGCGGGAACCTCGACGGCCAGGGGGCCGGCCTATGGGCCTGCAAGAACGCCGGCAGGAACTGCCCCAAAGGCGCTAGGGTGGGTCACTTGGCAAACTTGAACCGAATTTCTGATCTTATTCAATTTCAATTGCTTTAATTAGATTTGGTCACATCTTATCAGCATCCTAACTTGTTTCATAAAAAGAGCGAAGAAACTACATCTCTAGGACCCACACATCATCCGGGTCCCACAGGGCCATACACTGATTCTCTAAGCCCGGATTTTTTAACCACTGAGCTCTGTGGCTGATTGATTTGTTTTAAGTGATAGTTGACATTGAATAAGAGTTCTATAGGAACACCCCTGAATAATTTGCCCATGCATTATTAGGTTAGTCTATAGCGGATAACATGCAGAAACATGCAATTGATTGATTAATGCGCAATACATGTGGAACGTTCATAAGTTCGTTTATTAATTACAAGTAACTGATTGATTAATGAACTTGGTCCACATTATATATCACGTGAGAGTCATAAGTAAATTCGGTAGTAATTTTTAATAAAGAATGTATTCCAATTTCTTACCGATTTACCATTTTCAAGGAGTTTCATGAGACGACAAGCATGGAATTATACTGATTGGCAAGCTCAATTTCAATGGCAAAGCTTCATTTTGATGACATACACGTAGTGCACAAAATTCACAAAAAATCATGATTTTTGTGCAAATTTTGTACACTACTATGCCGTTGATTTGAGGCCAGCAACGGCTGATGAAACTCTCACCGGTGGATTTCTAAACTTGCGTAATTGGGTGAATGCAGTCTCTAACCTTCAGCAATTCGGAGGACGTATTAATCAACGGCTTGAAATCCATCAACAGCCAGTTCTACCACTTGGGCATCAACGGCTGCAAGAACGTGAACATCCGTGGGGTCCAGCTAGTGGCCCCCGACAACAGCCCCAACACCGATGGCATCCACGTCCAGAAGTCCTCCGGCATCACCGTCGTCGACTCTGCCATGCGGACCGGCGACGACTGCATCTCGATTGGCCCCGGGACCACCAACATGTGGATCGAGCGTGTCACCTGTGGGCCTGGACATGGCATCAGGTGAGACAATTAGTTTGACACCAATTTAGCGGACTCCACCAGCATAGGTTTATGAAATTTTACATTAATAATAATAATAATATTTTTATATTAATAATTTTATTTAATTTTTTAAAATAAATTATTTTAAATAAAATAAATAATAATAATAATAACAATAATAATGATGATGATGATGATGGTTTTTTGTGATAGCATTGGGAGCTTGGCGGCGGAACAGAACGAAGCACCGGTGCAGAACATAACGGTGAAGACGGTGGTGTTCACGGGAAGTGATAATGGGGTGAGGATCAAAACATGGGGGAGGCCCATTGGCAGCTTGGTGAGAGGGGTGGTGTTTCAGAACATTGATATGAGAAATGTCAAGAATCCTATTGTCATAGACCAAAACTACTGCCCAGGAGGCCGAAACTGTCCTCGCCAAGTAAGTCTTGTAACTAAATTATAATTCATCTGATCTAAATTAATAACTTCATTTAACAAAAAAGTTTCTTTTATATTTAATAACTTTAATTTGTTAAATTAATAATTTTATTTAATAAAAAAGTTTATTTTATATTAATAATTTTAATTTATTAAATCTAAGTGATTTGAGTACTTAAAAAATAATATTATAAACTTATTTTCCCTTTTGCATTTAAGTTTCACCATTCAATAAAACTAATAATTTTTTAAATACAACCATTAATATAAGACAGAGGGAATAATTTGATAAGTATCTAATCATTCATCGTCATTATATTACAGCTATGAATATAACGAGAAACTATCGAGGTTTACATGTCCATGTGCTTTTTAAGTAATCCCTACCAGCCAAGCTTAACTTAAAACCGCAGCAAGAAGTCAGTAACGGGTCTTTTAGAGGCGGCTAGTGTCTTTACCGGCGCTTCTTAAGATGTTTAGCAATAATAATAAGAGTATGTACACATTGGATCGATGAAGAATTAGGGAGTGAACAAGTGATCTCTAATTACTGGGTTCTTGGTGTAATCAGCAATCTGGAGTGAAGATTAGCGGGATTCAGTACCGGAACATCGCCGGGACATCGGCAACACAGGTTGCAGTGAAGTTCGACTGCAGCAGCACCAACCCATGCAGCGGCATCGCACTGCAGGACGTGAAGCTCACATTCAACAACCAACGGGCGCAGTCCTTCTGCAGGAACGCAGTTGGAACTGCCCGTGGAACTGTGGACCCTCCCAGCTGCCTCTAGACAGAGCAAGAACAAGAAACTCCAGTTCATATTGAGTAATTGTGCTGTGCCCCACGTTGATGACGAACCAGATCGCCTGATTTATATACGGTGATTCATGCGTTCGGTGGGACTTGTAGGTTTTTCCTTTTTACTTCCTTTCAGTGCGCGATATGTAGGCAACCTTGTTAGTTGGCTTTGAACTGGAACTCACTTTGGTTCAGTGAGTGTACGACCATCGAGGACATCGGCCATTAGGAATAGAGGGTGGGTGACCCCGATGAGTCATGGGGGTTGCTAGCCTGATCAAGTGCTTTTAGGATCCAAATGGGGAGGTTGCTGGCATGATTTGAAAGTGGAAGTTGGGGAATTAAGCTGCAACATTATTTGCTCTCATTTGTGATTATCAAATTGTTACTACTCCAAGTACTTCTTTTCCTAGCTCCCAACGCCTCTTTGACTGAGTGTGTTTCAACCACTAACTGCGTACTCATGCGCAGATTTAAATATTAGAGAACAAAAAAAGAAACAAAAGAAATTGTAACGAGGAATACGCAGAAGAAAAAAATGTTTTACTATGTTCACCATGCCAAGGATGTTAAAAAGTAGTTGAAGTCAAAGGTTAAGGGTATTTTTTAATTTTTATTTAATATATGGGCACTTTAGGTAATCTTACCTCATCTTCTTATACCTATGGTAAGAGGCTTTTTTTGTTCAGCAACAGTAAAAATGAAAAACAGAGCTTTTCACCCTCCTTTTGTACTCTACTTTGCCAAAAGTAAAAAGCTATATTTTTTTTATTAAATCTTCTTGTTTTTGCATCTATTCTTTTATTCTTTTTCAATCAACACCAACAAATTTGGTAGCTCAGGTTATCTAGCAAACCTATTGGGTTCCCTAATATACCATAGTTTTGAACTTAAGTTCTTCACCGGATAAGCTGTAGTTGCTGACATTCAATAAGAAAAGCTATGATTTTTAGAGCACACAAATAAGAATATTTTTCATATAACGATCTATAATAGTATATTGAAGAAGGTTATGAATAAATACAAAATAAAAAAGAAGTAGTCACTTAGAATGAAGAAAAAAAAAACATGCAAAGAGCACAAGAAGCAAAATGCAAAAATCCTATTTTACATACAACAAGTGGTGAAAAAAGTAATTTTTTCAAGAATTATAGCTTGCACAAAATCTAAAGAAATAAGAAAAATTTTGAAGAATGAGCTTCAAAGAACCGAAAAAGTAATCTCTATAAAGCTTCAAATTTTGTGGAGAGATTTTGATTAATAATAAAATATAATGAAAATGTGCAAGATTTAAATTTTAGAGTTGCTAAAATTATTAATCAAATTAGAAGTTACAGAGATGGTATTCTGGATAAGAAGATTGTGCAAAAAGTTTCAAAAAGCATGAGAACTAAACTTGAGCATGTTGTGTCTGCTATTGAAGAGACAAGAGATTTATCAAAATTGAAAATAAATAAGTTGATGAGTTCTCTTGAAATAAAGTAAGAATGAAATTTTTACTTAGTTCATTCATTGAGCAAGTTTTTCAATCCAAATTAATTTTTAAGAAGAAAAAAAAGAATGGAGGAATTTTTTTTTTAAAAATAATTTATTTTAAGGTAGAGGAAGGGGAAACCAAGGAAATGATAGAGGTTATGGAAGTGACAATGTTTATGGAAGAGGCAAATATGAAAAGCAAAGTAACAGTCGTTTTATTTGCAAAAAAAAATAATCATGTTGGTGATAATTGTAAGAGTTTAATATTCATCTAATCAACTTAGTAAATTAATACATTACTCTTAAAACTTGTACTTAGAAAATAAAAACCTAATGACTAACCAACCAACCTAATTTTTCATAGAAGGACAAAACACATTACACTGAGACATCACTACATAAGAGAGCTAGTGAAGAAAGGTGAAGTTGAGACGAAGTTTATTAAGACCAATGATCAATTAGCCAATGTGTTTACTAAGGTAGTAACAATTAAGAAATTTGTACACTTTAGAAACCTAGTAAAAATTACAAATTAAGATAGGGATCTTGAAAGCTTGTCATAGTCAAACGATCAAGGGTACTTTATAATTTTTATTTAATATATAGATAATGATATTCACACAACAAAAACACTCATAAAAACTCCCACATGAGTTTTAGTTGAGCTTAACAAGTGGGCCTCACACAAAGTTCACTTGGGCCCAATTATTAAGTCCAATCAAAATTCATGTGAAAGTTTTTGTTGAGTGTTTTTGTTGTGTAAATATTATTTTTCTTAATATATGAGCACTTTAGGTAATGTTATGTCATCTTCTTGTGCCCACCGTATGAGGATTTTTTGGGCTGCTAGCTTGCTACAGTAAATGTGAAAAATAGATTTTTTCAGCCCCCTTCTGGTTCACTTTGCCAATAGTAAAAAGCTATTTTCTTTCTATTAATTCTTCATGTTTTTGCATCTCTCTTTCTTCTTTTCCCATCAACACCAACAAAGGAAAGGGCAAATAGTATGAATAAAATAAAAGGGATTAATACAATTCTTCTCCCATAAACCCATACTTCTCCAAGCTATAAGCTCTAATGTTTTACATTGCCAATTTTTCAAGTTATTGTTATTGAGAATTTGCCCAAAATAGACTTCACATATATAAAAATGCACAAAATGTGTAGGTCTTTAATAATTCTCAAAATAGAGCTACAAATATGTATATTGACTCCCTTTTTCTCAACTAAAGGTCTATTTTCTTGCTTTTCCCACCAAACAACCTTTCCTCTAGCTCTTGCTCTGAGACCCATCTTGCATTCAACTTCACCTTCACCTTCACCTCCGCCTCCTCCTCTACCTCCCCCCACCCCCCTTACTCCTCCTATGCCTACTACTCATTCTTATCTTGCCCTCTTCCTTCCCCCTTCCATCTCCTCCCACTTCTCCTTCTCCTTCTCATTCTCCTCTTGCATCTCCTTTCCTTTCCTCTCCTCATCCTCATCCTCTTTCTTCTTATCCTCTTCCTCCTCATTTTTCCCCCCAAATTCCAATGAGTGGCAGCAAGCTAGCTATGAAGTCATTAAAAAATATTCCTTCATACCCCTGATCTTACAAAATGGATCTATAAACACTTTCAACTACTTGAAAAGGAAAAAATATTTTATTATTACTTGATTATAAAATCTCAATTTTCAAGCTATCAAACTACCAAATTGACATACTCCTTACTAGTTCAAAGCCAAACTGCCAAACAATGAGTTATATATGCACATTGAAAGGGTTCTTTCTTCTCTGATGCCTGTTGTCTCATCCCAAGCTAAGAGCCTATTGTGGGAGATAACTCACAATTTGGTAGTTTGATAGTTGAGAGCTTAGAATTAAGTGAAAATGAAACCTAATTTTTTGTTTAAGCAATTGAAGGTGTTCATAATTTATTTTTTTAAGATTGAAGCTTACACACACACACACATACAC
Source organism: Saururus chinensis (assembly GCA_035235625.1). Classification (NCBI taxonomy): domain Eukaryota; kingdom Viridiplantae; phylum Streptophyta; class Magnoliopsida; order Piperales; family Saururaceae; genus Saururus; species Saururus chinensis. The sequence continues at coordinate 60,208,619 of CP141140.1, forward strand.
ACACAGATTTCTAAATTGAGCCAATGCTGCCAAATTTTGGGAAGGAGGTGGAGGTGAAGGAAGAAGCGACAGAAGAAGAGGGGAAGGAGATGGTGGAGGGGGACGGGGAGATAGTGTAACGCTCGCCCATTTTTGGATAATATAATATTAATGATCCTGTCTGACGTGCGAAATTAGTACACACGAACCGGACTGACGGGCGTTAATCGTGAAACGATCGTATGCTCAATGTAGAAAACGTCGGAGTAATTGCACAGCCAAGAAAATAAAAACATATTGAGAAAAAGTTTATAACATAAGTTTAATATACATACCAAAATTTTCTGTACATGGAGCCAGTAGTTATAAAAACATGATTATCCTGGCACATCATGTCTTTACACGTTGGTCACATATATAATTACATTATGTAGAAAACACACAACTACTTGAAAAACTTTTCTTCTTTCCCTTCCTCCATCGTCGCAACATCTGCAAGGGCTGGGGGTGCATGAGTATATTTATACTCAGTAGGTTTGTTTAAAAATCTAAAAGAAATGCTAAGCAAAAACATCTTTTAAAATCAAATCAAACAAATTCACAAAATCAATCAAATCCACAAGCCGCGATACCCAACGGCCTACCTCCGCGCTCATGGAACAACGGAGGCCACTAAGGGAAGGAGTTTCCCCATGATGCTCCACCCTGCGCGCGCCACTAGCCGATCATTTTTTTTTCGGCGGGCATCAAAACAGTGTACGAAATCACAACACTATGTAGTACGTACAAAATTAATCGATATACGTAGCAAAATTGTCAAATAATTCAAGAGAAAATCCATTCATCGGTTAAAACAAGTATCATACTTATACTTGAATCAAATACTTCAAGAAAGATGGGCTCAAATCAGCAAAGCAGTTATTTAGAGTTTAAAACACCCTACCTTAGCCTTGAATATAAAATTCGTCAATATAAAGACTCCAGAAGATGAAAATAACCCCACCACAGTGTTCAGTACGTTCGCTTTAGTAGAGAATGCCTTTTGAACGGGCAGAATAGGGCTTGAAATGACTCAGAAACAGCAAAAAGAAGAAAGGGGAAGATTAGGGAAGAGGCACATTTTTCGAGGTCTTAGAGGCATCTCCTTGAGAAAATAACACTTCCGGAGCGTAGAGCACCCTTGAATTAGTAGGAAACGGGTCTTGGAACGTGAAAATCGGACTTAAAATGGGTCAGAAATGAAGAAAGCAGTGAGAGGGGAAATCTGCAGAAAATAATGGCCGGAATGGGTTTAAATAGGGGAGGAGGAGGAGTTTTCCGGCGGGCGCCGCCGCCGGAACCGGTGGGCACCTGCCGGCGCCGCCACAAAAATGGGCGGCGCCCACTGGGGCCGCCGCGCGCTGTGGGCGCGCGTGACGAACGTGCGTTCGTCACCGCGAACGCGCGCTCGTCGCGCGTTCGTCGCGCGCGCCGCGCGCGTTCGGCGCGCGCCGCGCGGCCTACGCCGCGCGTTGCGCTGCGCCGCGCCGCGCCAAGCCGCCGAAAATATAATTTTTTTCTTTATTATTTATTTTAATTTCTAAAAATTCCAAAAATCGTAACTTCCTATCCCGAACTCCGATTTGCGCGTTCTTGGTACCGTTGAGTTCGTATTCACGAGCCCTACGATTCAAGACCACTAAAGAACCATTTTACCTAAATTTCAAAAGTGGGTCCTGCCGGTTGAACACGTTTCCCGAGGTCATAACTTTTATTCCCGACCTCCGATTTACGCGTTTTACGACTCGTTACACTCGTCTCCACAAGCTCTACCATACTCTTCTAAAATATTAACTCGTAAAAATCTCTAAAATATTAAAAACTCCAAAATTATTTTTACTGAAGACATAAAATTTTACCGAGAATTTAGAGTCGTTACAGATAGAGATGGAGATGGAGAAGAAGTAGGGGGAGGCAGAGGCATAGGAGACAAAGGGGAGCTAGAGTGGTGAAAAGGGCAGAGAGAAGCGAGGGGAGGTAATTTAGTGAGAAAAGTGAAAAAATAGACCTCGAGTAGAAGGAGGAGAGGGGGTAATTGGGCTTTTATTGTCACATGTGTGCTTGTTCACATATGTAAAGTATTATTTTAAGAACTAATAAAGATATGCACATAATTTAGGCATTTTAATAAACATGGAGTTTATGTTTAGGCAAATCATATTTGTTGTTAGGTGAACTTTTATTCTTGAAGTAAAGGGACTAAAAGGATGTGTATGTGATCCCAATTTTGCAAGATAATATAGACCAATTCAATTTTGCAAGATAATATAGACCACTAAATGACACAATCAACATTTAGTGAAGCAAGATTTAAGTCAAGTGATTTTGCTCCAAATTCGAATGGTTCCACCTCTTCCATGCGGCGAGTAGCTCATTCAGTGCTATGAGTCAAATGTATATTCAGACTACTTATGATGGTTCCCATCTTCACCACCAATTTGTCACACTCCTAAGTCATCTCTTCCCTTCCCGGCCTTTTCCACCTTGAAGTTGAATAAAATTCTTCATGTTCTTATATCCATGCATGTTTACTATTGAAATGGTTGTTATAAAATTTGTTTATGCGTCTGGTGTTCTTATTCAGGGCTACAAGTGGATTCTTTTTCAAAATTTCTGCAATAAAGGCCTCTATCCAGTTTCGAAATAAGCCAAAAATCAAGTAACTCTATTCGAAATAAGCCAAATCAAGTAACTCCATTCGAAATAAGCCAAAAATCAAGAGTTTTACCATGGATAAATTGAAATCTCGAAGATCCATTACCTTAGCACTTGATTAAGCTCGGATTTGAGGGTCACCCTTCTTGAAAACCTTACAAACACATTGAGTTTGAATTAAACTCCATTCAAAATCGATTTACCAAAGAAATCCCTAATTAAAACTTAGATCTAGGGCTTGTTGAACATAAAAATCGAATTTTGAAAGCTAGGGTTTGTAGTAAAATCCAAATCAATAGTTTTTGATATCCAAAAACGAATTGAAACAAAGGGGAAATGGTAGATTTAGAAGAAAGCTTGGGTTTAATGCTTAATTAGAGTAGGCTTACCTTAAACACATTCTAAAGTCGAGCCTAATTGGGGATTAGGCCTGACCTCTCCTCCTTAGCCTATTCCCAAAAATGGAAATGGCTCAGGTTTGGCCTTTTATAGTAAGGGTTGGGGTATGTATGGGTAAGTTATGGGGTATAAATAGAAAAAGTAGGCTAAAAATGGGTATTTTACAAATTTAAGCACTAATTAAGTCTAAAAAAATTCTAAAAATTTTTGTATGACCTTAGGTAGATGTCTGGGTTCATTTGACCCAAAAACTAAAATTTCAACGATGGGGCCCACAGGGGTCCCGCCAAAACCCTAATTTTCGGGAAAATAGTGAAAATTCAGAAAAATTCTAAAAATTCACATTTGTTTTAAAATTACCTAAAACCACTAATATTAATGTTAATTTTGGTTAAAACCATCATAAACATTATTTATTCATAAAATCACCGAATAAATCAGAAAACACGTTAATCTCACGATAACCAATAATTAAAGAAAACCAAAAACCGGTTTAGAGATGAGGGTCCATACAGTATGATTGCATCTTCTCAAAATAAATATGTAGTTTATGATTATTTTTGTGTCTTCAAAGCTACGTAATTGTCAGTTAAACATTTGTAATAGGCAGTTGATAGTTGCCAAATTTAAGTTTTCGTTAATTTCCCTCTCTCTCTCTCTTTATATTGTTCAATGTATATATTGAAATAGACATAATCACACATTATATGTGTTATTGCCTTTTTTTCTATAATAAATCCAGCAACTGTCAACTGTAAATGACACAAGCCACAACCAATGTCACTTCACTCTACATGTGCAGTGGAGGTTGATGACTCAGATCTTTTCTAAGGAGCTTATTTGGAAAGGGCATTGTTTTGTTTGGTTGCAACTTTCGTCTTATAAATATTGTTGAGCCTCATGATAGAATTGTGTTTGTGAATGAAAATTTGGATCTAAGTGTCACCATTATTTGGACTTATCAATATGCCCGCGTCATCACTCATAAAGTGTAAGGTCCCTGATTTTTCTATGATTTTTTGTAATTTTTCTAGTCATTTTCGGCAGGAAAATGTGACGCTTCGGCGTATTTGTATTTATGTATTCATACCCCATATTTATACCCGTAGAGTTGGGTGTGGGGCTTAGTCGCAGGCCGCGGGCCTTGCTGCGCGCTTACGGCGCGAAGTTTGGAGCTATAGCGCGTAACCAGTGAGTTAACGCGCATTGGGGATGTAGATGTAAAAATTAAAAAGATTTAACTATATATATCTTCCTCCCCATCAGTTTTCACAGAACCGACATTCCATTTGACGTCCAGTGAGTTTTTGAGAAAACCCGAGGGCATATCCGGTCACTCCGTTCTCCCTCCTCCGTCATCAGATTCCTTCGATTCTTGTCAGGATCTACTTTGCCTCACCGCCACGAGTCCGTAGGTACCAGCTATAACCGCCGCCACAGCCTCTTCGCTCCTCCACGAGGTACCGAACCTTTTTTCGGGTTTCTCTCTCCTTAAATCCCATTTTTGCACTGTGGGTGTACGATTTTGACATCGTTTGCGGCTGCTCTCAACTAGACTTATGTTTAGTTGGCCGCTAGGAACCCATAGGCACTGGCTAGAGCCGCCGCCATGCTTTCTTCGCTTTGTGGTGAGCTACCGATCTTTTGGTCGGGTTTTTGTTACTATTTGCATCTCACTGTCCGTGGATGTTTTGGATGCCAATGTGTTTCCGATTGTCGTCTGGCCACCGGATGGACTCCGTCCAGCCTACCTCGACCCAGTGTCGGTAGGGGGTTGCCATTTCCGACCCCGCCTTGCCCCTATTGCCTCGCTCCGCCCGATTAGACGCTTTGGGTGCGTCTCGGGCCGTGACCATCGGCGAGCTGTATGCTAATTGGCCATTATGGGCTCTGCCCCGGCTCGGCGACAGTGAGGGTTAGCCCCACTTGGCCTAATTATATTACCGCTCAGAATGGGCCGCTTGTCATTTGCCCTATACCGTGCGAGATGCACAGCTGCCCGCACCATGGGTTTTGGTTGTGGGTGGCGATCGGCAATGTCGCTGCTTAGATTGGCCACAACTAAGGGCCTTAGCCCTGTTGGCTTTTGTGGGCCTTGGGTTGTCTCCGTTCAGCCCTCTCCCCCGCCCTTTTGGGTCGCGTGTGCATGTGGCCACGCAGGTACTTTTGGGTTTAGGCGCCGCATTTGCGCCGCCTGACCATCGGTTGGCTTTGCCACCTATTGGAGTTGACACAGAGCCATCCTCCACCTCTCCTCTGTTCTCGAGCGTTGCCCCACGCTCTCCGCCCGTATGTGGGCCTTTGTTGACCGAAATCGTTGCCGTTGGGTGCTGTCCACGGCCGATTTCAATGTCTTGTGGCCGGCTAAGCACGTCTTAGCCACCGGCCCATCTTCAGTGAGTACACCCTCGACATCTAGTCGCACCGCCACATATGTTGGCACGATATTTCTCCCGGCCGCCCTAGTGTGCCGCCGTGGATTGCGGGTTTTACCGCATTGATTTCTGACACCCTGTTTGGCCGTGACTAGTTCCGGCGCTTCCTAAAACCCTCGGGACAACAGCTCTCTCAGCCAGGCAACGGTTTTGACCGCCAACTCCGCCGCCGCCACCGCCACCGTCGTGTGCTCGCCATCAAACGTCATGATTACGAGGTAGGGGAGCTTTGAACTTGTAAATTCATGAAGCATGCTTTGAATGAGTAGCAACATGCTAGGATTGTATGATTCCATGCTTGGATGTTAAGTAACGATCCGATTGCATGATGTGCGTGTAAGCATGATTGTATGGTATGATTGATATGCATGAGATGTATGCACATCTTATGGATGTGGATTACGTATGCGCTAGCGATGGCTAGCAAATATGTCAGTATGCTACGTATGAATTATGCCTGTGCTAGTGATGGCTAGCGTTAATGTTTGGAGTATGTATGTGTTATGCATATGCTAGTGATGGCTAGTGTGCATGTTTGAAGTATGTATGAATGTGTGTGTTTGTGCTAGTGATGGCTAGCATGTATGTTTGACGTATGTATGCATGTGCTAGTGATGGCTAGCGTGCATGTTTGTAAGTTACGTATGTATGACCATATGTGTGTGTTATACGTATGTGTGATAGACATACCTATGTGTGATGGCTTTTTGCCTATGATATGGATATGTGTAAGTGTATGTGGGTAGAGGTATGGGTGATGGACAGTAAGAGGTGACAGAGGTTTTGTCTGAATTTGGATACGGTTGTGTAAGCGTATGATAGAAGATAAGCATATGACGGGCAAGGATTAGAATGGATCGGATTGGGTTGGATTGTATGTTGGGCGTTTGTCAGACAGTAAGAGTGTGCATAATTGTACAAGCATAACGTACAAATTATGAAGTGAAAAGTAAGTATAATAATAAGTGAGATATAAGTAAGAGGGCAGCAACTGGGTTGGCTCTGAGGAGCGTTATTTGAGGATGTCAGTGTAAGAGGATTTGGCCATAAGATGGATGGCGAAGTATGTAAGACTGTAAGGGTTTGGTGTATGATGAGTTTTGTCCATGATGTGGACGGGTAAGTGAAGTTTGCTGCCCTGACGAACTTGGGTTTCGGATCGGGCTCAGCTTCAATTTGACCAGTCGAGGACTGTGAGTTTGTGTGGCATAATTGTACCGCATAATGTACTTAATTCAAACTTGAATTATAAGCACAACTAATGATAGCGTTGTGAGTTTGAGACCTGAGGGTTCAACGGATTAAGTTCCGTGTTTGAGCTGGCCGCTAATGAGTCGGCCGAGCTTTTATCATGTCTTGCCATGGTGTTTATCCTGCGGGATGTTGTCTGTGTGCTATATAGAGCACCGGACGTCTGATGCTCTGCTGAGAGCGACATTGTGTCTGATTTGGTCTGCGTGCTGTATCAGCCTAGACGTTTGATGCTCTGTTGAGAGCGATGTACGTTTTTGACTTTGTCTGTGTGCTGTATGAAGCCCAGACGTTTGATGCTCTGTTGAGAGCGTTGTATGATTCTGCCCAAGAGTGGTACTGTATGTTTCTGCCCAAGTGGCACTGTATGTTTTCTGCCCAAGAGTGGCAATGGCACTATAAGACCCATTATGGTGGGCAATTCTCTGACACTATAAGACCTATTATGGTGGGCGATTCTATGGCACTATAAGACCCATTATGGTGGGCAACTGTATGACCCCTTATGTGTGGGTGTTTATGTTTGTGCACTCAGGTAAGTAGTATCATGGATCTACTCTTACCTGTTTGATCCAGTGCCCCATAAGCATTGGTGTGCCTTACCTTCGGAAAAGTCCATGGCGTCTAGTCACTCCCCGGAGGTTAAGGTGTTGCCCCAGTGGCATTCTTTTCCTTTTCGACGCTGGAGCCTATTAGTTGTAATGAGCTTCAGTGGTCGTTGATATGTGTACGATTATGTGTATGAGTACGACTGTATGAGTGTGAGTACGACTGTATGTGTTTGAGCAGGATTGTAAGAGTATGTATGAGCAAGACTGTAAGAGTGTGTATGAGCAGGACTGTAAGCATATGAGTATGAGCACGACTGTAAGAATATGAGTACGATTGTGATAATATGTTTCTGAGTAAGACAGTAAGTGTATGATTTTGAGGAAGATTGTACGAGTAAGGTCGTACGAGTATGATGGTACGAGTAAGATCGTATAAGTATGCGTATGTTGTGCGAGTATGCGTACAATGGTACAAGTAATTTTGTAAGACCCTGGATAAGGGTGCTTGTGCAAGTTTAATTTGATGGCACGATGGTGCCTTTGGTATGTCTTTGGCACGATGGTGCCTTCGGTATGTCTTTGGCACGATGGTGCATTTGGTATGTTTGTATGAGTTTGAGCATGATATTGATCCTAGAGTCAAAAATTTGCGTTCTTGGGCTCGTTGCAACTATTTCTCCAAGGCCTATGAACAATTTAAAATGTTTAAAAGAAGATTGAGGCTAAAACAACATCAATTTGATACTCAAAACTTGTTATGCCAATAACTCAAAATAGGTTCAAAGGTTTATTTTCTAAAATTTTGAGGGTGTTACAAATACATACATATATGAGTTGAGACTGATATGGGTATAGGGGGTGGTGCGCCCACTACATAAAATTTCTATATGTATCAGCCATACCATATTGATATGGCCAACACATATCAAAATATTTTATTTAGTTATTTTTTAGTTTTAAAATTATTATTTACCAAAAAATTTTCTAAAAATAAAAATATGATTCAAACCTAATATCTTTGAAAGTTTAAATATGACAATATTTTTGTTAAATAAAAAAAATTAAAATTATATAAGATTAATATAAATAAGTCCATATAATTTATATAATTATTTTTTCTAAATATAATACTTTATAATTATCCATTTACTTAAACTTTTAACATAGGTTTCTTTATAATTTTTCTTTTACTCATATTAAATATTTTTTTTGGTTTTAAAATAAATTAATTTCGTAGCACTTAATATAAAACAGAGAGAGTTATATAGTTCTAAAATAAACTATTGGTCGATACATATTTTTATACTCTAAAGAAAATACTATAATAATATAATATTAATTATATTATTATTTATATATATCATAAGGTTTACGCCAATTTTAGCACATACCTAACATATAATCCGCACGTACCCGGATCATCGAAACTATAATCAATATCGATACGCCTACGGTCTCCCATGTTCCCAGTACGCGAGTGGGCTCCATCCCCGCCACTCTTCCCTTCTAGGGTTGAAGTAACCTTCACCTCCAGCCGCCCGACCCGAGCAGCCGCCGGCGGGAAGAAGGTCGATCATGTCGTCGGGTAAGCGGATCTCCCTCTTCGTCCCCGGGTCATCCAGCTCCGGCTCTAGCGCGTCTGGGGACGGCATCCTAGCTAGGGTTTCGAGCTCTATCTCCCAGTCGCGCATCGTCCACAAGGGTAGGCAGGTGGCCGGAGACGCTGCCTTCACCACCAAAAAGCTCATGAGGAGCACTGGAAAGGCCGCATGGATAGCCGGGACCACGTTCCTGGTGCTGGTGGTCCCCCTCATCATCGCCATGGACCGGGAGCAGCAGCTCAACGAGCTGGAGATGCAGCAGGCCAGCCTCCTCGGGGCGTCTCCTTCTTCTGCCGCCTCCTTCCCTCCTCCCCAGCCGGCATCCAAATAAGGTGTGCCTTCTGTAGCCCCTTTTCCTGCGTTTTTAATTTAAAATTCGCAATGATTTGATCGATTCGCTGTAGAAGTCTTCTTCTTCTTTCGTATTTTCTGGTTGTTTAATTTTTGTGAAAAAATAGATATAAGTTTTTTGTTCGAATAAACGTTTGATTCTTGATTTTTGTAATAAAGGATTAATCTGGTAATTTCAATTAACCTATTTTAGAAGATAATTGGTATTTGCATTAATTTTGGCCGGTTATGTTGTACTTTTAGTCTTATCATTTCCTTGGGAAAGAATTTGATTGCCACTTGAGAGAAAATCTGGTTTAATTTAAGTGTTTTAATTTTAAATTTGGCATGATGGGGCAATTATGGTCGATGTAGAATGTATCATTCCTCACTAGTTGATAATGATGAAGTTTGCTAGTTACGTGGTTCCTTATTTGCATATACTGATGGTCTTTGTTCTCCATCTTTAAGAGAACTAATTAAATTTTGTGGGAACTTGGCCATTTTCTTCTCCCATGTTAATTTTTCATTTTGGGGATGTGAGGGTCGACAACCATGGTCTAGACCTGTGTGCTCTTACAGCATATGTAGCTGATTAGAACTAGAAACCGCCAAATTCTATTATTTTTTATAATATGAAGAAATTTGGTAGTATAAAGCCAACCATATCTTTGTTTTCCAGTTGGGTTTATGAATATGAGAGAAAGAACAGTGAGGAATTGGAGCTGATGTGTCCTTCATACCATCTATTATACGGAATTCTCAAAACTCAAACAAAGTAACCCATTTTAGCAATATACACCAATCTGAGTGTTTGGCAAGCATTATCTCATGGTGCTTGTCCTTTGTCTCATGTTTTGACCTAGTGCTCAAGGACATGTTAGATGATGGTAAGTGACATCTTATAGGCTCTAGATTAAGTTATTGCCCAAGTAACATTGTCAAATAAGATAATGCCAATTCCGTTCTCTATCATATTTTCCAGGATGAGTAAACTCTAAGGGTTGTTCGTTGCATTGGTTCGCATTTGCATTAGTTTATGGGAGAACATGGTGATAAGCTCAAGGGCTTACAGTGTTGTAATTGACATTTGGTTACTTGATAATTACTTGCTTTTGCTTTCATTCAGTATGGCTAATTAATTTAATCATATTTTTAACTTGTATGTGAATTTTGTGAATTAGTTCTTAGTTACTTTAGGGGTATAAAACTTATGAGTCATACTCTGAAGTTACGTGAGAGAGTGGTTGAAAAACGCTTGCGGAAAGTTACTAAGAACGAGTTTGGTTTTATGCCAGAGAGGTCAACAATCGAGGCTATTTTTTTGTTATGACAATTAGTTGAGAAGGATAAGGATATGAGACAAAACCTCTACATCTCCTTTATTGATTTGAAAAAAGCTTACGATAGAGTGCCTCAAGAGCTCATTTAGAGTGTCTTGAAGAAAGGAGTTATAAAATGTTACATCGATATTATCATAGATATGAACAATGAGATAGTGACCAGTATCAAAGATATGAGCAATGGGGTAGTGACCAGTGTACAAACAATTGAGGAAGAAACCAAGGAGTTCCCAGTCATAGTAAGTCTACATGAAGGGTCATCTTTAAGCCCTTATTTTTTTGTTTTAGTTATAGATGAACTGCACATACACAAGATAGGATACCTTGATGTATGTTTTTTGCAGATGATGTAAGAATTGCATACTGCCGCCCCCCAATCAATGTGCATTACTTACTAATGTTGGTGTTTTATATTACTTTTTCATCTATTTTGCCTTTAAGAAAATTATTATGTTAATACATTATTAATTTAAATAATTTTAAATATGTATTAGAGGTTTGTGCCTGTTTTGATGCGCGTACCAAATGTATCATCGGTGTGTACCCATATTAGTAGTCATTGATACCATTACGGCTGTTCATGCATGCAAGTGATTGCTTGAGCAGATACTGAAGTGAGGAAACTGTTTGTGTCATATGCACTTGTATCCTGGGGCTAAGGTTGCATTTAGGTTGCTCATGACCATCTTAAATGGCAAGTTCTGAAAGGAATACTTGCGTAAGAATTGGTTCATGGCCGTTTGAGGTGTTTGGCTTCACAAACTAGTCAATTGTACTTTTCTCAGTTGTTAAGATGTTTGGAATGTCAAGTTGGCAATAGCTTATTTTTTATAAGCAAGTACATAACTTCTGAATTGAATGCCTCCATCTGTTTGGTATTCATGTAGATAGGGTGCGTTGGTTTTTTAAGCGGTCTGCTGACTTTATGGGTAGTGTCAGATTTTAAATCTGTCCACATGCAGGGTGTGGTGTACAGGAGTGTGGGCAAACTTTTTATGCGCACACGCACACGTATACATATATACAAAATTATTGATCATATTTGTAAGATGTCTAAGTTTCATAAAGGCAACACATCTCTTTACATGTAAGATATAATATTTGTATTGTGCATATTTAGAGTAACTGCATCAAACATATGACAAGGACATAAAAATATTCGAAGGATTATCAGTCAGTTACACATAACTAAGGATATAGGTATTCTAAATGGCATCTTGTTGAAGCACAAAATTAGCTCGTCATTTAGCTTTTCCAATGTTAAAACTCAGTAATACCTAATCAGACATGCATTCTATATGAGCTTTAGCAGAAAGAATTATCTATCACTGCTAGCCAATGTATTCTTCAAATAACAGCTAACCATTTCTTCAAATATTAAATCATCTTGTTTCGTTAAATCGTGCATGATTGTGGGAAAACACTGTAAATTTGCCAAATTGATGGTTGGCTGTAGCAAAATTGTTGGCTTTGAACAACTCTTTGACTTCGGGACCTCTCCCTCAACAGGGAAATATCTAACCAGCTCAACACTGGCTGGATTGGCAGGAAAGGACACTACTTGCTTAATCACTTTTGAAATTGATGTTATTTGACCCTCTGTATCTAAAAAAACAAAAAACTTTGATGTGAATGTGCTTTTTTGAGGGTGATATTGCTAAGTAAAATGATTGTTTCCTTTTCTTTGTTATTGGATAAGTTTACTCTCCTGAGGGAAAAACATGAGTTCAGTTCTGTTCTTATACGCCATTACTTATAGGTGGTTTGGGGAGAAATGATATAGTTGTAGCCAAAAACGTCCTTATAGATATCATTTATGCATTTGATATTATTCTCACTTTACATTTGCATTGAAAATTTTCTGCTGCAGCTCTGGACTTGGTAGTATACATAGTTTCAATCTTTTTGTGAGTGTAATTTTTTTGGATGGAAGGGAGAAGGATATGGTAGTAACAAAAAATCGTCCTTATAATAACTCTCATTGCTGGGAAGTGAAAAAGATGTTCTTGGATGTATATTTAGTGGTGTCATTTTATAACTTGTATCCTAAAAGAAGAAAACTTCAAATGAGAAGAAAAGTTAAGTGGTCGGGATAGCATGATATATCTTATGCACAATTTTAATGAGTGAACATCTGTAACTTTTGCAGGCTGTGTAGACAAATCTTCAGGGATGACTTTAGCGAAGGTGCTTTCTTATGTGTAAAGGCAGAAAAGTGTTTGATGCCATTAGCATTTGTGGTTTCTTAGATTTTTGTAGTCCTTAAAAATTTACCATTGAGGCTCAGCTGATGATGAAAAAAAAGGTTCGGGTGGTCCAATGTGATTAGAGAGTGACTTTTCTTGTGGTCTATTAATTTTAAGTGCCCAATATGATTTTCAAGTTGGCAAGTTGCAATTAATGCCTTAATTTGTTCTTCAATGAGTTCTATGTTTTGATTTTTCTCAGGAGAACTCTATGAGAACCTTAATGTTGTTGGTCACTTATTGATGCAGATCATTCCATGCAGATTTTTGCGTGCACGAGTATTTAAACCGTTTAGCATGAAGCTATAAAATCTGTCAATGGAAATATACTAATGCAGGGTACGGCTTATGTTAAAGCTTATGCAATAAGAATCGGTATAGATTGAGTTCTCTTTCATTCTTTCTGGTGTATGCTTTGTAGTGTTTTCCTTGCCTTCTTTTGGTTCATTGATCACAAGACTTAAACGGGATCATCTGGTTGCAAAATAAAGCATCTCTTGTTTATTGCGGGCAATTGAAGGCCTTATCTGTAGTTTACAATGATTTGTAGCAGAAACTGCAATCTCTTGCTAACGTAGGTCAAGAATATGTTATAGAAGTACCTTAGGCACTTCTGCGCTAGAAGTTTTATGGGAACTATTTTTTGGTGTGGCATAATACGTGAGTTTATGATTCTTGAACATTGATACTGTTTGGAGTGTCCCTAGTCTAAAAAGCTATTAAGGATTACAAGATATCATCTATTACTAATCAAACAAGAAATTTTAAATTATTCTATTGTTTTATTTAGTTCACAAATCTTAATTGTCTAATGCATAAACAAAATTATTAAACCATAAGATGAAAGTTTTTTTATATGAAAATTCACACAATGTAAGATTATTGAGATTTTTTGTCCTTACCAAATAATACGTTAAGTAAACAAATACACAGTTTACTAAATATAAATAAAACAACTTCTTATTCTTCAGGATCCCACACCACACTGCTTCAAAACGTTTGTTACATCTTCTGGGTGCATTAAATTTGATCTTCTCTCTCACATTTGCTACAATAACCAACCCGTAACTTTATTAGCTTTAGTTTTGACATTTCCTCCTCAATCTCTCTCAATATAATGGGACTTAGAAAAATAGTTTCAATTTCACCTCTTTTCTTTTTAAGGGATGTTTGGGTGTTGGTTTTATTTAGAAATGAAAGTGAAAATTTTTAAATTTAATTTTAAAAATTTATTGTTGAACGTGAATTACGGTTGGTAATGAAAAAATTTAAAATAAATTTGGATGTCACGTCAAACCTAATTTTAAAACTTTAAACTAATATAACTCTCTCTCCCGAATATATATATATATATATATATATATATATATATATATATATATATATATATATATATATATATATATATATATATATATATATATATATATATATATATATATATATATATATATATATTTGGTACTTTTATGTTCTTAAATTTGAGTTCTATTAAATAAGATCGTATAAGGGTAGGTAATTTTAAATTTGAAAGTGGGTTCTACCTATATGATATATTTTTTTATGTCTAAATCGATATGAGATGTAACTGTTGAAAAATAATAAAATATGTAATTTTTAAAACGGGGGCTGGGAGTCAAAATTAACTGAATCACCTTATGATGTGATTTGGTAATTTCAGCTCGAAACGGCTTGGAATAAACTTATAGGCAAAATTTTTAATTTTGTCCACCTTTTACATAAAAACATGATTCTAATAATTCATACAAAAATTGAGGCGGAATTAACAAAATTTTATAAAAATTTAGTACACAAGTAGTCATTTACTCAATATGATCTTGAAGTGTACATGTGAAGGATCTACACAAATAATTCATGAAATGAAGACATAAATATGAGCTTTTGTTCGATTGAAGGTAAATACAATCTCTCAACAATAATCATGGAAGCATCATCTTTTAGCCTCCCTCGCTAATTTACCATGCCCAACCACCCCTTGTATAGACCCTAAGTCAATTTAGGTGTTAGTTTTTTAATATGAAATAAATTCTACCCAGAAAGTTTTAATCATGGAAGTAACCTCTTCTCACAAGTCTCTCAAAACACACCAAAGAAGAATCACAAAGTTCTCTCCAACTTTATTTGGCTTCCCTTATTGATTTACCACGTCCAACTACTCATTGTATAGGCTTCAAGTCAGTTTAGGCATTAAACTTTTGATATGAAATAAATTCTACCTAAAAGGTTTTATTTTAGGCAAAATTTCTAACAATTGATCAATTGCTTAACAATGCCGATCCATTGTCCATGCCATAAATAACAAAATTCACTTCCAATATCCTCATCAATTGATTGCACACTCCTTGTCAATTGATTATTTTATTGAAAAACACAAAAAAAACTTGTTCAAGGCTAATTGATTGCTCATTCAAAACCGATTAATCATTGATGAAATTTTTGCATATTTATGTAATTTTTTATCTATTTTTTCTACACTTATATGATTATCCCTATCATTTCTAAGTGTGTATGTGTATGTGACATATGTGTGTTTTACCTAACAAACACCCCAAGTATTCATGTTTTGCTTTGTCTTTAACATATGATTATTAGTAGCAAATAAACACTATTTTTATGACTAAAATTATCCATCACATTAATGTTATCTTGTTCAACAAGAATATATCAACATATGCATATGACTAAATATATATTTACATAATCAAAATTTAACATTTTGGTATTAAAATATATCATCTACATACGTGAAAAATGGGGCAGCGTCAACTTCAAAATTTTTGCTCCCTCAAATGGTACCCACAATAATAAGTTTTGATTTTAGTTATTCTTGATTCAGATATCATACTACAAAGTGTCAAGGTGTATATAATTTTTTTTTATGCTACCTAGTTTTATTATTTTTATTTCAATAATTATCCTCAACAAAAGACACAATTCTACCCTTTCCGCATAAAATGAAAACAGTTGGACAACACTTTTTTTTAATTTGCTAACTGCTTGACTCTACCTCAATCATGGGCCCAATAAACAACCTGATATAGAGTCCTAGCATTATATAAAAGATTTCAAAAATAGGAGATAAGTATTGCCCATAAATGGGATACTGAACACTTTTACGGTTTCACTTCATTTATCAAAACTATTGCCTCTGTCTTTCATTTATCCCATCGTTGTGCTTGCATGCTTTGCTTTCGCTCAAGTTTTTCATCTTCATTTTAGTGCTTCTACATGCAATTTTGTCACTTGGACGCCTGACCATTGGCCGCAACTACATGTATGAAGAAGCGATTTGTATTCGATTTATCTACACATTTAGCTTTAATTCATCGTAAAATTATTGCTATGTGTTACTTGCTCTTTTCTTTTCTCTTTTTCAATAATAGTCATTATTTTTTGTTAAAATGGTTGTGCCACAAGGTCAGTTGTTGAGCATATAACCTGTCATAGTCTAGCTCATCCTTCTTTCTTCGTACTTTTGTCTGTTGATTTAATAATACAGTTGTGTGATTGAGTGTTTTCTTACTTACGTTAGCAAAAAAAAAAGAGAAAAATTTGCACTTGCAATGTGCATACACTTTGGCTAATATCAATTTAACCAATGATTTCTTACATACGTTAGCTAATAAAAAATTTGCGCGTGCAATGTGCATATACGTTTGCTAATATCAATTTAACCAATGATTTCTTACTTGGTTATATTAAAAAAAAAAATTACACGTGCAATGTGCATACACTTTTGCTAATATCAATTTAACCAATGAGGCTTGAGTGAAGCTTCCAATTTTTAAGGAGTGCTTTGGCTTTTAACTTTATGAAGGGCATGTTAGAAGTAAATTTATTCACAGGATCATCACTTAGGGATAAAGCATAAGGTAAATGACATAATATCTAAAGATAAAAAGGCGTACCTTGTTCCTTTGCCATATATAGATACAAGAGGATCCAACAATATGAATAATACCAAGTCTTCTTCACTCTTCTTGTCAAGAATAGATGGGGAACCTTAAGATTGACAAGTGAGTGAAGGGACTAGGCATATATATAACCTCATAGTGACCCTTCCCATCAAAGGGACACCAATAAATGGCCTCACACACACCCCTTCGTAACCGACCAAATTAATTCCGAATTTCCATTTTAATAAATGCAAAACATGACTTTTCATTTCCAAATGACTCTTTATTTTCTTCATGACTTTTGGGTTTCCAATGGGGTCCACATGTGGGGACACACCAACATTCTCCCACTTGTTCACACATGTGGGGACATGCAATAATGTATACTCCCACTTGGACCCACAAAGTTTGAAGAAATAAAACAAATAATAAATTTTTTTAAAAATCTAGAAATTCGGAGTTTGCAAATCATGTGAGCTCACGATTTTTGAAAACACTTCTTAGTCGTAGAAGGGGTAATCCGAGTAGATCGATACAGCAGTGATTACCAATAAGGATCAAGGCAGTCAAAACACTCATTTATGCGGTGCTAGGACTGGCATGGTCACTATATCAATAACCCTACTAACATGACCTCTGAATAGATTTAGTGTGGCTTGAACATAAATGTTACAAGCAGTCCAAACTTTAGACTTTATTGCTACTTCAAAAACTGAATGAAGAACAACAAAATAACCACAATCAACTGTAGGTTTCTTTAACTGAATGAAACATAATGTGGTTCTTAAGTGAGAATCATCATTACAAAATGTCTGCAGACAAATATATACACTCCCACTGACTTAGACATCCAAAGAAGCTCTTACACCCATACCAAAGGAGTGTTCTTTAAACACTCTAAGGGGTAAGCCTTTTGTCAAAGGATTAGCTAACATCTTGTCAGTGCTAATGTGTTCAATAAAGACTTGATGATTCTCCACTCTTTCTCTAACAACAAGATACTTAATGTCAATGTGCTTTGATCTGGTTGAACTTTTGTTGTTTTTAGAGAAGAGCACAGCTGCAGAGTTGTTACAATAAATTTTCAGTGGCTTCTGAATGGAGTCAACAACCCCAAGCCCCAAAATGAAGTTCCGCAGCCAAATAGCCTCCTTAGTGGCCTCAAAACAAGCCACAAATTCTGCCTCCATAGTGGAAGATGCTATAAGAGTTTGTTTAGAACTCTTCCATGAAATAGCCCCTCCTACCATCATGAAGACATAACCTGAAGTGGATTTCTTGCTGTCAAGGCAACCAGCAAAATCTGAGTCAGAATATCCCTCAACAAGTAGGGACTCTGATCTCCTGAATGTGAGCATGAAATCTTTAGTGCCTTGAAGATATCCCAGGATTTTCTTTGCAGCCTTCCAATGAACCATACCAGGATTATGCTGATAACGACCAAGCATGCCTACTGCAAATGCAATGTTTGGGCGAGTACAAACTTGAGCATACGTAAGACTCCCAACAACAGATGCATAGGGGATACTGGCCATATGAGATTTCTGAACCTCGCTTTCTGGACATTGCATTAGGCTAAATTTGTCTCCTTTTAAAATAGGAGCTTCACATGGAGAACAAGTTTCCATCCTAAATCTCTTGAGCACACGGCAATATAAGCCCTTTGAGACAAACCCAGAAGACCACGTTGTCTGTCATGATGTATCTCTATTCCGACCACAAAAGATGCCTCTCCAAGGTCTTTCATCTCAAAATTTTGTGATAGGAACTCCTTAGTCTTTTGTAAAAGACGAATGTCACTGCTGGCCTGTAAGGTCCTTGATTCTTCTACGATTTTCTGGGATTTTTCTGCCATTTTTCTGGTCATTTTTGGCAGGAAAATGTGACGTTTCAGCGTATGGGTATTTGTGTCTTTTCCCCGTATTTATACCCGTAGAGTCGGGTGTGGGGCTTAGTCGCGGGCCACGGGCCTCGCTGCGCGCTTACGGCGTGAATTTTGGAGGTTTGACGCATAACCAGTAGGTTAACGCGCATTGGGGACATAAGTGGAAAGAAAAAAAAATAAAACAGGAAAATTGGATCGGGATCGGGATCGCCCGATCCAGAAGCTCCTAGCTGGATGAACAGTACTGCCGCCCCCCCCTTTTTCGCCTTTTCCCTGTGCCCGGCCGCCGGCACAGGCTCCGCCCCGGCGGTGCGACGCCGAGGGGCCACTGCCCCGGCCGCCCACGGCCGCGCCGCCCTCTTTTCCGGTTAGCCTCCCTCTGACTGTGTATTTGGATTCCATCGCCGCCGCAGGCCGGCGAGGGCCGGCCGGCCGCCCACAGCTCCGCCATGGGCCGGCGACGGCGGGAGGCCACTCCCCCCGGCCCCGGACGGCCCCAGCCTTGCCGTCCCGTTCCCTCTCTCTGCTGCCCTGTTTTGCCGTCCCTCTGTATAGCGTCGTTCCGCCGCCGCCACGGGCCGGCACGGCCCGACTGGCCGGCCACGGCTTCGCCCTGGGCCGGCGACGGTGAGGAGCCCCTCCTCCCGGCCCGGTGGGCCTCGGCACCGCCGCCCCACCCTCTTTCCCCCTCTGTTCACTGTTCCGCCGACGGACTGTTTGGGCAAACAGTGGCCGCCGGCGGTGATCTGCGGCCGATTCGGCCTTCCCCCAGCCCCGCCTTGCTCCAGCGAAGGCAATGGACTATACCTCCGTGCCCGATTCAGCCGCCGACCCCATGGCCGCTCCGCCCTTACGGGTTTTCCCCGGTCGTCCCCTATTTTTGGTCTGCGTCCGTTTTGGACGTTGTGACTGACGTTATCAGTCGGACGCCGGATTTGATTTAGTGGACCGTAGTTCGGCTCCGCCCTAGCCCGGTGACACCAGTGGGCCACCCTCTGGGTCTTGTTCAGCCTTGCGGCCCGTAGCCGCAGCTAGTCTGCCTTACCGGCATGTGTGCCGTTGACCCCTCTTGCCCATTTTACGCCGTCGGTACCGGACCGCCTCGGGCAAGAATTTGTATGTCTTACCTTGACAGAAGGTGGACGAGTTCACCTGCTCAGGCCTTGGCCAGTGACGGCCTCATAGCCTTTGCTCGACCGTGAACCCTCCCCTTGCTCTCTACCGTGTGAGACGCACAGCCGCCCGCACCATGAGTATTGGTTGTGGGTGGCGATCGGCGATGTCGCCGCTTTGATTGGCCACTGTTAGGGCCTTAGCCCTGTTGGCTTTTGTGGGCCTTGAGTCGCCCCATTTCCCCCGCCCTTTGGGCCGCGTGTGCATGTGGCCACGCGTGTACTTCTGGGTTTAGGCGCCGCATTCGTGCCGCCTAACCATCGGTTGGCTTTGCCACCGAGTGGAGTTGACCACTAGAGCTGTCCTCCACCTCTCCTTTGATTCTCGAGCGTTGCCCCACGCTCTCCGCCCGTATGTGGGCCTTTGTTGACCGAAATCGTCGCCGTTGGGTGCTGTCCACGGCCGATTTCGACGTCTTGTGGCCGGCTGTGCACGTCTTAGCCACCGGCTGATCTTCAGAGTGTACACCCTTGACTTCTGGTCGCACCGCCACATATGTTGGCTTGATATTTCTCCCGGCCGCCCTAGGGTGCCGCTGTGGATCGCGGGTTTTACCGCTTTGAATTCTGACACTCTGTTTGGCCGTGATAGTTCCGGCACATCCTAAAACCCTCGGGACAGCAGCTCTCTCAGCCAGGCAACGGTTTTGACCGCCAACTCCGCCGCCGACGCTGCCACCGTCGTGTGCTCGCCATCGAACGTCATGATTACGAGGTAGGGGAGCTTTGAACTCGTAAATTCATGAAGCATGCTTTGAATGAGTAGCAGCATGCTAGGATGGTATGATTCCATGCTTGGATGTTAAGTAACGATCCGATTGCATGATGTGCATGTAAGCATGATTGTATGGTATGATTGATATGCATGAGATGTATGCATGTTTTATGGATGTGGATTATGTATGCGCTGGTGATGGCTAGCAAATATGTCAGTATGCTATGTATGGGTTATGCATGTGCTAGTGATGGCTAGCGTGCATGTTTGAAGTATGTATGAATGTGTGTGTGCACGTGCTAGAGATGACTAGCGTGTACGTTTGATGTATGCATGTGCTAGTGATGGCTAGCGTGCATGTTTGATGTATGTGTGAATGTATGCATGTGCTAGTGATGGCTAGCGTGCATGTTTGACGTGTGTATGCATGTGCTAGTGATGGCTAGCGTGCATGTTTGTAAGTTATGTATGTATGGCCGTATGTGTATGTTATACGTATGTGTGAGACATACGTATGTATGATGGCACTTTGCCTATGCTTTGGATGTGTAAGTGTATGTGGGCAGAAGTATGGGCGATGGACAGTAAGAGGTGACAGAAGCTTTGTCTGGATTTGGATACAGTTGTGTAAGCGTATGACAGAGGATTTGAGTATGACGGGCAAGGATTAGAATGGATCAGTTTGGGGTGGATTATATGTTGGGCGTTTGTCAGACAGTAAGAGTGTTCATAATTGTACAAGCATAACGTACATATTATGAAGTGAAAAATAAGTATAATAAGTGAGATATAAGTAAGAGGGCGACAACTGGGTTGGCTCTGAGGAGCGTTATTTGAGGATGTCAGAGTAAGTTAATTTGGCCATAAGATGAATGGCGAGGTATGTAAGACTGTAAGGGTTTGGTGTACGATGAGTTTTGTCCATGATGTGGACGGGTAAGTGAAGTCTCGCCACTCGACGAACTTGGGTTTCGGATCGGGCTCAGCTTCAGTTTGACCAGTCGAGGACTGTGAGTTTGTGTGGCATAATTGTACTGCATAATATACTTAATTCAAACTGGAATTATAAGCACAGCTAATGATAGCGTTGTGAGTTTGAGACCTGAGGGTTCGACGGATTAAGTTTCGTGTTTGAGCTGGCTGCTGATGAGTTGGCCGAGCATTTATCATGTCTTGCCATGGTGTTTATCCTGCGGGATGTTGTCTGTGTGCTATGTAGAACACCGGACGTCTGATGCTCTGCTGAGAGCGACGTTGTTTCTGATTTGGTCTGCGTGCTGTATAAGCCCAGACGTTTGATGCTCTGTTGAGAGCGATGTACGTTTCTGACTTTGTCTGCGTGCTGTATGAAGCCCAGACGTCTGATGCTCTGCTGAGAGCGACATATGTTTCTGATTTGGTCTGTGTGCTGTGTAAGCCCAGACGTTTGATGCTCTGTTGAGAGTGTTGTATGTTTTCGCCCAAGAGTGGCACTGTACGTTTCTGCCCAAGTGGCATTGTATGTTTTCTGCCCAAGAGTGGCAATGACACTATAAGACCCATTATGGTGGGCAATTCTCTGGCACTATAAGACCCATTATGGTGGGCAATTATCTGGCACTATAAGACCCATTATGGTGGGCGATTCTATGACACTATAAGACCCATTATGGTGGGCAACTGTATGACCCCTTATGTGTGGGTGTTTATGTTTGCGCGCTCAGGTAAGTAGTATCATGGATCTACTCTTACCTGTTTGATCCAGTGCCCCATGAGCATTGGTGTGCCTTACCTTCGAAAAAGTCCATGGCGTTTAGTCACTCCCCGGAGGTTAAGGTGTTGCCCCAGTGGCATTCTTTTCCATTTCGACGCTGGAGCTTATTAGTTGTAATGAGCTTCAGTGGTCGTTGATATGTGTACGATTATGAGTACGACTGTATGAGTGTGAGTACGACTGTATGTGTATGAGCAAGACTGTAAGTGTATGAGTATGAGCAAGACTGTAAGTGTATGAGTATGAGTAAGACTGTAAGCATATGAGTATGAGTAAGACTGTAAGCGTATGAGTATGAGTAAGACTGTAAGCGTATGAGTATGAGCATGACTGTAAGAGTATGAGTACGATTGTGAGAATATGGTTCTGAGTAAGACAGTAAGTATGATTTTGTGCAGACTGTACGAGTGAGGTCGTACGAGTCTGATTGTACGAGTAAGGTTGTACATGTATGAGTAAGCTGTATGAGTGAGCATACGATTGTACGAGTAAGGTCGTACAAGTATGCGTATGTTGTATAAGTATGCGTACGGTGGTACGAGTAAGTTGTATGACCCTGGATAAGGGTGTTTGTGTAAGTTGTTTGGATAGTATGATTTTGGCACAATGGTGCCTTTGGTATGATTCTGGCACGATGATGCTTTGATATGTCTGTGGCACGATGGTGCCTTTGGTATGATCGTATGCGTTTGAGCATGTTATGATTATTATGATGACTGCTTCATGTTTGTGTTGCATGACGCATGATTTCTGAACTTGTGAGTTCACCGTTTGGGATTTCCCCTACTGGGTATTTTCCTACGGAGTATGAAAATACTCACCCTACTACTTTTAGCCCCGTTGTACGGGAGGTTTTGCAGGTTGTGCGGAGAGCTCCTGGTGATGGACGCTCGTTTCAGCGGTGGATTGATTCCTGTTGACTCAGGTATCAGCTTGACTCTCTGCGAGTTTATTTGTGCCACGATCTCCTGTATTGAGTGAGATGAGACTTTAAGATGTTTTACTCTGGACTTTGAATTGGATTAGTCTGTGGACTGTTATGGGACTTGTACTCAGGGATGCTTGGGAGAGTGATTTGCATTTAAAAGTCTATGATCATAGCAGAATTTATTCGTACGTGTGTTTTCGAGTAGCGCCTGGGGATATTTGATTTGACAGTACGATGTTTAACCGTATGATGTTTTAAATCATAAACAGGTTTTGATTTTATCGTTTTGACTCCGATTTATGGAAGGAAAAAAAAAATTTCTATGAGTTTTAAGAAAAAGGGATGAAAAATTTCGGGCGTTACATGGCCAGAAGGATATCATCCACATACAAAACAAGGAACATGAAATTTCTCCCCTCAAACTTTGAATATACACATTCATTAATAATATTCTCCTTAAATCCATAAGAAGAGATAATCTAGTGAAATTTTAAGTACCATTGTGTAGATGCTTGCTTCAATCCATAAATAGATTTTTGTAGCTTACAAACCAAATTTGAATTCTCAGCGTTTCCAAAACATTCTGGTTGCTCCATGTACACTTCCTCTTCTAAGTCTCCATTCAAGAAGGCTGTTTTGACATCCATTTGATATAATTCAAGATTGTAATGAGCAACTAAAGCCATGATCACTCTAAGTGAATCTTTCTTAGAAACTGGAGAGAAAGTGTCACCATAGTCAATGCCCTTTCTTTGTGTATATCCTTTTGCAACAAGTCTTGCTTTATATCTTTCTATATTGCCCTTTGAGTCACGTTTTGTCTTAAATATCCATTTACAACTGATGGGTTGAACACCTTCTGGTAATTCTACAAGTTGCCAAACTTGGTTTTGGTTCATTGATCTCAATTCATCTTCCATAGCATCCTTCCAATTTTTAGCGTTTATACCAGATAGGGCCTCTTTAACAGAAGAAGGATCATCATCAATCCCAATATCATAATCTTGCTCTTGCAAGTATACCACAAAATCATTTGAAATTGCCGATTTTCTTTGCCTTTTAGATCTCCTTAGAGATTCATCATCAGTCGAGCCCTTTATATCATCTTCTAGTTGATTTGGGTTCTCCCTTGGCGACTGAAGATGTTCTAAAAGAGTAGGTGTAGATAAAGGCACTGAAAGAGGTTCTTCCAGAATAACCTCTCTATGAGAACTACTCCCACTAAAGGTATCATTCTCCAAAAATTTAGCATTACCTGTCTCAATGATTTTGGTGGAATGACTTGGGCAATAGAAACGATAACCTATAGATTTTTCAGGGTATCCAATAAAGAAGCAACTTATAGTTCTAGAATCAAGCTTCTTTTCCTGAGGGTGATAAGGCCTAGCTTCAGCTGAACAACCCCAAATACGCAAGTGCCTCAAACTTGGTTTCTTACAATGCCATAATTCAAAAGGGGTTTTTGGCACTGATTTAGAAGGCACTCGGTTCAAAATATAGGCAGCTGTCTTTAATGCTTCTCCCCATAAGGAATTTGGTAAGGAACAATTTGCAATCATACTGCACACTATGTCCATAAGTGTTCTATTGCGTCGTTCGGCAACTCCATTTTGCTCAGGGGTTCCAGGCATACTATATTGAGCAATAATTCCACATTCCTGTAAGAAAAGAGAAAATGGTCCTGGATGTTGCCCTGTTCCATCAAACCTTCCATAATACTCTCCACCTCTATCGGATCTGACAACTTTAATCTTTCTATCAAGTTGATTTTCAACTTCAGCCTTATAAATCTTAAAAGCTTCAAATGCTTGAGATTTCTCATGAAGAAGAAATATATAACCATATCAGGAGAAGTCATCAATAAAGGTGATGAAATATCTTTTTCCTCTAAAAGTAGGCACACTAAATGGACCACAA
Source organism: Saururus chinensis (assembly GCA_035235625.1). NCBI lineage: Eukaryota > Viridiplantae > Streptophyta > Magnoliopsida > Piperales > Saururaceae > Saururus > Saururus chinensis. Next base: position 60,233,735 of record CP141140.1, read on the forward strand.
ATATCTGTATGGATCAATTTTAATAGACTTGAGCTTTTGGTGGCAGTTTTCTTTCGAGTCTTGGTCATTTTCCCTTTAATACACTCAATGCAAGTGTTGAAATCTGAGAAATCAAGATTGCACAAAATCTCATCCTTTACTAACCTCTCCATTCTATCCCTTGATATATGACCCAAACATTTATGCCACAAGGTGGTTGAATTTTTATTTTGGAGTCTACGTTTAAGGCCAACCACTTCACTAATATGCAGGGATAACGACGTAGAAGAGTCATGTAAATTTAGTTGGTAAAGGCCATTACTAAGGAAACCACTTCCAATCATAGAGGAGCCAAGGTATAAAGTAAATCATTTATTTATGAAGTTAATAGAGTAGCCATAAACATCAAGTCTAGAAATAGACAACAAGTTACGGGCAATGGATGGTACAAAAACTGTATCAGGTAGGTCCAATACATATCCAGTATGTAGTTTTAATCTATAGACTCCAATGGCTTTCACTTTGGCCTTAACTCCATTTCCCATCAAAATGGCTCTCTCATTCTCATTTGGCTTCCTCTGACTTAGAAAACTCTGCATATTATTACAGACATGGATAGTGGCTCCTGTATCTATCCACCAAGTGTTTGAGGGAACATCTGCTAAGTTAGATTCAAAAATCACAAAGGATTGAGAAATACCTTTCTTCTCCAACCAAGCTTTAAACTTCCTACATTCCTTTTTGGTATGACCCTTCTTCTTACAGAAAAAACAGGTCATATTTTTTCTATTTTGAGGGTTTGAGGAGTTTTACCGGTGTTAAAATCTTTCGACTGCTGATTTACTTGTTTCCTATTCTTGTTCCAATATGGACGACCATTAAAGCTCTTATTAGCAGTTACAACATTTGCACTCTCCAATGTTTCTTGATGCAACTTATCCTGATTAAGGCGCTTTTGCTCATTAACTGTCATGGAGATCAGTTCATTCAGGGTCCATTTCTCCTTTTGGGCATTATAGGTTATCTTGAATGGGCCAAATGCAGAAGGGAGAGAATTAAGGGCAAGGTGGACAATAAAATTCTCATCAATATTCACTCCATATTCCTTGATTTTCCCAGCAATATGTGACATTTCTAAAATATGCTCACGAATATCCCATGTACCATATTTCATATTCACCAGCTTATTCATAAGAATACTTGTCTCAGCTTTTTCAGAATTGGAGAACTGTTTGCCAACCTTTTCCAAAAAGTCCTTAGCTTTGTTACATTTCAGAATTGATCCTCTAAGGGATTGAGGAATGGACTTCATCATAAGCTGCATGCTGATACGATTGGATTTCTTATATTCAGCCTTTTGGTCATTAGTGCTTTCATCTGTAGGCATAGGTGGCTCATTCTCACGTAAGGCGATATCCAAATCATGAATGCCGAGTTGTAACTCAACATCCTCTTTCCACTCTTTAAAATTGGTTCCCATGAGAGTTTGAATGGAGAACATTGGATTAAACATAGAATGAATGGCTGCAATCCAAGCGATAAAATAAATACTCATGCTCACACAGACTGAATATCTGGCTTAAAGGAGCATCAGCCAGAATCCCAGGGTGATCTAAACGCCTCCCTTAATGTCTCTGTCAAGAGTCTAAGTGCATCATTGTAATCTCTCCTGTGGGATGAAATCACAACACGCTAGTAGTCCTCTTGTCCTCATGAGACTCGACCACGCCTGGCGAGAAACTAAGTGCATCACTGCAATCCCTCCTTTGGGATGAGATTTCAGCATGCTAGTAGTTTCCTCGAATATAAATTCCCCACAAGTTTAAATCACACAACAAGCAGTAGTCTCCTATGGGATAACTATACTCGTCAGGATCCAAACTTGCAATTCAAATTCAATCTCATAAATTATCATGGTCCGGCCACTATGGTGACAAACAAGATCAATCTAATGAATGAGATTAAATCAGACTGCTCACATATAAAACCACTGCTCCAAGTGGATAACTTAAACATGACAATATATTGATAATAAAGTTTCTTAGAAAATCACAATATCAAATGAGCAAGATGTATATCATACTAGTTCACAAATCAATCACAACACTAGTAAACTAATTAAATCAAAAGAGGCAAAATTAGACTAAATGTGAGTGAATCAATATAAATAAGCACTAAACCGGCTTAAAAGGATTGAACCATATATTTTGTTGAGTGAACTAGATAAAATAAATGCAAATTGGAGACCAAAAAGAAAAAGAATTAAAATCATAAATAAATTGATAAAAACTTTAGTTTTTCACATAGACCTTTGAAGTTTATGATGGGTTAATGGATTCCACATCCAGAGACTCAAATATGGAACCAAAAACTTCAAAAATTGAGTAAAAATCAAGATATTGTCACAAAACCAAAAAATGAAGAAAACTTGAAACTTCAAAACCTATGCTTTTCCTAAGTGAAAAGGCTCCGATACCACATGTTAGAAGTAAATTTATTCACAGGATCATCACTAAGGGATAAAGCATAAGGCAAATGACATAATATCTAAAGATAAAAAGGCATACCTTGTTCCTTCGCCATATATAGATACAAGAGGATCCAACAATATGATTAATACCAAGTCTTCTTCACTCTTCTTGTCAAGAATAGATGGGGAACCTTAAGATTGACAAGTGAGTGAAGGGACTAGGCATATATATAGCCTCATGGTGACCCTTTCCATCAAAGGGACACCAATAAATGGCCTCACACACACCCCTTCGTAACCGACCAAATTAATTCCGAATTTCCATTTTAATAAATGCAAAATATGACTTTTCATTTCCAAATGACTCTTTATTTTCTTCATGACTTTTGGGTTTCCAATGGGGTCCACATATGGGGACACACCAACGGGGCATGTTTGGGGCGCGTTTTGAAAATGAATTGACCTTTGCAAAATATCACATAGGAAATGCCCTTTTTACATCAACCCTCGTTATAAGGAGAGTTGGAGAAGAAAGGACATTTAAGGGCATTTTCTTTCGTTTTGACCGTATTACCCAACATGGCCTAAAATAGTTCAAATAAAGAAAAATATCGTGTGTTTTAAAACCCATATCACACCGGCAATGTATACCCAATCATTTTTATATGGGAATTTAAGACCTAGTGTGGGCTGACTGGGTCAATGAAAGAAAAGAGAGACAAATAGAAGAAGAAGAGAGAAAGCACAAGGAAAAACTTAGATGTTTGGCAGTGGCAGTGGCATTCACAAAGGTGAAGGTAACAGTAAAGGAGGAGAAAGGAGAAGAAAAAAGAGGACAACATGACGAGCAAAAGGGGAAGACGAGATGGTAGCCACGGATAAGGATGCCGTCAGGTCGGGTTTTGCCAAAGACGTTTGGCGTAGACCTTGCCCATGAGTGGCTTCGCAGGTATAGGAGCAGTTGTTTGAGTGCAAAGACAAGGCATTTTAAAATATATGTTTTTGGAAATTTTGGAGTTGCAGGTGCGTGAATTTTTTTTCCAAATTATGTGTGAAAGAAAATCTTAGTTATAATCCATGTTTTCATGGTACCAAATCATTCATTTATATTTTATTAATAACAAAATACATTACAAATTGAGCTAGGAATCCTCCAAATACAAACCATATGATCAGAAAACAAAATGGCCCCACATGTGGTTTAATACAAATTTAATACAATAATAAATAAAACATATTATGTTGCACCATTCTCTTTTTTCGCGTCATGCTCAGCACCTTTGTTGCAAAACCACAAGGGCGATTGCGTATAATTTTATATACCCAATACGAACATTGACTATAGATAAAATGCTAGTCGATCACACTCAAAGTAATAGCTTTTTTATGTGGTGCATTCATTACTTAATAAGCCTAGCCACAAGTCATTGGATCAATTTGGTCTCCTAAACTTTCCTCTTACGCTTAGGATTACACCTTTCTTAGGTATCTTAGTCGCCTAAAGTTAACTATTGCCCGACTCCAACATCACCATTAAGCAATATACCTCATGGGGTGCCGGTAATGTTCTTCTCTGTGCTGTTAACTATTTTTTATATCCTATGACATGGGTGTTTCAGGATGCGACTTAAGCAAATCTATACTACGCACTTATGCAAACACTACTCTTCCAACGACACACTGCATCTCATAACACTAGCATCCGACGGTTTCTTCTTAGTAGTTTCACAACTCTTCCTTGACATACTTAACTAGAAGTGCTGTTATTGCTTATTGTTCATCGCCTAGTTCCTTTCCTCCCTTTAAGCTGGATAGTCTTCTCATCTTGCCACAGTTTAGCTCATCTGAAAATCAACTCACTCACTTTCGATGTTCCAGTATGCATGGAGTCCTACAGTCCACCTTGTTTGCCCCACTTCCATGAGATGACCCACTCTAAGAGCGTCCTTAAAACCCAAACCCTTACTATAAAAGCCCCACAATCCATTTGACTGAAGCCGAACTCCACTCTCAGTACTATATACTCACAGGCTTGTAGTAATGTTCATTCCCTCTCACTTCTTGTGAACGTTTTATAAGCTCTATATTTTATATGTACGCTTACATGTAGGAACACATGCAATACACAAATGGATAGGACCCAGGCAACATGAGCCACCTAGCTTTGCATGTATGCGGAGGAGGCTCATTAATACATGTCCCACTTTAATAGTTTATATTAAAAAAATAAATTAGGGAAATTCTCATTATGAGATGAGATAGAAGGAAGTTATCCAAAATGGGCATCAGCTTCCCCTTCCTATAGCACTTCCATCACTTACAATGTGTGCCCCTCTCATCCTTTGGTGATCACAAACAAGGCATGGTCCAACCCTTCTTCTGTGGCATGACTCTCTTCCATATCCCCTCCAACTCCCGTCTCCCATATGTCTCCTATCTCCCCTCCAGTTCTGGTCTGCCCTCCGGATCTTGTCTCCCCTCTAGCTCCCTTTTCCCCTATGGCCCGTCTCCCCTCTGACTCCCATCTCCCCCCTTACCCTCTTTTATTCATCGCATGGCAAAGGCGATAGAGTGAAGAAGCAGCACCAATACATGGATTCCGGAAAGCAAGTAAGCCACAAACCCTTCTAGTTTTTATTTTGCTAAAATTCTTCTTTTGAACATTAGGTCCAGAGGTCATTGAGGGATTAGGGTTTGGGCTACTCATTGAATGTCATTAAGGAGTATGGTTTTCTGTGGTTGTATGGAAAATTTTCTCATCTATTTGATTTCATGAATGGTGGGACTATGATGGCATTGTGGTGATGGGTGGCAATTGAGGCCAGTTGAGGGATTGATGAGTTGCAATGGCAATTGGGAGAATTGGGGTGTGGAGGGTTGCAATGTCTGTTGGGAGATGCCATGGTACAATAGTGTGACATTGCAACACATGTTGCTATTTTAGGAAAAATATTAGATAGGGTACCAACATGGCATGCCTATCACCAATAAGGATTTAAGATATTACCATGTTTCCTATTAAGTAGGCTATTTTTAAGGAGTTAGCCTAAAAATGTGTGAACAAGTCAATTTTTGATTGGTGATAGGCACCGCTATATTGGTACCCTATATGTTCATAATATTTTCTCGCTATTTTATGCACGCATAGCAACCAATTGCAAACCATCGCAACTGCATAGCAGCACACATCACAATTACCTCACAATCCATCACAATTAAATAAAAAGTGATTGATGTTTAGTTATTTTTTTGTCAACTTAAAATTAAGTTCTATTTTCAAAGTTGCATAGTGGAAAGTTGGATTGCATATGCTAGACAACAAAGTTGGCTGAAGATAAAAAAGTTCTCAAAGGGGACTTTTGAGCTACATTTACAACGACATTTTTCAAAAAGTTATTGGATATACCCTCTACTAAAATATGTCATCAATTGATAGTAAAATGTCGCCTTAAATGTAGGGAATATGAATATGACAAATGGAGCAAGGAGGTGATTGTGCATTGTAAAGGAAATGTGGAGGGGTACAACGTATTTAAGTGCAAGAGTTGGCTTGTTCTAGTGATCAAGAGCATACACAAGACTTTAATAGAATTTACAACTCATGATAATAAGATGTTTCTTTATGGTAGCATAAGCAAGTGCACTAGACATGCATATGAAATAAATGCATTTTTGTTGGCTTTGTGAAGGCAAGCTATATATGTCACCAGTGAGCCCCTACCTGCTGACTAGATTAAGCAATGGAAGGACATAGCAGTTGAAGTGCCAAAAGAGCAGAAGAATGGGGATGATTATAGTGCCTTCTACTAATATTGTATTTATAAGTTGGTCATATGAGATGCAATACAATTGTTTAGAGAAACTGGTTGGTGTGGTACATTGTCAGCTCAATGGAGGCATACCAACAATTATAGGTAGGTGAACTTAACTTTGGAGATGAGGTGCTATAAGTAGGATACAATTGATTGCTCTGGTGTCATTTTGCAGCTTATGATTTTCTAATTTACAAATTATGTCACATAATTAAGATACTCTAATGTTTTAGTTTCTGATACTCTATTTATCTCATGGAGTAGTTTTTTTTGTACATGTTGACAATCTAATTTGCAACTTATGTCCTATAGTTATGTCACGCCCCGGCCATACCCGACCCGAGCCGAACCCGGTCCAAGGGCCGGTCAAGCGCGCGGGGGCGATGAAGTGAAATTGAGAAACGATTCTAGCGGAAGACTTAATCCCTAACCACGGGCGATTAACAGCAACACGGAGTGCGCACAATCCTTTGAGCAAGAGTAAATAAAAGGGGAAAAAAAGGTGTTGCTTAACACAAAGTAAACAACAATCTCAAACCCACAAGCTTAGTTTTAAGTAAAGCCCACACCGGCTCAAAATAAGTCATAAGCAAACATAACTGTAACATGTGACATAAATCCACAACAAGAACCCTACACAAAGGTTCGAACATAAAGCATGAAAGAAACGATGATAAGTCACGCAACGATCTCCATCATCACACCCAAGCTACCTCTGACCTTTCCTCAAAAAGGCAATCCTGTCCGTCTGCATGTCGCACCACGCAGCCCCAAATCAAAACACAAAAGAGGGGTGAGTTTTAACACTCAGCAATGTTTTTAATATCACTGTCAACGTAGAAAATACGATAGCTTAGAAATGAGATCGTTTCGGATCAAAGATTTACATGGTGCATCACTTTCTGATCACACATTCATATCACTTAACACTGCATAAAAATGCATAATTCAACCTGCATGGATGTATCTCTAGCATACATATTCCCACATGCATTCACATCATAACCAATCCCGCATGAATGTATCTCTAACATACATATTCTACATGCATAACATCAACATCAACATGCATGGATGTATTCTAACATACATATTCCACATGCATAACATCAAAATCAACATGCATGGATGTATCTCTAACATACATATTCCACATGCATAACATCAACATCAACATGCATGGATGTATCTCTAACATACATATTCCACATGCATAACATCAACATCAACATGCATGGATGTATCTCTAACATACATATTCCCACATGAATAATGTTATCACAATCAACCTCCATCAAGGAGTAATCACACATTGACGTCACACAGACGGGAGCATAGACAGGGCCACGAAGGCGTGTCATGGTACAAAATTCTACACAAGAATTCAAGAAAGATCGGGGTTGTCAATCCCTAATACTGCTCGCCCTGGACGATCCTGGCCAAGGATGTCCCATTCTCACACAGAGAATCTAGAGCAGGGGTGTTCGCCCAGGGACATCTCCTGCGGAGGGAAGAGCCCGAGTTCTCACACAGAGAACCCTAGAACACGTGGTAGCGGGGTGCACACGGCATACCACACTGGATTCTCAGGGTCCAGATGACACACATAATAATATTCTCACATATCCGCAAGACAAGTACACAACTCGTCCCCACATCATTCCATCAAACAAGACTCAACCCGGGGAGTGCACTCGTTCCACACAGGAACTCCAAATCGTTCCACACAGGAACTTCAAATCGTTCCACACAGGAACTTCAAATCGTTCCACACAGGAACTTCAAATCGTTCCACACAGGAACTTCAAATCAAAATATGTCCTTTCGGACCAATCAACTTGCGATTAATCCACGATCGATAAACCCGGCACGCAATTCCATCACATTGCATCCAATCGGTCAAATTCGATTAATCACGATGAAGCCTCAATTGGAAATCCATTTTCATGATGCGTGCAGCATGGTACATGCGTGGGCAAAGCATACATGAATCCTAATCATGATAAGTGCTCTCACCAGCCCCTAATGCATCATTCATAATCACGATATTAAGCTTCAACATCATCATTTAACCCCCACATGTGTGTGTGTGTGTAACTAGTAGAAGCCTTTCACATAATGCATATTAACATGCTTGAAAATCAACTCACTACCACACCACACATGTGAATTTCTACCTAAACATGAATTCCAGCGGAAATCATAGTAGAAGAATCGTTGAAATCATAGTTAAATTCAAAACTCAACCACAAAGGCTAAACACCTATAACATCACTCATTTCATCATTGAGTCATGGCATTCACCAACATTCACACACCATTAATCACAATTTATCATGACAAATCTGTCCAACAATGATTGTAGTCCTACTGAAATATGCTTAACCAAAGGGAAACAACTATTCATAATTTCAAAATAACGATTCCAACATCATGCCACAAAACATAAGTCATTCCACCATCACTAAGCATATATCTCAACTCCATAAACTCAATAGCATGCATTTCCAGTAGCCTAACATAGCTCAAAACACTCCACATTCATATAAAATTGGCAAGCCAAGGTGGAATCATCAAAATAGGCATCATACACACAACATGCAAATTTCCTGTGTAGCCGATCGATCGCCCTTCAGGCCGTTCGATCGGTTACACGCAAAATTTTGAAATTTTCAGTTCAGCCGATCGATCGCCCTGCAAGGCCGATCGATCGCCAACACGGCAGAACAATCATCTTCTTCTTTTCGCAAAATCAAACCGAAACACCATAGATAACACTTCAAATCCACATCTAGCACCCTAATCATCATCAAAAGTCCTCCTTGACTTCCAGAATATCAAACCAAACCATAATAATGCAAAACCCTAAGAAATCGGGATTAAATAATTCTATTTTCTAATCTTACCATTAACACACTAAATCAAGCAAACCATTTCGAAATAAGCCAAAAATGAAGAGTTTTACCATGGATAAACAGAGATTTCGAAGACCCATTACCTCAGCACTTAATTAAGCTCGGATTGAAGAGTCACCCTTCTTGAAATCCTTGAAAACACAATGAGTTTGAATCAAACACCAATAGAAATCGATTTACTTAAGAAATCCTTAATTAAATCTTAGATCTAGGGCTTGTCGGTAGTAAAAATCGAATTTTGAAAGTTAGGGTTTGTAGTAAAACACAAATCAGTAGCTTTTGATGGTCAAAAACGAATTGAATCAAGGGGAAAATGGTAGATTTAGAAGAAATTAAGAGAAAAGCCATGGATTAGTGCTTAATTAGAGCAAGTTTACCTTAATCGGCTTCTAATTCGGGCCTAAGTGGGGATTAGGCCAGACCTCCTTCCTTAGCCTATTCCCAAAAATGGAAATGGCTCTGGTTTGCCCTTTTATAGTAAGGGTTGGGGTAGGCATAGGTAAGTTTTGGGGTGTACATATGAAAAGTAGGCTAAAAGTGGTTATTTTGCAAATTTAAGCACAATTTAAGCCTAATAAAATTCTGAAAATTTTTGTGTGACCTTAAGTATATGTCTAGGATCATTTGACATAAAAATAAAATTTTCGACCGTGGGGCCCACAGGGGTCCCGCCAAAACCCTAATTTTTGGGAAAATAGTGAAAATTCCGAAAAATCTCAAAAATTCACATTTGGTTTAAAATCACTTAAAACCACTAATATTGAAGTTAATTTTGGTTAAAACCATCACAAACTCTATTTATTTACAAAATCACCGAATAAGATCAGAAAACACGTAAATTGCACGATAACCCATAATTAAATAAAAATCAAAACTGGTTTAAAGATGAGGGTCCTTACAAGTTAGCTCCTAAAACTCTAATTTACAAATCAATAGTTTCAATGCCTTTTGCAATGGGTAATAATCAACTTACAAGAACACTTGAGATGCCCTCTTTCCATTTTATGATGCCCATTGTGATGACACTTTGAGGGATACTATGTACACTTCTACGAAGTCACTTGCAATGACAATAGGTAGGTTACGATAGCAATTGTGATAGCTTCTATCCATTTTACAATGCCAACTACATTGGGCAGTTCATCACAACTAGGTAGGTTATGCTACCATTTTACGATGCCACTTGTGACGATAATATGTAGGTTACGATAACATTTGTAATGCCAACTATAGAAGCTTATGATATTATTTATAATGGGAAGTAGGTGGTTTATGATTGCAACATAAATTGTTTGATCTAAATAGACACTTGTTTGCATAAATAGAATCATGTTGTGATAATTAAACATGGCCTATAATACATAGACAATGCAACATAAATTGTTTTGATATAAATAGATGTTCATATACATATATAGAACAATGTCGAGACAATTAAACATGGTCTACAATACATAGTTAAATTAAAAATTCATGTATATGCCATAAAAAACATATAGAAAACCTAGATGTGTTGGCCATAAATCCACATGCCTTGCTACATGTTGATTGACATCATGCAAGTTAGGCTATTGTAGCTCTTCACACTTACCGCACTAAAATGGATGGGTCAAACACTTTTGAAATTCAATCTACTTTTTCTTTGATCTCCATCTTGCATTTTTCTTGTAGGTGGAAGAATCAGTCACCACCTTCTCATGTGATTGCCCAATATGGATTATCATCATAGGGTATAATAAAAATATGTATCTCTCTATGTGCTCTTATAGCACTCAGTAGTCCCATAATTTACCTGACAATAGTCGGCTACTGTACCTCCCATTGCAGATATAGTTGTGCACACACATGGTAGCTCATGATTTGCTAGTTGCTAGTGTGAAATGCTGACTATTAAATGTCATTCAATCTCCACCACCTATACCACATTAGTAGTCACATGCAAGATAAAAGGCATGTCATGTCTTGATAATGTCATTCATTTTGTCATTGATTTATATAATAAGGTAGGAATCCCATTTCTCAATTCAAACATGGCCCCATGTACCTTCGTCATTAGTCTTATACAAATCCCATCTAGAAGCCCAACCATCGACAACTCCCTCTTTGTCCTCAACCCAACTATTGAAGTTTTTTGCTATGTTGTTCAAAAGGTGCCCATAATATTGCCTTATAAATAGTACGTTAAACCAATGTTCTAGCTCATTTTTTTGTACCTAATTGTATGTCACTTTAGATAATTGTCGGATATCCAACAGTGTCATCTCATACTTGTGCATATCAACAACACTTGCAACATGATAAATCATCTGGGCCATTTTCGCTTTACTTCTTTTTTGGTCCCCCTTCACAAGCCTAATCCCTTAGGTTGAGCTCCAAGTGTCTCATACAATACGCATGAAAAGTTTCAAGGAATACAATAATTTTACTAATATTTAGTCTCTTGCCTCTACAAAAGACAAATGTGATCCACTATTCCTTTATGATGTGCCATATTTACATAAAAAACCAAGACCAATTTGCCTCATTTTTTACATGTAAGGCAACATAGATGAATGGAAATATATAATTTCCACCACCAATAGCAGAAATGACTAGAAGAGTTCCCTTTGCTCGATCATAAAGGTGTATTCCATCTAAGAATAACAAGGGTCTACAATGGCTAAAACTAAGAATAAATGCATTTAATAAAAAAAGCAATGCATAAACCTCATGTTAGAAATATTCACCTGATAATTCAAATGGCTCCTAGGGTTTGCATATGTAGTTTATTGTAATACCACATAATATCATTGTAAGAGTGCTTATAATTATTATATATCATGATTATTGCTTCCTCTTTAGCATGCCATGAATTTTGATATGTGATTGATATACCATCTTCTTGCTCCATGTTAGGTGTTACACTTAACTATTGATTCATTATATTGAACCAAAGCTTAGAGTTGTTTAACTTACAAACATATAAGTTGTTGTAGCACTAACAGGTTGAATCCACAATGAATGCCTTTATATGACTCTACAAGCAATTACAAAGTAAAAGAAGAAAGAAAGTGAAAAATAAGGGTGATAATATAATTAAAGAAAATAAAATAAGATGAGAAATAAAGGGAGAAAATGCTAAGGCATCAAGTTTGTTTGCAACATTTAAAGGTGTTCTTCATATACTAACTTATCTCAATTAGAGTTGAATAAAAATAATCTCTAATTGGATGACTTAAATATTATAAAAAGAATTGAAAAAGATGAGAATTAAATAGTTTAAAAGATTAAAAACACACATATCTTCATATTAAAAAGCTCTATATATTAAAACCACAAAGGATCAAGGAGAGTCTCCAAGTATTCTATGTATAAAAATGACAAAGAGTAAAGCAAAAGATGAATATAAATTAAGATCATTCTACTATCTGATATTTAAATTTAAAACTACTATATAATATTAAAAAACTTCATTAAGAATATTACAAAATTTTTTCTAGTCTTAGCTAAAGGCTTCACAAGCCATTACAATAAAGAAAACAAAGAAAAAGGTACTATAAGAAATAAAATTATCACGACCTAGATTTTTAAAAGCATTTTTAAATAGCATGAATGGTAAGTAGTGAGAATTTTTTTTTCTTTATTCAATACAAAACAATCCATTCGATTAAATATCCAGGCCATGATAATTGGGGTTCACAAATATAGATATCAAATCATATGATATTATTTCACGTCTAAAAATTCATAAAGAATAACTCATCCATCTAAGTACAAGTTTGTCATCCATCTGAAAATAAACAACTAAGTTGACTCTCATGCTAGTGAAACACTTACGTACCGGAGTTGCAAAAATACAAAAACTTCAATTTGTGCTCACTTGTCTCATCACCTGGAGAATTTGTAGCCAACCAAACGAAACAACCACAACAACAACAATGCAATCTTTCTGCCTTCAGGAGAAGAGCTTCCAAAGGACAAAATATTTTATTAATATTTTTTGGATCGGGCCAACATTACCCGATGTTAGTTGCCTACGTACTCATCAGATAACATCTCCAATGTTTCCAACAAGATCAGATCCAAATGTAGTTCTGCCTAGAAACTACTATATCCTAAGAAGCATAGCATCACACGTGTAATGCTTAGGTATTTTTAACCAACCTATATTTTAGTAAGTCATTTAATCGTTCCACTTATCTAATTAACAAGTAATAACAAACAATGTTATTAATTATCTTACATCCCTTGTTCGATAATTAATACTATCAAATATGTAACTCATAGATGACTCGCCCCTCGAGAAACCTCCAAACATAGTACTCCAACCTTGGAGTAGATTGCTTAACAGCAGTTTGACCCAAAACCCCGGGGCTCTCAATAGCCTGCCACGAATCTAGAGAAGAGGATCCCAACTGTGCTCATGGACACAGATTGGCGAGAAGCACAAGCCTTCCATGATGCTCATACAACTCCTCTTTTTGTACATACTAAATAGTCCTGGGAAGACCTGCGGGAGACCTGCGGTAAAGACTTTTTGGTCGATACCCAAACCGTCATGGCGATGAAGAAGCGCATCGCAATTTCTACCATTCCCCAACTCTGGGAGAACATGTCTTATAAGACATTAGTAATGTATCTATAGAAGCCTCAGGTCCTTATGACCATTGACTCCCCCAAACATATGAACTTAGACTAGATTATTTCCATCTAGTAAAGTATCCACTCAACCATTTGGGTCCTCTTTTCCTTGTGAATCGACCCAACAAATAGCTCATCCACTAAACTATGACTCAGAAAACATCTCATAACCACCCTCGGTTCATTAACCAAGGTAAAATTCTATGTCAGGGCCCCGTTCACTCCAAGAATGTGTCCCCACCCTAATAAGGGTATTTTAGTCATTATTTTGATTAGATGTTCTCTATCTAATCCAACGACAACCCATGTCTCTTGATTAAACTTTATTAATCTTAAGTTATTGATATAAATCAAAGCATCAATAATAAAAGTATGCGCCAAAGTAAGCAACATAAATAACAATAAGTCATACAAGTTCATAACAATAAACAGAGGCCCATTGCACTCATTTGCAGGGTTAGGGCTCAGTGAATTCAAGCCCGAGAGTGTAAACAACTCTAACACCTCCTGCGAGTTACATATATAGCACTCTAGTTGATTAATGTACTCGATTGCAGACATGTGTAATACATTGCCTTAAACCTTGAGAATTGGGGTTCTTCCCCTTGTTTCCCATGACATTGTGACATATCAAGGTCTTCCTGTCTCTTACTGGTCACACCCCTTCCTTTTGAAGCCATTTAACGTCATTGTAGGGCACCCTAACGTTTGGCTGCTAGGTTATCCATTTCAACGGAAACATAACATATTGCCCCCTAAGTGCATTAGGCTACCCTCCCTTGGGTCATTTGGTCATCTCACAACCTTCTGTTTATTTTAAGTCATAAACCTTTCAGAAGGCTTCACTTTCCAACTGACATCTAACAAGCCCAAAATTGAACTCAAATGTACTAATTAACTTCATGGACTCTGTGTAATTTTCCTAGCGTGACCCAAGTTTTGACTAACGGTTTACTATAAGGGCAAAAGGGTCAATTAACCACTCATTGGGATTTTTTTATCACTAAGTGGTTTGGACTATAATTAGGTTACACATTAAACTCTCACTGAGAATTTTACTAATTTTTAGATCAACTCATAGGCCCCTAAACCGGAGCCCCAAAGTTGGGTAAGTGGTTTACCCATGGTAATTTAATTATAAGGGTAAAAGGGTCATTTTATAGTCTTTGAGATTTTTCCTAGGTCTAATAATCCCACACCTCTCAAGGTCCATGAATAATTTTCTAGAATTTTTTGGACCAGTAAAAGCCCATAAACCAAACATTGTTCAATACACATTTTTTTATTATATATAACTGAACCAGATTAAATAGCCTGGACCGAACCGGTTCGGTCAAGACATCAACTTCTACATCCGATCACTACTAATTTCGCTCAGACCAGCATAAAAGAGAGCATTGCAATGCTCTGTTCACAATGGGTGGCTAATGGACTACAACCATTATACTGATGGAAATAAGGTGCAACATCATTCTTAAAATTCATTCAACAGTAAATTTCAAAGGAAAACTCGTAAGATAACTATGTCATACCTTCCATGTTAGTTCCACCATAGAGCCGTGAATCATGGGGAGAGTCCACAGATCCACAGTACCTTCATTCATCCCCACACTAGAGCACAACTCTACGTCTTTAGATGTGCTCCATGATGATGTGGTCCCGCTAATGGAAGCCTTCATCACTTCCTTAAGTTCGCCTCGGTAGCAATCGTAAGTATTATGTCGAACGCAAATCTAGAAATTCGTGTTCCACAGCCAATCAAAGTTCCTCTTCGAAATTTGATCTTCTCCTTCAGCGTCTCATCCCAAATTTGGTGCATTCGCGCTGAAGCGAGTACCTTCCCTTTCTACAGCTCCTCGCTGTGGTCTGACACCAACTGCCCCAAGGCCAGGCAGACCTTCATCGGTGTCCCCGCCATGCTGTCATACATGATAGCAGGCCACCAATCACCCTTCTCCTCCATGTCCAAGACCATATGCTTTCATTTCAGCTTTGACACCTCCGATCCCACCTCCACCTCAGCCATGATATCATGTTGGAGGAGCGTCATCCTTTCGTTCACCCTCTTGATTTGCTCTACGTCAAGCTTCTTGAAGTTTTGCTTGTAGGCGACACGCTTGTACAGAAGCATGTACACCTCGGGCAGCTCTAGTGTGTGATGCAATGGCCGGGACCTCTTCCCTCCGTTGCTCATAAACAAGACTCTAGCAAGGACCGTCGGAGAAGGCAGGCCCAGTTGTGGCCATGGCCGTGGTAGAGCAAATGCGGCCGGGTCCAAACTTGTTGCTACCCCCTCCATAAAAAAATCCCGTGCTGCTCCTTTCCCTTCAAGAATTCTATGGTTGCCCTTCTTTTATCCCCTCCCCTTCTCTGACTCTATCACCCGCCATAATCTTTTTCCAGTCGCCGAAAATCCGACGACTTTTTCTCTTCCATCTCCGGCCAAAAAACCCCCTCCAAAAAGCCCTCATTAACCTTTTTATATCTATAAGGTTTTCTAATCTCATTAAGAGTTGGGCTAATTGGGCCTGTTTTTATTGATTTCCGTCACAAAAATAATCAGACCCGTAAAGTGACTTAAACGGTCAATTCACACGTCTAATTTGGGTAAACTGGCCCTACACGATATGTTTAACTTTGAACGGTCGTATCTCTCTCATCCGAACTCCGATTCACACGTTCTTGGTGGCGTTTCAAAGATCTTTTTGTTTACTTTCTAATTATATAGATCTCACCTACCAGTTCCAACCAATGATAGAGTTATTCTTATAAGAAAATTAAGGGATCCAACACCCTAATTTCCTGTGGTCAACTTTGGGAATTTAGAAAATTCCCAGACGTTACAAAAATAAGAGATGAAAGATTGGAAAAGAGAGCTCCAAAGAGGGGATGATAATTCTTCTATGTTCTCATCTCTTTATATATGAGTAGAGGGGGTGGATTTAAGAGGAAAGTTCAATCACATCACTTAATTTATTACTTCTTCGACAATGATTAGATTCTAAATTAATCAAATAAATCAAAGAGTTATTTATAAATAAGTATCAATTACACTTTATCTAGTGTTCTAATCAGCCATTTCATCTTTGCATATGTTTATCAATCACAACTATTAAGACGATCATCTATGTATTGGCCTTGGCTTAATTAACTATTAGTCCATTTGCACACGTATATTTTGACTCACAATTAGTTGGAAGTTTGAATTTCTTTATAAAACAATAAATGCATCCATAGAAGTCTTTTTTCCATTTCCACAAAGATAATATCAATCTGGATTTTTTATAAAAAATTATGGCCAAAATACTAACGGTGTGTCAATCTATTCAATCATGCTCCTTCCCGGATTTTATTATCTTGATAATAATATGAAATCCAACGGTTCCACATGGTTTTAGTCAACCATTTCATTCATTTTTATGCCATTATGAACCTAATCTAGACCCTTGAATAACTTAAACTTTTTGGGCTTCACTTCTTCTTCAAACTAAATCATATCGAGGCCCATTAAACATGAAAACACAAAAGAAGTCCAACTTATCTCTTGAATTTTTTTAAAGAAGTCTATTCAAAATATAAATAGCCTAAATAAATAATAAATTCTTTATAAATAAGGATTGAAATGCAAAATTTAAAATCATTTGATTCAACATAATTTAAGTATGCTATCAAGGGTCTCCTGCAATCTATTCAAAATGAACTATGACAAGATACTATGTGATGCATGTGGACAATACTTTTTCTTCTCCGCCCAAAACACATGTATGCTTTTGAACATACTCCTTTACCTAAAAAAATTACAAATTACCATGAGCATTTTCTTAGTGTATTGACCAAGTTTCAAACTGGGGAAAAATCCCAATGTCTTTAAAATAACTAATTTACCTTTGTGAGTTTAAGCGTAGAGTAATAGTTAATGACCAAACTTCGAGGCTCCGGTTCAGTGGCCTATGAGTGATCTTAAAAATTGGGAAAATTCTAAATGAGATTGTAATGGGTAACCTCAATTCAAACCAATCTACAAGGTGGGGAAAAATTCCAGTATGTAGATAATTGACTATTCTACCCCTAGGGTTAATCGTAAACCGTTAAGTCAACTTGGGTCGGTTCAAGGGGTTCGCAACCCCGTCACATGCCAAGAAAATTACATAGAGTCCATGAAGTTAAGTAGTATGCTTGAGTTCAATTTAGGACCCATTAGATGTCATTAAGGCCTTAAACTAAATGACAGAAATACCCCTATGCAAATCGGCCCCCATTCGCGTGGATGTTATTAATGGGCCAATGTGATACTGAAACCTTTTGAGAGGTTAAAAACTTAACCAATTGCAGAGAGGATTGTATCCAATGTTGAATAATTACTCTAATGCCCTTAGGTGCATTACAACCAGTTTCATAAAAATTTATTAAGATAACCCAAGGAGGGTTAGGGCACGAGAACTCAAATAATTCTTATATCATTAATGAATTTTATTATTGATATTATGATATGCTTGGACCTTTGTGGTTCTAATTGTTTATGTTGTTCTTTGTCTTGACCTTTGATATTGATGTTGTGGTAGTAATTTATCACTAATTGAAGATTATTGAAAGAATAAATGTTTGGGTGGATAGCATTGGATTGGACGAGAACACCTAATCAAGATAAAGACTAAAATACCTCAGAGGGGTCTGTGACTAGTTCATATAGTGAACAAAGCCTTTGACCCGACGACAAGCATTGGTTGATGAACCGATTATAGTTTTAAGTTTTAGACCCTAGTCTAGAAGGGACTAATAGAGTTTGGGATAGTCATTCAGAATCCTAGCTTATAGATGAGAAAGATAGGGTTCAGAATGGTTTCCTGAGTTTTAGCTCTATTGAAGAGCCACTGATTTGACCGTGTAGTTGCACCTCCCCATTCGAAAGAGTTCCATGTGAGCCGGGCTCACCATAGATCTATTGAGGATCTTTTAGTGTACACGCATTTAGGGTCACTGACATCCTGCTTGGTTGGCATCTCTGATCACTTCTGTTCAGGTGCAGTTGTGGGTCATGTCCTTCCACTCTGGTCAGGTCCTTATGGGCTAGGTTGAGAGATGTCACTTCCTGGTGGATTCCAGGGGCCTGGTGGATTTCAGGGGCCTGGTGGATTCTAGGGTGTTCTGTTATCATTTGTCACTTAGGTTGACATCTGATAAGTTTGTCTAGCATTGAGATTAGACAGGGATATTAATTATCGAACAATGGTTCGAGAGATAATTAATAACATTGATTGATATTGCTTGTTTAATTAGAACAAGTGGAACAATTAAGGGACTTGCATAAAATGTAGGTTGCTTGAAAATACTTAAGCATTGAATGTGTGATGTTATGCTTTTTAGTATGGTGTAGTATTAGACAGAACTATGTACGGATCCGATCTTATTTAAAATATTGGAGATGTTGTTTGATGAGTATGTAGGCAACTAACATCGGGTAATGTTGGCCCGATTTAAAAAATATTAAATAATACTTTTGTTCTTTTGAATGCTCCTCCAAGGGGAGGAGATGTTTTGTTGCCTATTTGGTCTTGTTTGCTTGCAGGTTCTTTAGATTGGGACGTTGCGAGATTGGGACATTGGTAGGCATTTGAGGACGACGTTGCATTAGTGGGATCTAGTTTCTTACTTTTGCAATCGTGTAAGTAATTGTAATTACTAGCGTGAGAGCCAACTTTACTTGGTTATTTATTTTCGGAAAGATGACATACTTGTACTTAGAGGGTTAACCTGCTATTTACAGAATTTGACACATATAATAATATCATATATTTTAATATTCGTATTTGTGAACCCCAGTTATCACGACCTGGATATTTAATTGGATAATTTATTTTGTGTTTAAGAAAGAAAAAAATAATCGTAATTTATCGCGTGTCCTTTATTGTAAAAAAATGTTTTAAAAATCCGGGCTGTGACACAATCACCCCCCATAGTATGCCAATCCTCTTAACCTCGATCCTAAAACCAAAAAATAACATTGTTATAATATGAATATTTTACTAGCATATGACATTGTTCCACTGGCCTACAATTGTAAATGCTTCAATGCTATTTTGATGACTTGGGCCATCAAATTTTATGAGCCTATTGATGGTTAGTTCCGCCACATTTTCCATGACCTTTCCAATAAAAAAAATACAACCCATCACAATTGCAATGAAGGCCATCACATTCAACCTTACATTTCAATGTATAGGCCATCGCAAATTATTCCATTGCAATTTAATTTCATGCAATATATATGCCATCACATAGCATTTAAACACGATATTCACTCTCAGTTCCTATATATGCGTCTAACACCAATCCTCGCTAACACACTATGACCATCACAAATAGAGTTCTTTTTCTTACCTGCATGTTGTGTTAATCTTTGCATGTAGACTCTCCGTATCTGTGTTTCAACATCAAAGTTTATTCTCTCACAATAGAGATCATTCACTTTTTTGCCTTCCAAGCAGATGCGCCAACTTGAAACAGACCTGCGCTATCTTTGGCACGATTGCTTAATGGTTTTTTTGGGGCTGGGTTGCTTTTATAACAAACAAGAGGGGAAAAAGTGCTTTGCTTAACTACCTTTATGAGTTAAAGCTTGAGAGATGAAGCACAGAAAAGAGCCGCTTGGGAAGATCTCGGGCTGCCTTGGTGGATCTTAGGACCGCCATGGCCAATCAGTAGAATAGTGAGAAGAGGGAGATGGAGAGATGAAGTAGTTCTTAGGGCCGCCTGGGCAGAGTGACTGAATGGAGAGAAGAAGCGGGAGAATATATAGAAGAGGCGGAGAACAGAGTTGAATGGTAGAGAAGATTGAGGGGAGTCAAGCGACCGAGGGAAACGGGGGGATTTTATTAGGCGGTAGGTGTAGGGATGCCACTCGGGTCGGGTAAATGGTAAACCCAACCCGACCCGACCCTAATGGGTCGGGTTTGGTTTTTAAAACTAACCCTAATGGGTCGGGTCAGGTTTTAGTGATCCAACCCGACCCGACCCGAATATAAATATAAATATAAAATTTATATTTTTTAATATATTTTTAAATATTATTTTTAAAAAAAATTGAAAAAAAATAATAAAAATATATAAAAATTATTTTTTTAATCTATTTGGGTCAAACGGGTTGGTTCGGGTTTGGGTCGGGTCGGGTTCGGGTCACAGCTTTGTGATGTGGGTTCGGGTTCGAGTTTGGCAAAACCTGACCCGAACCCGACCCAGTGGCATCACTAGGTAGGTGATATGTGGGAGATGGCAAGGTCATTTTGGGAACTTCATCCGAGACCTATATTACCCCAAAAACACTTTAATTACTCAAATGTCCTTTGCTTGTTTTAACTTTCGAGTAACTTTTTACACCCCTAGCATAACTTATAAATTCTTTATTAAATTAAAGTAAAGTTTTTTAATATAGATTATTTAGGCCCCGTTAGGAAGGCATTTTAGAATGGAAAATATTTTTTCCCCTTAAATACAATACATTACACCGAGAAGAAAAAATTATTTTCCCTACCAACTTTCTTGAGAAGAGTTGGTGGGGAAAGTACTTTCCCCACTTTACGATGTCTCTCAAACGGGCCTTATTTTAGCTGTTGCAGGTAAACTTAGTTTAAAAAATTAAAGAAAATTTTCTTTAAAAACCTTGATCAGAAATGTAGGCCTCATATAATTTGATGGTTTTACCCCACTCGATAAACTTTACCCAAGTTGACTCAACTTATTAATTTTTAAATGTAATTCAAATAATTGTTTGATAGGTTTTAGGTGATCAAATTGGGCCTGACTCGATTAAAATTATAAATGTAATTTTTATTTATTTTAATAAAATTTAATCTGACCCTAATAGATAGAGTTTAGTTTTTAAATTCAGTTCCCTAAATGGAAACCCGGTGGCATCCTTAAGTTCCACCCGGAGGACACGCTCGAGGCAGGGCATATTTTCACACGTTGTTCAACGCCGTTCGATTTACTCCTGTCAGAAAGCCAAAAAACGGTAAAAAGGTTTTACTGATTACCATTCACACCTGATTCACCAGTACGGAGCCGGCCGAGTCAACCCGGAACTCGGAAGCTGATGGCATTAAAATGCCGCCTGGACTTCTATTCAACCAATCAGAGCGATATTATTTCCTTTGATTTGATGGCCTTTGAATATTCAAGCATCGACTTCCTTTAACCCGTTCTGGGTCTAAGTCTTCGGCTTTTTGGTGGAAACGCAAAACAGCCTGACAAAAAAGTCTTCCTTTAGTCATTGAGGCCGGGAGGGACGCGGGTTTCCTTGCTGCTTCCACTGAGACGCATTACACGCTTTATAGTTTTCTGGATTTTACAGGAGCTTCTGCTCTTGCTCTGCCATCGCTACTGAGCTACAGGTATGTGGCTTGCAAAATTTTAGCTTTTTGTTTCATTTTTTTCTTTGTTTTTGTTTAATCTGCTTGATGGGTGGATGGGTGGTCAAGGGTAAAGATTTATTGAGCTTTTAGTTTGTTGGGTGGTCATTGGTAAAGGTTGATTGAGCTTTGGGTGCACAGTTTATGTGAAATTTGAAGCTTCAGATATGAGTTAGAAGTGGGCAGTGGTGAAATCATTTTGTGTATATTCTGTTCTATTGTGGAGCCGTCTTTTTTTAGGTTTTCTGATTTAGTTTCCAAATTATGAGCTGTTTCTTAATTGTCCTGCTGTGATCTTGCAAGCCGGGTTATGGAATTTATCTGGTGTCTATTGTATGTGTAAAGAAGGTTAGAACTTCACCGGTGCAAGATATATAAACTGAGAATGTTTATTGCATCGTGTTCTGTTTTTTTCCTCCAAAATTTGGAGGATTGCGAAGTGATGATTGTTCTGGATGAAATGATTTCTTAGAAAATTGCTGGGGCCTCAATTCAATGATATAAGTGATCAGCAGGGGTGGAGCCAGGACATCAGGTGAGGAGGGGCAAGTAAGAACATTTCTTTTTTCTAAAAAGACGTATACAACAAAATTTAAAATTTTTAAATAACTTGTGTGAAAGAAAAAATGGAAAAAACTATCAAATGGTGATTTAAAGGGCAACCTTAGATAGTTATTTAAGGAAACTTAGAGGTGAGAGGGGTAAGACACTTTTTTTAAGGGGGGCATAGCTATATAACTAGACTTTTTTAAAAGGATTTACAACATGTTGGAGGGGGCAATTGCCTCCCTAACCATAGAGGTGGCGCCACCCCTGGTGATCAGTATAGAGGCTTTTAGGTCTAGGTATCATGGGAATTTGGGGGCTTTCTACTTCTTGGCTGAGATTCAGTGTTGGTATCCATATTTTGGAATTGAGGGTGATAAAGGTTTAGTGGTACTCTACATGTATTTAAAGGGTTGAGAAAGAGACCGATATGCATTTGAGTGCCTTCTAATGACTGATTAGCTTGGAATTACCATTTAGTTCAATCGTGTTAGTGTATTTTATTTAGTGTTACTCTCATTGGTTCAAATTTCATTGTTCATACAAATTTTGTTTAGTTCTATATCTATTCCTCTTTCCCTATGCATTTAGGTATACTTTAATATAGCAGGACTCTGATGGCTTGTTGCAGAAAATGTTGGGCGTTATTGGAAAGTCTCTCTTTTAACATGGAAAATTTTCCTGCAACTTTGGATATCTACTGGAGCATGATGGGTGACATGGGTGCCACTAGCAACTGAAATTAGGACCTGAAGAAAAGAGAGGATCTGATGGACTTTTGCAAGAGATTGATCATTCTTCTAAGTACTCTTTTCTGGTTATCACTCAAAAAATTTTGTTTTGGAGGTGACACTGATATCCAGTGCTTATCCTCCTTAAAGAAATCCTTGAAGGACCCTTTTAATTACCTTCAGACATGGGGCTTTAATAATAGAAGTGAAGGGTTCATTTGTAAGTTCAGTGGTATTGAGTGTTGGCACCCTGATGAAAGTAGGGTACTTAATATAAGGCTGTCAAACATGGACCTCCAAGGGCAATTTCCATCTGCTCTCAAGTTATGCACAAGCATGACAGGATTGGATCTCTCAAGCAATGATCTTTCTGGGCCCCTCCCTCAGAACATCTCTAATATTATACCGTTTGTTACCTCCCTTGACCTCTCTTCCAACAATTTTACTGGTGAAATTCCTGATGGCCTTGCTAATTGTTCATATCTCAATGTTCTTAATCTCCAAAACAACCGGCTAACTGGTCTAATTCCCGCACCCTTGGGTGGCCTTCAACGGCTCAACACATTTAATGTGGCCAACAATAAACTGTCAGGAAGAATTCCTTCCTTCAATGGCAATGTGTCCGTAAATGTTGCCAATAACGTTGAACTCTGTGGACCACCGCTAGATAGACAGTGCCCTGGAACTCAAAAAAAGAGTCGCACTTCAGTCATCATTGGGTCAGCCGCAGGAGGGGTTGTGTTTACTTTGCTTGGCGTTGGTGTGATTTTGTACTTCTGTCTTAGAAGATTGTCTGTGATAAAGAAGAAGGAAGAAGATTTAGACGGAAACAAATGGGCAAAAGATATGAAGGGAACAAATACCTTTAAGGTGAGAGTTCATTACTCGTCTCCATCATTTGTTAAGTGTTTATTTTCAGTTTTTATTTATGATGTCTTTTTTTCATTTTGTGATTTCAGGTTTCCATGTTTGAAAAGACAGTATCAAAGATGAGGCTGAGTGACCTCATGAAAGCTACTGATAATTTCAATAAAAATAATATCATTGGTTCCGGAAGAACAGGCACTATGTACAAAGCAACTCTTCCAGATGGCTCCTTCCTTGCAATTAAGAGGCTTCAAGATTCTCCCCAGACTGAGAAAGAATTCATGTCTGAGATGAAGACGCTTGGGAATGTGAAGCAACCGAACTTGGTTCCTCTCCTGGGTTTCTGTGTTGCCAAGAATGAAAGGTTTCTCGTGTATGAACACATGAGAAATGGGTCCCTCTTTCATCAACTACATGAGACAGAAGCCGAGTCCAAAATCCTGGATTGGCCTCTGAGGCTAAAAATAGGAATTGGTGCAGCAAAGGGCCTGGCTTGGCTTCATCATAGCTGCAACCCTCGCATACTACACCGAAATATAAGTTCTAGGTGCATCCTTTTGGATGAGCTTTTTGAGCCCAGGATATCAGATTTTGGACTTGCAAGACTAATGAATCCCGTTGACACACACCTGAGTACTTTTGTTAATGGCGAATTTGGTGATCTGGGTTATGTGGCGCCAGAGTATACTCGGACCTTGGTAGCAACTCCAAAAGGTGATGTCTACAGTTTTGGGATTGTTTTGCTTGAGCTAGTTACTGGTGAAATGCCCACTCATGTGGTTAGTGCCCCTGAAAACTTTAAAGGAAGTTTGGCTGAGTGGATTACTTATTTGTCAAACAATTCTGTTCTTCAAGACGCTATTGACAAGTCCTTGATCGGAAAAGGTTGCGATCATGAGCTGCTTCAGTTTCTGAGAGTTGCTTGTAACTGTGTGCTTTCGGCTGCAAAAGAGAGACCAACAATGTTTGAGGTGTACCAACTATTAAGAGCAATTGGAGAGAGGTACAATTTTACTGCAGAGGTTGAAATGATGATGACACCTGAAAGTGGCAACGTGGATCAACTTGATGAGCTTATTGTGGCACAAGAAATGAGGTCGTGATGAGGAAAAAAAGTCAGACAGTCAGTAACATATTCTAGTTCTAGTACTAGACGAAAATCTCTCTTCCGAAATACCTGCTATATGTAATATTAGATGTTTTCAGTTAAAGGCATTGTGGCAGTGTGTCGATTATATATATATTCCTTTTTTTTGTTGACTTAGACTTGGAAGCAGGTGAAAGATCTTCCTCTTTAGTTTATATGAGCCCACTGCGTGAGCCCAGGCATTACGCACTGTCAGATTGAAATCTAACAGCGCAAACCAATCAGCCCCCTTGCGCCACTTGCGTGAGCCTGGGCTCATTCAAAGGTAAACAAATATTATGTTTAAAAATGATTCTTTAGGCCAAACTTTAATCGTAATTGTGAAGTAGGCTGAATTACTAACTACGATTGATACTCTTAGTCTCATGTCCCAACAGGTGATTTATGCAGCCTTCAGATTTTAGCTTTGTATTTTTGTAACCTGCAAATTTGCTTCGTATTACCTACTAGCACAGGCCAAATGTGATAGCTTAAGGAAGACCTCAATTATCAAATAATGGCGAGCACAAAGCTGACCACGAGAGTTGCAGCATATTAATAGGTCTTCGGCCTTACGCTGATCCGGCTATTTGAGTATTATCAAGCTAGCCTACATCCGATTCCAAACCTTTCGGAGGAGCAAATGCGGGGCTCGCTGCAAATTGGACTCTGCTGAAATTGAATAGTACCCGGTAGGCCAATTGGACATGCTTCAAGAAGGCTAGGCCCTATGGGGATTAGACTACATCTGACACCTATGGGGATTAGACTACATTTGACAACTGTGTGTTACACTGCATTGACACTTATACACTGATTATAATAGTAGGCCCAGCCCAAGGAAAACATTTTCTATGTTTCCTTTTTTATTACTTTGCGCTAAGTCTAAGCATGGGAGCTATCGTTAAAAGATTAATGGTGCATATGGTAGCGTATATTAACATAAGTAACATGTACATTATTAATATAAAATATTAATGTTTCCCATATGTAATTTATGCTTGGCTCACTCTCAATAGAGAGCATAGTAAATACTTCTTAGCCCAAGGTAAAAAAAACTTTGGGATGTGAGTTTTCTTTTGGTTGAGGCCATTTGGATTGAGTTACACATGCCCAAGCCATGCATTAGACAATTAGGCTCGGACAACAATCAACAATATATTTTTTTGTGTAAAATATAAAATAAACTTTAAATTGACAACAAACAAATTGTGGTATGGAAATATAGGTTGGGAAGTCCCCTTGTACCTTACTTTTATTGTAAACATTGGTTGTATGGCCAGTTTTGCCATAACATAGTACTTTCCCTGAAACTTACACTTCACTTTGTCGTTGCCTTTTGAACTCTTCTGATCATCCTTGGGTGGTTGAACAAATTACTTTCACTTCTTGTTACTCACCCATTGACCAGATTAGTCAACCATGTTGTCTTTGTTCTCAATTTCATCATTACCTATCTTCTTTTTAAATTTGTAGTTGTTCTTTTCAATTCTCAAATGAACTATTAAGTCCTCCAGTCCTATTTCCTTGCATTTGTGTTTGAAGGAATTCTTGAAATATTTTTACGAAGGTGGCAATTTCTCCACTATTACTACAACTTGAAATGATTTACTAAGA
The DNA here is from genome assembly GCA_035235625.1 of Saururus chinensis. Taxonomy (NCBI): domain Eukaryota; kingdom Viridiplantae; phylum Streptophyta; class Magnoliopsida; order Piperales; family Saururaceae; genus Saururus; species Saururus chinensis. The sequence goes on from CP141140.1 coordinate 60,260,823, forward strand.
AACATTCCCTCAACATGGATTTCGAGGAGAATGACATGGAGTTCCTAGGCTTGACATGATTGATAATAGTAATTAAATCCACCATTCTAAAATTTAGAAAATTGTCAACTACAAATTTCTTTGTTCCAGCATCCTCAATTTTGTATTTCTTTTCTAGTGAATCTCATAATTCCTTGCAGTTTTCAATGTGTAGTACCAATATACGACGAATTATCTAGTACGTTCAACACATAATTACAACACAAAAAGTCAGAATGCTTTCACACATTTACAACATCATCTTTCTATTTGTTGGTCTCATCCTTGTTGAGGGTAGGACAAATTTTAGTCAGAAACCTATGAGGTTGAGTTTTGATAGATAAAATAACATTTTCTGTTGCTAACGCTTGAAATTTGTTTTGCTAAACTTCTCTAATTTCTCCCTATGATTCACTTGGATGTGGGGCACATGCACAAGGACTGTGATTGAAGTCACAATATTGTTGGTACTTTTGCTATTCCCTGTCATCACTTCTACACGCACACAAAAATTGGTCCAAAAAGAAAAGGAACAATATGTAAACAAAAGGAAAACCAAAGAGAGAATCTTTTTTAAGATTGTTGTTTCCACTTTGATCACAATGATTGCCTTGTATAGTCTTCTATTGTATACCTTCTCTCATCGATGGAGCAGAGAATTAGAAGAGGAGATCGAGTCTAGTAAAATTATCTCCTTAAAACATATTCATCCCCCCCACTAGTGCTTCGGGACATGACAAATGTTTATTTCCTTGAATAAAATGATTTGATGTTGCTAGAGGAAGCACTCTAACAACAACCCACAATGAAATACCATGTTTCTACTCTTTAGACTAAGATTGGACTAATGCAAAATGGAAGTGTCAAGGTCCGTTCTCAATGCATGCAAAAGACCTATTTAAATAGGTTGTGAAAGGGTGCGTTCAATCTCCAAGGAAACGGATGCACAAACAACAAAAGGATGTAAATAAAGCTCAATGATACACATGCACATATAACAAAAGATGTCTTGGGAAAGATCCTCCAAATAGGATCCTTTGGCCCATTACGGTTCACCTTAATTCAATTCTAGAAGGAACATGAATGACATTAGCTAATTTGATTAAAGCTCAAAAAGAATTTATCTAAAAAAGAAGGTTTTTCTTTTTTACCCATCCGACCCAACCCAGTTGGTCGTGCATGCTAACCTAATCGAGTCAGTTGGCTACTGGCAGTGGCAACATGAAAGTAGGTTAGCCCACATGGGTACACAGGTCAAACATGTGTATCTCCTCAATAAAGGTGGGGTGACCCAAGGTCCTATCACTAAAGACCAAATTTGGGTCTTATATACTCACTCTATGAAAGTCTTTTTTCCTATGTGGGACTATTTCAAATACCATTCACTACACCCAAACTTTATTCACTCTCATGATTTTGGGTTTAAATAAGTAAAACCCACTTAACCTAACATTATTAATGATATACATATGACCTCAAAACTATATTATCCAACACAACTAAAATGCACGAAACAAGAATTATGCTAGCCTCCCTAACATAACTCATAAGCTATGAAAAAAATTTATTAGTTCTTCATTTTGATTCTATTGACTTGACTCGACTATGTAGGTTTTCAAGTCGACTTCATTTTTCCATTATCAATATTTCATAATTGACCCTAGTGAGACAACTCAAGGACTCCATGCAACTCTAATGACCATGATATCTAATGTCAAATTTGTTCTTTAACAAGATAAAATTCTAAAGAAATTTTTTGGCAAAAAATAAGACACAATTATGCTGTTATAAAATAATCATATTTGCATATATATGTTGTTTGTATGCTTACTAAGTTAAATACCCCTTCCATCCTATATTAATTATTTAAATTTGAAAAAAATTTGTCCTATATTAATTACCCTATTTCATGTTATCCTTCTCATAGTAATAAGTAAATGTAGGTTAATAAGAGTAGTGGATAAAGTAAAATAGTTAATAAATTAATTTTCTTAAATATCACTTTTTTTTAAATGTGGGCAATTTAGATGGACGGTAAGAGTGTTAACATAAAGACTGCCTACCTTGGCTCCTGGGCCTTTAAGTGGTCGGGACCCATTTGTCCTATTCGTCCTTTGGACACCCCTAATATAAAAAAAACCTATTTTCCCATACTTTCCACACATTGCATGTTCATGAAACTTGCACACAACTGGGGCATCCTTATCTCCCATGAAAGTATCTCATAGAACCGTTCTACCACGTGGTTGTGGATACGTCTGTTCACATTTTTACACTCGTAAACTCAAGTTAGTTACATTAATCAGTCACGTTTATACATGTAAAATACACTATTATGTATCAGAAAATGAGTGGGCCTATCCACTAGGTGGCTTGTTGAATGATTTTATTGAATAATTTTTCCTCTTAACATAATAGGTAGGTATCTACCTTTTTTTTATGTATAGGTGGGGTTGGTTGGCTAAAACAAAGGATGACAAATTCCTCATCCTCAAGAAAACCACCCCCTCCGATTTGATGTTAAAAAACCCAAATCAGCTGAACCAATCAGATTGGGTTCAATCATACCTGGTTTTTAAAATTGAGCCTATTTGACTTAGCTAGTTCTACTTTCCACCACAAATTTTTTGCGTGCGATTGGGAGATTCAAACTTGATCTCTGCACATAGACCTTCAAACAAGCTAAACATCATAAACTTGTATATATTGACTCGGTCTAGGGTTGGGAATTGTGTTAAGTTGGGCCAACCTTGATATATGTATAAAATGGGTCGGGTCATGACCCAACCTTATTTGTTAATTAGGTTAAAAACCTAAATTTTAACCTTACTTTAGTCAGTTTAGGTATGCAGGTAACCCTACTTTTTTTATTTAATTTTTTTTATCTTATCTTAATATTTAATACATTATCTTTGCATGGGCTAAATATATATTTTTTATATATATTACAACATTATAAATAAATGTCAAATATTCTTTATGTTAATTGAAAAAATAAGAATTAGAAAGAGAGTATTGCAACATTATTAGACACACGTCTAAAACTATTAAAAATCTCATAAAAAATTAATAAATAACTATTAAATAATATAAAAATATAAAAAATATAAATTTTTTTTATTATTAAATAATAGAGTCAAAGTCAAATTATAGGGCCTAATCCTAATTTTAAAATAAGTAAAATATTTAAACCCGGCCATAACTATATTCAGATCAGGCCGAATCCAGAGCTAGACAAGTCGGGTTTTAGTCGAGTAAAAGGGTTTGGTCACCCGGCCTATCACCAATCCGGATCCGTAGTCGGGTTTGAAACATTTGCTCCGTTTCCTCGATGTCGGCAAATCTGCCAAGTCCGCTAGCCTGACAACCCGACCGATCGGCCAGCCAGCTGCACAACGCACGCGGTAAAAATAACAGACAAATCCAGCAACTAAGCAACCAACAGTGCGCCCCGCCCGCGCCGCCGCCGGTCCCTGCTTATTAACTGCCATCCTCCATCTCTCTCTCTCGGCCTCCAGTTGACGATTTTGTCCTCCCCCTGCCTCCTCCGCCCAGGTCCAGATCCTGCGAGGGGAAGGGGATTCGATCTCGGGAGGTATCGAAGCTCCCGATCGAGCTCCCCCGTCGCCTCCTCTCCCAGAGATCCGAGCCACTGCTCTGCCGATCGTCGCCCGAGCTTCCGCCCTCCTTCCTCCTCCGAGAGATGGAGCTGCATTTGTAATCATTTCATCTTCTTTTACTAGTGATGATTTTGATGTATACGTAAGGGCCCGGCGGAATTCGAAGAGATCCGGATTCTTCGGAGATTACTGGTGGGGGGAGTTTGAATTGAATTTGGAGCAGAAAAGAGGATCATTGAGGGAAAGGGGAGGAAATGGAGATCGCGGCGCAGCTGAAGAGGGGGATCTCGCGGCAGTTCTCGACGGGGTCAATGACGAGGAACCGCAAGTTCAGCTTCGGCCGGCAGTCGTCCTTCGACCCCCGCCGGAACACCTTGCGCTTTAGCTTCGGCCGCCAGTCCTCCCTCGACCCCAACCGCCGCAGCCCCGCCCGCGACGAGCTCACCGTCCCCGAGAACCTCGACACCACTATGCAGCTCCTTTTCTTGGCCTGCCGCGGCGACGTCAAGGGCGTCGATGACCTGCTCAACGAAGGGATCGACGTCAACAACATCGATTTGGACGGCCGCACGGCCCTCCACATTGCAGCCTGCGAGGGCCACGTCGATGTCGTCAAGCTCTTGCTCATCAGGAAGGCCAACATCGACGCGCGGGACCGGTGGGGGAGCACGGTAAAATGTCTCTAGATTTCACACTAATTTGCACCGCAATATTCTTTTTCTTTAAATAATAATATCCCCCCTGCTTCATATTGATTGATATGCTATGAATTGTATTGTGTGGTTGATTTGATATAAATGCGGATTAGAAAACAGATTTTGGTAGTTGCAGTATGATTCCTATCATAACCTAGCTCGTTTCGTGTCAACAATATAATTTGGGGAAATGAATTAAGCATGAAAAATCTGTTAAAGGAGCAAATCAGAGACAGCGAGTTTGTGCAATCAAATTATGGGGGTATCCTAATCAGACCTCTGCTCGGTGGACTTATATTAGTAGCTCTTATAGTGTTGTGCTTTGAAGTATAGCTTTGAAGGGCTTATGTAGACCCTGCCATTGCTTTATTGATATAAGCGGTGTAAAGAAAATCAGAGGTGTAGGCTTTCACTGGATATTACCATGTATGTGCATGATTAGCTCTCATTTTTTTCTTTTAGCACATAATTATTAGGACCCTGGTCTCTTGCATGAAGTCTGGGATATGTAATATAGATGAGGGTTTAATTGCAAAACATGCACTTTATGGATTAAATGCCAAGAACTATTGTTCTTTTACATCATAATGCTCCATGATTGTTGTCGAGATGAATGATTCACTTCTCCTTGCAAGAAATAGATGTATTTGCTCTTCTTCTTCTGTCATTTATGTTCTCTTCCATGTGAAAGTTGACTTTTTTACACAGTTTGTTGCGGATTTTGCACCTTTTCTAATAAAAAGTTGATCTCATACCCCAGGCTGCAGCTGATGCTAAGTATTATGGACATGTTGAAGTTTACAATATCTTGAAAGCAAGGGGAGCTAAAGTTCCGGTATGGTATATAGTACAACATAATAGTATATGTCATTTATATATTGTTTGAAGGGTGACACTTCCGTTTTATCTTTCCCTTTTGCTCATTTTGATAACGATGCTTTTCAGAAAACAAGGAAGACTCCGATGGTTGTTTTAAATCCTCGAGAAGTTCCAGAATATGAGCTTAATCCCCTGGAGCTCCAGCTTCGCCGTGGAGATGGGATCACAAAGGCATGAACCTACATTTTTGTTATGACTGGAATTAGATTGGAGGCAAATCATAATGAAACATATTTAACAGTAAAATATTATCATGTAATTCTGAAATTAGTTAATTATTCTGATTTTCACCAGAATTTCTATTTTGTGATGAGCGAGCTAGTGTACATGGTTTTTCTTACAGGGAGCATATCAAGTGGCCAAGTGGAATGGCACCAAAGTTTCTGTTAAAATACTAGATAAAGATGCCTATTCAGACCCAGAGAGCATGTATGCAGACACCAAATATATTATTTGTTCAGCTTTTTGTAAAATGCATTTTGAATTGAATAATTGAAATAAATATGTCTCTAAATTTGCAGCCCCTGACAATCAAAATTCAATTAGATTATAACAATATTTACATATTTTTGTTGAAACAGAAATGCTTTCAAGCATGAACTCACATTGCTGGAGAAAGTTCGTCACCCCAATGTTGTTCAGTTTGTAGGAGCTGTTACACAAAATATACCCATGATGATTGTGTCGGAATACCCCCCAAAGGTAAGTTCATCATTTGAAAATAATTACTTTGGTGCTGTAATGTAATTCATGCCAGTGAAATATTGAAAAATAAAGTGAATATCATAATTTGGTTTTTACTATTATTGTAATTCGTTTTATTCTTCATTGATTCATGCTTCCCTTATAGAAATGATATGTTGGCCTTTTGGCTAGTTTATCAAACTCTGCATTTTCTGAGACCTTAGACTTATAACAGGTAACAGCTTCATGAATGAACATGCAATTGAGCTGATATTTTTGTGCCACACCCTTTGTCATGTCATATGAGATGTAGCCATCATACTTACATCGTAAATATGCTTTGAAAATTTTTATTTTTATTGTGATTCCAGGGAGATCTAGCTAGTTATCTTCAAAAGAAAGGACGTCTATCACCTTCCAAAGCTCTAAGATTTGCCCTTGATATTGCAAGGCATGTATAATTGTTCTGTAAAAGTTATTATTTATACTTTTTTAGGGTATACCTTTCAAGTTTGAGACTTGTAAACTAGGCCATATCAACCTCCTTTAAGTAATCATTGGGCTATTCATCTAGCCATGAAGCCTGCTAATATTGCTTTGTGCTTATCTCTTGAAGTCACTAACAGTCACCTAAGTTTAAACTTACTGTTTTCTTGTATCCAGGGGCATGAATTACCTTCATGAGTGCAAACCAGATCCAATCATTCATTGCGATTTAAAGCCAAAGTAAGATGATCTAAAATGCAAGTGACACAAGTAAACAAACTGTCACAAATTTAATTTAAATTGTACTCATGTTCGTGATGTACTGCTCTTTACGATTTGAAGTTTTGGCAAGGTGCCAGAAATGTTTTGCTCGATAGTGGAGGGCAGCTAAAGGTTGCGGGCTTTGGTTTAATAAAGCTGTCGAAAATATCTCCAGATAAAGCTAAACTAGCACAACCCACTACCAGTATTGATCTTTCAAGTATGTGATCTTTTTCCAATTTCTTTGGTGAAGAGTGGATTGTATATATTTTCAACTGGAAGGGAACCTGCACTGGTTAAATGCTTATTGGAAGTGGATGATTATTTTTTTCTTTTATTTCTAGATTTGTACATGGCTCCGGAAATTTACAAAGATGAAATTTTTGATAGAAGTGTGGATGCTTTCTCATTTGGTTTAATTGTTTATGAGGTATGATTTACAATATTTTTACCAAATATGTCTTGCTGAATTTTGCCTTTACAAAATTTGAGTTTCCATCTATGAGAAAGTTATTTCTAAGGAAATTAACAAGCATACAGCAGTACGTTGTAACTGGGAATAGAAACTATTTCATCATGTTCTCAAATGCCGAGGTTGTGGATTATGACTATTAATATGTATGTGTCGGTGTAAAGTTGATCCTTACATATGTGCGGTACGGTTTCATAAAATCAGTGGTTCCAAACTTAAACATCTAATTATGATAATAAAAGACGTCAGGAAAGTTAAGCATACATTTTATTACTTCAACATTTCACTTGTATTCACGTGTTCTTATAGGCTTTGATCAAATCCTTTGTTTCCAGATGCTTGAAGGACTGCCACCTTTTCACCCAAAATCTCCTGAAGAAGCTGCTGGAATGATTTCCTTGCAAGGGTTGAGGCCATCTCTAAAGGTTAAGTCCAAAAGTTTTCCTCCGGACCTCAAGTCGTAAGTATCTATCTTTGTCTAAGAACTAGCTGTTTAATGCCAGTAGTAAGAACGTGATAATATTAATAGAAAGTAATATGCCCCATTTGATAAGGACCCTACTTCCAAATAAACAAGAAGAAGCTTTTTGTGATTAGTGTTTCAATTTGCATGACAGCAGAGTAAGATTTCTATGTTCATGTTCTCTTATAATTAGGAATGATTTTGATTCAGAAAGAATTAGGAATGATTTTGCATAGAAGTATCCTGTCAGATGATATGTAATAAGATTTATCAGAGCTCATTTTAGTATCTTGAATGCTAGAAAACTTATTTTATTATTATTTATAATTTGTCTAGTGAGACACATGTTTAGAAATCATGAAAATCAAGTGAGACCCTTTTTAGCAAATGAGTTCTGTTTATTAAGTCACGCTACAAGTTCTACAAAAAGAATGCCATTTTTAATAGACTTATTGAACTTTATCAATCAGGGGCCTTAAATAAGGGGCTGCGCCAATCCAGCCTTAGTCGGGCTGGTTGGATCTGTCTCGGTTATGGGAGAGGTCCTAGGGGCGAATTTCATTTGCATAAAGTGTGTGAGGGTGTGTGTCTAACCTATCAAGAGAAAAAACACTTATGGCAGTTTTGGCCTAAAATTCGGAAGCTCCAAGTACGTTGCACAAATGAACAAACACACATGGCACTCTGACAACAGGGAACAGTGCCTTCTCTAAGAATTAAAACTCAACATCTTTGGCTCTGATGTCATGTTAGTTGATCACTTCACCTAAAAGCTTTTATGGTTAGGTAAGTGTTCAACTGTTCACATTAATAACTTTAACATTATCATTCTCATTGTAATTGTAAAATTTTTATTCTGTAACTATTCCATACCCTGTCAATTTTTGATCTATTATGACCATAAAAATGTTGAATAGTTTTAATTTGGAAAAATGTAAGTTCTTTTTAATTTACATGGTATTCTAAACCTTTTTCCAATATCTTTCCTTGCTTTCCTTGCTTTTCTTTCTTTCTCCTTTCTGTCCTTTACTGAGATAGGTTACGAGGGTGTCCCGAGGTACAAGCACTTGTATACTTGTGTTATTATTAGAAACCAAGCTTATTGAATTGTAGGAATTAGATTAACTTGAAAGTAAACGGGTCATTTCTGTGGGATAAATACATTTGGTTGTACTTCTTGCAGATTAATTGAGGAATGTTGGGATCAAGAACCTGTTGTGAGACCGACATTTTCCGAGATCATTGTGCGCCTAGATAAAATAGTAGCAAACTGCTCCAAACAGGGTTGGTGGAAAGACACCTTTAAGCTACCATGGTATGTCTTTCAGTATGCAAATACTTCATTTGTAATTGAAATCTTACTGACTAACAAGTATTCACGGGGTAAATGTTTGTGAAAGTTACTTCTCAATTATTATTATGTGGCGGTGACTCCATATATATGACAGAAAATTGTGGTAATCTTATGTAAGCCTGATAAGTGTGGTAATCATGTTTATGCATCTTATCACTTGCAGGAAATGAGGACCCTGGTTTCATTTTTTCCATATGGATCAACAGGAATCAGGGATGTTATGAAAATGGATGAAGTAAGACGGAAGGGGCGGGAGGATGCATGATGCTGATGGGCCTCCATGAACATATACAGGTGCTGGTGAAAAATGTTGTACCAGTATTTATATCAAAATAAAAGGCTTTCAAGTTATTATTGTGCAAAGTGAGTAGCCTTTGTTTTTAATGAACAATTCGTATATGGGTCGGACGAATATGCATAAGTGAAAATATTTCCCCTTGTTTTTGTTCATATCTATAGAGCATCGAACAAAATGCATTTAACTTGTTCATTTTAGTTAGCAACAGTAATAGATTGAGTCTTGGACAGACCTGGCTATTGATGTTGTTGATCAGATGCTGCCACGTCCGAGTGTAACAATCGAAGTTGTAACTAGGCATTTGAGGTCTTTAAAACTCATACTCCCACTCCCTCCATCCTATAGTAATTGCTACATTTAGTTTGAAAAACCAAATGTAGCTATTAATTTGAGTATTGTAGTAGAAAAATTCACTTTCAATCAATCTCTGTCCTCTCATAGACTGAATGCATGAGAGCTTCTTCCATGTTGATATTAGTGCACTCTACTTTCAAGATTGAATTTTCTCCTTATATTTTTTGTTTGTAGATATACTTATATATAGGGCTGCCAATGAAATGATACCATGACACTAGGACCTTATTAGAACAATTTCCCTCATTCTTACCTATAACCGTTTCATTACTTATATGGTATAGGTTTTTCTACATCCATTTAATCCACCATTACTTGGTTGGTTAAACAGTAACTATTATTCATTTTTAAGGATTCATAATTTAACATAGTCTCATATTTTTTCAAGCGCAGCAAACGACATCACATCTAGGGTAAGATTAAGGGGTTATCAAGTTGGCTGCGTATTTAGTAATAAGGGGCTGGTCTGGTCGATTCATGGTTGGGTAGTAAATATTGTTAGCTCAAGTTGGGTTGGCTTTATCCGGTTTGGGTGGGTTAGGTTTGGTGAGGTGTTATTATAAGTTAATTTTTCTTAAAACAGTAATGAGGTGTAAAGGGTGGGTGAGGGTTATACTAAGACGTTATATAATATATTTCTATATATGCCAAATGGAAAAGATTAACGAGCATGGAAAAGCTTTTTTCATTATTGTTCTGTTTATTAATAGTCAAATAAGATTTTTTGCTTATCTACCTAGTGAATAAATTTAATTATGCCATTTAATACCTTAGCAGTAAAGTTCAAATGGTACAGTGGTAGACCATGTGCAATTGACAGTCCTACTCATATAATAAATTTATAGACGTTACTGCCTAGAGATTCCATCATCTCACCGTAGAGGTGGAAGATGTCCAAGAGTATCAGGGACACCTGAAGGTTGTCACTGTGACGGCCGTCTCTTTTTTTTATATTTTATATCGTCATAATGTTCGACACGCTCCGCCAACACATGTGCGTCCGAAACACGATGGCCGTCAATGCAGATCACAATCATATATGCCTTATATTAATCATAGGCATACCACGGAGTTATAGCACAACAAAATATTAATAATAACATATTTCACACAAACCATGGACTTAGGTGCGTAGAGTTTGAAGTTTTACAAGCCTTACAAGTCTTCGGGCACATCATGCCCTTAATCTGCAGTCATATAAATATTACATATTTTCCAAAATCAGAAAGCAGATAAATATTTGTGACACTACACGTCCTTCACCTTCGCCCTCGCTGCATTACACCGAGAATGCGGGGTGGGTGAGTATTTTAAAATACTCAACAGGTTGATTTAAAATCTAACAGAGATGCTAAGCAGAAATCTGTTTGAAATCCCTACATTTTCTTTAGAAACCTTTATCACGATAAATTATGCAGAAAACACAACGATTCCAAATCACAATAAATCCACAACAAATCCAAAAGCTGCGACACCCTACGGCCTATCCTCGGCGCTCATGGGGCAAACGAGGGCCACTTAGGGACAGAGCTTTCCCATGATGCTCTACCCTGTGCGCGCCACTTGTCGATTATTTTTCTCGGCGGGCATCATCACTCTATGATTATTCCGGGTTCTTAAGCTCATGAATTAATCATCACATCATTCAAACACAACAACATCCATGCTAAAACATTTCAATACATAGCATGTCTTCCATAAATCAGTCACATAAGCTTAATCATGCTAAATCATGCGTAAAGAAGTTATACTAAGCACACGTTTAGAGTTTAAAGTCCCCTACCTTAACACTTGGTTATAAATTCGTAATAGTAGAAGCCTCAAATAAAGAAACCGACCCCACCACAGCGTCCAGAACGTCGAATTCAGTAGGAAACACCTTTTGAATCGTTCGATTCGGACTTAAAATGAGTGAGAAATGAAGAATAGAAGTTTCTGAACGTGGGAGAGAAATGGGAAAATGTGGGAGAGAATTCTTCTCTTTCTTTCTGGATGTCAAGGATGCTATTTATAGAAGAATTGGATAGATGTGAGGTTGACATGTGTCAATCCTATCTGCTTGCATCATTAATCCTATCCACTGTCGATCATATCCGCTTTGTCAGCAAGCCTATCCACTATCGATCCTATCCGCTTTGTCAGCAATCTTATCCACTATCAATCCTATCCGCTTTGTCAGCAATCCTATCCACTATCAATCATATCCGCTTTGTCAACAAGCCTATCCACTATCGATCCTATCCGCTTTGTTGTCAGTCTTATCCACTACGTCGTTGATCATATCCAGAAAGATATTATTTTATTCAAATAATATCTTAACCTCAAAACACGATAACTTCCAACCTTGACGTTGGAATCGCACGCTCTTGATATCGATGGACTTGTGCCAATGAGCCCTTCGAAATAAGACTAAAACATGGGTAGGTCATCCCGCACTTTCAAAGTGGGTCCCGCCCATATGACATTTTTTCTCGAGGTCAAAATCGTGCGTTCTTAGTACCAATAGACTCGTATCGACGAGCCCTTCGAAACTAGACCCCACATGGGCAGGTTATCTTGAACTTTTAAAGTGGGTCCCGCCCATGTGGCTTGCTTCCTGAGGTTGTAACTTTTGTTCCCGACCTCTGTTTTGAGTGTTCTTGGATGCGTTGTGCTCGTTACTTCGAGCTCTACCCGGATACGGGGATTTCACCTAATGAAACCCCCATAACACTAATTTTAAATTACTAAATTACCCTTAACATCCCGGGATGGAGGTATAATTAGAATTCCCTTCATCTCCTCCTCGCTCGTAGGATCTCTATCTTTTTTGTCTTTGTTTATTTATTTTTTAGGAAGTTTAAAATAGAGTAATGTAAAAACTTCTTTTGAAACATGGAAAAATCTTTGTTGAAATACCGTGAGGTCTAACTATGCATGTCATGCCATCAAAATGAAGATGCACTAAAATAACTTAATAATTAAATCAAAATATGAGAAGGATTGACTCACCTATCCCCCTCTACACCTAGAGGAACTAGCCTCCTCTTCGTTACTTGAAGAGACAAATTCTAGAGGTGATCCAGACTCCACGGTGGTCACCGATGCAGACTCTTCCTCCTTAGGGTCATCCTCTGGAACATTCCAAACCAAGGGTAACTCACCCTTTGAAACATTCTCCGGGTTTAGAATCTTCATCAGGCTCCTCTTCTGGATCCTCGTCCTAGTCTAGATCTATTTAAATAGATGAGCTTGGATAATTTCTTTTAAGGTCATCTTCCTTTTGTTGAAGGACCATGGCTATGTCTTCAGCAAATCTAGTGTTGTCAAACTTGGTTCCTTATTCTAACCATTCTGGTCTACAACAAAAAAAAATTAAATCTTTATTACCTACATCCCTACCATTTTCCATTTCACTAACTGACAGAGCCGATCAAACTACTCAATAGAAACCAGATCCGTAAATTTCGGATCTACTAAGAAACAACAAAACTAGGAGAAAAATCTCTTCACTAACTTCAGAAATCAATTACAACAACGAAAATTACATGAATATCGAGGAATTAAACTCAAACCTCGAGATTCAACAAAACAACAGTAGCTGTTCTTCCAGTTCTCCGCAGAGAACTACAAACAGAGCAAACAACTCTTCAAATTGAAAGTTTTTCCAAATTATGACCCTCTCTCTGTAATAAAATGAACTATTTATATTTTTATATCTCCTGAAGTGGACACCAGCTGGACTTCTATTCAAAGTTTCTGGAATTCCAAAGACAGCTGAAGGTTGAAGACGACCAACAAATTTAACTGTTTGAACTAAAAGTACAATGTCCCTTTTATCCTGCATCTCTATCTGTCCAATTATACTAACAGTCCTAATTAGCTCTCCAATTAGTAATGGAGGTTTTTACCCTGATTTAAAAAAACCGTCAGATTCAGATAATGGCTAAGATTAAATCTCCGTTAGTAAAAGATAGATTTATCCTTGAAGTTATTTTTAACACCGATCCATTTGATGAAATGCCGCTGAGACTCTCTGCTGTTTCAATTCTTAATAACTTGCCTGCATCAAAGCTCACCAACTTAGTGAAGCTCGACCTTCAATTAGAAAGAGGAGTATCCAAATCGCCCTGATAAAGAGTGAGATCTTTAATATTGAAAGTTGATGAGATAGCGAAATCAGAAGGAATATCAATGACAAAAGCATTGTCACCAAACTTGTGAAGAATACGACAAGGACCAAATTTCTGCTGACTGAGCTTATGAGCAGAATGAACTGGAATTCTTCCTTTGCTAAGATGGACCATAACCAAATCGCCTTCATCTAACTTAACATAACGGCAATGTTTATCAGCTTTCTCCTTATACTTGATATTTGTATGCTGTAATTTTTCATGAACTGTTTGGTGAATACTTTGCATCATTTCAAGAGTGGATATTGCCTTTGAGTGCTCACCTGGTTGTCTCGGTAATTGAACAAAATCAATGACATGGTGAGGATTTCGTCCATATAAAATTTCAAAGGGAGTGTGACCAGTGGCTCTGTGGGTAGCTGCATTATAGGCGAACTCAGCTTGAGGAATAATAACATCCCACTGCTTTGGTGATTGTCCACATAAACATCTCAAAAGATTGCCTAAAGTGCTATTAGTCACTTCAGTTTGTCCATTAGTTTGCGGATGGCAAGTACTGCTGAACTGAAGTTTAGTTCCTAATCGTTTCCACAGTGTGCCAAAATAAACTCAGAAATTTGCTGTCTCGATCGGATGTAATGGAAGTAGGTATTCCATGAAGCCTAACAATTTCTCTGTAAAATAACATAGCTACATGAACAACATTAGTAGTTCTTTTACAAGGTATAAAATGAGACATCTTCGAAAATCTGTCCACCACAACAAAAATTGAATCATTTCCCTTCTGAGTTCGAGGCAATCCCAAAATAAAATCCATGCTGAGATCAGTCCAAGGTTCTGTAGGAATTGGTAAAGGTTGATATAAACCTGCATTTGTGGTTCCTCCCTTGTTTAACAAACAGATTGTGCACTTATGAAGATACTGCTCTACATCTCTTTTAATATGTGGCCAAAAATATCTGGAATAGAGAGCTTGTATAGTTTTGTCTCTTCCAAAATGAGCACCCAAACCTCTTGCATGAACTTCTTGAATTAATTGTAATCGCATAGAACCTGCTGGGATACAGAGCTTATTTTCTTAATAAAGAAAATCATCCAATATATGGAAACCAAGACATGGTTTGGATTGGTGTTGGCAGATCTTCCAAAACTTGCTAAAATAAGAATCCTATGGATACTGCGATTTTAAACATTCAAACCCAAAAATTTTGTTGGACAAAACCATAAGTAAACTATATTGTCTACTTAAAGCATCTGCAGCTTTATTTAATACACCAGCCTTGTATTTAATAGTGAAGGTGAAATCTTGAATATCAGTGATCCATTGAGCATGAGGTCTGTCCAGCTTTGCCTGCTCATGGAGCTATTTCAAGGCATCATGGTCCGTATGAAGTATAAATTCCTTGAAAACCAAATAATGTCGCCAATGTTTAAGTGTCTGAACTAAAGCATAAAGCTCGGGTTTATAAGCCGACCATTTCCTCTTACTGTCATTCAATTTAGCACTGTAAAATGCTACTAGTTTATCTCCTTGTGACAAAACAACACCAATACCCAAAGAAGAAGCATCACACTCCACTTCAAGGATTTTGGTGAAATTTGGCAGAGCCAAGATTGGAGTAGAACTGAGTTTTTCCTTAAGCATGTCAAAACTCTGTTGTGTCCTGTCATTCCAACCAAATCTATTTTTTTAAAAAAAAAGTCAGTAAGAGGTCCTGCTATTGTACTAAATCCTCTGATAAACCTTCTATAAAAGGTAGCTAAACCATGAAAACTCCTTAATTCACTGACATTCTTAGGTGTAGGCCAGTCTTTAATAGCTCTTATCTTATCTTGATTAACTTGTATACCCTCAACACTAACCACATATCCTAAAAATAATAGTCAATCAGTAAGAAAAGAACATTTCTTGAGGTTGATATATAGATTGTTTTGCTCTAACACTTCCAACACCAATTTGAGATGAACCAAATATTTTGTCGAAACTAAAGATGAGAATATCATCAAAATAAACACATACAAACTTTCCCAGAAATGGTTTAAGGACTTGAGTCATTAATCTCATAAAAGTTGATGGTGCATTTGACAATCCAAATGGCATGACAAGCCATTCATACAATCCCTCTCTAGTCTTGAATGTCGTCTTCCATTCATCCCCTGGCCTCATTCTAATATAGTGATAGCCACTTCTTAGATCAATTTTTGAAAAAACTTGAGATCCAGCCAACATATCTAACATATCATCTAATTGAGGTATAGGAAAACTATACCTTATTGTAATCTTGTTGATGGACCTGCTGTCAACACACATTCGCTAGCTCCCATCCTTTTTAGGGACTAATAATGTTGGTACAACAATAGGACTCAAACTTTCCCTAATTAATCCTCTATCCAATAAGTCCTGAATTTGTTTATGCAATTCACTGTGCTCTGCTGGACTCATTTGATAATGAGGCAGGTGAGGTAAGCTGGATCCATGGATTAAGTCGATTTGATGTTGTATATCATGCAGTGGTGGTAGATACAATGGTATATCATCATTGGCTATAGACTTAAACTGATTTAATAATTCCTGTACTTCAACAGGTAAAGTGTAAGTCACAGCTTGTACTGTATTTTTTTCATCTTTACACAATAACACCAAGAAAAAATGAGAACTGAACATGGTAACTGGTAAATTGTTCACTAGCAATATTGACTTATGCTCCTTAATTTTGAAGCAATCTGTATTACCAGTAATATTGGCCTTGTTAATAGTTTTCAGTGATTTAACAGTTAACTGTCTTGGATGCTGAGGCCAGAATGTGATCATAATTCCCTTATGGTTCAACTTGTAAGTGTTTTTCTGTCCATCATGAATGACCTGATTATCGAATTGCCAAGGTCTTCCCAACAGTAAATGACATAATGACATGTCGATAACATCACACAGTATTTCATCTTTATAATTTTTCCCAATAGACAGTGGTACCAAACATTGCTTTGTAATTCTCACTTCTCCCATATTTTTGATCCAACCAATAGAATAAGGAAATTGATGTTTCTGAATTGAAAGATTCAAATCTTCTAATACTGCTTTAGAAATCATATTTTCTGTACACCCACCATCAATCACAATTTTGCAAATTTTTCCATTAACTGTACTTGTAGTAGAAAATATTGAATGTCTTTGAGAAGAATCACTTTGTTTAGTAGTACAAAGCAATTTTCTAACCACCATTACAGGATGATCCTCCTCATATTGCTCATTGTCATCTCCATACACTTCCTCAGTATGAATATTATCTTCACTAAAACTTTCTCCCTCTTCTTCGATAATCTGATTGCATGCTGCCAATTTTGTACCAGTATGGTTATCCACTTTCCTTAACGGACATTGATGAGAAAAGTGACCAGGTTTTTGACATTTCTAACATTTATCAGGACTTGGTTTAGAGTATGGTTTATTAGGATTAGTCAAGAAAGTAACTTTCCCATCAGTTTTGACAGTATCTTTCCTGTAGACTGGTATTCTGTCTGAAATAGGCTGATGATAGTTTTATTTCTTGAAACACTTGACTGAGAACTTTCTCCTTGACAAAATTTTCTAGCAACAGTCATCCTATTTAAAGAAAGAATTGGTTTCACAGCCAGTTTTTCCTGAAGTTCATGAGTCAACCCATTCAAATACCTAGAAACCTTCTGATTTTTTGACTCATTCAAGCAATTTCGCACCATTAATTTATGGAATTCAGCTGTATATTTAGACACTGTCCTATTACCCTGTTGACAATGTTGGAGTTGCTGAAATAATATTTGTTCATAGTCACTAGGAAGATACACATCCCTCATCAGTTTCTTCATTCTTATCCAAGATTCTTCATTCTTATCCAAGACATAATTGGATGTTAAAGTTAAACGATTATTTTGCAACTGTGACCACCAAGCAGTTGCCCCTTTTTTTCAATTTACAAGTAATCAATTTTACCTTAATTTCCTCTGGAGCATCCATGCATGAAAAGTAATTTTCTACTTCAATTAACCAGTCCAAAAATTCATCTATATCCAACTGACCAGAGAAAATAGGTAATTCTAACTTTGGTTAAAAATATCCTGAATTAGAATGAATACTTGGTACATTTACTATCGGACGAAGTTCATCTTCCTCACTAGAACCACTTCCATCACTTTGATACCATCAACCTTGATGATTATTTCTGTATCGATTTGATCTGGGTTGATTTGGTAAAGCAGTCGACTGATTCAAATGTACTCCATAATTTCCCATTCTGAGAGCTTGCAGTTGTACTGTAACTACCTGCATTTGCAGTAAAATCTGTTGTAGCAATTGCATCTTTGTCGGTTGATCAGCATTAATTTCATATTGATCTAGGTTCGACATCGGAATCAAACCTACCAAATTGACAGAACCGATCAAACTACTCAACAGAAACCAAATCTGTAAATTTCGAATCTACTAAGAAACAACAAAACTAGGAGAAAAATCTCTTCACTAACTTCAAAAATCAATTACAACAACGAAAATTACATGAATATCAAGGAATTAAACTCAAACCTTGAGATTCAACAGAACAACAGTAGCTGTTCTTCCAGTTCTCCACAGAGAACTACAAACAGAGCACCACAGAGAACTACAAATAGAGCAAACAACTCTTCAAACTGAAAGTTTTTCCAAATTCTAACCCTCTCTCTATAATAAAACGAACTATTTATATTTTTATGTCTCCTGACGTGGACACCAGCTGGACTTCTGTTCGAAGTTTCTGGAATTCCAAAGACAACTGAAGGTTGAAGACGACCAACCAATTTAACTGTTTGAACTAAAAGTACAATGTCCCTTTTATCCTGCATCTCTATCCATCCAATTATACCAACAATCCTGATTAGCTTTCCAATTAGTAATGGACATTTTTACCCTGATTTAAAGAAACCGTCAAATTCAGACAACGACTAAGATTAAATCTTCGTTAGTAAAAGACAGATTTATCCTTGAAGTTATTTTTAACACCAATCCATTTGATGAAATGCCGCTAAGACTCTCTGTTGTTTCAATTCTTGATAACTTTCCTGCATCACTAACTAAGACACTACAAACACATAATTATTAATTAGCTTGTGTACTTCTCTTATACAAAATTGTCACACCTCCAATTTTAGCCACATTTTTTTATGAAAAATATTTATCTCCTTCTTCGATAAAATACTTGAAAACATTATCTATCTTCTTTCATACAAACAGTGGAATCAAACTATTAAAGAAAATTCATTGAAATAATGAATTAAGGGCGTGAGAATAATCACTTTTCACAAACAATTGTTGCGATATTCATAACATAAATAATGATCTATATAACTAAAAAATTAAAAAATTTACAGGATCCACAACTATATAATTGTTTGTTGATCATATCTGTAATGCCCGAGATTTTTCATCCCTTTTTCTTAAAACTCATAGAATTTTTTTTATATGATAAATCGGAGTCAACATGACAAAATCAAAACCCGTATAAATAATTTATAATTTAAAACATCATACGGTTAAACATCGTATTGCCAAATCAAATATCCTCAGGCGCTACTTGAAAACACACGTACAACTAAATCACCATGATCATGGATTTTTAAATACAAATAACTCCCAGGCGTCCCCGAGTACAAGTCCCATAAACAGTCTAATCTGATCCAATTTAAAAGTCCATAATACATACACTTAAATCTCATCAAATACATCAGATCGTGGCACCAACTATACTTGAGTCGAGGGGGAAATAATCCACAGCAGAGACGAGCATCCAACTCCAGGAGCTCTCCAACACAACCTGCAAAAGCCTCCCGAACAACGGGGCTAAAAGAAGTAGGGTGAGTATTTTCATACTCAGTAGGAAAATACCCAGTAGGGGAAATCCCAAATGGTGAACTCAATAAGTTCATAAAACATGCGTCATGCAACTCAACATGAGGCAAACAACGTATAACATAATTATGCACATAAGCATACAAGCATGCATAACACACCATCAAATCAAACTTACGCAAACACCCTTAATCAGGGTCTTACAAACATACTCGTACCAACATACGCTAACTCATACAACTTACTCAACTTGTACGACCTTACTCGTACAATCTTACCCTTACTCGTACAGTCTTACACTTACTCGTACGACCTTACTCGTACAATCTTACACTTACTGTAGTACTCATATTCAAACTCTTACAGTCGTGCTCATACTCACTCTTACAGTCATACTCATCCTCAATCTTACAGTCGTGCACATACTCATCATCATATGCTTACTCAGAACGTACAAACTCAGTCATACAGTCGTATACATACTATCGACCACTGAAGCTCATTACAGCTAATAAGCTCTAACGTCGAAAAGGAAAAGAATGCCACTGGGGCATCACCTTAACCTCCGGGGAGTGACTAGACGCCATGGACTTTTCCGAAGGTAAGGTACACCTATGCTCTTGGGGCACAGGATCAAACAGGTAAGAGTAGATCCATGATACTACTTACCTGAGCGCGCAAACATACACCCACACAAAGGGTCATACAATTGCCCACACATAAGGGGTCTTATAGTGCCATAGAATTGCCCACCATAATGGGTCTTATAGTGCCAGAAAATTGCCCACCATAAGGGGTCTTATAGTGCCATCGCCATTCTTGGGCAGAAAACATACAGTGCCACTTGGGCAGAAACGTACAGTGCCACTCTTGGGCGGAAACATACAACGCTCTCAACAGAGCATCAAACGTCTGGGCTTGTACAGCACATAGACCGAATCAAAAACATACTTCGCTCTCAACAGAGCATCAAACGTCTGGGCTTATACAGCACACAGACCAAATCAAACATACATCGCTCTCAATAGAGCATCAGACGTCTGGTGCTCTATATAGCACTCAGACAAAAATTCCGCAGGATAACCACCATGGCAAGACACAAGAAGTGCTCAGCCGATTCATTATCGGCTAGCTCAAACACGGAACTTAATCCGTCGAACCCTCAGGTCTCAAACTCACAACGCTATTATTAACGTTCTCATAATTCAAGTTTGAATTAAGTATATTATGCGGTACAATTATGCCACACAAACTCAGTCCTCGACTGATCAAACTGAAGCTGAGCCCGATCCGAACCTAGTTCGTCGGGGTAGCAGACTTCACTTACCAGTCCAAGTCACACATAACTCACCGTACACAAATACTTACGTACTCATACATCCTCTGACATCCACTTACGATCAGACATCTTATTTACATCTTCAAACTGAGCTCCTCACAGCAGATCCCTGTTATCATTCTCTTACTTAATTCCTCACTTATTATACTTACTTTTCACTTCATAATTTATACGTTATGCTTGTACAATTATGCACGCTCTTACTGTCTAATAAACCCTCATAAGGCTCCAAGCCTAAGTCTTCTTACTTACCGAACCCCTTACGTATACTCCAAACCAAACTGACCCATCTCAAATCCTCGCTCCTCAAACTTACTTTCTCTGTCTTCCATCATGCGCTTACACATCCAAATCCACATCCAACTTCATACCAAACCCTTACCAATCTTATAGTCCATCGCCCATACCTCTGCCCACACAGTCCACATACGTAACTTACTCGACATCACTAGCCATCACTAGCGTGTCCATCATACACATACGTAGCACACTAACATATTCGCTAGCCATCACTAACGCATACATCATACACCATACACATACATACATACATGTATCTCAATGTAGCATAATTCACTATCTTACATCATGCATACATGTCATGATTTAATATCCAAAACATGGAATCATACAAGCCTAGCATGCGGCTACTCATTCAAAGCATGCTGTCATGAATTTACGAGTTCAAAGCTCCCCTACCTTGTAATCATGACGTTTGATGGCGAGCACACGACGGTGGCGGCGTCGGTGGTGGAGTCGGCGGTCAACACCATTGCCTAACTGAGAGAGCTGCTGTCCCGAGGTTTAGGAAGCGCCGGAACTACACACGGCCAAAAGGGATGTCAAAATCAACGCGGTAAAATCCGCGATCCACGGCGGCACACTAGGGGCGGCCGGGAGAAAGATCGTGCCAACGAGTGGCAGGTGCGACCGGAAGGTAGGGTGTACTCACTAAAATTCGACCGGCGGTTGAAAAATACACAACCGGTCACAAGACGTCAAAATCGGCCGTGGACAGCACCCAACGGCGTCGATTTCACGTTCACAAGGGCCCACATAAGGACGGAGGGCGACACTCAAGGATGGAGGAGACTGATGGAGGACTCCGATGTCAACTCCAGATGATGGCAGAGCCATCTGACGGTCGGGCGGCGATACCCTAACCCGCGCGGCTACTTGCACGCGCGGCCAAGGGAAGAGGGGAGGGCTAGACGGTGTCGGCCCAAGACTTGGAAGGGCGGTAGGGCCATGCCCAGGGGTGGTGACTAACAATACGGCCTTTGCCATTGCCATTGCCATGCCGAGGCAGGCCGACTAGAGGCCAATCGGCGTCCGGCGAGGGTAAGACGGTCAAAGGGCAACACGTGGCACTCTCTATAGAGCGGTCAGACACAATCGGCAGAGGGGAACCTGGCCCATGCCGAAAGAAGAGGGGCGGTGCCGCACTAGGGCGGCCAGCCATCCCCAGGCTGAGACCCGCCACACTAAGGTGGTCCAAGGGTGTTCGACATCCAACGATGCTCGATGGCCCATAATGGGTGGAAAACCCTAGGGGCACAACGACGAACAGGGTTTACTGGCGGCTCTGGCCGACTCCATCGTGGCCCTAGCAGCTGGGAGGAGCTATCTCCGGCCAGAGGTGTAAGTTCCACATTGTTTGTTTTTTTTTGGGTTCTGTTTTAAAGGATAGACCGGGTTCGGGTCTGGGTCAAACCAGACCAGAACCCGTCCCTACATTTGAAGTTACGGGGGAGGAGAGGACTCATCCTCCCCCATCCCAAACTGCTTTGAAGAGGAGGGACAGATCCCATCCTCCCTCTCCAGGCAGACCTTTTCTCTCCCTCATCTCCTCCCAGCGTCCCTCTCTCCCTGCATCTCTCTCTCTCTCAACGCTTTTCCCTCTCTCAGCGCCCTCCTTCTCACAGCCCCTCTCCCCTCTCCACTTGTGCCCTAGCTTCCCTCTTCCTCTCCTCTGGCGGGCAGCACCACTCAAGGAGGATTCCGGCGGCCAGCGACGGTTGCGAGGGCGGTTTTGGACAATGAGAGGGCTGGGCTGCAAGGGGTAAGCAAGAAAGGTAAGCCTTTGGGTGGAATTTGTATCTTCTTCCCTGTTTTGGGTTAACCCATCTCTACTCCAATTTCAGAATTACTATTCACAGCAGTTTTTGAAGGAGTAAAAGTGCCCAAAATCATGTCTTTCCTTCCTCAATTTGATGCAATTATATGTCATTATTCTCAGCCTTCAATTAAAGCATATGAATTGGGTTTTTATGTTAGGTTTTAGAGGAGAAGTGTAAGCTTTGGAGTAGGCTTAGGTGAGAACCCTCACCTATAACATTGCTTGTTCTCTAGCATGAACTATTAATTATTTGTGATTATATGTGCATGTGTAAAATGAATTCTTCATGCTAGGTTTGTTGTGAAATATTCATGATATGGGTGATGTATGTTTGCTTTATTTATGATATGTTATGTAGTAAATACAAGCATGATTATATTTGAGATGCAAGCTGAGTGGATTATGAGTTATTGTCTAACATATGGAATACATTAACGTATGGAATATATCATCTAATGTTTGAGATATGAAAATGTTGTGAATATATGCATGGTTCTATTGTTGGTTAGATGTTTTGATTCATCTATATGAATTGTGCTATATTGGAATTATGGTATGAAGTAAAGATGTATGTCGTGCAACAACAGTCATATGCGTGGGTTGTGATTTAATTATAAGATGTTACAAGTTATACTCAAGAGAAAGGCAAGAGTGTTGACGTTTGAGATAGATATGCGTATATATAATTGCTATTGTCTGCAGGTTGTGATGAATTTGGGTCAAATACCAACTATGGTAAATAGTGCATACATATGTTATGACAGGTTGATGAATTAAATAGATACTATGGATGAATCATGAAAGTTGTCTTGGTTGAATTGTGTAGAATCCACTTTCTCTTCTTATGGGCATGTGAGAGTGCTACATTGCATAAATGGTAGAGCAGGAATTAAGAACCAACCTAAGAGAGAGGTTGAACAAAGGGAGTTAAGGTCAGGGTGTAGGGCCTTAACTTCAGAAATAAGATAATAAGTTTACCCAGGTGCCACGTAGGGATGAGGGTGGACCCCAGCCTTTGGCAGTTCCCTCCCGGTTTTCACGGGTCATTACGAGTGCACGCGTATGACCACTCACGGCGTTTTCGCACCGACGCAACCCACGGATCACAGCTAAATTCTCTAGGTGTTATGGGGAATAGGCTGTGTATGTTTTATGTTTTACTAGGCATATGGTGATTATGCAAATCTTA
Source organism: Saururus chinensis (assembly GCA_035235625.1). Taxonomy (NCBI): domain Eukaryota; kingdom Viridiplantae; phylum Streptophyta; class Magnoliopsida; order Piperales; family Saururaceae; genus Saururus; species Saururus chinensis. The sequence continues at coordinate 60,285,020 of CP141140.1, forward strand.
TGTTACAATGAATAATTATGTGGATGTTAAATTAAAATGACATTGCATATATGATGGTTAGGTATAGGTATACTATGCTGAATTTGAATCTAGATCTTTGGCATTGTATGAATGGTGATTGCTAAATTATAAGACATGTTATGTTTGAGGTATTATCACAGAGCTTTGGCTCACGGGTGGAATGTCCGTTCCACCGGGCGTATTTTTGCGCGCAGGTTTGTTTGCAGATTTGGATGCGTAGGAACGTCAAGGAAGAGTAGAGTTTCCGTTCATGGGGTTGAGCATAGAACTTAGGAGTAGTTTGATTTTAATGCTTATGAGTAGGTCCAATATTTATTTTGTAGTTGCAGATGAACACCCTTGGGTGAAACTCCTTTGATTTGATTCAATAAAAGTTATTTATGTTTCAAATTTAAATTCTTTATCCCTTGTAGCATATGTTATTGTATTGTCACAGCTTGAGCTCAGGTGCACTCCGATGGTGTTGGCGGTTTGTGGACCCTTCTCAAGGCTCAGGTCGTGACAAGAGGTAACGGCCAAAGTCAACGGCGACACATCGGACAGATAGTACCGTGAGGAGCAAAGGCTTAGTTTTCTGTGGACGAGCACATCAACCGGCGGGAACAAAACCCGTTCCAGTGGAACGGATGGGACAAAGGCTAAACCGGGCTGGGTGGAAACATCCGTCATCATTGCCCGGCCGGAGAGAGACCGAACAACGGTCTGGTGGGTCAAGTCTGGTGCCCGGCTAACGGTGGCAGACAGTGAACTCACACAAAAACGGGCAAGATAGGGGAGATGAGAAACTGGCCGGGGAAAACCAATAAGGGTGGAGTGGCCATGGGGGCGGCGGAGCTGGCCGGTGGTCAGCCTTGCGGTCCCCGGCCCGTGGCTGGCCAAATGGAAGCCGGGTGAAGCCCACTGGCCATAGCCGGTGCTGCCACAGTACAAAATAGAGAGATCGGGGGAGGAGGAAGCTGGCCGGGGGCTGACGGGGCTGGCCAAGGTGGCGGCCCTGCGTCGCCGGCCTGTGACTGGGTGGACGGAGGCCGGGCGGAGCCCACGACGGCCGTCCGGTAACTGCTGGCCAGTGGCGGCGATGCAAAATCAAGATACAGAGAGAGAGCGGAGTAGGGCTAACCGGAGGAATCCGAGTGGGGGAGCCAACGGGACTGGCCAGGACGGCGGCCTTGCCGTCGCCGGCTCGTGGCTGGCCAGACGGAGGCCGGGCGGAGCCCACCGGCCACCGCCGGCGCCGCCAAGTCACGAGACAGAGAGACTGTGGCGGAATCAAAAATAGGGGAGAGGCGGAGCAGAGGCTGGGGCAGCGGAGGAGGACCACTGGGGCCGGGAGGGGTGGCCTCCCGCCATCGCCGGCCCAGGGCGGAGCCATGGCCAGCCGGCCGGCCGGCGGCCCACGGCAGTGGCGGCGGTACACAACACAGTGAGAGAGGGAGAGAGAACTCACCAGAGGGAGAGAGAACTCAGGGGCCGGCGGGACTGGCCAGGGCGGCGGCCCTGCCGTCGCCGGCCTGAGACTGGCCGGATGGAGGCCGGGCGAAGCCCACCGGCCACCGCCGGCGTCGTCGCAGCACAAAACAGCGAGAGCGGAGACAGACCGCGGAAAACAGGGGAGAGGCACGGGCGGACGGCGAAGCGGCCGTGGGGCCGGGGTGGCGGCCCCCCTGCCGTCGCATGGCCGGGGCGGAGCCGGTGTGGCGGTCTTAAGGCCCACCGGCGGCCAGCGGCGGCTGGGACAGAGAGACGCCGGAGAAGGGGCGGAGGAAAACACTGTTCCCACATCCAGAACCATCTGGATCGGGCTCGGCCGTGCCTGATCCCGTTTTCCTCCTTTTTTTTCCAATCGTATCCCCATCGCGCGTTAAATCATATTTTACGCGTTATAAGTCTAACACTCGCGCCGAAAGTGTGCCCAATACTCGTGCCGAAAGTGCGCCCAACACTCGCGCTGAAAGTGCGCAACGAGACCCGCGGCCCACGACTAAGCCCTACGGGTAAAAATACAGCAGAAAAACATAGAAATACAAATACGCTGAAACGTCACATTTTCCTGCCGAAAATATCTAGAAAAATAGTAGGAAAATCCTAGAAAATCGTAGAAAAATCAGGGACGTTACATTCTTCCTTCCTTGGAAAAATTTCGTCCCCGAAATTTCACGATCAACTTACAACGTAGAGCTGAAACAACAGGGGTAAATCTCTCTCATATCCGCCTGAACATCGCAAGTCTCCAACTTGGGAGTGCGATATTTGCCACAAACTCTTCACCACAAAAATGACCTTTGTCATTTACAACATACCTTGTCCATCAATGGATTTGACTGAAATGCTGGCAACTCCACCAGAGTTCGCTTTGCCTCCAATTAGCATAACTCTCTTAAGAGCTTTAGAGCTAACTGAAATCCTTACCTGACTAACTTCAACTTGTCTGCACAGTGCCAGACAATTCACATTTGAGCATCTACAGCTCACTTTAGCCCAAAATGTTGGCGAACAAACTTCCCTTTCATACTAGACCTCATAAGGTCAACCAAATGCCAAAGTGAGTAGTTATCTTAAACAAACTCAAAACAATGGCAAGTGCCGCTCCAAAGGCCATGCAAAATTCTTCCGGACCAACCATCGGTCAAAAGAAAGAAATCACATCTTCATCTATCGGTCCATACTGACCTAAATGGTGTAGTGCCTCATCTGTGCACGAGGAAACTGACAACAAAATTCATCACATCACAACACCTGCAACAGGGTGTTGGCGAGTCCAAAAGACACCATCCAGAACTCGTAATCATCATACTGAGTTCACGAGGCTGCCTTAGGAATAACCTCAGCACAAACCCGATGCAGGTGAAAGTCAAACCTCAAATCAATTCCTGAAACATCATGTCTCAGAATAACTGACTAAAAAGGTCATCCAACCTGAACAAGAGACTTATTCTCACCAGTCCCCCAGATAAACATATAACGTCGATGAATAAACGTAGGGTACAACCTACCTCTTCATCGACACAAATCCAACTTACCCTCAAGACCATACTCTTGGTCCAACAATCCTCTTAACCATAAGTTCCGTCAACTCATCATTGAGTTTAATCCACTCTAGCCGGTCATCCCGCACGATGCCCTAGAGGTACAAAGTGCATTAAGCACTAACTCAATGAACTCCACCATTCACTTAGGCAGAAATCCCGTAGATCATCAAAGAATGTGTCGGGAAAAATCCCTGACAATGTCTAGCTCTACTAGACAAAAACCTGAGACAACTTCTCAAACAGCCCGCCAAAAAGCTCTGCAACCTTTAGTTGCAGATCGCCTGATCTTAACGGTTCACCCAAAACATAGGGTTGACTGTTTTCAAACACCCTGATACAACATTCCAAACTTCAGGGCACACAAACCTCACTTGTTCATACGATGGTCTACCACTACTCTCTGAGCGGTCAACCAATCGACAAATCCACACCAAACTCACACCCTCCTTCCCAAAATCTTGCCTGATAACTACACACTCATTAGTGTCAAAGTAGTTAGCTCAAGGCCATCCACAATCTTGGAGGCTTGAAACTCATCCTTTAAACTACTCTTAACCACGAATCTCAGGAAGGAGGTGAAAAGAGTCTCAAATTCCACTACTAACCAACTCTCTTGCCTCTGGCAAAAGAAATTTCAAATCCTTCTGACAAAGAAAGTCACAGAAATGTACTCCAATTAGGTCATAAGCTGACCAATTAGGAATCGCACATCTGACAGATTTTCACTAGTCAGAACGTAAGTGGCCATAACCACTTTCCGATCATTCGGAGTCTGCAAAACCTCAAAGAGGTGCTTCGTACTCTCAAATCAAACACTAGCAACATCTGACTCTCTTAACAGCTATTTAAGGTGCTAGCCAACCTTTCAAAAACTCAACATAATCAAAAGTAGCCAATGGCTCTCCTTAGCCAATAAACGTGAAATCCAGCTGACCAAATCTCTCAGCGGCTGAGGCACTTCGGCTCAACTCTGCCCAAAGGCAGAAACAAACGGAATCAAGGGAAAAACATTGACCTTGACCCATTCCAAAACCAAATCTCAGCATACTCTTACGTGCCACGACTCTGGACTTATGACTGTTATGGACTGGTAGTCAGAAAGCCTAGGCTCCGAAACCAACTGTAACGCCCGAGATTTTTCATCCCTTTTTCTTAAAACTCATAGAATTTTTTTTTCATACGATAAATCGGAGTCAACATGACAAAATCAAAACCAGTATAAATAGTTTATAATTTAAAACATCATACGGTTAAATATCATACTGCCAAATCAAATATCCTCAGGCGCTACTTAAAAACACACGTACGACTAAATCACCATGATCATGGATTTTTAAATACAAATAACTCCCAGGCGTCCCCAAGTACAAGTCCCATAAACAGTCTAATCTGATCCAATTTAAAAGTCCAGAATACATACACTTAAATCTTATCAAATACATCAGATCGTGGCACCGACTATACTTGAGTCGAGGGGGAAATAATCCACAGCAGAGATGAGCATCCAACTCCAGGAGCTCTCCTTGAGAAAAATATGAGGTGTCACAACCCAGCTCATTGACGCCACCACCAATGCATAAGTCACATTATTAGTGACCAGATTAACACCAACATGACACATCATGTGTAATGTCCTTGATTTTTCTATGATATTTTGTGACTTTTCTTCTATTTTCTACCTATTTTTTTCAGGTAAATTTGACTATATGGCATATTTTATTCTTTGTAATTTTACCCGATATTTGTATCCATGGAGTCGGGTGTGGGGATTGGTCGTGGCTGTTGGGCCTTAGCATGCCATAGTGATTCTTGATTTAAAAAAAAGCGAAAAATAAAAGAAAATGAAATGAAAGAGAAGAGAAAATAAAAAGAAAATTAAATAAATAAAAAGGACCAGATCTAGATCAGGAGAATCCATTCCAGTCTCCCTAAACACCCCCTCTCTTCTCTAGTTTGTCATTTTTCTCGATTTGCAACCAATATATTACAAAGTTGTTTATGAATTTTAAAGAAAATGTGTTAAAAATTATCAGGCATTACATCTTGTCAATTCCGTAATTGTTTATCATTCTCCAAGCACCGACACTATCACCAATGTGCCAATGATGGCATCTCTGTCTAGTAGAAGATGAATAGTAATGACAGGACATGACACAGTCGATTTCATTGATGACATTGGTGTAGGAAGATGGAGAATACTAACATCAATATGACACAATCAGTAATGACAGACTACAACAAAAAGGACTGTTAGTGACGCATTTATGCGTCGCTAATAGTCCCATAAGTGTTGCTAATGACTATTAGCGACGTATAATAAATGTCGTTATAAGAGTCGAAAAAACTGTCGTCGCTATTACCAATTTGCAACGTATAACTAAAAGCGTCGCTAATAAGGTGTATTAGCGACATATATTTTATAGCGTCGCTAATGATAAGCTATTAGTGACGCTTGTTTATACATTGTTAATAGAAAAATAGTTTTTAAAAAATTAAAAAATAAATTATTAGCGAAGCAAGGGGAGAGGGTGGACAGGAGCAGAGGGAGAAGGGGAACGGGGTAGGGCGGAGAATTGGGAGGGAGGACCGGAGGGGGTGGGAGGGCGGCGGAGGTGCGGGGCGACGGGGCGGAACGAAAGAGGAAGGAGGACCGGAAGGGAGGAGGGGGCACCGGAGGGGTGGGGGGCTAGAGAACGGCGGGCTGTGGGCGGAGGGCGGCGAGGGTGAGAGGCAGAGGATGGCAGGCCGTGGGCGGAGGGGTGGCGACGGAGCAGAGAGAAAGAGGAAGGAGGACCAGAAGGGAAGAGGGGGCAACGGAGGGGGTGGGGGGCCGGAGGAAGGTGGCCCGTGGGCGGAGGGCAGCGGGGACGAGAGGCGGAGGAGGCAGTGGGGCGGCGGGCCGAAAAGATGGGGGAGGGGGGGGTTAGTTATAAGCAGCGGGTGAAATTTTGCCCGCTGCGCAAAATTTCCCCGCGCGGGCGGAATTTCGCCCACGTCATTTTTTAAAAAAATATAATTAGTGACTCTCACATTGAGCATCGCAATTACTATGTATATCAACGATATATAATTTATACGTCGCAAATATAATATTCTATTAGCGACGTATACACATATATGTTGCTAATATGACGTAGTATTACTGACATATTTTAAAAAATTCATATCCCCTCCCCTCTCTCTCTCTCTCTTCCCTCCCCTCTATCTCACTCTTCCCTATCCTCTCTCTCTCCCCTCTCTCTCTCTTCCCTCCCCTCTCTCTCTTCCCTATCCTCTCTCTCTCTTCCCTCCCCCTCTCTCTCTTCCCTCTCCTCTCTCTCTTTCTCTCTCTCTCTCCCTCTCTTCCCTCCTCTCTCTCCCTCCCTCCCTCTCCTCTCTCTCTCCTCCCTCCTCCCCTCTCTCTCCTCCCTCCCCCTCTCTCTTCCCTCCCCCTCTCTCTCTTCCCTCCCCCTCTCTCTTCCCTCCCCCTCTCTCTTCCCTCCCCTTATTTCTCTTTCATTGAATTTTTTATTTAAAAAAACTAGGTAGTAGCAACACATACACCATGCGTTGCTACTATTGTTAGGTAGTAGATACGCATAGGTCTATAAGTCGCTACTACTCTTACGTAGTAGCGACGCATAGAGCTATGTGTTACTACTACCTCTTTATATAATAATAATAATAATAATTTATAATTAATTTTTTTCTCCCTCTCACTCCTCCATCCCCCTCTATTTCCCCTCTCTCTCCTCTCTCTCTCCTCCCTCCCTCCCTCTCTCTCTCCTCCCTCCCTCCCTCTCTCTCTCCTCCTTCCCTCCCTCTCTCTCTCCTCCTTCCCTCCCTCCCTCTCTCACTCCTCCTTCCCTCCCTCCCTCTCTCACTCCTCCTTCCTCCCTCCCTCTCTATCTCTCCTCTAATTTGAATTTTTTTATAATTTTTTATTTTTAAAAATAAAAATAAAATAAAAATAAATATATATGTTGCTAATATGTCACGTATTAGTGAAGTATAATTTTATACGTTGCTAATACATATACTAATAGTGATGTATAAAATTATATGTCGCTATTAGTATTTATTTTATTTTAAAAATAAAAAATTAATAATTTTTTTAAAATAATTAAAATAAAATTAATCTTCCTCTCCTCTCTCTTCTCCCTCTCCTCTCTCTCTCCCTCTCCTCTCCCTCTCCCTCTCTTCTCTCTCCCTCTCTCTCCTCTCTCTATCTCTCTCCTCTCTCCCTCTTAGCCCTATCCTCCCTCTCCTCTCTCCCTACCCAATATCTCTCCTCTAATTTTAATTTTTTAAGACTTTTTATTATTTAAAATTAATTTTAAAATATAAAAAAAGAATTAAAAGAAATCATATTAGAGACGTATATTATTATACGTCGCTAATATGTCACGAATTAGCGTTGTATAATTTTATATATTATTAATACTATACTAATAGCGACATATATGTATATACATCACTATTAGTATATATTTTAATTTTTTATTTTTATTGTAAAAATATAAAAATTAATAAAATAATTTTAAAAAAGTTAAAATAAAATTACTCTCCCTTTGCTCTCTCTCCTCTGTCTCCCTCCCTCTCCTCTCTCTCCTCTTTCTCTCTACACAATATCTCTCTTCTAATTTTAATTTTTATTATTTATATATGTTGCAATAGTATTTTATTTTATTTTTTATTTTTAAAATGTAATAATATGTAAAAAATAAAAATAAATTAATCTCCCTCTCCTCTCTCTCCTCTAATTTCAATTTTTTAATGATTTTTTATTTTTTAAAGTTAATTTTTTTTAAAAAAATGAAATGAAATAAATCCTATTAGTGATGTCTAGAAACATACGTCGTTAATACATATACTATTAACAACATATATTTCTATACGTCGCTAAAAGTTTTTATTTTATTTTGTATTTTTATTATAATTAATAAGTATTAGCGATACTTATTGTTAAGCGTCGCTAATAGTTATAAATTTTTTCTTTTTTTTATTTAAAATATAAATATTTTAGCTACATTTTTATAAAGTGTTGGAAATAGGTCAACTATTAGCGATGCTCATAATAAAGCGTCGCTAATATTTGACTAATAGCGACGTGTATATTTATGCATTGCTAATAGTTGACTTTATTGCGACTCTTCTCTATACGTCGTAAATAGTTATTTTTAGCGACGCTTAATTTTGCGTCGCTAATACTATATTTTGTTGTAGTGATAGTGGTGTCTAGAGAAATTTGAACAATACTGGCTTTTACACGTTGTATCGTGTCGGTGTTAATTTGATCACCGATAATGTGACTGAAGCATTAGTGCTAACATTGGTGAGATTGGCTCCCACAACCTATCCACTATTGGAAAGGGTTCAACATGTCAATGGGACGCCAATAGTTACCGACGTCATGCTTGACACATCAGTAAGGTCACCAATGGTGCTTTTCCAAGAATTCAAGCATGATTTCTAATGAAGTTCATGCTATTAATAAGTGATATAATGACAGGGTTTTTATGCATTATGGATGTGTGGTCACATGATAATATACATGTAGAATATTGGGGTAAGGAAGCTTTATGCACATATCAATCCTTGTAATTAATGGATACCTCTTGACTAATGCATTCAATACTCAAGCACAAAGTATCCTATCTGGTTGGCTCCAAAATTTTAGCCATATAGAGGAAATGTATGGTATGAAACAAGATTATGATCTTCCAGCTCTTCAAAGGTAGGAGTTTGTTTGTAGAGCTGTTCTCCTGACCTGAGAGTCAAGTTTGAATGGATCATAACATAAAGAGATAAATGGTCAAGTGCAATACAATATATGAGGCCTCGATGATCATGGAAGTTGAGATATCAACCACTTGGGTCTATGAGCCCTTGTGAGCCTTCGCTTTATAGTGTGGATAGAGTTAGGCATTGACTTCAGGAAAAGGCTGAAGTCGAATTGTAGTAAATCGTACTCTAATTAGGCATAATTGTACTTCTAGATGTGGTTACCGAGTCTTAGAGACCATGTGTACTACACATCTCTTGAGCCATGGTTGGATTCCCGGGTATTACTTGATGTTATAGTTAGGAGTTTAATATTCTTCTAACCTTAGAGGATCATCACCATGTCTCTAGCCTAAATATTTTGTAAAGGAAAAAGATTATAAAATGTGGCCTTAATGTGCACTACTAAGTGGAATTTAACTACTAATAGAGCAAATTGTCTATCAATGTATGCAAACACAATCAACACATAGTGATTTTACATGGAAACCCAAATTGGGAAAAAACCATAGTCAACCAGTTCTTTTGACAAGATAATCAATTATGAAGTAAGAGCTTACAATACTTAAACAACCAACACCCCAACTCTCCTTTTCCAGCAGTTTGTTGGCCACTAAGACACCATATTGATGTTTTTCCCCTTTGAATTTGATCTTCGTCTTCATCAATAGCACAACCACCAATCAAACCCACTTTGACTGGATCAATGAAGTTTCTTAAAGTCCATTTATGAAAAATCTCCTTAAGAAATTATTGTGTTGTGTGTTCATGCATAAACCCTTAACAATTATTCATAAATTGAACAATTGTAGGATCCCTTTTTGGCTAGTATAATTATCCTTCATAGCATACAACTAAGAGAAAGCTCTAATTATTCAAAGCTCAATAGAGTATACTCATCAATCTCTTTATGTTAACAATGGTTCACCTCTTCTCTTTCCTCATCTAAAATGCCACTTATATAGACAACTAAGTCAATAAAATTGTTTGTCATATAATAGGAATCAAATTCCACTTGGAATAGCCTATTAAAAAAAAATATGCATTTTAGCGATTGATCATTCTATAGGGCGATTGATCATTCCCTATTATATTTGAACGCATATGTGAAATCGATCAATTTAACAAAATGATCTATCGATTGAGTTACTGGAGTTCATTCGATCTAAGTACGATCTATCCTTTGAACCTACAATCGATCGTTCAAGTTACTAGACTCCTTCCAATTAGCATTCAATCAATATTTCCACATGACAATCAATCTTTCTAGTTACTATGAACTTATCTTATGCATGAGTGATCAATCATTTTAGAGTGTGCTTGATTGTTCACTCTACTTGAATCTTATGAGACCAGCGTTAATAGATCTAACCACTTGGCATCGATTGGTTTGTGTTCTGAATCATCTTATAAAACTTTCAAGCCCAATCAGTTGATCTATAGTGATATATTGTTGATAAACAAAAATACAGTTTTTGTCGAAAAGTCTCAAAAACTCTTTTTCACACTAATATGATAATCTCAATATCTCAAGTGTGTGAATGTAATATGTGTGCATATTTTTACCTATCAAAACACTTCTAAGTCTTTTGATATGTTTCATATTCATATGTGATCTTGAGAAATAACCAATATATCCTATGACTCAAATTACATATTAATTTGACATTGTTTTGATCATGAAAATAAGTCAATACAAAACAATGACCACATATATTTTAGCAATAGTGATTCTTTATTTTAACTTGCACATGTTCATGATTATTATTATGTATGAAATGTTATTATGTTACCACTACATGTAGTTCTTGTTTAGCCATCCCACTGGGTGTATTTGTATACTCAGCAACCGTGTAATGCAAGTACCTTGTTGGGTTAAAGTTTTTTTAAGAATCTAGTTGTGCGGTAAGGACAATGTTGTTAGGCCACTTGGCATGTATAAATATTGTCTTACTTGAAGGTAGATAACTCTAGGCATATGAGTGTCAATCTATTTATGTTTATGTGACAATCCAGATATTAGGTACGTTTCTACTATTAAAATTTTAATATATTAATAGAATATTATTTTGAATGTTGGACCAAAAGGGATGTTGTAGAACTCTAAAAACTGAACATAAAGGTTTTTGAAGCATTTGAATCGGAGGTGGTGGCAGTATGTAGCTATCGTGGGAGCACGCATCATAAGCGGGCCCATGATGAAACTGCGGTAAAACCTATCCTTGAGTGGTCTTGTTTCAAAGGGCTCATCAATACGAGTCCATTGGTACCAAGAACGTATAATTCCAATGCATAGGTAAAAAGTTAGAGCGATTTAATTTTATTGTCGGCTGATGGGCGCAACGTCGCGCGGTTTGACCACGTGACATGGCATCGTGCTGTTCACCAGCGCGGCGGGCCCGTGACCCGCATGCGGGTCCGCGCCGTGCGGTGTACCCACATGGCGCGTGGATTTGTCGCGGGCCACGCTCCGGCTACAGGACCGCGCGACACGCAGAACCCACGTGCTGGGTTCTGCATTACCATGCGGAACCGCGCGGTAACTGCGCGCCACACACAGTTTTGTGAGGCAGAACTGCGCAGCATGCGGTGCCACAGTGTGATGCTTGGTGGACATGCGTCGCGCATCGCGCGGTCCACCCCTTCTATATATACCATTCCAATTTCATTTTTACTATTCACTTCTACCACAGTCAAAACTTCTGACCCTTCGTTCTGAGCCGTTTTAAGTCCGATTCGACCCGTTCAAAAGACATTTCTAACTAAATCGAAGGTGCCGAACATAGTGACAAGGACGGATTTTCCATACAAGCTTTTTACAGCCACAAACTTTGTACCCCAATTCTAAGGTAGGGGGTCATAAACTCTAGTCTATGCTCTGCTCGTATAATTAATGTTTTATGGAGTATTTTTATGTCATCATACTTCCTTTCTTATGTTTTCAGAAGAAATGCTCTATGTAGATCAAATTTTATTTTATCCGAATTTTGTATTTTCTGGATAGTTCTAGGGTTACACCAAGAACTATATTATTCTGGATACCTACCAAGGAAATTATTAGTATCTAACGCGCGTACATAGGTCTAGAGTGTCATGGGGAAACTCCTGCCTTCTGAGCTTCCTGATGCCCCATGAGCATCGGAGGAATGCCGTTTGGGAACATGACTCTGAATTTATCGTCATCGGACGAACCGGTGTTTTCTAAAATTATTTCTGAATCTGTTCTATTTACCAAAATAAAAATTATTAGTGTCTTTTATGTAGCAATACATTAGATTTTAATTCCACCTACTGAGTATATAAATACTCACCCACCCCCAGACTCTGCAAGTAGTAAAACCAATCCGGAGGTGTCTAAGGAGGAACTGTCTACATAATTTCAATTTTTATCAATATTTTGTAATATTATGACTGTTATAAAAGGCTTGATAGACCTATATTTTGTAATATAACTGCTCTACATACGGTGTAGTTGGATTCGTTCCCGTTTTACTGTGATATGTAATATTAGTTGTGCATGAACTTCATGTATTAAATGTTTTATGTGTTGTATTCCATTCAGAAGGTCGGCTGTCACGTTCGGGTTTACGTGTGTTGTAACAAGTGCCGAGCAAAAAAAATTAAATATGCATGTTATAGCATAAATTAATATATAACAGACACCACAATTTATGCATATCAAAATATTTAGAAATGTACTCGGGCGCTGTTTAATTTATGATGTGATTTGACCTTGATTTATATTGTACTCTGATATGGCATTCGTATGTTTCAAAAAATAAGTGGCTCACACCACCGAGATATCTTGACTATTATTTTGACAAAAGTTTTAAAATTTTGTTTTCATTGTTTTATTTATAAAAATAAATTTAAAATCTCGTGGCATGACAAAATGTGTGTTACTTTACAAAGTGACTTTAGACTGTTGCTAAAGACTATCATCCACTTCATTCACTCTATGAAGCTAAGGTCCACAAAGGCTCATGGACCTAAGTGGTAGAGCATCTCAACCTTTCATGATTACCGAGACCTCCTTTATCGCATTGTGCTAGAGCTATGCTTATTTTAAAGCTATAACCCATTCGAACCATCTCCCGGGCCAAGGGGAGAGGTTCTACAAATGAAAATTCTAAACCCGGGGAGCCAGAAACCCATGCTTATTTTTCATATCATGACCCTCCTTTATGTGGCTAATGGATCCAATCTTAGAGCCCAAATCAACATTTGACACTTATGTCCATAAGTACCATCCACATCAACCTGTCTAGATCACTACCCATTTTCATAAACGTTGTGTTTGTTATCCAAACCAACATCCAAGCTTAGGGAAGAAGGTCATGGAACAACTCCCACTATGTGACTAAACATACCCACATATGGAGCCCAAATCTATAGCTTACTTTACCCCTTTCTCATATACTCCCTCCATCCCACATTAATAGCTACATTTGAAAATTAATGATTTTTATTGAATGGCAAAACCTACATCTAAGAGAAAGAAAACTAAGCTTGTGATATTTTTTTTTAAGTACCCAACCACTTCAATTGAACAAAATTGAGCTATTAATATGGAACAAGTTTTTTTTGCAAAATGAGGCTATTGATGTGGGATAGAGGAAGTATATTTTATCATGTGTTTCAAGGATTACTTATGTTCCTTATGCAAGTAACATATATGAAAACAATCAATTAGAAGTAAAAAGATGTGTAGAAAATATTACTTTAAAAACATGGACCGAAAAGTTATTAGTCATCCCATCGATGCATTGGTGTCGGAGTCGATGGCCATTGACATTTTCTGTAATGTTCGGGAATTTTCTAAATTTCTGAAGTCGTACACGTGGAAATTAAGGTGTAGGACCCTTTGCTCTTCCCATGGGAATAACTTAATCATCAGTTGGGAAATGGTGGCTAAAATATATATTGATGGAAAGTAGACAGAAAGAGATTCAAAACGCTACTAAGAACGCGCGAATCGGAGTTCGGATGAGGGAGATACGACTATTTGAAGTTGACTTTAACATGCAAGACCCGTTTACCCGAATTGAACACGCGAACTATCCGTTTAAGTTACGATATGGGCCTGATCAATTAGGGTCTGTTTGGATTGGTGGAAAGCGGGGGAAAAGAAAGGAATCTTCTTAAAATCTCTCAGTTTCCACTGTTTGGTGCAACGGGGAAATAGAAACTAGAGTGAAAAGTGAGAGAAAATGGATGAAAATTTAGCCTAAAAATTTTCCACCCATCAACCCATGGATTTTGGGAGAAAATTATTGTACTAAACATTTATGTCTTACTGCTACTACCACCACCACCGCCATCGTTGCTGCCACCGTCACCGCTACTGTCGCCACCGCCGCCGCCACCACTACCACCATCGATGCCACCGCCACCACCACCATCACTGCCGCCATCACCACCACCACCATCGCCGCCACCACCACTACCATCTCTACTACCACCTCTACCACCGCCACCACCACCATCACTGCCACCACCACCACTACCGCTACCACCACCACCACCGCTGCCGCCACCACCACTACAGCTGCCACCACCACCGTTGCTGCCGCCGCCACGACCATCTCTGCCACCGCTGCCACCACCATCACCGCTGCTGCTGCCGCCGCCATTACCATCTCTGCCACCGCCGCCACCGCTACCACCATCACCACCACCGTCGTTGCCACCACCACTGTCGTTGCCACCACCGCTGCCACCACCACCACCACTGCCACCACCGCCGCTGCTACCACCATCGCCACCACCACCACCATTGACACCACCGCCGCTGCCACCACCACCACCGTTGCCACCACCATCTCTATCATCACCGCCACCACCACCACCATCGCCACCACAACCGCCACCACCACCGCCGCCGCCACCACCACCACTACAACTACCACCGCCACAACCACTGTCACCGCTACTACCACCACCGCCGCCGCTACCACCATTGTCATTGTCAATTTTCTCTAACATCATTTGTGTAACCAAACAATGGAAAATATTTAGGAATCTCCTAGTTTCTCTTTTACCTGGATTCACTTTCTCTTTCTCTTTCCCTTTCTCCCGGTTTCCACCAATCCAAACAGACCCTTACTGTTCCGAAATTGAGTTTTTGAGGCCTAATTTCTCATGGGAGTAGGAGCCCTAATCCCATGCCTATAAAAAGAATTAATTAGGAGCTTTTGAGGGGGAGGGAGAGAAGGAAGAGGAGTGGCCGATGAAATTTTTCGGCGAGGCTCTGGCGAGGCTATAGCGGCGGTGGATCGACGTCAGCCACAGAGGTAGGATTTCAGGTTGTGATTATTATGATTTTTTGTTAATTGATTTGTGTGAAAATTTTAGTAGTTTCTGCAAATTATAATATTTTCTGCAAATACTGTTCACGTGAACAGTATTTTGAGTTCATAGCCGCTGGAATAGCCATCGGAAAGGGCTGCACGAGCCCTGGCCGTGGCCGCAGCAGTCCTGGCCTTGGCCGCAGCGGCTTGAATCCGGCGGCCTTGGTGGCGGCGGATTGGCTGCTGCCAGGTCATCTCAAAAAGAAAAAAAAACAAAAACAAAAGAAAAGGGGGCATTCGCTCGTTGCGTTGGCTGAGGACGTGCCGGCCGCGGCCGCGTAGGCCATGGTCTCGCCGGTCCCGGCCATGCCGATCCAGGCCGCGACAACTCCGCCAGCGCTGGTCTGGGTCGCGCTAGCCCTTGCCGCAGAAGCGACGTCACACTGTGTTTAAAAAAAAAGAAGAAAGAAGGCGACTTTGGCCCCGGGCGACGGCGGGGGACAGGTCCATTGTGATCGCTGCATGGCGGCGATCCGGTGGACCCCAGACTGCCGCCCGGCCGTGGTGGCTAGGGGCGCCACCGCCAGAGGTGACGCCTCTGGCCGAACGTGGGGAAGATGACCCGCGTTGCGGGTCATCAACCCAAACCGACCCGGCCCGGGTCGGGTTTTTAAAAAAATATAGAGAAAAGGGGGGGATCGAACCGGGTCCGGTTCAAGGGCCTTTACTTGTTCTAAAAATTTAGAAAAATTACTCGTAGACTTTGAGAGGGTTACTAGTGTCTTGACCAAGTTTCAGGACTAGTAAAAATTCCAAAGTCTCTAAAATGACCTTTTTATCCCTAGTAGTTAAACCATCGTGTGAAAACCATTTACCCGACTTCGGGGCTCCGGTTCAGGGGCCTATGAATTGGTTTAAAACTTGGGAAAATTCTCAATGAGATTTTAATGGGTAACCTATTTATAGGCCAAACCTCTTATTGAAAGAAAAATCCCAGTGAGTGATTAATTGACCCTTTTGCCCTTAGAGTTTATAGTAAATCGTTAGTCCAAACTTAGATCGGTTCAAGGGGTTCATGAACCCATCACATGCCAGAAAAATTACACAGAGTCCATGAAGGCCATTAGTACCCTTGGTTTTAATTTTAGACCCATTGGATGTCATTAAGGCCTTAAATCAATAATGCGGTCTTCATATCCATTTGATGTATTTCAAAATTATACAAAGCAACAATATCGATTAACATCCTAATGAAAGTGAATATGTATCAAAATAATCTTGACCTTCCTTTTGCTTGTATCCTTTGATAACAAGTCTAACTTTATATTTTTCAATTGATCCATCAACTTTCATCTTCCTCTAGAATATCCACTTGTACCCTCGAGGTTTACTCCCTCGTGGAAGATCCACCAGCTCACAAGTATGATTTTGCATAATGTATTCAATTCACTATTGACAGCCTCTTTCCAATATTGTGTTTCAGGAGAGGATATTGCTTGCTTAAAACTTTGAGGCTCATTTTCTAACAAATAAGTTAAAAAGTCTGGACCAAAGGATTTTCATGTTCTAGCATGTTTACCATGTCTAGGTTCATCATCTTCTCCCTCTTAGTCTTCACTATTGTCCTATACAACATCCACAGTTCTTTTAAGAGAACTTTCTTCTTGTGTAAAATTCCATGGAAAAATATATTCGACAAATGAAGCATTCCTAGGTTCAATCACAGTATTGACATTTACATAAGGAATCTCTGATTTATGAACAAGAAAATGATATGCACTACTATTATTGGCATAACCAATGAACACACAATCAATAGTCTTTGGCTAATTTTAATCCTATTAGGATTAGGGATGACCACTTTCACCAAACACCCCCATACCTTTAAGAATTTATAGGAAGGCTTTCGACCTTTCCATAATTAAATGTTGTTTGCATGGTTTTCTTATGCTAGGTATTTTGTTGAAAATATAATTTGCTAAAAGTAAAGCTTCCCCTCACATATTCTGGGGTAACCCAAAACTTATTAATATGACATTTATCATCTCTTTTAAAGTTCTATTTTTCCATTCAGCAACTGCATTTTGCTGTGGTGATTAGTATACTGTTGTTTGGTGTATAATACCATGTTGTGAACAGAATTCACCAAATGGTGATTCATATTCCCAACCTCTATCACTCCTTAGAACTTTTATTTTCTTACAAAGTGGATTCTCAATCTCTGTTTTGTATAAAACAAACATGTCTATAACATCATCCTTACTTCTCAGCAAGTAAACATAACAATATCTAGTGCAATCGACAATAAATATAATAAAGTATTTTCTACCTCCTCTTATTTGAATAAGTTTTAAGTAACAGACATCGCTATGAATTAATTCAAGTGGTTTAATACATCTCTCAATGCTTTGAAATGATTCCCTTGTCAATTTTGATTCTACACAAGTTTCACATTTATGATGAGAGTTAATATTAAATTTAGGCAGATATTCTATATTAATCAATATTTGCATAGTGTCATAATTAACATGTCCTAATCTACCATGCCACACATCACAGGACTTAATCATATAAGAGGAAGAAGCATTCGCATTCTTAATATTAGGAACAAGTACAATAGTTAGTACATTGAGCTTGAAAAGCCCCTAATTCAGATACCCTTTTCCTACATATATCTCACTTTTAGTCAATACAAATTTGTCCAATTTAAACACCAATTTGAACCCATTCTTGCTCAACAATGATCTAGACACTAAATTCTTTTGAATTTCTGGCATACACAACACATTGTTGAGAGTGAGTTCCTTGCCCGAAGTCATCTTGAGCACCACCTTTCTAGTACCTTCAACCTTGGTGGTGGAAGAATTGCTCATAAAAAGTTGTTCACCATTTTCAACCAATTAATAAGTGGAGAATTTTTTTTTGTTTGAGCACACATGATGAGTGGCCTCGGTGTCCACCCACCATTCTCTAGCATTAGTGACCATATTCAATTCAAAGATCACAACTGAAAGGCTGATGTCATTCACGTTGTTGGAGAGATGCTCCACTTCAGTCATGTTGGCTTGTACATTTTTCTTCTTTGAATCATCTTGTTTCTTCCTCTTGCTACAATCCTTAGCCTCATGCCCTAGCATGTCACATACAAAGCACTTGCCCTTGAACTTGGCTTTGTTGGAGTCGTTGTTTGACTGTCCAGCAGGATTTTTCCTCTTTTTGTTGTTAAAGTTCTTGCTTTTATGCTCTTGTTCCACAACATTGACTTTGGCTTCCATGCTATGATCCCCAATTTTCTTTTCAGAAGCACAATTGTCCTCTTCAATCATTAACCTTACAATCAAATCTTTCATGTTCATCTCTTTACGCTTATGCTTTAAGTAGTTCTTAAAGTCCTTCTAGGAAGGTGGTAATTTTTATATTATTGCAACCACCTAGAAAGACTCACTTAAAGTCATGCCTTTTGCATGATTGTCATGAGTTCTTGAACTTGATTGATCACTGTCTTAGAGTCCATCATTTTGAAGTCTAAAAATTTGCCAACTACGAATTTCTTCGTTCTAGCATCCTCTATCTTGTACTTCTTGTCTAAGGACTCCCACAGTGCCTTAGCACATTTCATCGGACTGTACACATTACATAACGTGTTGTCCAACCCGTTAAGGATGTAATTATAGCATAAGAAATCTGTATGTTTCCATGCATCTATTGCCGCAACAGTCATTTTGTCATCTAGTTTCTCCTCATTGAAAATGGGTACTTCCTCTCAAAGGAATCAGGTCAATTTCAGTGTGGTAAGATAGAACAACATTTCCTGTTTCCATCTTTTAAAGTCTGCACCACTGAATTTTTCTAGCTTTTCCCCTTTAACTTGAACAGGAGCTCACCGAAATGGGAATTATGGCTGAAGTCAAATTAGTACCCTCTACAACCACTTCTATTCTAACAAATATAAGATTGTCTCAATTTCAAAAATATTTATAACACAATTTCTAAATTACACACAATATAGTAAAGTACGTAAAATCACATATCACAATTTTGAAATTGCATGCAGAACAATAAAGTACGTAAAATTACATAATACAATTTCAAAATTGCCTGCAAAATAGTAAAGTACGTAAAATTTCAAAATTGCATACACAATAGTAAAGTACGAAAAAAAATATGGAATTCTGTCTTAAGAAAGCATTATGATCGAATCAAATGAATTGCGCTATGTCTTTAAGACAGAATTTGCCTTACTGGTGCTTAGGATACACTTGGGCATCTGCCTCCCAAGATAAGACGATCAACTATGTAATATAGAAGATGTAGAAGTATCTTCACATAGTGCATACAACACATCACATGCAATATGGAATGCTCTCATAGAAAGGATAGAGACGAAAATCCAATAAAAGATGATGCAAAAAATATTTTTCTAAAATTTGTAAGAAATCCCGTTGAAGACAACTCATCCCGTTCAAACAGACGCGTCCGTATGTTAACAGACACAATTTGGTAAGAATGAAACCCGACCATGAACCCATTTTGGGTTAAGAGAAAACCAAACAAAATTAATTTGGATTAAGAGAAAACCAAAACAAATTTATTTGTCTCAAAATAATTATCTTATTGACCCGACCCAACTAGACGGCGGCAACGCGCATGTTAGCCTACTTAGGTGCATGGGTCCAACATCTAACTCCCCATAAAAGTGGGGTAGCCCAATGACATAATTTTAAAGGCCAAATTTGTGCCTTAGATACCAACACTATTATATTTTTCTAGGCGATGTGATACTATTCACTCCTTCAACAAATTCACATGTGTGATTGTTACTCACTGGCTTGGGCTCTCTACCTATGTGGGCTTTACCCTCATAAATAATATGGGCTTGACCTATACAAATAATATGGGCTTAACCCATGTAAATATTATAACTACATAAATAATATGGGCTTAACCATGTAATAACTATGCCCATTTCCGCACCAAGATGTGGAAATAGGTACCATCCAGGATTGTAATAATAGCTCCCAAGTATAAATTAAGCTCTCTGAACATTTTGTACTTTTATTTCTACTTAAATTTATGTATAGGTTATCATATGTGCCCTTGTTGCTTACTTCTTGATATCTCTTTGTCCATTTCTCTGTTTTACTTCAGCTTTGCTCTTCTTAGTTGCATTATGCTTTTCTTGCATATCTATATCATGTCGCCTTATTTAGTTCATGAGCAGTCAATGAAGCCATATCTATAATTTCTTGTTATTATCTATGTCCAATATAGCATAAATTATTATTATCTTAAAAATTAGGTTATGTTAATAAATAATGTATATTAATCTTTGTTATCAAATTTAGATCATTTGTATAATATATGTACTTTTTTAAATTATGATCAATAGCTACGGCTTCAACGTGGCTAAAAATATAAAGGATTTTTTTAAAAAAAATTATAGTATCAACAATTGTCGCTGAAAATTTGATTATTTTTTTTTTAAAATATCATTAGGAATGGTTGTGGCCATCTCTAGTGATACACCAAGCCGTTGCTGGCTTTGAATATTGAGCATTAGCGACAGTTTTTCAAGGGGGACATGTGTGAAAGGTTTGTAGCGCCATAGACTATACTGGCTAATGCTTTTAGCGACGCTAACAATAGTGATGGTTTGCAACTATCACTAAGATTGTTTTTTTTTGTAGTGGAGCTCTACACTGAAATGTGGCCCTTAAAGCCTCTCTCTCTTCGCGAGGTGGTACAATCACCATAAGTCATCACCTTACCTTATAGGTGCTTTTCGTTAAAATTTGTAATCTACAACACTTATGTTGTATTTTATTAAATTTATAAACTCCAACACTTTTGCATTTTGCTATTTTACTATTGAAATCTAGCTACTACACCAAAGTGCAATCTCTATCATAGTTTTCCTTTTTGCAACTAATTGCAAGTCATATTCAACCTATCTCCTGCGCTCACAAACCACAAGCAGGCCAGCTATAATCTTTTGATCTATGCTCAAAGACAAGAGAATTCTTTGATCTTTCTCTGTTCTCAAGGACTCCAACACATTTTATTGGTATAGTTTTTACATGAGACGTTAGTATGCTCCACATGATTTAGATTGTATGGCCCATGAAACTCAAGGGACGGGCAGGTTTTGATCACTTGCCTACTCCTCATCCAATGCAAGCCTTCATATGACGATCCACGGCTCGCGATGCATTAATTGTATATTTTTCAAAATGCTGCATGGCATATATTAATTAATTTATTTTTACATTCTAATTTAAATTATTCTTATTTCTTTTTATATTTTTTTATTATTGAAGCCTTTATTTTGTTTATAACTTTTTTTATATTAATATATATATATATATGTCAAAAGTAATTACTAATTATAAATTAACAAGATTTGAATATCAAAATTTAATTAGTACTTTTGCATCTCAAATAGCTATACGAATGAATATCGAATAAAATTATTTATTATAATTAATAATTATTTATATTTTATTAATATATTAAATATATAATACACTATTAGAAAGTGGGTTAAAACTCACTTTCATGTGAATGAGAACATATATTTATATTAGTTGAATGTTATGAATAGTCTCAATCACCTAGGAAAAAATAATGGTATTGGTATATAAGACATAAGTTTAGCCTTCCATGTTAAGCTATCGAGCAATCTAACTTTTGTGAAGGAAATACATGTTAGATTTATGCACCTTGGTGAGCTAACCTACACGTGCATGCACCACCACTAATTTGGCTATTTGGGGTGGGTATGATTAGGTTAATAAGATAATTATTTTTATAATAAATTTATTTAGTTTTCTCTTAACCCAAAATAAGTCCAATTTTTGTTTAACCCAAATGGGTCCGTTAATGGGTGGACACGCCCGTTTGAACGGGATAAGATGTCTTCTTCAACGGGATTTCTTATAAAATACTAAAAATTATTTTCTGAATCATCTTTTACTAGATTTCATTATCGTATTTTATTAGAGCAATTGCCTAATAGTAGTTCGATATATATATTGCATGAAGGTGTTTCTATAGTTTGTGGTAGATCATCTTATCCTGTGACACAGACGCTCAAATAATTCCTTGGTGCTAATAAGGAGGGCATAATTCTGTATCAAAGATAAAGTATGTGATGTTTGATTCGATCTAGTTCTCAACTAATTCCTATAACTTTTCCTCTTCATAACTTCTTCACAACTATTACTACAATACGAACATAAACCTCATTTAAAAAATTGTCTTTGGCCTCGAATTGTGTCAAGCGACCTTAGTCCCTAAGTATGAGAAAATTCATGCTCTTAAAATTGCAATATTTATTATCCAAAAATTACCCCATGTGACAGGAGTTCCAATGACTATGCAATTTAAAAAATTAAAGGATAAAGAGAAAAAACAACTTAAAATGGAGGACAAGATGAAAAAGAATGGGGAACAACTTCTGAAGCTTTGGGAGGTATAGACACATCACGGAATGTCGACCATCCATTTATGAGGATCATTTGCCAACTAGTTTCCACCGCGTGGGGGCAAATGGATACAAGTCCCAAGATTTATATACACACCAGCCCCACTGACCTTTAGATTCTTGAGTGTCTTAGTAGAAAAAGAAGAGCAAATGGAGGCAAGGTAGCACATGATCACATGTATTTTACTAAAGCATTGACAGACTGCACGTTCAAGGAATATGAGTTCTAAGTTTTATTGTTAAATGAACTTCACATATTTAAATAGCCTAGATTTTACACAGGCCCCTCATAATGATTTTAATATTGCTAATAAATTTTATTTTCTCAGTAATGCTATGTAAGCTAACTGGCATACATGAACCCACGATGCCTGGCCTCAATGGGCCCAGGGTTATGCATGGGATTCATCTATCGTTGTGTGTATATATGTGTGTGTTCCTGTCTACAAGCGCAGACATAGCATTTTCAAATATTTTTGTACGTGGCTAATCTGCAAATCATATGTTACTATTGATCTCCACAGCTTGAACATAGATCATTTGTGGAGGGCCTTTAATCTAGGGCGAGTTTGCCGATTTGGGTGGTCCATTGGTCTCATTCATTAGTAAGATAATCAACCGTGGTTTATGCTTTTGTGGGAGGTTAATCCAAGGGGAGTAATTCAATTTCCCATACAGCTTTGTCACATGGGAATGAGCTTGGTGCACGTGACCACGTGTTCCCGTGCATATTTTACTCTTCCACTCGTGCACAAGGAACCTAATGATTGTGGGAACCCTAGCCAAGTTTTGTTTATATGGGAAGGATCAACCAGGAGGGTGTGAAGAGTTATTTGTGTGTCATTAAACATAGCCCTTTCCTGTCCCTTGAAGTTCACCTCGTTATAAAGTATTAGCCATTTTAAGAATGCAGATCAGTAAATAATCAATCAAGTGAACAACTCTTTGACCAAGATGGATTTGTCATCTGTCTTTTGATCGAGGTTGTTGATCATCAAGTGGGTGACTAAACCCCGAATTACCACTAATCGATTGAATCATGTCGATCACCCCGAGTCATTGTTGATCGTGCTTCATTTGACTAGATTTTATTTGACACTAAATTACAGTTAATCATCGTTTGCAACTTGTTAATATTGACTCCAAATAATGTCTTCTTTTCATGAATATGAGACATGATCTCTCTCATGCATTCTAATATTCGGGCACCTAGGTATCTGATCATACACCCTGTAAATGCAATAGAAAATATAAAAACAATTAGCTAATCCATCATTATCAGGGTGCAACTCACAATTAGAGGCGACTAGCCGTTAACACCGACTAACATCACACGTGCTCATCATTTGACAGGGGATTAAGATATAATCAAGAAGATGGTAAGAGAACTTCATTGGTACACACGTGCAACCAGTACAGAAATGAGTAGGACATGTTCTCTTACCAGGCAACAGCCTTATTAAACAAAGTCTTCTTCCCTGTAAGCTAGGATAATTAGTATAATATGGCAAAGAGTGGTGGAATGAAGCATTAAGAAAGATCTTTCTACGTGGGGCTCCACGAATGTCACCAGCAAAAGCACAAGAGGTCGATTAATTTGTTTATTCTGCAAGTAGGGGATGCATTCTTTGTGAAACCGTGTGCTTAGTTATATTGTGATCTTTATTAGATTGAAGAGACATTTGACTTCATGTTGGCCAATACCTATGACTAGTACTCTTAGTATCCGTTAGTTTAATGTGAACAGATTAATATAACAAAGACGGTGCCAACACTACATTGCTGTAATTGTCTCACAAACTTTATTTTCACATTGAGATACATTATTAGAATAGCCTTTAACTTTGTAAGAGCAAATTTACCGTTATAAACCCAATAGCATATATATAGACACCATTTGAGTAATAACTATTGTTAGCCCCGTAGGCAGATCCATAGCAAAACATTTGTCGCCGTGACAGCTGTTACTATACTCTCTCCATCCTATATTAATAGTTGCATTAATTGTTTATAATAAATTTATTTTAGTTTATTTTAAAAAACTAAATAGAATTATTAATGTAAGACATAAAGAGTATTATTCAATTTACAAAATATAATGCAGGCTTAGGCATAACTATTGGGGGCCTTATTTTCAACACACAGTCCTGATGTACCATTGAGCATCAAGTAGTAATAGGGCTAGCTGCAATGAATCTAAAGCACTTTACTTAACTTGCTTTATAACTTTCGCATGGCATATGGATCAAACCAAGCTGATCCTGCACAACTGAAATGAAAAAGACCTTTTCTTTCAATTGGGGACAATAAAATGCCTTCAGGGGACTTCAAAAGTATGGACCTTTTGAGTTCTTATTGAAACATTGTTTTCAGGGGCACAAAAGTATGGGAGGTCCACACATCCAAATGAGGTAGGCCAAGCTGGTATCCTATAATGACTCATATGGACCACCAAAGGGGGTCGCACCTAACCAGCTGCATTCCTTGATGTGACATGGCGTAATGAGCATTGATGTTTAAAGTTTAATTTTCTACTTTAATTAATCTTCCTTAATAGGTTCTGTTTGAATAATGATAGAATCTTAATTTAGGCTTTATTTCCTTGTTAGGACTTTATTTCTTCCTGGAAGTACACTTGATACCTATATAATGTATGTGATGCGTCTTCTTCTTGTTCAGTCAATGAGAAACCAATCGAAATTAGTAATTTAGCTACTTATTGATGTATGTACCATGTTAAGACTCAATGTACCATAATAAGACCCCTATGTACCATTTTCAATCATAGAGCCAGACTGGATGCGTCGCTTCATATACCAAACAAACATTAAATCGTCCATCTAACGAAGTCATTGAAAACCTCTATCCCCTCTACCGGAAGCAGGGACGAAGCTATGCAATGAGGTCGCGCGGGGACCAGCTTTTTTACAAAGTGGTTTTCCAAGATCGTTATCAAGTTTTTTTTTTCTCTTCTATTTTTCATACTAAATTAATTTTTTAAGTTAATTTTATTACTTGTTTTACTCATAATATTTTTAAGATCAAATATAAATATTCGTTTACAAATCATAGTTTTATTTTCATTTTTTCAACTAATACGTGAAAAAAAATTGTTAATTAAGTTTGATGAAATACAAGTGTCGAAACGGCCAAAGACCCTCTCTCTCTCTCTCAGCTTAAGCTTAAGCTTAATCTCTCATTAAATTCATCCTCTTTCTACCTAGGGTAACCTAGCCTGTGATGTGTATCATGCCGCAATACACCTAGACCGTTTAGCTACAACGTAATATTTGTAATATCATATTGTACTCCCTCCATTTCCATCCCATATTAATAAATATATTTAAAATTTTTATATTTTGATTAAATAGTAAAACCCATATCTATGAGAAGAAAAACAAAATATGATATTTTTTTTAGAACGTGGCTATTCAGACCCTATGTTTTTCCCTATATCCCCTAAACAAAAAAAATATATGTAGTTTTTTTTTACTTCCCCCCCCCCCCTATCTCCTCCATCATTTTACCCATACTTCCCCCAAATGTAAACCCCCCACCCTCTTTATCTTCTCCTCCGGTACCGGCAGTTGTTGGCGTCAACTCCGGCGGCTGGCCAAATCTGCTACAAGCACACGGTTGCTGGTCGTGGACGGCGGCCTATGCGCAGTGGCAGCGGCTAGATCCGGCCTGCGGCCTACGCGTAGTGGCCACGGCCAGATCCGGCCGACGGCCTGCGCGCAGTGGCCGCGGCCAGATCTGGCCTGCGGCCTGAGCGCAATGGCCATGGCCAGCATCTAGCCGCAGCCTGCGAGCTGTGGTTGCGACTAGTGTCCAGCTGCGGCCAGCGTCCAGCCACATGCAGGCTGCGCACAGGGCCTTGGGACGAATCGCAACCGGCTAGATCTGGCCGGCTACGGTAGCTGTGACCAACGTGCAGCCGCTGGTCGCGGCTAGTGCGTAGCGGCCGGCCACTGCTGGCCGTGGCCGTGGCTTGAACCAGCGGCGGCGAGCAGCCGCGATGGCGGTGTGAAAAAGACGTTGGCGTTGATACCGGCGCCGGAGAAGAAGAAGGAAGGGGAAGTGGGTAAAAAAAATTTGGGGTAAAAATAAGAAATGTAAGAAATTTTAATAAAAATAGTGAAGTAAAAAAAATAATAGGGGACACACAAAAAAAAATAGAGTGTATATAGCCACGTTCCTTTTTTAAAGTACCTGATACTTGAGTTAAACAAAATAAAAATATTAAAATAGAACAAACTTCTTTTTGCCTTAGAAGAGAGTTACAAAGTAACCAGCTAACCAACGGACCAATACATATACGAATTTGAGGGCCACAACACTTAGTAGCATACCCCTACCGTGCAATGTAGTAGCACATACTAGGATCACTGTCCATTTATAAACTGCTATTAGAAAGAAAAGGGTAGGAGGCCCACATTAACTTGTCAAGCAAGCAGTAGGAGCAAATGATTGGGCCAAGTGGGCATCTAACCCTGTCCCACACCGTCCATAAGGGCAGGCAGCCTAATCATCTCTCAATCACACACCCCACCCCTGCTTTCAATCATTCATACCCCGCGCGAGGGGCATTTTGGGGATCAGCGGCGACAACTCATGTGATAAACATCCTCGCCCCCGTGCGCACGCGCGCACATTATCCCACCAATGATTTATGGGACCCATCTGTCACACCACCCCCCGCTGTCCGCATCCGGGGGACCACACTCCACCACGCGTCGCCCGCCCATTTGCCCAAGTCCCCCTCCCCGGCCCGCCCCTGCCCCCCCGCGCACCCGACCGCGCACGAGGGCCGCACGCGCGACGGGGCGGGGTTCCCGCCAGAGGTGGGCCGTGGTCACGTGGCGGACACGTGTGGGCCCGGGCCCACCGGACCACCAATCATGAAAATACTGGTGCAGGGAACCGTACAGGTGGGAGAGCTGGACTGTAGTCACGTCCCAATCACAGTCCCACTCAGTCGCCATCTCAATCATTTCATTTCCCCCCTTTCCTGATCCTCTTAAACCGCGGTTAAATATCTAAACTAACCATGGTTAAGTTAACCGGGCCCGATCGGAATCTTCAATAAATGTTCTTCTTCTTCTTCTTTTCCATGCAGCAGCATACCAACCCCACTGACAATCGGGAGGAAGCTGGAGGGTCATTTCCCCCGTGCTGGTTCTGATCCGGAATCGTTGGAGATTTGCACTGCATTACTTTGGGCGGAGGAAGGAAGATCCAATGGAGGCGGACGATCTGCTGCTGAGTTTGAGACTGGGCAGATCGCGGGCTGGTATTTTATTTTTCAGTTGTTGGATTGGGTGATGTTTTGCTGGAAATCTGAAGCGGCTTTCCTTTTGTTGTTTAAGTTTTGATTTTGGTTTTGTTGCTTTCTTTTTTTCGTTGTTGTGCGCAGATGGAGATGGGGATGAGGAGGAGGGGTGGAGAGGGAAGAGGCGGAGCGGGGAAACGAGGGAGGGCGGCGGGGAGGGAATGGAGGGGGCGGCGGGGAGCGATAACGAGTCCGGGGAGGGATCGGGGGAGGGGTCGAGGAAGAAGCTGAGACTGAGCAAGGAGCAGTCGGCGTTGCTGGAGGAGAGCTTCAAGCACCACCCCACCCTAAATCCCGTAATCTTCAAACCATATTCCTCCTCCTCCTCCTCCTCCTCCTCCTCCTCCTCCTCCTCCTCTTCCCATCGCACTCCTCTTCTCTTCTTCTTCTGTAAGCTATGGCGCCATCCAAGCGTGGGTCCCGCTCGTCCTAATACATGTGGACCCTCGTGACCCGGGCACTTCATGTGGTGGCATAGCAACCTTATTTTGAGTTTGCAAAAAAAAAAAAAAATCTTTACTCAAGAATTGCTCGTGTGGGGTGCTGACGACATCGTTGACCAAGGTTTTTAGACTAGATTTGCATTTTACGTGGCATGCATGCAGTAAGAATTGTGTTTCTTTCCAAAGAGAAAAAAATGAATAATTCAACGTTTTCTTTTGGGATGAAAAAAATTGCTGCGTTTCTATGATAAAAGAGTGTAAATGGCGATGATGAATAAATATGGGCTGTCTTTTGTGTTGTACGACCAGAAGCAGAAGATGGGGTTGGCCAAGCAGCTGCATCTCCGGCCTCGGCAGGTGGAGGTCTGGTTCCAGAACAGAAGAGCAAGGTACTTCTACTAATCAATCCAAGCATGCACCGGAAAACCCATGAATGAAAACTCATTATCACAATTTATATTTACTCGTTGTGCATCCATCAGCGGCGTTTAGCTTGCCTTGCAGCATTGCAGTAATAACAATTAACAAATAGTCAATGGAAATGTTGGTGCAGGACCAAGTTGAAGCAGACGGAGGTGGACTGCGAGTATCTAAAGAGGTGCTGCGAGAACCTGACCGAGGAGAACCGGCGGCTGCAGAGGGAGGTGCTGGAGCTGCGCGCCCTGAAGCGGCCGGCACCCCATTTGTACATGCACATGTCCCCGCCGACCACCCTCACCCTCTGCCCCTCCTGCGAGAGGGCCGAGGCCGCTGAGAAGCCCACCGCCTCCCTCCCCTTCCGCCGCCAGATCAGGCTTTGAACTTGGGAAGGCCCCAATTACAAGCTCTGTCATCCATCGTCATCACCCATTCTACTGCTGATGCTGCTCCGTATTTTTTAAAATTAGAAGCATTATGGGAGATGTTTGTGAAAATGGTCGTGATCGAGTCCTTTCGATAAGATGAGAAGGACTCAAGAGTTTTGAATATAATGAGAGTGAGGAAGAAAGGTAGGGTTACATAGAAAGAAAAACCAAAAAGTAGAAGCCGAAAGATGGCAGTACTTTTGAATTTATCTTTGGTGGGGGACTTGGGTGGTGTGATTTGTACTTAATTTTTCCAAGAACTTATTGATGCCCACTGATGTTCCCTGTGAATTGGAGATTAGCTTTGGATGCCAGACTCGATTCCTGCACCCCCTGTTTATGGACAAACAATAATACTACTCTTTCCGCTATCGTACTGTCCTAAATAATAGCTCCATTTGGTTGTTTTTTCAAAGTAAATTAATTTTAATTTATTTTAAAAAATTGAATGAATTTATTAACGTAGAACTGATCGAGGAAGTATTTTGCGAAGTAAATCATAACTCTACACGAATCTATCCAACATAAAATCCGTCCAACAAAATTTTCCAATCAAACCCAGTTGGAGGATTCAGGGAATCATTTCATTTCTATATAGGCTTGTACCAATTTTCATAACTAAGTTAGGTAATCAACAATGGGAGGCTGTCATATTACCTACGTGAAAGAGAAACTTAGAACTTAATCCAACAGCTCTTATGTTTCTCCTCTCCTGTCCACTAGTCATTCAATCTAGCTAGCCATGCAAATTTGGTCAAGGAAACATTTTTCTTTCCATATTACAACTTTCCCAATTATTAGGTGGTTCTATGTGAAAGATTAATTAGTATCAGATTGTGTTGTACCAAAAAATTAGTATTAGAATGCAATACGGATTTTGTTTTACCCAATACCGTCACCAACCCATGTAAGATTCCGAATATTGTACATAAGAGGGCATTTGTTAGGAACCCTCTGGTCACGAAGCTTCGAGACATGTCCAATGTGATGTCCCGAACACATAAATGTAGCAGTGGGCACATTAAGTGTAACAGCGGGCCAAGTCCTCTTGATGTCCCGAACACATAAATGTCCCTAGCTAGAAGGGGACACTCAACGTACCAAAAAATTAATGTGTTACTTTATTAGTCCAGACACATCTGAATTCATTGTAAGATCATGTACTTAACAAGAATATCAAGAATTATCAGATTAAATGCATTAATTTTAAAACCATTACATTCATTTCGACTCTAACGTTTTACATATAATTACCATATCTATTCTGTAAATTTTGAGATCACATCCTATTGCATTTGCATCTTAGTAGTGCCATGCGAATTTTCAATTAAGATAGAGTTCTAAAAATCATACTCTAATGACTGAATGCATCTCTCTTGTAAACTGATGCACAATGCTTCTTTTATACTAAAAAAATTGTATTATATATGTTTCTCAAACGAAGAAGGGCCCTTTATTTAGAAATGGCCTAAAGCGTAGTGTATTGTCTCCCCTCTTCGAAGTTAAAAATAATCACATGAAAGTGATAATTATTTGAATATAACATTTGTTGTTGACAGGGCTGAAACTACGTAATGAGGTTGGAACATTGCCTTGCCTTTTTTCGGGAACTTTCTATATACCAAAGATTTTTAAGTTGTAGTTGCCAAAGTTTTTTTCTTTTTTTCTTTTCACTTCTATTTTTGTATATGTATAGAGTTTTTTACAGGTAACTTGTACATAACCCTTATAAATTATGATTGCATTTCACACATACATGGCTAGAGCCTGGTTGTAGCCCATGTCGTGTGTCACAAGGCCTGAAATTCGCTATGATTTCACACGCCTTATGCGGCTTGACTGCACTCGGCAATCAGCAACCTTCTCACTCTCTTAGTGTACACACGATCACAAGGAAAAGCACGCACGCTATAAAGAACAACAGAAGTGAAGGGAAAAAGGCTCAACCTGAAATAACCCTTTCGCACTTGATGTTACATAAACACTTGGTTTGAATCTTAGTGCCAAAACTCAAACCCACTTGCACTCTTCTCATCCCTCTCTTCATTCTCTCTTTTACAATGTATTCCCTACCCTTTTATACCCGCTGGTTGTAGCCAAGCGGTTACAACATGACCCCCATGACTTAGCCCACTAGTTCGTACATAACCGTCTTGCGGGTTATGCACGAGAGTGTGCAACAACCACTCAGGTAGTGGGCAGCAACTGTTAGCCACTACTCTCATGTTCTTCGCCATGATGCACTCAGGTCTTAGTGGGGATCGTGCTGGCCGTTTATGCAACCGCCAGCCTTGGCACGTCACCCATGTACCAATGAGAAGGAGAAGACATGTCCATGCCCTTAGCATGCCCTCCACGCGCCCTCCATACCTTTGCATGTGTGCTAGGTTGCTTCCGTCGTCCGCGCATGAGCTCCTCTCGTACTTCCCAGGTGCCCCGATTGAAAAGCTTAACCTCTCGTAGCCAACTCCTCCCATCACCCCACGGCTAAGTGAAAACCTTATACTTCCCAGGAGCCCCGATTGAAAAGTTTGACCTCTTGTAGCCAACTCCTCCCATCACACCATGGCTGAGTGAAAACCTTATACTTCACAGGTGCCTTGATTGACAAACTTGGCCTCTCGTCGCCAACTCTCCTTATCACACCACGGCCAAGTAATAATTTTGTCCAAAGACTCCTCCTTGCCCCACTTGACTGCTCCGATCAGCCAAGTCCTTGGGAGAACCGATCCCCCAAGTGCGAGTCTCCTCAATGATCCACATCAGCCCCCTCTCCCAAGGACTTCAACATTTTCTCTATTAGCTCCTTGAATTTAATTTGCCGCCTCATCCGCAACTTGATTCATTCACTGCCTGAGGAAGTCCGTCGTTTCAGCCATCTCAGCGAACAACGTCATGATCTGTACTGCCTCTTCAGCTGAACTACCTTTCGGAGACTCGACCAAATGGGGAGCGACCTCTAGAATGGACACATGTTGGTCAAAAGCCCCCAAATGCTCCTGAATTTCATGCAAGGAGGTTTGGACTTCAGCCAACGTCCCATTCCCCGTAGACATCGCATCCACCTTCGCCTCAAGTTCTGAGACATAAGCTAACATTGAGCCTACCATCAACAAGCAAACTCTCCGCCTTCAGCAACCCACCAAGTCTTTAGGACCTCAATAAAATCCTTAAGCTTTCTTGAATCGAGCCCGCCCAAGAGTTGTACCCACCAGTGCTTCTCCTCAGCTACCAACTGTCACAAGCCCGAAATTCGCTATGATTTCACATGCCTTGTGTGGCCTAATTGTACTCCGCAATCAGCAGCCTTCTCACACTCTTAGTGCACACACAATCACAAGGAAGCGCACACACACTTTAAAGAATAACGGAAGTGAAGGGAAATAGGCCCAACCTGAAATAACCCTTTCGCACTTGATGTTACACAATCACTTGGTTTGAATCTTAGTGCCAAAACCCAAACCCACTTGCACTCTTCTCGTCCCTCTCTTCATTCTCTCTTTTACAATGTATTCCCTACCCTTTTATACCCACTGGCTGCAGCCAAGTGGTTACAACATAATCCCCATGACTCAGCCCACTAGTTCGTATATAACCGTCTTGTGGTTATGCACGAGAGTGTGTAGCAACTACTCGGGTAGTGGGTAGCAACCGCCAGCCACTACTCTCATGTTCTTCACCATGATGCACTTGGGTCTTAGTGGGGATTGTGCTGGTCGGTTATGCAACCGCCAGCCTTGGCACGTCGCCCATGTGCCAATGAGAAGGAAAAGACATGTCCACACCCTTAGCATGCCCTCCACGCGCCCTCCATACCTTTGCATGTGCGCTAGGCTACTTCCGTTGTCCGCACATTAGCTCCTCCCATATACCACGAACCAAGGGTGTGACACCATGGTAGGAGAGGTAAGGGATCAGGCCAAGGTTTGGAGGCCGTAGGAGGAGAGGGTGGGCAATGTTAAAGGGGCAACAGAGGTAGTGTGGCAGTTGGTAGCACTAGTGGTAGAAGAAGAAGGGAATAGGCTAGGTGGGCTAGGCGTAAAGTTGTCTTAAAAGTAAAATTTTATAAGTTAAATATAGGTTATATGCCTAATTTTCTTAAATCATAGAGGTTAAGTATTTATCTTTGAAAATCATAGGGGTTAAGTATTACTTTATCATAATTCATAAGGGTTAAATATAATTTACCCTTTTTTTAGTTAATTTGATTAATTATTTTATTCATGTTTTTAGGATATGTATAAATAAATTTTTTAATTCATAGTTTATGTTTATTCTTTAATATTTGTAACACTTACGAATTTCTTAAATTTTCTAAACTTAACCACATAGAAATAAAAATAGTGTGTCTGACCCTTTAGAAATTATTAGTATAATAACTTCTTGTGCATATAGATTTTAGGAATAAAAGTTTGGGGACATAAAGTAGAAGGAAAGAGATTTAGAATGCAACAAAGAATACGTAAATCAGAGTTAATGAAGAAGTATGATTGTCTAAAGATGGACCTAAAGTGCTATCAGCGACCCACCGACGTATTATGATTTTACCATTGGTCTTTCTCAATAGTATAATATTTTTTGTAAATGGAGTTTTGATATGAAATTAAGTGGCTAGAAAGTAGACATAAAGATTTTTGAAATATCACCACAAGTGCATAAATAAGAGTTCAGATAGGGAAGTTATAACTATTTGAAGTTGGGCCTTAGGTGTTATAGGTGACCCACCAACGTGACACTGATGTGTAGAAGGTTGTGTGAGTGAAACGTAATGTTATTGTCAACTGACCACTAACATGTCTTCCAGGGTGCTCTGATGGTTAGGGAAATTATGCAAATGGGCTAAAAAATCCCCAATTTGATGGTTATGTATCATACTTTTATTCTTTCTCTCTTATAAATACCATTTGATGCCCCTTGGACTCCCATTTCTCCAAAATCCTCTCAAAATCAAGATAAATGAGATCAAGAACGTGTCAAAACCGCAAGAATCTTGTGAGAAATAATTTTGAATATGTAAACAAGGTCAAATAGCTAACCATAAACCTTTATGATTTAGACATGAAAAAACATGATCTTGGGGTTTATGGATTACACTACAATCAACATGAATTTATTTTTCCGTATTTAAGTACTTTGTATGAGAAGATTATATGATCATGGATATGAAAACCATGGGCCCAAGTTATGAATATAAACATTTAAGTGCCACTTTTATCTTATAAAGGCATGAGTATAAGGTTTTATGCACATACAAGTTTTATTTACATAATTCTTTTTAAGGGATTTGTCTTGGCATCAATTTGGGAATAATTTTTTCTTTTGCTCTAGTTGTCAATATGTTTACCTACATGTAAATTAGAGTGTCAATGGTTAGGAAAAAATGAACAATTGCTAGCATTGCCACATGTTATCCTCGGCATCGACAGAGGGAATTACGTGAACCAAACTCATAGTAGTCTAACCATTGTCGGTAGGGATTAACATGTCTTTCAAAATGTCACGACCTGAATTTTTAAAAGCATTTTTAAATAGCACGAACGGTAAGTAGTGAGAATTTTTTTTTAATACAAAACAAACCCTTCGATTAAATATCCAAGTCATGATAACTGGGGTTCACAAATACGAATATCAAATCATATGATATTATTTAACGTCTGAAAATTCATAAAGACCAACTCATCCATCTAAGTACAAGTCCATCGTCCGTCTGAAAATAAAGAATAAGTTAACTCTCACGCTTAAGGTACACTTATGTACCAGAGTTACAGAAACGCGAAAACCTCTTGTGCATGCCTGCCTTGGTCTCACTTTTTGTCGCCTGGAGAATCTGCAACAAAGAAACCAAACAACAACCACAACCACAATGGAGCATCTCCGCCTACAGGAGAAGAGTTTCCAAAGGACAAATGTTTTATTAATATTTTTCGGATCGGGCCAACATCATCCGATGTTAGTTGCCTACGTATTTATCAGACAACATCTCCAATGTTTCCAACAAGATCGGATCCAGACGTAGTTCTGCTTAGAAATTACTCTATCCTAAGAAGCATAGCATCACACATGCAATGCTTATATATTTTCAACCTACATTTTAGTAAGTCCTTTACCCATTTCACTTGTCTAATTAACAAGCAATATCAAACATTGTTATTAATTATCTCACATCCCTTGTTCAATAATTAAAAGTATCAAATCTGCAACTCAGAGATAACTCGCCCCTCAAGAAACCTCCTAACATGGTACTCCAACCTTAGAGTAGACTGCTTAACAGCAGCTTGACCCAAATCCCCAGGGCTCTCAATAGCCTGCCACGAATCTAGAGAAGAGGATCTCAACTATGCTCATGGACACAGATTGGCGAGAAGCACAAGCCTTCCATGATGCTCATACAACTCCGCTTTTCGTACATACTAACTAGTCCTGGGAAGACTTGCGGGAGACCTGCGGTAAAGACCCTTTGGTCAATACCCACACCGTCGTGGCGATGAAGAAGCATATCACAATCTTCAGTATCCCAACTCTGGGAGAAAATGTCTCATAAGACATTACTAATATATCCATAGAAGCCTCAGGTCCTTATGACGATTGACTCCTCCAAACATCTGAAACTTAGACTAGATTATTTTTATCCAGTTAAGTAACCACTCAACCATGTGGGTCCTCTTCACCTTGTGAATCGGCCCACTAAATAGCTCATCCACTGAGCTATAACTCGAAGAACATCCCAAAACCATCATCAGTTCATTAACCAAGGTAAAATTCTATGTCAAGGCCCCGTTTAATTCATGAACCGGTCTCAAACCCTATTGAAGGTATTTTAGTCTTTATCTTGATTAGATGTTCTCCTTCCAAACCAGCAGCAACCCATGTCTCTTGATTAATCTTCATTAATCTTAAGTTACTGATATAAATCAATGCATCAATATAAAAAACATGCATCATCATAAATAACATGCAATCATAGAAATATATAATTAATAAACGGAGGCCCATTGCATTCATTTGCAGGGCTAGGGCTCAGAGAATTCAAGCCCGATATGTAAATTAACATATTCCACGAGTGTTGTATATAATGCCCTAGTGGATTTTTGCGATGTGTTATGGACACGTGCAATACACTGCCCTAAACCTGAGAATTAGGGTTTTCTATTGGTTTCCCGTGACACTGTGACTTGTCAAGGTCTTCATGTCACCTACCGGTCACACCCCTTCCTTTTGAAGTCATTTATAGGGTACCTTAACTCTTGATTAACTAGGTTATTCGTTTCAACGGAAACAAAATATATTGCCCCATAAGGGCATTAGGGTAATTCTACCACTTAGGGGTATGCTACTCTCCCTTAGGTCATTAGGTCATCTCACTACCCTTTTTTTTATTTTAAGTCATTAACCTCTCAGAAGACTCCACTCTCAAACTGACTCGCGCTTCTATTCACATGAATGGTGACATGAATGAGAAAATATATATGCAACAACCTGAAGGGTTTGTTGTACCATGTCAAGAAAATAAAGTATGTAGATTTGTTAAATCTCTCTATGGACTTAAATAAACACCTAAGTAATGACATAAAAATTTTAGCAAAATGATGATGTCAAATGGATTCAAAATTAATGAATGTGATAAATGTGTTTATGTCAAAGAAAGACCTTATGACTATGTTATTGTATGCCCATATGTGAATGATATGCTCATTATTGGTAGTAATGATGATATCATTAAAGCTACAAAGAGGATGTTAAATAAACAGTTTGACATGAAAGATATGGGTGTTGCAGATGTTATACTAGGCATGAAAATCACTAGAACATTTAATGGATATGCATTATCTCAATCTCATTACATTGAGAAAATTTTAGAGAAATTCAATAAAAATGATAATCGTTCAGCGAGAACACCTGTGGATGTGACAATACACTTAAGCAAAAATATTAGTGAGAGTATATCACAACTTCAATATTCCTAAATTATATGAGACTGAACTTAGCATACTCAGTAAGTAAATTGAGTATATATAATAATAACCCAGGGCCAGACCACTGTAAGATTGTAGTCAGGGTTTGTAATGACTCAAAAATTTATGGTAAAAATTTTAGTCTTTAAGAAAGATAATTTTAGAGCTTTTAATAATTTTTTTAGTTAAATATATTTATGTGGTAATATTTTATAAGATTATGGTAGAGCTTGAAGAAATGAGCGTAATGAGTCAAAAACCGTGTAAATCAGGGGTTAGAAGTGAAAGTTACGACCTCGAGAAGCGTGACTTAACTAACAGGACTCACTTGTAAAATATGGGTAAACGTATTCATAAGTGTCATGGTTTCATAGGGCTCATCAATACGAGTCTAACGGCACCAAGAACGCGTAAAACGAAGATCGGGGTAAATAGTTATGGTAGTTTAAAGGTACAAAGCTAAAAAAAAGATGGCGCGTAACGGAGGCACTGATGCGCGTTTGGCACATGACAAACGTGCTTATGAGCATTTGTTGTGGGCGCCGCCATTTTTGGCGGCACGGCACCACCCAGTGGGCGGTGCCGCGCCGTATAAATAGGGGGGAGGGGGTGAAAATTGATTTTCACCCCAAATCTCCATCTCTTTCTTGTTTTTCCCATAAGTAAGCCATACTACATCTATTTTAACTCGTTTAAAACTGTTTCCTACTAAATCGAGGGTGTTCTTCACAATGGAAGGGTTATTTTCTTAAACCGACCTCTCTAAGACCGAGAAAACCTTATCTTTCGTCTCGTTTTCTCCACATCCTATTTATACTGTTTATGGGTTGTTTCAAGTCCAATTCTACTCATTCAAAAGGCATTCTCTACTACAGTGATCGTGCTGAACGCTGTGGTGGGATTATTTTTATCATCTGAAGCCTCTATATTTACGAATCTTATACCCAAGGTTAACATAGGGTGTTTTAAACTCTAAATAACTGCTTTGCTGATTAGAGTCAATTTCACTTGAAGTGTTTATTTTAAACATGAGTATAACGTTGGTTGGATTTTTGCTTAGATTATGTGATCAGTTTGCTACATATATCGATATGAATTGATTTTGTACGCACTACGTAGTGTAGTGTCGTACACCATTGTTGATGCCCGCCGAGAAAATAATCAGCTAGTGGCGCGCACAGGGTGGAACATCATGGGGAAACTCCTTCCTTTAGTAGCTTCCATTGTCCCATGAGCGCAGAGATAGGCCGTTGGGTATTACGGCTTGTGGATCTGATCAAATTTGTGAATTTGTTTTGATTGATTTTAAAGATGTTTTGTTTAGCATTTTTTTTAGATTTTAAATAATCCTACTGAGTATAAGTATACTCACACACCTCCAAACTTTGCAGGTGATGCAACAATGGGAGAAGTGAATGAAGGAAAGATTTTCAAATAGTTGTGTGTTTGTTACGTCAATGTAAAAATATATGGCCGATATGTAAAGGCACGATGTGCCAGGATAATTATATGTTGGTATAACTACTAGCTCTATGTATAGTAATCTTTGGTATGTACATTAAGCTATGTTATAAACTTTTGTTAATATGTTTTAAAAGTCTTGGCTGTGCAATTACTCCGACATATTCTACAATGAGTATAAAATTATAAGAAAAGAAAAATGTTTGGTTGTTTCTCGTTAACAGCCGTTATGTATAATTTCATAGTAATTATGCATATTAGATATTATTTAAAAATGGGCGGCCGTTACAGGGTTCGCAGATATCTAAGATATACCTTGAATTATATACTACATTATACAAGGTATCCAACGGTACTAGAGGGTTACTATGATGCAAATTGGATATCTAATATAAAAGAGTCAAAATCCACTAGTAGGTATGTCTTTACTCTTGGAGGTGTAATAATGTCTTGAAAATCCTCTAAATAAACGTGCATAATAAGATTCACAATAGAATCTGAATTTATTTCACTTGATTAAGCAGGTGAAGAGCCTGAGTGGCTTCATAATTTTTAGAGGATAATCCAATGTGGAGGAAACCTATGCCACATGTTTGCATCCATTGTGATAGCCAATCAACTATAGGAAGAGCACAAAGTAACTTGTATAATAGTAAGTTTTGTCATATACATAGGAGGCATAATACCATAAAATAATTGCTCTCTAGTGGAATAATTTCCATTGAGTATGTTAGGTTAAAAAAAAATATTGTGGATGCGCTTACTAAAGGTTTGACCAAAGAACAAGTGAGAAGTTCATCAAGAGGAATAGGCTTGAAGCTTATACATAAAGAGTCACCATAATGACAACCCAACCTAATTGACTGGAGATCCCAAGATCTAGGTTCAAAGGGATAACCGAATTGTGGGGGATTCAAGGGGAATCACTATTGAGATAATATCATGATGAGATAGTGATGCTTATGGAGTGAATCAGGATAAGCTTTCCTTTTCATGGTTCTTATAACTTGAATTAGTTCAAGTGAGGTATGATAGGATACTCTTAATAAGAATTATCTGTATGAGTATGAAGGGGCTGCTTATATGAGAATTTTAAGGCTAAATCTTCTAGAGCACTTATGAAAACTAAGTTTGTTCAGGGCCGAAATGAATACAATCATGAGAACCACATTGTGTTTCAAAAGTGACTGTGTGAATTCTATTGTCTTGGTTTACACAAATGGCTGAACAGTTTAAGACATCATGTTCACTTATTAGCTAGTATACCTAATAGTTTTCATAAAAAAAGGTTCAAAACCATAAGCTACCTTTCCCCTATGCATGAACTTTTCAATATTTGCTCTCACAGTTTATCTGCATTATTTTACGTAGTTATCCATCCAATTCTCATTCGTATGGGGGATTGTTAGAAGTGGGCATAATATTTACATGGTTTAAACCATATTATTTATGTGGGCATAATATTTACATGGTTTAGCCCATATTATTTATGTGGGCATAATATTTACATAGGTTAAGCCCATATTATTTATGTGGGTAAAGCTCATATTATTTATGAAGGTCAAGCCCATATTATTTATGTAGGTGGGTAGAGAGCCCAAACCACTTTTATAGTAAATGAGAATCACACATGTGACTTTGTTGAATGAGTAAATAGTCCCACATAGCCTAGAAAAAGGTGATGATGTTGGTAAGTTTAACCTTTCAAGTTAAGCCCTTGGGCCATCCCACTTTGTGGGGGGAGTTACATGTTGGACCCATACACCTAGGTGGGCTGACCCACATGCGCGCCGCCATCCGGCCTGCTCGGTTAGCAAGCTCGATCGGGTCGGGTTGGGTTGGGTCAATAAGATCATTATTTTTATGACAAATTCATTTGGTTTGTTTTTATCTTAACCCCAATTAATTTGATTTGGTTTTCTCTTAACCCAAAATGGGTCCGAATTTATTCTTACCAAATTGTGTTCGTTAGTTGTTAGACGGGTCCGTTTCAACGGGACAGGTTGTCTTCAACGAGGTTTCTTATACATTACAAAAAATATTTTCTACATCATTTTTTACTAGATTTCCATCTCTATCTTTTTTGTAAGAGCATTCCATAATGTAGTTGCATATACTGTGTGAAGGTGCTTCTACAGTACATAGTTGATCATCTTGTCTTAATCGGGGAGGTAGATGCCTAAGTGTATCCTAAACACCAGTAAGGAGGGCGAATTCTGTCTTAAAGATAGAGTGCAATTTGCTTGATTCGATCATAAGTAAGATTTCTCATCACAATACATACTTACAAAGGTATAAAAATAATAAAAAGTTGTACAAAGCATATTTTAGGTGATAGATATCTCTATCCATAACTAAAAAATAAAAAGAGGTAGCCTTGCCACAGCAGTCCATATTCCAGGTTCGATAATGGAAAGCATCATCTGAACCAACAGGACTATAAAATCCCACATTATCTTAGCCTGGAGTCCTTCAAATTTTTACCCGCATGGTCAAAGTAGACAGGTTTGGTTATTCACGTATGAAAAATTGTATAAGATTTTCTGAGTCTGACCCAGTCCTCACTGTCCACCATCTATGATGGAAAAGTGAATAAACTGCCTGAATTGATAGGCCTTCGTAATTCAAAAAATCTGATGGGAAAAGTAATTAAACAAGGAAAGAAAACAATGAAGACTGGGTTGAGGACTTGTAGCATCACACTAAGGGGATGGTTGGATACAGATTAATCAGTGTAGTAAATTAAAATTTATGTAAATTTAATTAGTTAAATTTATTAATGAAGTATTTTATGTTTGGCTAATACATGTTTTATGAAATTGATTAAAAAGTGGATTCAATAGTTAAAACTACACACATGCCCACTAAATTTCTTTTCATCTTCCTAGGGGTCACTAAAATACTTCTACTGCAAACCCTCTCCATCTTCAAGACTACACTCTTAACATCTGGATTCTGCCTTGAGGATCCTAACACATTTAGTAATAGGATCACAGGGTAAAGCTCGGTCTGAGCATTAACGAGGAGGTTAGTATTGATCTGAACACTGATATGCCACTACTTGATGACGTTCAGGTTGATTAATTTCTAGTTTAATCACAAGTTGCTTGTGAACACTTTTCTTTTGGTAGGTATATAGTATAATTTTGGCTATTTTAATAAAGGTCTTGTAATCCTCGAATTAGCAATTACCCGATTGGCTTTCAAATAAAAATTAACCTCCTATTGCTGTGTTAATTTCCTAAGTAGCCATCACTACCGTAAAACATTTCATCACTTCTTATGTTGATGTTTTTTTTACTTTTGGCAAAATATTGATGATGTTTTCAGAAGTTATATTGTAAAGAATCATAGATAATGACTTCCTTGATTTCCAGCACAGTATGTTGTTAACACATTTTTACTGTGTAATTGTGCATGTTTATTTTTCCATCAGCATTAAAACATGGCTTATGCATCTACATTGAATTAGATTATTTATGTCCGGGCTGAATCAGATAAGTTAAGTTTATGTCCAGGCTGATTTGGCAAGGGAATAATTAATATACAAGTCTGTAACTCATGTGCCAAAAACACACAGCCACGGCCAGCTTGACTGGCCTCCTCCCAATCCCACCACCCACCCTCTTCAGGTTGTCCTTCACCGGCTCTTTTGCCTTCTTTTGGCGGCAATTGCACTTTCCTATAAGCAAAAGGGAGTATGTTAACTGAAGTCTCTACAAACAACAATTTAAGAGACAATTTTATAAAAAAAAAAAACC
The DNA here is from genome assembly GCA_035235625.1 of Saururus chinensis. Lineage (NCBI taxonomy): Eukaryota > Viridiplantae > Streptophyta > Magnoliopsida > Piperales > Saururaceae > Saururus > Saururus chinensis. Next base: position 60,327,400 of record CP141140.1, read on the forward strand.
GAAATTGCTATATGTCATTAAATCATGTTTTATTTATAATAAATATACAAAAAACAGCTTTTTTCCAAAGTCAGACACTTATTTTTACAATCCAAACCACAAAATAACTAAAAGGCTTAATCAAATACACACATTCATCAAAATTAGAACAAAAATGCGAATGAACGATGCCCCGTTCAACCATTCTTCAAAATCTGATTACAAAATAATCAAAGCCTGTACAAGGGTAGGAAATCTAGGAACCTGGAAGGCGAGGAATTGGATCCATGGAGCCTGGCGGAGGACGGGGAGTCGCCGGCAGCAGCGGAGGCAGCAGAGGGGGGGAGGAGCTGGACTACGAGAGGCGACCTTCTCCTTGATGTCCTTAAGCAGCGACACCCATTTCATTGTCGTTTCCCTTCAGCTCCTCGAAAACACCGGCCGGCCGGCCCCATGACCCGGCGTCAGCGTCCGCCGCTCCTCGCATTCCCCATTCCCAGGCCAATTGATCGACCAACTCCAACTGTCAGCATCCCGACGGATCAAAACGATCGAATCCGACCAGTCCCCGGTTCTTGAGCCGCCGATCGTCCGATCAGACCTGGGGAGCCTGAACTTCCTTTGAAGGAGGAGAAGACGAGGGAGACAGGAGGAGGGAGAACGCGGATTTCAGTTGGGGGAGGTCTGGACAAAAGGGTATATTTAGAAAGAAAAAATTAAAAACAGATTAGCGCCACGGATTAGTAAAAAAATCTAGTTAGGAAAGCAAAAATTAATCACAAATCTTCGTAAATCCAACGATTTATTATAAATCTGATATATTTAAGAATTTTTGTAATCAAACCTAATTTACAAGATTTTTCTTTAATTTAAAGAATCTATCTTCATCCCAACAGCCCCTAAATATTTAATGTAATTCATAAACACTAGAAATTACCAAGCATCAGACAAGTGTAAGACCAATTTGACCTGAAACTGTACATGTATAAGCTGAACCAGCGAACAAATGGGCCAGGGCATATTTTTTCCGAATTCATGAAGTTCGAGACATAAAGTAAAATCACGTATTCTAAGCTTATAATTTATTAAACTTGTTTATCTGGAATTGACAAAGTCTTCTAAATGCAGTAAGCATCAGTTATCAAACCTAAATTCTCATTATTCAATCTAGACAAATTTGAAAAGCGGTAAAGAGAGAGTAGCTGGAAAATTGGTTTTTTTGATAAACTAGACCACATGACAAAATAGAACAAGATCTTTGTGGAAGAGAGTGATAAAATCATGTGAATCTGTGACGGAGCCTCTGGGATAAGAGCTCCAATGCAACTGTACTCTGGCATTTACAGTGATACTGTCACATGTAAAGCTATCACTAGCAGTCAACAGGTTGGGTAACACAAGCTATATACAAGATCATAGAAGCTCCATGCACAAAAAAACTTTTATGTTGAGTATCAATCAATATAGAATAAACAAGAAAACCGTAACTTTTTTGCTAGATGCAAATTCAGTGTTACCAGATTTTGAAGTGCCACAAGGGTGAAAGTCATCAAAATCATCTTCATCATTAGTTGGTGGTGCAGTTGAGCCCTGAGAAGAAGAGACTGATACGCAAGTATTATTAGACTCGGACATGTAGGTGGATCTCTTTGATCTAATGGCTTCACGTGATGGCTCTTTCTTGGATTCGTTTTCTCCATTTTCATTCGCATACGCTCTCCTAGACTCTGGCTTTTCAGCTCTAGTCCAATCACCTTTCAGCGCTAATCCAATCACAAGAAGGTCGTAGTGCTGCTTTACCCCTTAAAACATGATCTAAATAGTAGTTATTCCCCCTATTGGTGTAAGCATCTGCCTATTGAAGTTGATTGCTGTACAGAAGAAGAATCTCTTTAGATAAAAAAAAAATGTTGGTAAGGAACTTAGAATATAATCATCTCAGAAATAAAAAAAGGACACATAACGTACTCCAAATGCACCGCTAAATACGTCCGTAAGTTCACCAAAATCAAGGCTTAAGCTTTTCTTTGAAGGTATCCAGGGAAGTCCACTTTTCTGCAATCAAAATTTTGGAAGCATGAGCTAACTCCATCAGTTATTGTTGGAACACCAAAAACTAGTGAAAACAATTGGAGATGCTAAGAGAATAAGTAACATCATCCATCCGAGAGGTCCTTCAGCACCATCTTGAATTGCATAAGCCGCTTTGAAACCATTCAGTGTCACCAATTCAGCCACCAATTCAAAGTTTCCGTCGAATCTGGCTTAATTCAAACGCAATTTAGGCTCAAGCATCATCTAAAATATGCTATAGAAATTAAGCAAATCATGCATGTTAACTACAATCCAACCAGAAACTAAAACCAAAAAAGAAGTAAGTTGTGTAGAACAATATATCAGCCAATGAAGAATAACAAGTAAATGCCAAAATTTTGAAATCCTCTGTAACTGCCCTGTAGCCAAAAGTCCTAATCCAATAGCTGCAGCCACTCCAAGCCTGAAAGACGAAGCATATGAATCTTTCTGCAAAAAGTATTGTGTAGAACAAGTATCAACTGCTAAAATGAATAAAGATTTGTGAGGAAACAGAGCAGAAAAATGTATAGTCTAATTTGTATATCTATCACATCTCATAAACACAAAACGATGATGCTCACTATGTATTAAGCTGAAATAGATGATAAAAAATAATAAAATATTATATTAGCTTGTTACAACACAAAAAAGCTTTTCTCAAAGCAAAAATGGAAAATCATCCATATAGTTCTCGACAGCTATATATATCAATCATCATCAAGCAGCTGAAACAACAAGCAGAACTGGGCAGAAGTCTTAACGCCACTGAGTTGTGAAGGAACGAATGAAATCAAATGAAAACCTATTCGATGACTAGAAATTCTGACTTTAATCTAAAGCAGCCCATCACCACAAATTAAAAAACAAAAAAAAAAAGACTCAAACTTCCTACTTCCCATATCCCCACTACTCCTTTCTCCGATTCCATCAATATCACAGATAGTCAAAATCCAAACCCCCGATTTAAAACATACAAAACCGCGCCTCCTCCTCCAATCCAGAAACGAACGTCCCAGATGACGAGCTGCCCGATTCAGCCCGACCCAGATGCATTTTTGGCCAAAACAAGCAGAAAATCGAACCGAAGCCGACGACAGGGAAGGGACGATAAGAGGCTCACCTGACATTAAAGAGCTGCCCAGGAAGCTCTAACACCCTGTCTCTTTGCTGCTCATCTAGAAGATCACCGATCACGGGTTGAAGCACGAGATTGCAATCCCCATTTTGAAATACACAAGAAGCAGACCTGCGTGAGGAGGCACCTCCAAGCCATTACCGCATTCAATCGGATCCCTGCCTTCACGCTCTCTTGGTGTACCAAAACTACGCAGGACGACCAGAGAATGTGGGCGACGGATAACGATTTCGTCGTCTACAGAGGTTTCAAATTTTTTGCAGGTTTTGAAGGGAGCTGAGGAAATGAGAACTTTCGGTGTTGTGAAGAATACCAGGACGAGGGAAGAGGGGTAAATGGAATCATCAGCGACGGCCACTAATGACCGTAGCTAATAATAGACCAGACCACCATCACAGGTATAGCGACGGCTAAAATTAGTGCGTGTCGCAGATAAAACATAATCGCCACGATCGCTGTTGCTCAAACATGAAATGTTTTATCATCAGCAATGGCCTTATCTAGCCGTCGGTGATGTCTGAAAAAGTAAAAAAGTAGTTATGGATGTATATTAGCGACGACTGAAATAAGTAGTTACAAATAATAAATGATAGCGATGACTAAAAAAATGTGCGAATATTAATAGTTAACCAATTTAATGGGGATCCTCAATTTTAGAGAGAAGAGTTTGTGGTACTAATTCTATCTCGGGGATTAAAGTCCTTAGGGGGTTCATACATTTTATTCACTAATTAGACTTTGATAAAACAAAGCCATACTCCCCCCCCCCTCCCCCGCGCGCTGAGATAGTAGGTAAATATCTATCGTCAGTGTATATTGGGTTAGTGGAAATCTACCAACTGTATAAAAGTGGGGTAGGCTTAATAAAGTAGGGGTGAGAGACTTCTCATCTATTATTTATATGTGTATTTTTATTGTTTGTTGTATTTCAGTGATACGGTGGTTTCGATTTCAGTGAAAATGATCCGAAATCCCTTAAACTTAAATATTTATAATTCAATTAGCAATTGTTTGTCATATATATTAGTAGTGTGCGTCATAAAAAATATTATTAGTGACAACTACATTTAAGCAATAGTTAATAATTGTTTATTTTTGTTGTAGTGCACCTCCTTGAGACCACTCACAACTCAGAACAATTCCAGGGCCTAAAAGCCGAACTAGTAGGCATGTATGGAGGAGGACTGCTTCATATTGTACAAGACGGACACGAAATCCATTCCCGCGCACACACCTCATCAAGAAACCATTGCCATGTTGGATTGGGTTCCATCTTCTCAAACTACAACCAACAAATGGAAGTGTCTTCTTTTAAATGGAAGGACGTGAGAGAAGTTGTTGTTCATGGCGCATACCTTTGTATTTGGAAAATTGTTGTACCCGATACAATCAATCCATGGGGTTGAACTCCTTCGTGCACTCAGAGGAATTGTAGGCGGGTGATGCCGTCTTTAGGGACTGACAATGGTTAGCGTCATGGGCGCGAAGTTGAGTCTAACATTTGCACATATGATGGCTTGGATGCACTGTACAACCAGCAGCCTATCTTCCTTTCACCCAAGTATGTGCACGTCCAAAAAAAGTAAAATTAAGGGAAAGATAAAGAAAAAGGAGGACCGCCTGCAAAACCATTGATTCAACCTAACAGTTTACACTAACAAGGCCCCTACCTTGTTCCTAAACCCAACACCGGTTTGATAGGCCTATATTTTATAATATAACTGCTATACATACAGTGTAGTTGGACTAGGTCCTGTTTTATGGTGATATATAATATTACCTGTGCATCAACTCCACGTATAAAATATTTTATGTGTTGTATTATGTCCAGAAGGTCAGCCATCATGTTCGGTTTTACGAGTGATGTAACATGTGCCGAGCGAAAATTAAATATGCATGTTAGGGCATATATTATTAAATGACGGAAGCCACATAGAGAGTCGTTGAGGGGAGATTTTCCGGCTAAGGCGGTCGGAGAGGGAGTCGGAGCGGAGCAAACTTGAAGTCTGATGGTGGACCGACGACAACACAGCGTTTGAGGTAGGATCGCTGAATCATCCTTTAAATTTAGCGTATAGTTAAATTACTTGTTAAAAGCTAATAATTCTAATGAGAAGAATAGTATAGAAGAGGGGCGGCCAGATTGTCGTCCAGCCTCCACTGGCCGGCCAACTTTCGGTTACCGGTCGGATATTGTATCAAGGCTTCCTATGAACTATTTTGATACTAGGGAGGACAAAAACACATGTTTTTCTCCTATCTACTCTTTCCCAGTAGAAATATTTAGGGAGGCCACATATCCAGCGAGCAGAGCCCTAGCTTAGCTTTAGTGACAATCATTGCATGATAGTCGGCCACCACAAACGGCGCTTCCCGTCGTCCCCAACTTACCTCATGCTGGATTTTAAAATTGACATTGGTGAGGTGACAGGAGGAACCGGCCGTCCGTGGAGAAAGACGGTTACACAAGTCTAGATTCCAATCTGGGCCAGTGACGGGATTTGGGCTCCAGGACTTGTTGTGCAATAGTGATCCAATTGAGCCAGCTCATCACTGGGCCGTGATGATCGGCCGGAAGTTGTTTGGACAAATTGCATTGGCAGTGAAAAAAAGAGGGCTTTGTTACCCCGACTGGCCATCAGGCGGTCGGAATCACTATGTGATGGCGATCTGGTCAACCCTAGTCATCACCTGTCATGGCAGCCAGAGGCAGCACGGCTAGAGGGGAAGACGACCCACGTTGCAAATCATCAACCCTAACCATATTATTTTGACCCGGTTTGGGTCTGATTTAGAGAGAGAGAGATAAAAGTAGGGAATGAACCGGGTCCGGTTCAAGAGGGTCTAAGTGTCCAAAAAATTATTGAAAATTACTAGTCTATATAGAGATGGGTGGGAGTATCCTGACCAAGTTTTAGGCGGAGGAAAAACTCAATATTTGTGAAATGACTATTTTACCCTTGTAATAGAGTTGCGGTTTAATTACTTGACTTCGGGCTCCAGTTTGGAGTGGTTTAACTGTTAGAGAAACTTGAAAAGAAATATATGACGACTGGAGGAAAAAAATCACAAAGACTATAAAATGACCCTTTTACCCCTTATAGTTAAATTATTGTGTGATATCCACCCACCTAACTTAGGGGCTTCAGTTAAGGGGCCTCGGAGTGGACTTAAAAATTGGAAAAATTTCTAGTGAGAGTTTAATGTATACTCTAAATATAAAAAAAACCGTATAGTAAGAAAAAATCCCAATGAGTGGATAATTGACCATTGTGCCCCTAAGATTTAGGGTAAACCGTTAGGGTCGGTTCAAGGGGTTCACGACCTTGTTAAATGGAAAGAAAATTACCATAGTCCATGATGTCAAGGGATACCCTTGAGATCAATTATGGACTCATTAGAGTTCACGAAAGCCCTAAATAAAATGATAAAAATACCCTTTGAGTGGACCGCCCACATTCGTGTGAATGGAAGCGCGAGTCAATTTGAGAGTGAAGCCTTGGAAGAGGGGAATGACTTAAAATCAAGGGAAGGGCAGTGAGATGACTAGAATGACCTAAGGGAGGGTACCGTACCCTAGGAGGTAGAATTACCCTAATGCCCTTAGCTGCAGTATATTCTGTTTTTGCTGAAATGGTAACCTCGATACCCAAGAGTCAGGGTACCCTATAAATGGCCTCAAATGGAAGGAGTGTGACCAATAGGTGACATAAAGACATTTACAAGTCACAATGTCACAGGATACAAAGGGAAGAACCTTAATTCTTAGGGTTTGAGGTAGCATATTATATATTTAAGAAACACAGTGCATCAATCCACTGGGGTATTATATATGTAACTCGCATGATACATCAGAGTTATATACATTCTTGGGCTTAAGTTCACTAAGCCCCATTTATTATTTATGCAATTGTGTGACTACATGTTATTTATGTCGCTTACTATGATGCATGATTTTATTATTGATGTGTTAACTTATATTGGTAATTTGAGATTAATAAAGATTAATTAAAGATATTGATTGTCGTTGGATTGGGGGGGAGAACATCTAATTAAGATAAAGACTAAAATACCTTCAATAGGCTTTGGGACCGGTTCATGGAGTGAACTAGGCCCTCACATAGAATTTTACCTTAGTTAATGAACTAAGGGTGGTTATGGAATATTCTCTGAGTCGTAGCTCAGTGGATGAGCTATTTATTGGGCCGATTCACAATGTGAAGACGACCCACATGGTTGGGTGAATAATTGACTAGATAAAAATAATCTAGTATAAGCTTCAAATGTTTGGGGGAGTTAATGGTCATAAAGATTTGAGGCTTCTATGGTTACATTAGTAATGTCTTAGAAGATATTTTCTCCCAAAGTTGGGATGGTGGAGATTATGATACTTGTATACTTTCTTTGCTACTACGATGGTTTGGGTATTAACCAGCAAGGTCTCTACCACGAGTTTCCCGCAGGTCTTCACAAGACCATATAGTGTGTACGAAAAGTGGAGTTGTATGAACATTATAGAAGGCTTGTGCTTCTCAGCAATTTGTGTCCAAGAGTATAGTTGGGATCCTTTTCTCCAGATTCATGTCAGGCTATTGAGAGCCTTAGGGATTTGGGTCAAGCTACTGCTAAGCAGTCTACTCCAATGTTGGAGTCTTTTATCTAGGGATTTCTTTGAGAGTTGAGTTATCTTTGAGTGAAAACAAATTATATTATGTTAAACCAAGAGTTAGGTTAAAACGAGGATGGGTGATTAGTGTCATATGTCATTTTAGTTTGGCATATGATGTGTCTGTCTATCCAAAAGATTGGACAGGGGTATTAATTATTGAACAAGGGTTACGAGATAATTAATGATATTGTTTGATGTTGATTGCTAATTAGCACAACTGAAACAATTAAAGGACTTGCATAAAATGTAGGTTGATTGAAAATACTTAAGCATTGCATGTTAAATGTTATGCTTCTTGAGTACTAGTAGTTTCTAGGCAGAACTATGTCTAGATCCGATCTTGTTAGAAACATTTGGTATGTTATCTGATGAGTACGTAGGCAACTAACATCGGATGATGCTGGCCTGATATGAAAAATATTAATAAAACCTTTTGTTTCTTTTGAAACTCTTGTCCTAAGGGCGAAGAGGTTCCGTTGTTGTTTGGTTGTTTGTTTTGGTTAGTTGCAAGTTCTTTAGGCAATGGCAAGTGTGACCAGGACTGACGAGCATGAGATGTAGTTCTAAGTTTCTGCAATTCTGGTATGTAAGTGTATTTTTGGCGTGAGAGCCAACTTAATTATTTATTTTTTAGACGAATGACAGACTTGTACTTAGATGGATGAGCTATTCTTATTGAATTTTTGAGACGTGTAATAATATCATATGATTTGACATTTGTATTTGTGAAATGCCAGCTATCATGACCTGGATATTTAATCAAATGGTTTGTTTTGTACTTAAGAAATAAAAAAAATTTCTCATGACTTACCGTTCATGATATTTAAAAAGGCTTTTAAAAATCTAGGTCATGACACAGATTCCTCCTTTTCCTCCTCAATGACAAGTGCATTCAGCCTTTCCCATTTCGACAAACCTTTGCACAGTGCGGCCCATTGCATATGAAACAACCACCACTTCTATTAGGCCAGCCAGACTGCTCGTTGCTCTTGTCCTTGCCACTGTTGCCACCCTTGATATCCTCCTTGCTGAATGACTTCTCTTTTCCGTCCTTCTTCCCTTGCTTAGCAGAAGTATGTTTAAAATCCACTAAGCTATCCGTCGCTACAATCCCTGTGGGAAGATCCCCCACTTCCCTCCATCTCAGCTCCTTTCGAGCCAACATTTGCAAGCCCAACATGAAATAGAAGAGCTTATCATCCTTCGTCATGTTCGTCACTCCCAAAATAAGTGGCTGAAACTCCTTAATGTAGTCCTGAACTGCCCGTGTATGTTTGAGGTTCCTCAACACCTCTTGGACCATCCAAGACACATCTTTTGGAAGGAATTGTTGTAAGATCTCTAACCTTAACTCAGTTTGGTTTTGAATTAATTATGTGATTATTGTATGGTTTTGTTTCAATTGGTCAGTTTCTCTTGTTTCGGGGTTAAAGTTTGATAATGATGATTTTAATAAGATTTTCTCTTATTTTTATAAATTCCTATGTTAAACTCAATTTATCCTATTTTTAGGAAATTTTTCGGTTTTTATACAATTTTTTCTTAAATTGAGGGCATGGATCCCACAGTAGGCCTCACTTTTACGTTTGGATGGTGAGGGTCATACAAAACCTTAAACTTCACTTATTTCATGATTAAAGAGTTTCAAAAAATTTTAAATTCGTTTTAGCCTTAGAAATGAGCAAAATTAGGTATTTAGGGCACTAAATTTTATTAATACCCCAACTTTTAGTATTTACACCCCAATGATTTACTATAAAAGGAAAGTCTTAGCCCCATTCTCAATTAGGAAAGGGCTGAGATTGGAGGCTGAGAAGTACCCTAATCCCCATTACTCAAAGAGGAAGCCGATTTAGGTATGTTTAAGCCTTGATTTTTCACTAATCTTTTGAATTTCCCATAATCTTTCTTAATCTCATCTTCACCCAAAGTTGATTCACGTTTTACCCTGTTAAAAATGCTATTTTAATCTCTTTTTCAAACCCTAATTTAGGGATTTTCATTTTTAAGCAAAGAAAACCCTAGATCTACATGTTTTCAAAGTGTTTTAAGCTTAATATTCAAATTTAATGAGGTCTTAACTAAACTCTAACTTTGGGTCGGGATTTGTAACGATTAGAGCTTCGATTTGGACTCAAAAGTTTGCTGAAGGTAAGGGTTTTCATTCTAAGGTGATAGATATTTCGGTTTTCAAATTTAGAATGCTTCAAGTGGGTTATTCTCATGTTTGTGCTTTAATGGTGGGTTAAATAAAACATGCTCTATTTGGTTATTTTCTTTTGATTTAGCTTAGAAATGACTAGATCTATCATGCCTTAAGCTTGCATTTCAATATTATGCGGTTTGAAAGTGATATTAGGGTTTTCTTGTTGATTTTGTGTATTTTCGGTTTGGGGTTCACAAGGTTGGAGACAAACTAGTTTTTGAACTGTCTGGGGCATTCAAACGGCCCTACAGACGTTCGAACAGCCTAGTGTTCAAACAACTATTTGGTCGATCGAACGATGAAGCATTCGTACAACAATCTGGCCGATCGAATGGCTAAATGACATATTTGCCTTCTTGAGTACTTTGTCCATTTCTTATTCTCCTTTTCATATATCTCATTCCTTATGCTTATAATGAGTTATTTTTACTTATAATGTTACTGTGAATACATGAATGCTAACTTGAAAGCTATGATGTAGTTCAAGCATGAATTAGGTTCTATGTTTCTAGATTTTAATCTGATATTCTTCTTATCCTAAACTCATGTTTGATGATTCTCTATGTTTTATTTATGATTACAATAAGTTTAATTATGAGGATGGGTATGTATATTTACACATGTTGTGCTAATTATTGGTGAACTATATCATGTTTAGCTTAAGTGTTGTGATGATTATGCTTACCTAAGTCTAGCATAAAGTTGCAATTGATTGGACTTGTGTTTTGCGAGGTTTTCACCGTATTTTATTCATGATTTCAATAAGGAGGAACCATGATAAAATCATGAAGGCATTTGTGTAGTATGATGATTGTTTGTTCATGTTGCATATGTCTTTGCTTATATTTGAACACTATTATTATGCACACACTTGTGAAGGTATTTGTAGTGATTATTTGATACAATTGGATTAGGAATGATACACATATGGACTGATTGGGGCACATATCTTGTATTAGGTTACATGTAGTGTTGCTCACGTATGTACTATATTGCATACATCATGAAAACAGTTTATGATTGAGATTTATTGTGATTAACTGTGGTTTATGGATTAGATGCAATTGGATAACATTGTTTGTCGGATTAATCAATCAGAGGCATATCGAAGGCATATTGATTCGGTTTTACATATAAAAGGATGATGTTTTACGTCCAATTGACATAGTTTTACATCCATTTGAGGACGGATTTTTCCTCCCCAGGTTGAAAAGAGCGACAATGTTATAAGGAGTCAAATTGTTGAGTTTATTTGGGCCCTAAGAATCCAGGCTGGTTTGTCTAAGTGCACTGGCTTACCAGGGGTACTTTCCCCGCTAGGGAACTTACCCAAACTGCTTGTCTTCTTTTAAGACTTCGAACCTTCCTATTGGGGATTGTCCTGAGTGAGCAGGTCTGCTTATGGTTCGGCCAATTAAATAGAGTTATTTTCTCTATGCATGGGACATTCACTACTTGTCATTGTTGCATGTGTATGTGATATTATGCTCAATTACACAGTGGAGTTGTAGGGATGAGGGAGCTTATGTTACACATGTATGTATGGCTTAACTTGCATATTGTGTAGGATAGTGTGTTTGAGACACTTGTTATGCAGGGTAAATGTTTGCATTCAGAATAGATGTGTATAATATGTTATGTTGGATAGTCACTCATGTATAATGTGCTTGTGTTACACATGATGTGTATGATGAATGTGATGTTATATTGATACTATTATGCGCAAGAGGCATATGACATTTAGGATGAGATGTGATAGGTGAAAACATGTTATGTAGGTGACTTGAATGATGTGATGTTATGATATGTCATATAGTATATTATGTAAGTGATATGAGAATGTTATTATGAGTAGATGCTTATGGATGGTAAGTCATTATATGAATACACAGGTTATGTGGATATCCCAGGATGATTGGGTATGATGATGTGATAAACCTTATGTGATTTACATGTGGTATCATTTAGGATTTTCCTTCAATAAATTAAAAACCTTGTTGAGTTTCTTACTCACCCCTCTTTCTTGTACTTTTGTTTTGGGGCTGCATGGCATGACATGCAAGTAATCAGGATTCACATTATGAGGAGTGGGTGGGTGATGATTTGGCATAAGAGGGGTTTGTAGAGATCTTGTGCTCCATGATTATTTACAATGCTTGTTATGTTAAGTTTATGTCTATTTCGTTATGCTATATACTCTACTTGCCATGTTTGGCTTAGATTGTTGTTAGCCTATATGGGCTTAGACTGTTGTTATCCTATATGGGCTTAGCCTCTATTACTTAAGCCATGAGAAGGCTATGTGTACTGTGTGGGTATTGCGTGGACTAATACTTAGATTGTGGTCCTTTATTTTTCTCATTCTCTCTTGTACAAAGCTTAAAGTGTGTTACTCCGTTATGGATTACCCAATTTAGGGGTTGTCTTCAACATCAAACATTACTTCATTGTGCCACGCCACACTACTCCGTTATTAGAGTATGAAAATCATAATAGAAATTCATGGTCATTACAAGCGAGGACTAAGTTTGGCTCTGATATCAATGATAGACCTCTAGGGTGGCACTACAACAAAATCCTCTCTCTCTTCCCTCTCCTCTCTCTCCTTCTTCCCTCTCTTTTCTCTCTCTTCCCTCTCCCCTCTCTTCCTCTCTCTCTCTTCCCTCTCCTCCCTCCCCCCTGCCCCCTCTCCCTCCTCCCTCCCCCTCTGTCTCTCCTCCCTCTCTCTCTCTCTCTCTCTTCCCTCCCCCTCTCTCCCTCTCTCTCTCTCTTCCCTCCCTCTCTCTCTCCTACCTCCCCTCTCTCTACCTCTCTCTCCTCCCTCTCCTCTCTCTCCTCTAATTTAAATTTTTTAAGATTTTTTATTCTTTAAAATTAATTTTTACAAGTAAAAAAAGAAAAAAGGAAATTATATTAGCGATGTATAAATTTATACATCACTAATACATGTACTAATAGCAACATATAAAATTATACGTCTCTATCAGTATTTATTTTAATTTTTATATTTTAAAAATATAAAAAGTAATAATTTTTTTTAAAAAAAATCAAAATAAAATTTCTCTCCCTCACTCCACCCTCTTCTCTCTCCTCCCTCTCTCCCCTCTCTCCTCCCCTCTCTGTCTCTACACCATCTTCTCTCTGTCTCTTCCCCCCTCTCTCTCTCCTCCCTCCCTCCCCCCTCCCTCTCTCCTCCCTCCCCTCCCATCTCTCTACCTCTATCTCCTCTCTCTCTTCTCTCTCCTCCCTCTCCTCTCTCTCTCCACAAAGCAACCCTATCGGAACTCCTTCGGAAAGCTCCACCCCCTTGGTCTAAGAAACATATGAAAGTCATCAAAGCTATCAAGGAGATTATTCCAAGGTTGCCACCACTGCAGATCTTGTCCCCCCATCAGCATCGTATTTTACAGACAGATGCTAGTGATCATTCTTGGGGAGCAATACTTTTCGTCCTTGATAAAACTCAGAAGAGACATCTTTATGGCTACAAGAATGGATCCTTTAAACCCTCTGAGCAACACTATCATAGCACATACAAGGAGATCCTTGTGGTAAAAATGGTTGTTATCAAGTTCCAGTTCTTTTTAATAGGTCATGAATTTACCATGGAAATGGATATGAGTGTTTTCCCTCAGATGCTGCACTTCAAGCAAAAACAGCTGCCTAATGCACAGCTTTTACGCTAGCATGATTGGTTTTCTCAATGGAAGTTCTAGGTGAAAAAGATTAAAAGAAAGGACAATATTCTTGCTGATTTTCTCTTCTGCCTATGGCCTTCCCAACCGTCCATTTCTCCACAGCAAAACTTGTTCCTTGACCTATCCCTATTGAAGAATGCAAAAACCTCCCTCCAAAACTCCTCAACTTACTCGCCACCTTCACTTTTCCACTCTGGACTACCACCTCAATCACGACCTACCTTGAAGTTCACTTAGTCCGAAATGAACCTGTTTTCTTCTAAATCCCGCACCCTGGCTATGCCTATCTCTACCTTTTGGCTTTCGGAATTACTACTATTGCCCTAAAGAAGTCCTTTGCCTCCTATGGTACCTAGCGATGTATAAATTTATACATCGCTAATACATGTACTAATAGCGATGTATAAAATTATATGTCGCTATTAGTATTTATTTTTTATATTTTAAAAATACAAAAAGTGATAATTTTTTAAAAAAATCAAAATAAAATTCCTCTCCCTCACTCTACACTCCTCTCTCTCCTCCCTCCTCTCTCTCTCCCTCTCACCCTCTCTCTCTCCTCCCTCCTCTCTCTCCCTCTCACCCTCTCTCACCTCCCTCCCCTCTCTCTCTCTCTCTCCCCCTTTCTCTCTCCTCCCTCTCTCTCCTCTAATTTAAATTTTTTAAGATTTTTTATTTTTTAAAATTAATTTTCAAAAATAAAAAAAGAAATAAAAATTATTTTTATTAGTATTTATTTTAATTTTATTTTTTTATTATAAATATAAAAAAATATTTAAAAAAACCAAAATAACTCTCCTCTCTCTCCTCACCCGCTCTACCCTCTATCTCCTCTCTCACCTCCCCTCTCTTCTCTCTCCTCACTCTCCTCTCTCTCACATCCCTCCTCTCTCTCCTCCCTCTCCCTCTCTCTCTTCCCTCCCCTCCCTCTCTCCCCTCCCCTCTCTCTCTTCCCTCTCCTCTCTCTCTCCTCCCTCTCTCTCACCTCCCTCCCCTCCCTCCCCTCCCTCTCTCTCTCCCTCCCTCTCCCTCTTCCCTCTCCTCTCTGTCTCACCTCACTCTCTCACCTCCCCTCTCTCTCTCCTCTCTCTCTCTCTCCTCACCCTCTATCTCCTCTCTCACCTCCCCTCTCACCTCCCTCCTCTCTCTCCTCCCTCTCCCTCTCTCTCTTCCCTCCCCTCCCTCTCCCTTCCCTCCCCTCCCTCTCTCTCCCTCCCTCCCCTCCCTCCCCTCTCTCTCTTCCCTCTCCTCTCTCTCTCCTCCCTCTCTCACCTCCCCCTCTCTCTCTCTTCGATCCCTCTCTCTCCTCACTCTCATTCTCCATGCACTCTCTTTTATTATAAATTATATTTTAAAAATAATAATAAATTTTAACAAATAAAATATATTATATATAATATAGTGAAAGTTTAATCTATTCTTAACACTAGTTTTTATTAAAATTTTAATATTTATTTATTGTATATACAAATATTAAATATTAAATAAAATATATTATATTTAGGAAGTTTATTATAATTTTTTTAATATTTATTTATTAAATAAAATTAATTAATAAAGCTTATTAGAAATGGTATTTGCGATACTTATTTAAAAGCATCGATAATAATTTTAAATTTAATTTTTTTATTTTTAATTAATAACTGTTAGCGATGCTTTTAAATAAGTGTCGCTATTGTAAAAGCTATTAGTGACACTTAAAAAAAGCGTCGCTAATAGTTATATTTTTTTCTTTTTTTATTTAAAATATATTTATTTTAGCGACAGTTATATAAAGTGTCGCAAATACATGAACTAACAACTTTTACAATAGCGACACTTATAATAGTTAATTTTATTGCGACGTTTCTGTATACGTCACAAATAGTTATTTTTAGTGACGCTTAAATATGCATCGCTAATAAATGTGTCGCTAATATTACATTTTGTTGTAGTGTGAATAGAGAGGGTAAGGGAGGATGGAGGTGAAGAATATGATGAAAGGTAGAGAAGAGGGACAAAGTGGGTAGTGAGCCTCATGCCCCATACCTGGGAAGGGGGAGGCCAAAGGGAAGGAAGGGGGCAACGTAGGGGGGAGAGAGAGAGATTATACAGGAAATAGAACTTCATTAAGCATAATTCTGGCCTAGGGCCTTGCAAGTACCTTAATTTGCCCAACTTGGGTCACAACTTAACCCACTAATCACAATCTTTCATCCTATTAGAGAAAAACAACAAGCAATTAAATTAACTAATTGTTAATGGAAACTAAGTATCAAGGATATAGAGCAATTCTACTAAAGCATACACAACAAAGGGGGGCACAACAGGAACCCAACTTACTTGGCAATGCTCGTAGAAGAAAATACTCAATGAAGTAGTTGCATGTTGCAGTATGCATGGATGATCATGTACCTATGCTCAAAATTTTAGATCAAATTTCAATGATGTGTTGTGGACATCTATGGATATTTATGGTTAAATTTTGACTTTATTTTATGCACATTTGATACATATTTTTCTATATTGAATTTGATGCACAAAAACTATCTTGTGTCATTATACTGTATTCCTACTCATTTTTTTCATCTTTTTTGGTAATCTATTTTCCTCAAGATATTATTTAGAATTTTGTATGTGTATAATGCATCTTCAAATTTTATGAGTAGTAGTTATTTATGAGTCGTATATTTCCTGGAATTATTTGAACGATCTCTGTATCTAAATTACAAATCCTCTTTTTAAGTGGTTTGTCTTAGGGTTTGGTGCCCAAAGTATGTTCTTTAGTGTTTGAACTTTTACAACATATACTAATGTGTGTTCTGAACCTCCACACCAAATTTCATGTTGAATGGATACCTTTGCATAAGTGATCAAATTGTCCATCTCTCTTTTCAACTTAGTTTATTCTTTTACGAAAAATCTTTTTAATTAGTTTTAATTATAATATCAAATCAGAAATTTCTCTATAAATGAAGATGATTTTAGATTCATTGCCTACAAAATTTTGTGCCAAAACATGCTATTTTAGTATATCCATTTAAGGTGGATACATGATTGGTTGAAAATTTGCATGATGAATTGCAAGCAATTTACTACATTATGTCGTATTATTCTTCTGATTAAACTATAAATTGTGTCTCAACTTCTATGAAAACTAATGTGCAATATCCCTTTCAATGGTTGAGGTGCCCTCCCAAGAGATGAGCTAGAGGTGGGTGAGAGAATCTCTAATTTTTCAGAGGGTGTCATTTTCATACAAGAGGTATGTATGTCCTTTATGGGGCCTACACACAGCGCACAAGAATGGTCTTGGAAGATGCTCAACGTCACCTTAACAAGAAAATTTATAGTTGAAAGATTTCACAGGGCCAAACACAAGCATTTGGCGTCAAAATCACATTACACTAAAAAGATGAAAATAATTATTAATGTGACCTTCTCATGTGAGATCGAGTATTCATATTGTCACCAAGTGATGAACATATGTTTGCCATATTGTTACATGTTTCAATTATATGTATATGATAATGTTTTAAACAAATTTAAAAAATGTTCTCACAAATAAAATTTATTTCAAAAAGGTATTGATGTTTTTCAAAATTATAAATAGAGCCTTTTCCAATTACCTGGCTGAAGAAGCCAATATTCCATATTCCATAATTTTTAATTCCAAATGCCATATTACTTGTTTTAGGATGAAATTGCTCTTAGGTTTTAAATAAACCCAATCCCTATATATATCTTTGAAAATAAACACCAAAACAGTGCGGCACCATTTCGGTGGTGAGGATTATTCGGCAACAAGTCAAAATTCGCCGGCAGGATGTGACCGGCGACGACTCACCATCAAGTAGCTAGACAATAAAAACCCAATTTTTTTCATAACAGAAGTTGTTCAGGGTGAAAAAGCCTTTATTTCGGTGGATCCAATCACCCTTTAACCCCTATAATAGAGAGCATTGATATTTGCATACATTACAACAGAGGGGTGAAAAGGCGCAGTTGATAAACATTAATTGATTCGTTGGTGAGGTTCAGTGAGTTGATGATTCAAGTCAAAGAAAGACTTGTCGTCAATGGTAATGTGACTTTGAAGTATTTGGTTAAATCTTCCCAATCATCCATTCTATATAAATTAGAAGACTATGAAGACCTGCAATCAGTATTTTTCATTCATATCAAAGTAAATAAAGAGGTGTTATGATTGTATGTAAAGATGAAAGAGACCGACAACAGTGACAAATCACCATCAATGGAAAGAAAATAGATTTTCAATAGAGCTAAATCACCAATGGTATCGGCTCACCCCAGCTCGAACTTCAGATTGCATACAAAAGTCAATGATACACAATTCACTTGTGAAATTATCAGGTAACAATTAATTTTAGATTACACGATAGTGTACTTTATTGTGTACTCGAGCATACTATATCTAACCTATCGTGTTCAACACAAAGAACATCATGTTAAGCAAAAACATGATATTTATAATATAAGATAACTAATGATGCAAAATACAAAAGTGATATATCATCAATTTTTTTTAGTATAGATTGAATAACATGACTTGTATAAATATAATGTCATTGATAACACGATATAATTTGTAAGCTTATAACTGAATTCATGATGTCAAGTTATGTTACATATTGATTAATACGTTAATATCCATTGCAGATTGGGAGAACCAGGAAATTTCAACTCAACAAATCTATGTCACACATTGTCCAACAATCTAATGCCTACAAAACCTGTTAAAGAAGTCAATCAAACCGGATTTGAAGAAATGTCGCCCACAATGGTTGTGATAAGGAATACATTTGATAATTATGATCCCCCATACAACCATGGAAATTATTAAGGCCAAGAATTTGAAGAAATGTGGAATGATGAGCAATGGAACGAGAATGACTTAATTGACATGAAAAGTATGTCTGACTATGAAGAATTTGAACACAACGAGGTACCTAGTAATATTGATGTTGAGGCCGAGGGAGAGTGGGAGACAGTCGATGATCTCAACCACTTGGAGTTGAATATTGGTGAGGGCGAGCTAATGTATGAAAGTTTGCAAACAAAGGACTACCAAAATTTACTCCAATTGGGTGCACATTTCATAAGCCTGGTACATTTGAAGAGGGTTTTAATCGATCTTGTAATAAAGAAAAATTTCATGTATCATGTTGTGGATGAGAACAAGAATACGTAGGCCACAAAGTGCTATGGTCAATCTAGTAAGTGGTACATAAGGGCTACAAACATAGGAGATCATGTAATTGTGACAAGGTTAGGGCCCGAACATTCGTGTGGAATGCAAAGGAAGTCAACTGACCTACCTTTGGCATCACACTTTTTTATTGTGAGAAAATGTTATGGGTTGCTTAAAGATTCAATAAACATTACATTGAAAAGCATAACAAGATATATTTTAAAGCACTGGCATATAACTATGAACTACAAGAAAGTTTGGCGTGCAGGTAAAGCAAACTTATGATATTCATTGAACTGTGTTTATGAAAACACGAATTTTGAATATGACATGTTATCGGCCACACAAAGCTGTTACAGTTGTAATTTCTTAAAACACAACCTCTTTACCTCTTGTGTTAATATGAATACGCTGATTACAAAATCTAGATTTACAAAAACACAAATACTAATCTTTTTGTGTTCTCGGGAACATGACCTCTTAACTTGTCATTTAATCTTTTTTAATATTAACTACTTAAAATCTGGTTGTGCAAGTAAAGCACTATGTGATTTAATAAATGAGGACCAAAATGGATCCAATCTCATACTTCCTATATACTGAATTCATATAAAAAGGATTAATCTAGGGAGTGTAGTAGTTCTAATCAGATCATGTGATATTCATAGACCTGAAGAAGAATACGATTTTAAAAGAGTCTTTTGGATGTTTGGGCCGGTTACAAAAGCCTTTAGAACAACACTGAGGTCATTGCTAACTGTAGATGCGACTTTCTTGAAGGGAAAGTATCCTGGTCAGCTATTGATTGCAACTGCACTAGATGGGAATACTAATATTCTATATGTCGCATTTGTAGTGGTCAAGAATGAGTGTGAGAAAACTTGGAGCTAGTTTCTTGAATTGCTTAGAAATTATCTATTTTTTTATCCTTTAACCGAGTTAAATACAATTGTTTCCGCTAGAATGAATGGCTTGGCAAATGCTATTAACCAGTATTTACCCTTTGCGCACCACGGATATTGCATCTGTCACATGGCAGTAAATATGTTAAACATATTCAAAGACAACTACCTAAAGAACCAACTCCATGCGGCAGTTGAAACTTTTAGACAAAATGTGTATGATGACATAATGAACAACAATAAATAACATAATCTTAAAACATTTATTTGGCTAAATAAGATAGGTGTAGAGCATTGAGCCAATGTTACATTTTCAGGCAAAAGATATGGAACACTAAGCTCAAACAGGTCTGAATTTGTTGATGCAATGTTCAAAAAAGCCAGGTTGATGCCTATTACTTGGTTAATTAAGCATGCAAGGGAGCACACAACCGTAATCTTTGTGAAACATCAGGTAGATATATAAGATATAACTAAAGATGTAACCCCATTTGCTCGTAAACGCATAGAAAGTAGAAGAGAAGGAGCAAGGAATGTGCATGTATTACAGGTATTAATGTATGAATTTCAGGTTAACTTGCGATATCACCAGGTAAAATCTAATTAATTTCGTGTGTATGTTCATACACTATCAATAATAATGTGTACATATATCAGTTAAAATAACACGATTATTAAGAGCACAAGGCATAATGCTATAACATTAATTATCGTGTTCTCATTCACACAATATTCATTCAATTGAATGTAGTGAATCTGGTCGAATGTAGTTGCACATGTAGAAAGTTCCAGCATTTGGGGCTACCATGTTACCTTACAATTGCTCCAATTGATCACTGACACTTTTATGTGTCTGATTACTGCTAAAAATGGTACTTTTTAGAAACATATAAAATGACATATCAAGAGCCATTACACCAAACGACAGATAGGAACGAGTGGGCACCAACTAGAGTTCTTCCTGCATTCAACCTACCTATCCCAATCAAGCAGTAGGTGTGTCCAAGGAAATACCAGATAGTCATAACCCAAGGTCAAAGGCCCACACAAATGTAGAGCATGTGGGTAGTTCAATCACAACCGCAAACGCTATGGTCGCGCATAAGAGGACCCTCTAAATGTGGCTGCTAGTCCAAGTACAAGCCAAAGGATGGTGAAGAAAAGAGTAGGAAAACAATATAAAGACGGGGAACATCGATTCGAGTTGCATTTTCCAACCCTTCCTTTAGCTGATTGGAAGAAATAATATTTTATATTTGTGTTCTTAGAAACACAATTGTTTATGAATGTTATATTACTATGTACGATATTGTATGTACATCGTGTTATACATAACATGACCTTAATAGAGTTCATGACGTAAATAAGATGATATGTTGATCTATTTATTTTTAATATTGCCTTTTGTATACATATCTTGTAATCAATAACAAGATCAAAGAGATTATGTGTTACCAATTATACGATAAAAAATAGACTTTACAATGAATATTACAAATTTTTTTCTTCACTATGTGTTATCAACTACATGATTACTATACTTCATGTTATCGATAACATGGCCATAATAATAAATCCCAATTTCTGACGCATCACCAATTTCCAAAGAGTCACCCATTTTTGGCATAGAAAACTAAATTTTGGTGCAAAAAAAGTGTCATCCCATTTTCCAACACAGACTTTACTTCACCTCCGATTCCATCTCGAAAAATATAAATATGCACCTTTGGTTACATCAAGTGACTATTTGGTGCCCACCTCCAACCCGCCTAAGGAGCTTCATCGCTGGGTGATTGTTGATGGATAGACTACACACCATCACTCTCCATGAGCACAACCTAGTGAGCCTTGACGAAAAAATGTCGCAACCATCCGGACATTGAAATAATGCCCGACTATGATTTGTCTGCCTTCTAGGGAGATGAGAAGGTCGATGTTGAAGATTAATGACATGTATTGTCAAATGAATTTACCAATATTGTCCGCACCGCTCTTCTCATCCATGTAGGAGGCAGATGAGTCATAATCGGGAGTTATTTCAATGTCCCAAATGTCTATAAGCATTTTTTTCTAGTGGCTTACCTGGCTGTGCTCCTGTGACACATGGTGTGCAATGTTCTACTTTCATATTTGTATTTTTGGTCTACTTATGCTTTTTCTCTTTTTTTATATTTGTACAAGGTACTCATTAACTCACATTAATGAAAGAAAGTTTATTTCCCTATAAATTTGTCGATCTGCATGTATATTTTGCTACACATGAAATTTGTTGATACCACGACCTGAGCCACTTTATTGCACGACTTAACATGACTTTGTGTTATCGGTGACATGACCTACCAAGTGGGCATGTTAATGATAACACGATCTACAACACTATATCAGATGACCTAACATGACTTTGTGTTATCACTGACATGGCCTGCGTGTGGGCATGTTGTTGATAACACAATCTACAACACTATATTACACGACCAATATAACATGACTTCGTGTTATCGGTGGCAAGGCCTATGGGTGGGCGTGTTGTTGATAACACAATCTACAATATTATATTACAAGATTTAACTTGACTTCATGTTATAGGTGACACGACCTATGGGTGGGCGTGTTGTTATAATACAATCTACAATACAATATTACATGACCTAACATGACTTCGTGTTATCGGTGACATGACCTAAAGGTGGGCGTGTTGTTGATAACATGATCTACAATACTATGTTACATGACCTAACATGACTTCGTGTTATCAGTGACATGACCTATAGGTGGGCGTGTTGTTGATAAAACAATCTATAATACTATATTACATGACCAAACATGATGGGTGGGTGTGTTGTTGATATCATGATCTATAACACTATATTACATGGCCTAACTTTATTTTGTGTTATTTGTGACACGACCTTGAATGAAAGTAAAACAATAATTTTTACTTTGTAAATTGTACATTGTAAGAGAAAAAAGCACATTACCACGACCCTGATGAAGAATCGAAGTCCTGATCAATTTGATCATGAAGAATTGCTGCACATATCTACAGCCTTACAAACATAGTGATCTCAGTTTGGGTAAAATCTAGTTGAATCTTCATAACATAGTACATTAGGAACACCCCGTAGTCTTCATTTGTCTCTTGATATGGACATTTTTAGATCTTTGTCAATGGCCACTTTGTCGCACCCTTTATGAGAAGGGTCTTCTTCGTGGTTTGTGGAAATATGTCGTCTAACCTTGTCGACTTTGACAAAGTGGTTATTGTGGTCACCCTTTAGCAGATTATACCACTTGAACCTCTTCTTCCTGTATCAGACAACGAGAAGAAGGAAATGGTCAGTGACATAGATCGGAATGAAACCAGTCTCGGTGTTTACATTAAGCTAGTACATCAAGTTATTGATGATTTTGGGATGCATCTCCACCTTGTTATGCTACATTCCTAAGTTGCAGTAGTGTTGGATGGTAAATTTCTAAAAAAAAATTAGTTCCGATAAATACCGGGATATCTTATATTTTGTTCCTCCAGTAGCTGGCAGAAGACGTCTATGACCTAAAATCATCAACAAAATATTAACGTATTAGTGGTAACACGACATATAATATATCGTGTAAATACAAACACGATAGGCTAATTCATCGTGTAAGCCATAACATGATGTACACTAGGTCATGTAAATACAAATACGCTAAGTACACACGATAATCTAGTTTGATACTTATCGTGTTATTGATACAACGACATGTGGCAATTTTATGTTATCAATAACACAAACTTTGAAGGCAGCTGTAGCATGATTTTGGCTACCCCAACCTTGCCAAATATAAGACATCACTAAAACGTAAGGGAAACATCAACCTTGTGATCCCCATGTATTTTTAAAGTTCTGTAAAGATTAGTTTGTTGGATGTAATAAATTAATAACAATTGTATATTTCTTCCCATTGAAAGTTGTCTTTCCCGTATATTGAGAGTAGTATTGTGACTATTTTCTGCTTTCTAACACGCTATCGATATTGTTCCCAACGACAAGCTGAAGGAGGTCGATTAACACAAAATAAGTAATTAACATGTTCCTAAAAACACGACTTGTTGTACGTAGGATGTAGTGTGTGTATATCGTGTAAACGACAACACAACCGAATTGGTGACCGTGTTGCTAATTACACAATCAGGGTTACCTTTTCCACTTGCGTTTTTCGGCTCACATTTTTTGCATATGCATCGTGTTATAATCAACACGAAATATGTAATTAACGTATTCCTAAAAACACGACTTGTTGCACATATGGTGTAGTGTGTGTATATCGTGTAAACGACAACACAACCAAATCAGTGACTGTGTTACTAATTACATGATTAGGGTTTCCTTTTCCACTTCTGTTCTTCAGCTCACATTTTTGGTATATGCATCATGTTAGAATCAACACAAAATATGTAATTAACGTGTTCCAAAAAACACGACATGTTGTACATAGTGGATATTGTATATGTTGGATGTGTTATTACTTACGTGATATTTGGCATATCGTGTGTTCGAACACACAACAATTCTATGTTCGAAATTTTCAAATTGTGAAGGCATTATTCCCAAGGCTTCAATACATTCAATTACTTGGCGGTCCATAACCGTATCACCCTACCTATATATATATATATATATATATATATATATATATATATATATATATATATATATATATATATATATATATATATATATATATATATATATATATATATATATATATATATATATATTAGGGTTAGGGTTTGCAGAACGCTCACTCACTAGTGAATCTGTCCTTCATCGGATACGGTCCTCACCAATATCCGATGGTGGGCATGGTTCGCTAGATGGCAATTTAGCTATAACTTTCTCACGATGATGTTCTTCATGGAGACATATCATTCGGGATATTACTGTAGCGGTGGCGGGTGTATCGGCCCACCATCGGATACGGTCACCACCTATATCCGATGTTGGGCATGGTTTGCTCGATGGCGATTTAGCAATTTCTCCAATGATCTGTCGCATCCGCGCCCTATTCGTTAGATTCCCATTTAGGTTTTGCAAAATGCTCACTCACTTGCTCTTTGCGAAAATGGGTCATTCGGGAGATAGCTTTAGCGGCGGCTGGTGAATCTGCCCACCATCGGATACCGTCCTCACCTATATCTAATGGCGGGCACAATTCACTAGACGGCGATATATCAACATCCCTAATGATCAGTAGCATGGGTTCAAGAGTCTGCAAGGAGATTGCACGCCAACTGATCGCTCTCACCGAGACAGATTGTTATTATCTACGTATTTTTAAGCAAGCGTTTATACCTTGATACGATCTGTTTGTAAATCGTGTTACCGTCCACACAACATTTGATGAAATTTGTATTTTTCTTTCAAACAACTTTTGTAAATATCGTGTTAACATTCACATGATGAGGTACCAGAACCTAATTATGGGTTGACAATTGCGATAGTGATTATTGTTTCATATCGTGTAAACCATTACACGATGCAAAACAGTATGTGCGATCGAGCACACGACAATTGCATTAATTATACCCCCCCAATTCCCGAAGAGTCCCTACAATTTCTAAGATTTCAATTAAATTAGGATGACCAATTCGTTAGGAGTCCCCACTATATATGGAAGATTTGACGATTCGTATCCATCGCAACCTGCATATATATATATATATATATATATATATATATATATATATATATATATATATATATATATAAAGTGGCGGGAGCCGCTTACCCAATTGGCGAAGAGCACAAAACGGAGCCTTTGGGATAGTGAAATGGCATCTGATGGTTATTCGTCCCCTTCAGTGGCTCATGCCTAACCATCCCCTGAAAGTGGGCGATTAACTACCAGGCGCTATTTCAATGTGGCGAAGGTTTTGTCACAATTGAAGTGATGGGTTCGTGAATCTACATGGAGAGCGCACGCATACTGATATTCTCGGGGCATGAGATAGAATGCTATTTTATTCGTATTTATAAATTTCCATAAATTTCAGTTTGTTGTATGTAATGAAAGCCCTTTCCAGTTATAGGAAAATATTAATATCAATTACATCTGGTTTTCCCGTTGAAAGATGTTCCTATATAACACGATCTCAATATTGGTCGTACAATCAAACACATGATGGAGCACATCTTCGTGAAAACAAAAACACGATACATAATTATATTGATCAATTATGCGATAACACGACATACACAATTATACATGGAATATTGGTAATAACATGTGGCAGAACCCACGACAATGATAAGACGCTATTGACCCGATTCCCGATGCATTGTATCACCCCACCTATATATATATATATATATATATATATATATAGTAGGGTTAGGGTTTGCAGAACACTCACTCGCGCTCTCTTTGGGAGACTACTGTAGCGGCAACTAGTGATCTGCAAGGAGATCACGCGCCAACTCAATTTGAGGCAGATAATTCCTGAGATTGCTTTTGCGCCTAATGGTGTATCTTCCCCTCTACCAGATAAGGGGCTCACCTTCATCCGGTGGGAGAAGTATGCAACCAGGCGCTATAACAATGTCTCGAATGGTCCATCCCCTAAGGTTGCACACGATTTTGCGTACAAACACACTATCAATGCTAGTCACATATGTCTTAATACGAGATGTGAAGTAAACGATAACATGACCTAATACGAGTAGGCGTGTATGCGATAACATGACCTAGTAGGCGATCGTATCAACTATAATACAATCGGATATATGTGTACTATCGTATCGCGATATTGAATACAAGATATTGATACAAATCATTTAATCGATTATATGCCAACTGAAATTCGTACAGCAAATTAGTGCAAAATAATTGATACAGTAATTAATTACAAAATAATTGGTCACAATCATTAATCACACAATAATTAGTCAAAGCAATTAATTACAAAAAAACTAGCATCTTTTTTACAATTCATCTATATCTGGATCAAATTCCTTTTCAATTCGGGCCCGAAGTATAGCAGCACATATCATCGGCCTGACCAAGCCTGTTATCTCGAGCTATCTAAAATCTGGCTGAATGACACCCCTTGCCAGTTTCGCTATGTAGTACATGACGAACAAACCACAATCTTCATTTGTTTCTTGGTACATGCATTTGTTGATCTTAGTCAGTGGCCACGTCTGTGCCCCCTTAATCTTAAGTGCCTTCTCCATTCCATTGGCAACATGTTTCCTAACACTATCCACCACAGCAAAGTAGTGACTATGATCACCCTTTAGAGGATTGTACCACCTAAATCGCTTCTCCCTGCAGCGGATAGTAAGCAATAGAAAGTGGCCCTTGACGTAAATAGGAATAAAACCGCTCTCCATGTTAACATTTAGGCCTCTCAACAATATGCTCGAGAGTTTGCCCTCCTTCTCTACGGGCCCTTCCCCAGTGCCAACGTTAAAGTAGTGTTGAATAGCAAACTTGTCGAAAAAGCAGTTGGGGTGTGTGCCTGGATTAGGGCTACTGGGTCCGGGGTGGGAGACTTTGGATGTGCCTGATGAATAATGCTTGGGCTAGGGACCAAAGCCAGAGGTAGTTCGTCCCCAGGCTTTTGAGGCTGGTGACTGAATCCAGACTTTGCTAGCTTCTCATCAACATAGATGCTGAAATGCTTCAACTTCTTCACTACCTAAGCTACAACTTTCTTCACTGGCTCCTAACCTTGAGTAGATGGGTCAACTGCGGTGGACCTCGACTTTCTTTGTGCATGAGGTACAATGGGAGGGCTAGGAGAAGCTTTCCGCTTCATTCTAATTTTTACTCGTTTGGGTGCTGCTCCTTCATTCGCTTGCTTGGGTGCTTTTGGTCCCTTCAAGGGTTGTTCTGGAATCCCTAGTTAGTCTGCAAGTCCCTCATGAGGTTGTTCTGGCACATTGCAAACTTGAGCCACAACTTCAAGTGGAAGGTCTGGTTCCTCTACCTCCCGCGGTTGTTCGTCAACATCCCGGGGAAGGTCTGGTTCCTCTAACTCCAACGGTTGTTTGTCAACACCCCAGAGAAGGTCTGGTTCCTCTAACTCCCGCGGTTATTCTTTGACATCCCGGGGTTGTTCCATGAATTCTGCATTTATCTTCGACAAAAATCTAGTTATTAAGGTCTTTTGTAACTTCGGACCAATCTTCTTCTTCGGTTTGGTGGCAGCTTGCAGTTGTCGTTTCTCTGTATTTAAGAAGTAAGTAATCGTGTTAGTAACCACACGATATCCACACAAGTCATCATTTACAAACATGATAAAGATATTATTGTATTCCTAGAAACACGACCGATAGCCAAATCGTGCTCACGATCACACGACCACGCAGAGATGGTTCTCACAACTACAACATCAATAATCATGTGACTGATATCACAATAATCCAACCGTCGTCTTTCTTACTCAACGATATGATCTCTTGTCTTTTATTTACTTAAAATGAATCCCTCTTCCACCGGCTGAGGGACCTATATTGGTTGATCTTCAGTTCTCGGATGAGAGGTTGATGCTTGCTTAACCACCGGCTGAGTGGGTTCAGGCGGCTGTTCTGTATCAACGGCCTCGGGGGTTGCATCTGTTCTATGAGGCTATTTGCCACCTCTAGATCATCCTTAACATGCTGGAGTGCAACTACAACTCGATCGGTGTTCCATCCCCGATCACCGTATAGAACAGCCTTCTCCAAAACAACTTCACATATTCCCGTCATGACATCAACTGGCATGACGAATGATTCAATGATGACATGGCCGGAATGTACATGTGCCAACGTCTCGCTGTGGGGGGCATGGCTGGGTCTCATTGTTCGGAAAGGCTTCGTAACCGCCTTCTTAGCTTTCTAGGTTGCCCTTTGGACATCCGTCAAGTGCGCCTCTTTGGCAATTGGTGTGATGCGCATAATAATTTGTGAGTCTGGCTTCAACCTCATGAAGACATCCTTGTACCACTTCCTCATCCGGTGATGAGCTAGAATCTTCTTCCTTCCCTTTTTGTTGGCCGGGTCAAATTTATCGGCCTTCTCCATATCGCTTAATAGTTGGGTAAATCCGGGCCACCTCTTGCACCTCGGGTTGCAAACCGGACCACTGGGAGCCCATATGGATGTATGCTCATAAAACCATACCTGGCTGTAGACAATATAAAAGAATATAAACATTAGACTAAAATGTTCAATAACTTCACTATAACAAATTTGTCGTGTTATGGATAACACGCTTGAATCCATAGTCATGTTTTCGAGAACACAATATGTCTACGTGCAAGTTAAATGTTGTATGTCCGATAACACGATTGAGAGTGGTATCATGTGACCGATGAGGCGATATTCATCTTTGTGAAACATATCGTGTCATTATAAATACGATATTAGAATTAACATATTATAAAACATATGAGAGTTACCTGGAGCACTAATGAAGCCCCTACGAGAATTCCGGCTGTGGTGGAACGCTCGTTCTGTCTACTCATGATGTTCTGGTGGGCTGCCAATATGCCTCTCAATAGCAAATCATGTATGGTGCCTGCCCAATTGTAGCTCCCCACGACGGACATGTCATCTAAGCAATCACACAGAGCTAGAGATACGGCTCTGTTGCTCTGCATGAATAACACGAGGATACCCATGTTCACGATAGCTAACTGTGCTAAGTCCTCGTCTGAAATATTCCTTGTTTCCGTAGCCACTTCTTTGAACAATTCTTCCAGTCCTGTCTTCTCCGGCAGCTTCCCTTGGAAGAACTTTTTGTAGAATGCCCTCTTGCCTTGGGCAGCCTTCCCCTCGCTACTTTCCAACATTCAACCCCGTGATCATAGCTACTTCATCCACTGTAAGGGGTAGTCTTTTGCCCCTTATGTTGAAGACCTCAAGTGAGTCGTCCCAACAATCAACAATGAATACATCTAATAGTGGCCTGAAGATGATGATGGGCTCGCAATCATATTTTGTGTAGAACCCAGACTCCACTAAAATTGTCTTGCATCCCGGACGTGAATCTACAAGGTCTTATGATAGATGCAGTCTAGCGAGGAAACAATTCATACCTAGACCCGGTCTTCTCTCGTAGATTCTCTTCTTTCTTCTCTTTCGCAACCTTTACAGACTCCGCCATTTGATGTAATACTCTAACTTTACGTCTGAAAAATTGGATGTATATATATATGAGACCCATTTATATGAGCCCGGGCTTATATAAATTTATGTGCTCCCGGGTTCTATGGGCCGCCGGATTTACATCCGGTGGCTCATAATACTCATGGGTTATACTCATTGGTTAAACCCATGAGTATTATGGGCTGCCAGATGTAAATCCGACGGCCCATAGAGCCCGGGCTCACATAGGTTTATATGAGCCCGGGCTCACATAGGTTTATATGAGCCCGGGCTCATATAAACTTTATGTATATATATGTCAATCAAAAATAGGTCGTGACCATAATCAATAGACACATCCGTTCACACTTTTTCTAACTAACTTTTATAGAGACGATAAATATATATATATATATATATATATATATATATATATATATATATATATATATATCGTGTAATCGAACATACGCTAAGTGGCCCTCGCATACATGACATTTTTATGTTTATACATCGTGTTTCCACCAACTTATTGAGCACACAATATATGGCGTATCATCTTTCTGATGCAACGATAGTCTAATTGGATAGCCTATGTCGTGTGTTCGAGTACACGCTAAATCAAAAATCGTGCAAATAAATATCCAAAATGCCTTACCTTACCATGAAACCTCCGTTGTTGTTCTCCGAGCCGGATTGAAGACTCGTTTGGCCGCTGCTTTTCTGGAATCGCCACAAACCCAATCCACACTACAAAGAAGAGCTAGCTTTGCGGCGTACAGTTTCAAAACTGGGCTTACGAGAAACCCTCGTTCAAAAACTTGTTCTTCGCAAACTCAAACTCGTTACAAAACAAAAAATCCCTAATCTTTGATGTTTTGGTCGGATAGGTCTCAAAATCTTCTCACACTCCACTTATGCGGTGCTCAAAGAGGGGAATTTTTTTATCAGAAGTGAGTTTTCAATCGGAACGGAGTTTTTACTCAGAGGAATTGCCGATGTCTGAAGTCGTATACCAATAAATGCGACTTTGTGAGGGTTTAACACGATATAAAACCCTACCTCCGGTCAGGTATATTTTAGTCTAAATTTTAGCTTATATCATATTATTCTTAGGGAATATAAAATATTTCATTCTTTGGCTAGGCAATACGAAAAAAACTCTAAAAAGTAACATAAACTAGTTGATGTAACTCAAATAGGGCAGAGTAAGATGTAACTCAACGCAAATTGAGTACGGATCTGTAATGGTTCACAGTTGAACCAATTCCCAGTTTTGACATTTTGTCTTATGTGTTCCATAAAGCAAGGTAAAGAGCCCTCACCTGGTCCGAATACTTCCTTTTGTAACTCTCAACATGCCTGTAAATATTTCAATCACCAAATAAAACATAACCATGAAGATAATATGAATCCCTACAAAAATATAGGAAGAGATGAAATGAAAAACTATTAGACCAAGATTTGAAGGAAATGCTTCAAAAAAAAATATATAAAAAGAAAACTAACCGCATATAAGATAGAGATTCTCTGTGAGCTTCTGCGTAGCCATGCAGCTATCTGTTCCAATAGTAAGACAGAACAAAAACTATTTACTATAAAAACACATTACATTTAAGTCATAATAGCTCTATTTGGTTTTTGAAAATAAACTAAAATAATAACGGCAGGATAAATTGTTAACCATGTTGACCAAATAGCAAAAAGAAACCTGGAATTACAGCTCTCTTCTTGTTGAGTAAAGGCCATGTAGCCAACGTTCAGGCTGTTAAAATTACAGAAACAGATAAAATATATTCATAAAGAATGTACTTTCTCCAACTAGAACGGGAGATTCAGAACCCTTATGATTATGGGCTAATGACTATCCACCCCTACCAAGACCGCATATCTAGATAACATGGCTTTTCAAATGGCAATTTTGACATAACAACAGAGCAGACCGTATAAATACCACCACAAAGCAAGATCATAGGCCCTCTGTTATGAATCGTCCAGTAATCTTAGTCTATTAGTAGTTTTTTTATTTCTCTATCTAAGCCCATAAGGTTAGGTATTTTATTTAATTTCTAGTATAAGCCCGTAAGGCTAGTTAGGCAAATACGTAAGCCTATTACGGGTTGAGATATATAATAGGCTTAGTGCCTTGATTGGGATTAAGAAAACAGTTAGCCCTAATCTATTTTTCTTTCTCCCCGACGTCCCCTTTCTCTTGCCTTTCGTCTCTTCGCTGGTTCGACTTGAACCAGTGGAAGATCTTCTCCCCCTTCGTCCCTCATTCTCCCAATTTCAAAACCCTGATTTGCAGGGTTTATAACATTGGTATAAGAGAAATGGTCCTACGGTGCGAAAACAACTATGGTGCATATGAAGAGCATGACAGCCAAGGAACAACAAACTCCTGCAAAATTGTCTGCCCAGAGTTCCGATAGCACACCCATCGCACCGGGAGGAGCAGCATCAAATGGAGCGCTACTGCAGGTCTTCACTGAACTTTTGCAAGGATTCCGCCTTCTCATATCAGAACAGCAGTTGTCTTTTGAAAGACTAGCCAGCCAATTGACTTGGGGTCCTTCCAACAGATGCCAGCAGGTCGTGTTATGGGAGGGCGAGACCGCTGCCACCCTCCGCCGCAGTTTGTTGCCTCAGCAAGAGCGACCCAGTCTTCCTCCACTGGCAGGCCAGGGTGCAACCGGTCAGCACAGTCCTGCACCCCACCGTCCACCTCCCCTTGCAGTGGCAGACCTTCTTGTGGATGGGAACGCTCATATATCGTGTTATTCAAAACACAATATGTTAACTTTCGTGCAATCAATAACACTGAAAATAACTATGAACTAATTATTACCTCATTCATTATGCACTCCTTTTTAAGCAAAGAAATATTATCTATATAGAGAAGTGTTGCTATACGCAATTGCTTATGTGGGTTGGCCATAAAGTCCTTGTCTCTTGATCTTCTCCATGTAAGATCTCCATGTAGAACATGTGTTAGAGGTCAATGTAGTTGTGTAGCGCTACTATGACTCCTCCTTGTACTTTTGCTTTTTCTCAGCGTGTTTCTCAATGTCTATTATGCTTTTGATACTATAATAATTCATGTTCAACTGCATCAAGAGTATCTAATATAGTGGCATTGCTGGAAGTAACATTTGAGGGCTTAGTGGCCGGGGTAGGAGACTTTGCAGCAAATTCCTTTAGGGCAGGGATAATGTATATGGCAGGGAAGGCTGCCAATGGAACTTAATGCTCTAGCCTTGCCACCCCCTCCTTCTGTTCCAGCTGAGTTGGCTTTCCAATCTTCTTGGCCAGGAAGTTGTTAATTGCCTTTGGACGAACCAAACCTGACACCTTCTTGGCTGGATCCACCTTTTTAGCCTCCACCTTCGCTGTGTCCTCCTTGGCTCCCTCTCCCTTGGTTGCATGCGCCGGTAGATTAGCCATTGTGTACCTCATCCTCCAAGGTATGGGTGGTATTAGGGATGTGATGGGGCTAACATTTGAAGCTTTTTGTTTCTCTATCTTCAGCTGTATTTGCTTCGGTGGCACCACTTTTGCCTAGGCTTGCACCATTTCCTCCTCCTGGGCTTGCACCACTTCCTTATTAATTTTCATGAGGAATTTGGTGATAACGGTCTGTTCAACCTTAGGACCCTTATTCTTTTTTGGAGAGCCAACTTGGGCTCCATTTTCTATACATAATATATGTAACAAGTCGTATGAGTATATACACAAAAGTCAAATAAAGCATGTTATTGATAGCAAGACTATTCCAAAAGTAGTTTTGAATCTATTACACTGATACAAATAGTCGTGTTATCGATCACATAACTACTACCAAGTCGTTTTTAATATAATATAATATTATATAATTATGTGTTATCGATGACATAATGATCTCAAAGTTGTTTTGAATCAAACACAATAATACAAAAGGCCGTGTTATCGATCACACGCTAACATACCTTTCCAAGTAGGTTGTATCATTGAATAATACAATAATACATACTAAAAATGAAATTATTCAACAAAAGATTTTCTTTGCTCTTCATGAGCAAAATGATGAACAACTTTACATGATTTGGAAGCTCAAGCCTTGACCCTAGATGACTTCTATCCTTCAATTGTTGGTAAAGGGGTTGTTGCATTATGTTTCTCCGATTTAGGAGCTTTGTGCATATGCTCAGTATCTGGATGAGATAATCCTTCATGTGGGGCTGCATTTGTTCGATTAACATTGTGACCACCTCGAGAGCATTTTTAACTCTCTACAGAGCAATTTGCTAACTATGAGTGCTCCAATTCCACTCTTTATACAAAGCGACCTTCTAAAAAATGATGTCAACAATCATAGTTATGACATCCAGTGGCATAACAAAGCTCTTAATGATGTCTTTGCCTGAGTGATAATGTTTTAATGTCTGACCATGACGTGATTCAACATGAACATTTTCCCTATGTATCGTAGATTGTGTGGCCATCTTCTTCGCCATCTAGGCTGCCCTTTGGGCCCTAATCAACTGCACCTCTTTAACAATTAGAGTTATTTGCAAAATTATTTCTGAATCTACCTTCAGCGACACAAGTACCTCAACTTATGATGAGCCAACAACTTCTTCCTTAACTTTTCATCGACTGGGTCAAGTTTAGTGGCCTTCTCCATGTCCATCAGCCACGACAACAAAAAACATTATTAGCGGCACTTTTAAGCATCGCTAATAATAGTAAAAGCGTCGCTAATACCTATTAGCGACACTTAAAGAGTGTCACTAAATATGTCGATAAAAAATGAGTCATTATTTGTCATTAGCGACTCTTATTATTAAGCATCGCTAATTGTTACTATTAGCGACGTATAATACTACGTTGCTAATGCAAAATTATTAGCGACGCTTTTTACTAAGCATCACTAATATTATATTATTAACGACATTTTATTAAGTGTCGCTACTAAAAATGATCTTGAATTTTTTTCTAAAATTTTAAAAAAAATTAAATTAAAATTAATATTAGCGACATTTTTTCCTAAGCGTCACTAATAATATTCTATTAATGACATTTGTTTAAGCGTAGCTATTGTGGATAATTATTTTAAAAAATAAAAATAAATAAAAAATAGCATAAAAAATAATAATAACAACTGTATTAGCGACTCTCTTAAAGAACATATCTAAAAAATATAAAAAAAGACCAAACGGTCCAAACTGGGTCAATAGACCCGGTTTGGAAATGGGTCAGTGTAGACCCGTGGCTCGGGTCGGTGCACTGCACACTCACTCAAGGCACGGGTCAACTAGTAGAAGTCAGTCAACCCACACCCGGTGCGGGTAGGAGCGACCCACAGTCTGCGGGTCGTCTTCTTCAACCTCTCTCTTTCCCAGCGAAACATAGCGGTGGTGAAAAATAGAACGGCGGCAAAAACCAGAACAGTAGCAGAGTTTGGCTCCAAAGACAGTGGCCTGGGCGAGGAGATCAAATTCGACAAAGAGGGCAACGCACTCAGGGCCAGGGACACCCGCGAGGTCGAACCTGACCTCATGGTTCCACTCCGGGTTGGGCCCTCCTCTGTCGTCTTCGAATCGGAAAGGGGTCGGGTTGCTGTTGTTGCCGCTACCCCGCCTTGTCAATGCTAGAACCGGCATAAGGCTGCAAAGGAAAGAGGGGAGCGGCATGGTAGGGGATCTGGAGAAAGAGACGCCAGGGGAAGATGGTGCTCATCGGCAGTGATCAAAGGTTAGAGAGAGGAATTTGGTGGCGAACTATTGACCGTAGGTGATAGAAAAAAAACAGAGACTTGGTGGGGGGGAGACAGAATAGAAAATAGAGGAGAGGAGGATCCATCACCCGGAGAAGATAGCAGCAAGTGTCAGACTTGATGTTGCAGTGGAACCTAGTGCTCTGGGATCCGCCGCCCGGACTTCCAGAGGAGTTCATTGAGAAAGCCGACTTGACGTCGCAATGGGACTCCTAGAGGTGTTCCAGAATTTGTGCTCCTCCCTCTTAATCGAGAGGGATTGATGGCGATGACCTAGGCGGCTGCGGTGGTGGAGAGGTAGACCGCGGTAAAGCTGCCCCGGCCGACGAGCTGCCCTCTCACCCACTCCATGGCTGTGTCGGACCTCTTCCTGTCCTAAGGGACTTCCTTAGCTGCCAGTGATGGACGATGGGAGAGAAAAGTGGAGGAAGGTGAGGGTGTGAGCCGACACTGGTCCAACGCAAGAGATGTTCAAATAAAAAGGCCTAGGACAAAAATCGCTCGGGCATGAAATTTCATCCAAATTTTGTGTGCTGGCAAATTTCTGCCCGCGTGATAACTTTTGTAATGCTTTGCAAGCATTGCAAAACGTAGGTAATTTGCGACATGGATGACACAACGTCACAAATACTTGATATTTCACTAATAACTCGAATTTTATTTTTAAAAAAATAAATATATTAGTAACACTTGGCAATGACCATCGTTAGTGGTATTATTATTGGTGCCAGTTAATGTATTATTAGCAACGCTTAATACAAAGTATCGCTAATAGATTTATTTATCTCTCCCCTTTCTCCATTTACTCTCTCTCCCTGCTTTCCTCACTCTCCCCTTTCTCCTCTTTCTCTCTTCTCATGATCTCTCACTCCCCCTCCCTCTCTCACCTCTCTCTCTCTTTATCCCCTCTCTCCCTCTCTCCCCCCTCTCTCCTCTCTCCCCTCTCTCCTCTCTCCCCTCTCTGTCCTCGCTCTCTTTTTAATCTCTCTCTTCTACGTGCATCACCATGAGCTCCAACTCTAAGAATAAGAGGGGAAAGATTAGTGAAAATTAATTTTATTTTGTTTAAAATTTTTAATTATATATTTTATTTTTAAAATAATAAATAAAAAATAAAATAAATATATTAGTGACGCTTTAATATAAATGTCACTAATACTATACCTATTAGCGATATATATATATAAGCGTCTCTATTACATAGTGTATTAGTGACATATATTTCTATATACATTGCTAAAATATATTTTTATTTATTTTAATTTTTTTTAAATATAATATTTAATAAAAAATCTTTAAAAAATTAAATTAAATTCCTCCTTCTCTATAAACTTTCTCTCTCTCTCCTCACTCTCTCTTTCCTCTTTTCTCTCTCCTTTCTTTCTTATCTCCCTCCTTCCTCTCTATCCTCTCTCTTTCTAATCTATCTCTTTCTTTCTTATTCTATTTATTATATTTACTTTAATTTAATAGAAGAAAGCTTTCTCCCTATTTTTTTTGGATAAAAAATACCAAAAATAGCTTATAAAAAATACAAAAAATATACGCTAAAATTATGAGTCGCGACAAACTGATCCAGATCAGATGTTACAAAACCCAACTCAATGGACCCCTCAAGAAACTTTGGAACAGAATTTAAAAGAGTTCTAACAGAAAATTTTATTTATAAAATGTTTCTAGTCAGCTTTTACGATAAAAAGCTGACTTGATGCTTTGAACTGGTCCAAGCTGACGGCCGACAGATGCGGACTGCCTTATTTGTCGTATTTAAGATTTTTTCCTGGCAAATCTATCGTATAAGGAATAGTAAGACTATGTTGCATCTCATCCATTGACGGTTTTGATTTTTAGAAATATAAACTTAAACCATTACTTCTTCCTTCCTATATAAATAATTATATTTAAAATTAATAATAATTTTTATTAAATAATAAAATCCATATTTAAGATTAAAAAAATTAATCATACACCTTTTTAAGTACCTAAACTACTTAAATTAAATAAAGCTATTAAGTTAGAATAAATTTTTTTTAGTAAATAAAATTATTAATTTAAGCCGGAGAGTATATTTAAATTTACTTAGCAAATGTGAAAAGAAATAAAGAAGAAGGAGAGCCTTTTTCATCTATATGCACCCCAATAGCCCCATAAAACCCCCTCACGAATTTATAAGTAGAACAGGGTACTTATTTGGGTGCATATAAACCATTCTAATCATCTAATGTGCCAGTTATAAATTATGGGTACACCCTGCTACTACTATATGTGAAAGCTGACTATATATGCTAAACTCAAACTACAAAAATCACAATCTTTTATCCCTTAAAATCAGAAAAGCCAAGCACAGGTTGATAAATCTGATAGTGATCGAACATTTACACAGCCAATCCCCTCCCATCTCCTCTCTTTAGATAATTTCTTTGACAAATTCATCAATGCTTATGTCTGAAGTCCCACCTTCATCCAGAGCCTCTCTAGCCAAGTCTTTCCACTTGCAGGCATTCTTCCTCATCTCCTCCCCTCTCTCCCCTTCCATCACCTCCTTGATGCACCTTCCAACTTCTTCCCTGCTCACCAACCCCCTCCCATCAGCCCTAACCCTAACCCCCACTCCCCACACATCCTCCACATACTTTGCGTTAGTAGGCTGGTCTGTCCACTGCGGGAACCCCACCATTGGCACCCCC
Source organism: Saururus chinensis (assembly GCA_035235625.1). Lineage (NCBI taxonomy): Eukaryota > Viridiplantae > Streptophyta > Magnoliopsida > Piperales > Saururaceae > Saururus > Saururus chinensis. The sequence continues at coordinate 60,365,816 of CP141140.1, forward strand.
ATGCACAGGGCCTCCAACGTCGAGTTCCACCCGCAATGAGTCACAAAGCACACCACCGCCGGATGGGCCAGTACTTCCAGCTGAGGTGCCCACCTCACGAACAGCCCCTTCGACGACCTTGCCACCTCCTCGGCGAACTCCGCAGGCAGCTTGCCCTCTTCTGTCTCCCGGACTACCCACAAGAAGTGGTAGCCACTTTCGTGGAGCCCCCAGGCCAGCTCCTCCATCTGCTCCACCTCTAGGACCGCCATACTACCAAATGATAAGTAAACCACTGACTGGCCTGTTCGGGCACTAAGCCACTTCATGCAAGCTTCACCATCCGGCTTCCACAGGCTAAGCTCATACTCCTTGTCGTCTTCCAGCCTCTTGTCTAGATACATGGACGGAATAGTTGGTCCGATTGCCCTTGCCGGAAATAGCCCACCCATCCAATTCAGCTCCTAAACCAACATTAACAGCTAATAAATATAGCTATATACCAAAATATCTCAGTTATATAAATTATTGTAAACCGATTATGCTATTACGAAGCCGCAGTTTACTACTTAACCTCAATTTCCAACTTGTAGAATGTGTTGACGAGGACACAATCTGCTCTCTCGAGATTGGAATATTGGTTCACTACTAGTGACAAGTAGGCCGGGTAAGATCCTGGCACGGAGAGGAATGACGGCAAGTCGGGTACTCCAAGCGGTGGCAACCCTGGAAGAGTGACGGTGGCGCCTGCCGTCGCCGGCCTGGTGTATTTGTCGTGGTACACATGGTAGTAAACTGCATCAATACCGCAGGCTTGGGTGAAGAAGGCAGCTCCATATAGGCCCTTCTCTTTGGCCACATCAAGGGCCCATGGAAGAAATGCGTCGTACACTAGGCAGCAGATGTTGTGGCCCAACTTCTTGTGGTGGTCTATGAGCTCTGATAAGGTCTGGGAGCCGACGGCTCGAAAGGTGTCGAGATAGGCCTCAATGCTCGCCGCTCCGTTGAAGCCCCTTTCGTCGAAACCGTCAGAGATGGTCTCTATTACGATGTGTCCGACCTGGGGGGGCATGGACTTGGCTACGTAGGAGGAGACGGCGAAGGAGGGTTTGAGGCCCTTGTAGGCCAAACGCTTGGCAAGTTGGAGCAAAGGATTTATGTGGCCTTGGGAGGGGTATGGAAGGACAAGGACATGGTTGCCTCCACCACTTTGCATCTCTTCCATGGAGTCTCTCTCTCTCTCTCCCTAACGTCTGAGAAGAGATAGTCTGTGCAGCAAAAAGATGAAAATATTCTATTAAGGCTATCGTCCCAGTCCCAACAATGAGGAGGCTTCGGATCAGAATGAGGCTGATCTCATCCAAATGATTTGACCTGCGTGGTAACCCACCAGTAGGGCTATTAATAGGTAATTATTTACTTGCCTCCACTTGCTCAATTTGAAATTTATGGGCAGATAATTGATAAATAAATAAAGGATAAACTAAGTGGGTAATTTTATCAGCCTATTTATTATATGGGTATGCATAAATTCATACCCGTTACCTATTACCTATTTTAATGTAATATATATTACTCATTATCATAGAGACTCGTATTCAAATATGCTAATAATTTGCCCACTACCTCAGCCTGGCCCAACCCCCCAAAGCAAGTACCCCATAACCCACCTCAAGCCAAAGAAACTGTAAATCCTAATTCGCACTGGATTTTTTTGTGATCGACTAGGATGCTGGCGTAAGGCAGTAGTGTATTGGCACAAGGCTTCTTCTCCATTAGTTTTCTTACAATCCTTCATCTAGTTGCCTCCCTACTCTCTCCTGGTGATTGACCCGGCTGCCTCCTTGCTCTCTCCCGATGATTGATGAGTGATGATAGGCGACATTAGGCTTCCCTTCCAATATTATATGTTTCTATTCATCTGTGCATAACCCATAATATTTATTTTGGCTTGTAATAATATTTTAGAGTTACCAATGAAACTTATTGGTCACGTGCTTTTTTCATTGATTACACCTTGCAATAATATGTCAAAAAGTGTCAATCTTGCTGAGGGTGGCAATAGCAATGTTGTTGATGAATTGAAGTTTTTGTACATTTGATAGACTTTTAACATATATATTTGTCATTATTTTATATTTATTGATTGGTTGGTCGTTTACCCGTTATCCGCCCATTTACCGGATGGGTAAGGGGTAATGTGTAGGAATGTAGAAATGGGTAATAGGTAGGGTATGGGTAAAATTTCTGAAAGCGGGTATGGGTATGGGTAAAGCCTTACCTGTCCCATACCCTACCCATTGACAGCCCTACCCACTAGTGACAATGAGTAACCCTTTTTGTGAGTAACCAATAGGAGTCATTAATACGTGAAATTGACGGTGTGTGGTGCATGCGTACGCTACTTTGCTGTTCCATCATTAACCCCTGACATTAACGTGGACTAACAGAGTTTGGATCAGCAAGCACTCCCACCCCTGAAGCATAAATAAAAGATGTCTAGCTCTTGTATGAGAGTTAAACGTGTTTTCGGAGTAACATATGTGCCATTAATTTTTTAGATTTATTGTTATCACGAAATTTTTTCAGAAATAGATTTCATATAAGGCAAAAATATAAAAAAAGGTTAGGGAATTCAAATTTAGAAAAATAGACTTGCGTGAGGGTTTTAAAAAGATAATTATGCCTTTAGAGACTTTCTAGTTGAATGTGAGCAACTGCATAACTGTAAGTTTTCTCTCGTGTAGTCGATTACACGATATTATTTCTATTATGTAATCAATTACACGATAGTATGTGTGAAGCATACCTTCCAACTAAAAGTGGGTAATTGACAATTGTAAGTTTACTATCGTGTAATCGATTACACAAAAGTATTTCCTATCGTGTAATCAATTACACAATAAGAAATACTAAGTTATATGGTAGGATATATTATTGTATAATCAACTATAAGATAGGAAAGTTATAGTTGCACTTTTACTTGGAAAGTAGGCTTCACACATACTATGTGTAATCGACTACACGAGAGGAAATACTATCATGTAATTGACTACTCGATAAGAAACTTACAATTATATAGTTGCCACTTTCAATTGGAAAGTCTCTAAGGGCATAGTTATCTTTTTAGTCCTCTCTTACATGTACATGAGTCTATTTTTGTAATTCTAAAATTATTTACCTATTTTTGTATTTCGGCTTATTGTCAAGTTTATTATTATAAATTATTTTCAAACATTCCTTATGCTAGGCTCACTATCAGTAAAGATCATATAAAATACTTCCAATAGTCGAGTCATGGCAATCAAGTAGGTGTAACCTTTACAAGGCCGATCTTCCATGCGACACATGTATTAGTGCACAAATATATTTTAAAAAAATGAATTTTTGCAACATATTGATATGAAAATGGATGTGCAGTTCACAGAATCAACGATGGGCAAAGCTTCACTAGCCACTATGATGGTGAAGGTTCACCAGTTGATCTCGACTTATCACAATCATGTTGTCACCACTCAATTCGGATTAGCGACTTTGAGGCCTTCATGCTAATTCTTGTGTTAGTCACAAAACAACCGAGACCACTTGGGAAAACATGTGAGAATCCAGTCATGACCAACTAATTGACAACATAGACTACAATTGGATTCTCACATGTTTTCCCAAGTGGCGTCAGCTGATCAACAACTTAAACCACAATTAGTGTGAGGGCCTTTCAACCAATCTAAAGCCCTCACAACCAGCCCCAATTCTCTATACAAACTTTGTGCTAAACGGGATGGACCCTAGGTCATCCATAACCTTAGGGGATTTCCAAAAGTCCATCCATGCACAATGAGCAAGATGTAGAGGAATACTAATGACAGACAAAAGCCACAGGAGCGAGAGTTCTTTGCTGGAGTATTCTTTTGGCGCTTTTGTCGTTGGGCCAAGGTGACCTTTTCCACGAGCCTAAATTAGGTGAACCTCTTTTCTTCTTCATCTCCCTCCAACACTCTTCTGCATTTTCCAGAATTGTTGAACCGAAAATTGGTGACTATTCCTAACTCCCTTTCGCAACGAGAAGGTTTGAGATGGCAACATACTGTCGTTGTTGTGTTTTTGGTAGATGCTCATAGACCGAAGAATACTTTGACGCAAGTTTGGAAAACAACATCTCCTTTTGAGATGAAATCTCTTGCCCAATGTTTCTTTTTGTTTAAATTTGCTAATAAGAAGGTTGTGAGAAAATTTTGAATTTTGCGTGGACATTTGGAGGACATACTATCATTCTTCATATTTGGCATCCAAGCATGAAGCTGGTAAAATAGATTATCAATAGCCTTCTAGAGCTACCCGTTCAATATATTGAAAAAATTTATGACTCATATGTATTGTAATTGATTAATTTTGATGATGTCGAAACTTCATATATGTTTTTAGTATTAAGAATCTGACTAGATTTAGTTATAATCAAGTTGGATTTTGAATTGATTGGCTTAAAAAATAAGAGCAAACATGTTCTTCTCGATCAAGGTTGAAAAACTAAGAAAAATGTTAAAGGTAAAAGATTTACATACATTGACATACACAATCCACTTACATTAGCTTAGAATGAGTACTAAATTAACTGAATTTGGGAGTATCAGACCAAAGTAGGGTAAATCGATAGATTGCTACAAATTGTATTAGTCTAATCGATCGATCGACACTCAAATAGGGCATTGTAAAATTTAACCAAGAATTTATCGATCGATTGCATAATTAATAGATCAATCTCTTGTAAAGTCATACCCTAATTAGTATAGTGAATGATCAATCATTCTATCAAATGATCGATCGTTGTCTGTGTTACTTACATGGTTTAAGCATCCCATAAGAGAATTCATTCCTAATTGAAATATAACTCTGAAACCAACTTAGTAGACTATATAAGAGCTAGGTAAACATGAAATTGAAGAGTAGAAACCCTAGAAATTCAAAGAGAAAAGGGTAGGAATCCTTGTTTATTGTTTTCTATAGGAGATCATCTTTGAGTTTCAAGTTTATGCTAATAGTGATTTCTTAAGAGACACACAGCCAATAAGAGAGTCATACACACCAAATCAAAGAAGCGTTGTAGCAATTTTTAATAGAGGGTTGTAGAAGATCAAGGCTATAGTCAAAAAATAAGAGGAGATTGTTTGAAGAGGCTAAAATGAGACAAATACAAAGTAAAAAAAAAAAATTTCAAGGCTTGAGGAACTTGAAGGCAAACAATAAAAAAAGTTTACTAGATATCTAAATAAAGGGGTTTTGGGTTATAGTCTCAACAAATGTTGATGGTTTGATTTTGTCTATATAGTGTCTTACTATTTAGTGCATTGATTTAATCAGTGATTGACTATCGTTGTTTTTACCCTTGTTGGGGTTTTCAACGTAAAAATTGTGTGATCTTATGTGTTTTTCATACTTTATAGTTTGATTGATAATAGAATGATCATGAATATGTAGAGAATAAAATTTGTCATTTTTATTCCTTAATTAAAATTCCTGCTCATAGAGTCTAGAGTTTTGATTTTTACTACTTTAAAGTACTAGTTTGAAGAACAATCTAGTAATCCGCTATAGCAATCTAGATGGATCTTAAACTTTAAAGTTTTAGCTAAGGATTTTTGTTTGCAATTTATTTTTCATTCATGTTATCTTTTAAGTTTTGCATGCTAGTATGTGTCTACCTTGCTTAATCTTATTCACTTTTACAAAAATGTGTGTTTTTGTGATTTTGGTAAATTTGTTTGAACTTGTTTACTTGTGTTTGATTGATTCAATATATCTAGTTTTTATTCTTATAGCAATAATGAAGATTTTGATGTTGAAAGTCATTTTCGACAAGCCATTCAATCGAGTAAAAAATATAAGAAGTTAGAGAAAATTGTCAAATTGAATGAGGAAACAATTAAATCAATTTCAATTGTAATATTCAAATTAGCTGAAGATAAGAAAACACTAGAGAAATGGGTTCAAACTTTGAGGAGTGAACTTGAGAAATAAAGGAGAAAATTTAAATATTTAAAAGATAAACTTGTGTCTACTATTAAGAAGTTATTGAGAAAATTAATCTTTTAGATAAGATAAAATTCTTAGAGAATGAAGTTCATGAGAAAGTAAAAATAAATAAAACTTATTATAAGAAGATTGAAGATCTAGAGAGTGAATTAAAGATTCATCAAGAAAAAATAAAATCTTTTACTTTAAGGCAGGATATATAAGTTAGATAAGATTTTGTACATGGGAAATGATTATAGTAATAAAAGATGACTAAGGTTTAATGAGCCATATTGTACTAGTTTTAAGGGTGTCGCTAAGTTTGTTAAAGCTAAAGAACCCACACACACTAGGAAAGCTATTCCACAAGTTGACAATGTGTCAAACCTAAGAATCCTTCTAGTAATCAAAGTCCAAAGTTTAAATATAGAAAGAGACATCACATGAGAGAAAACCATGAGTTTTTCTTAATTAGACAAATTTAAGCTATGAAACACAATATATATCGCCTTACTCAATGTGTCATGAATAAATCAAAAACTAAAGAAAGTTATAGTGGATCATACATTCATACTTGAATAATTTGCCTAAGAAGAAGAAAAAAAAATCAATTCATAAAATAGAAAACCTCAAGTCAAATGTAAATAGATTAAAAAACACATATCAAACTCTACACCAAAGAAGGTTGCTCATGACAATAAGAAAAAAACTTTTCAAAATTGGATTAGAAAAGATGTCTTGTAGAACCTAAGATCCCAAGTTGATAAAAGAGGAAAAACACCTTAGATTACCTTAGGATAGGTTGGTTAAGCAAAGCTAAACAACTAGTTATCTCTAAGTAAAGAGCTTGATTTGGGAAGTGTTTTCAATGCTCCTTGATTGTATAAGCCCAATGTAAGCCACAAATCAGGGAGTGCCAAGTTGCAAGGGAAACCCACCCTAACAAAGATGGTGTAACCGGGATAGCGTTAACTCTGTGTTTCCTCCGTCCACTTACTGTTCTATCTTGTGTGAAAAACTCCCGCCTTCCCACTCCCTACCCATCCCTCCTCTATCACTGGAAGATCTTGTCGGGAAGATCCATCTGTCGTTGAGAGCATCCGGGAAAAAATGCAACTATGATAGATGAGCTAGGGCATCCCGGTGAAGTGAGCTGGGGTTTTCTCCAACGCGCCTTCGCTTCTAGGTAAACCCATCCTCCCCCTCTTTTCTTCTCTTTCCCTCTAACCCACCTCTCTTTTGCTCTGTGTTTTTCAACATTAATCCACTTTGCTCTCATGGCTGTCTCTCACTCTCATGGCCATCTCTCACTCTGGCCTCAGCCCTCATCTCTACTATCTCCTTCTCCCTTCTTATCTCTATCTCCCCCCTCTTCTTGCCTGTCTCCCTCACAGTCATAGGATGTTGTGGGAGATGGTTTGGTGGCGTCGATCATTGAATCCTGCTCCACAATCCTCTAGGCCATGACCTGCCCCCTCCCACTTCTATTTATAAGTTGTTATGAGTTGTTTTTGGATAAAATTTCATATCTAAAATATTTGATTTTGTGATCGGATAAAAAGAAATTTTGTTTGTATATCTTCATGTTGAGGAAATTAATTGTATTCCAACATCTTTTATCTCGGAAGTTTTTTTTTACTAACACTAAACATTTAATGATATTGAAGGTTTTTTATATGTTAGATCAAATATCTACTATGATTCTGCTAAATGTTGATTAGTGTAAATATATAAATTATTTATAAATAAAGACTTAGATAATGCATGACTCAATTATGATTCCATCAAGATTCCAAGTTGACTCGACCTTAGGGGTTGAGGCCGAGTGTTTTTTTTAAAAAACATTGATTTGTAGATACCATAATGGGACAATCACCTTCTCCTACTTTGATCTGGGTGTGTGTTATTTCTTGAGTTGTCTATGAGGCTAATGCCTATATTTGGATATGAAGCTTGCACAAATGGAAGGGTCACATTGCTACAAGCATACTTGTATGGGGGCCATGACTATAATTTGTGACCATGGTACATAGATATCTGAGCATAGTACATAGCAATCTAGCTAACATGGTACATAGTTATTAAGTGTAGTCACCTAACTACGTACCATGCTAAAACTCCTATGCAATTGGAGCCGGTTCAAAAAAATATTTTCCTACTTACTTTTGGGCCATAAAAGAGCAAAGGAAAAAACTACGTGCCTACGAGTCCCGTTAAAGCAATGTTAGATCATGTGTTTCTAATTGTGTTCTAAAAATTGACTCGGCCCAGCCTAAGCTTTCCATGTCAAGTCATTTACCGGTTATATTTGGCTTTACCCAGTTGAATTAGGTTTATGCCACGTTATACCGGATAAACCTAGTCCCGGCCACCGATCCGGGTTGATGGCCGGGACAATTTTAGAACACTGCTTTCTGTTGGGCAACTAGTACGTGTTCAGGGGTGGAAGCCGGCAGATTTCGGGACTCCACAACATCGGACGACTTCCACTCTTGAACACGTACGTGTTCTAGGACACGGGGTTTTCTCATTTTTCCTTTCTATCTCCTGGCTCAAAAGAAATAGCATGCATGGCGAGAGGCACGCAGCCCTGGAAAACAGGGGCACTCCTTCAGTCCACCACATGTCTGTCGGTGCTAATCAGTCTTAGGCAAAAGGACAATAATTAAAGTATTAATATATGCACTATTTTCATGGACGTTTCATGTTCCTTTTTACCAACTATATAGGGTCGAGCACACTGATTCTGCTCAGACCATCCAGTCTTGAGTCATTTTGTTAATTGAAGAATAATGCCGTTTTATAATCACATAATCTCAACTAGAATCATCTTTTGCTCAAAGATATCATTTAAGATCATGTACCATGAAAGCCAGTCGTCTTTTTTCATGAAAGAGAACCCATTATTTAAACTCTCTAAGATAAGAGTTGCTAGCTGTTAATGGCCATGGCTAAGCTGTTAACATGATTAAGTCATATGCTTTGATGCATGTGGGTACTTTTGATTACCTGTTTGTACTTGTATGGGGTCACTCAAGGGCTTCCGGAGAAGTCACTTTCACTATGCACTTAAATCTAATTAATCTCTTAAACTAATCTGCCATGAGGGTGGTTTAAAATGTCTCAAGAATATTTGTTTCAGCCTTTGTTAACTTTTAGAAAGATTGCCTATTTTCCAGATCTAGTGGTGGTATCTTGAAGAGCCTTCACTTCTTTTTTTAACATACTTATATGTGGTAATACGAGCTTGGCAAATTGGCACTGTGAGCCACACCTTTACGCAGCTATTTGTGGCCGACCAAATTAGCGGTCCTGGACAATTAGCATGTGACAACAAACTAAGACATTCAACTATGAACTTACTTTTTATATGACAATTACATTCACGAGCTCAGTTCTTTGCCTCGAGAGTGGCAAGCTAGGTCTCTTTCATGGCCTACTTTGGTTCTTGCTCATCTTCTAGCAATTATGAGTTGATTGAAGATGCTACAAATATTCAAGAATATATGCAAAATATAGTACTAAAACAAGACATAGCTATATTAAAAAAAAAATGGCCTCATGTTGGCCACCTCACATTTACAGGGCTAATATCCCAATTTACCCGATGCCTATAATATCTAAACGCATGGCCATTGTAGGTGCCCGAGGAGATTGAGGGCAAGATAGGATATTCTAACCAGTTGTTCTGCAAGGTCCTAAGGACTTGACACCCCCCTTAACAAAAATAAAATACAAATATGGTATTATAGTAGATTTTTCTTATTTCCTTTAGTATTGGATATTCAATCACTCCACATCAACTAGTTGTTGATACACTAAGTGGCAACTCAAGTAGTCACCTAAACTCTTTTCACTCTTGGCCAGCAGCTCCTTCACAAACTCTTCCATGTTCTTCTCTGTGCTCCCACCCTCTCCATTTGCCTTTCCAATCATCTCCTTCCATTTCCCTGCATTCTTCTTCATCCTCTTCCCCTCCTCCCCTTCCATCACTTGCATGACACATGCCTTCATCTCTTCCCTCCTGATGACCCCCACTTTGTCAGCACTCGCCCTGAGGCCCACCCCCCAGACATCCTCCACATACTTGGCATTGGTGGGCTGGTCTGTCCACTGTGGAACCCCCACCACTGGCACACCCCGGGCCAGGGCCTCCAGGACAGAGTTCCACCCACAGTGTGTGACAAAGCAGCCCAAGGCCGGGTGTGCTAGCACCTCAAGCTGACCACACCAGGGCACCACCAGCCCCTTCTCCCTTGCCTGCTCCACAAACCCCTCCGGCAGCTTCCATGCCTCAGAAGCCCTAACCACCCACAAGAAGTACTTCTTAGTACTCAGTAGGCCCCACGCAAACTCTTCCATCTGCTCCGGTCCCATCTTCACTATACTCCCGAACGACACGTAGGCGACAGACCCCACCGGCTTGTCATCCAGCCACTTGATGTAGTTGGTCCCACTTCTCTTATAGTAATTGAGCCCATAGTCCTTGTCCCCACTTACACACTTGCCCAAATACATGGGTGGGATGGTGGGCCCTATCGTCCTCACTCGCCAATGGTCCTTGAGATAACTGGTAGCCTAATCGATTGAAAACCCAAACAGTAATTAAATCACTGTTTAGCAATTATAATCAAATAATTAAGCTTATCAGCATGGCAAAAATTTCTCGTACTCATAATCAACTAATTATTTATAAACTATGTGTAACGTTCGTTAACATATCATTTATGTGACATATATGCTACTTCTAGTGTAGCACTATCAAAGTACAAATTATGAATTCATCATATCATTCATGTGACATATATACTACTAGTGTATGAAAGTATCAGTTATCATGAATTCAACATGAGTAATTGGAGTTTGGAGGCAGACCTCTTCTTCCAACTCTTCAATAGTATTAATGAGGACACAGTCTGCCTTATCCAAGTTTGAGAACTGTTTGAGCTTAAGTGCCAATACGGGCTGATAAGCTCCCTCCTCTAACAATAGAGACGGAAGGTCTAAGGCTCTCAGTGGCGGAAGCCCGGCCATCTCCACCGCCTCACCAACCGTCGGAACCGCCACCTGCCCTCTATAGACCCGGTAGTAGACTGAGAAGGCTGCAGAGGACTGGGTGGAGAAGGCCACGGCCATGATATTGAACCGCCTGGCCACGTCCAAGGCCCAGTGGAGGGAGGTGTCATAGACGAGGCAGGTGTAGGGGGAGATGGAGTCGCGGCCGCGGCGGAGGAGCTCAGCAAGTGAGCGTGGGCCGACGCTGTCAAGGCGCCGGTGGTAGGCCTCAGCGCTGCCGGCCTCAAGGAAGCCGCCACGGTCGAAGCCATCAGAGATGGTTCGGAGGCGGACGTGGCCGAGGTCCGCGTGCATGTTGGCGGCCAGGAAGACTGTGGTAGCGACGGCCACTTCCACGCAGGGGGCACGGGCAGCGAGGCGCTTGGCGAACTCAAGCATTGGGTTGATATGGCCTTGGACGGGGAAGGGAAGGACCAGTACCTGCGCCGCCGCAGCCTCCTTCTCCTTCGCCACCACCATTCTTTCTTATCTTCTTCTTCTCTTCCTCTGGGCTTGCTACTGCATGCAGCGTGAGGGCGATACTAGCATGCACATGGTATTTATACCCGCGTGACCGCTTCCTTGCCTTTTTTCCGCAGCTGCGCGCGTGTAGCTAAGAATGGAGGAGGAAGGAAGGAAGGATCCATCGTGCTGGGAACATGGGTCCAAGTTCAAACGATGGGCACAAAGCGAATTGAGAAGCAATTTCGATTTCTATAACATTGGGACCACTTGAAGCACACAGGGCAACTATGTAGCTGAAATCTTTATGATACGGAACAGAATAAAATGAGGAGCATCAGAACAGGGAATCCACAAAGTTTAGACCTATTAAAGGGCATAACAAATGGTCCTAAACGTAGCGTTTAGAAAGTTTTTGTATACCCCTTTGCGAACAGCTTCCCCTTTGCATCCCTGTAGTGGTGCTCAACACAGATGGCATACATACAACTGTCATGTGCCCTTTGCAGCATGCACTGCCTTCCTAATTATGGTAGATTTGAACTTTTAAACACATTTGTTAGCCCTTTTTTTATAGATATATTACAATATGGGACATGTAGCTTAATTTAAGGTACACCCAGAAATTATATTTTTTTTATCAGGTAAAAGGGGCAACTATTTTTTTTTTAAATTAATCTAATACCCTCTTAAATCCCAACTGCACTCCCAAAGGTTACACAAGTTCGACCTGATTTTTTTTGTCAATAGAGGTTCTATCTAGGATTAGTGTAATTTACTTAACTTGGTAATGTGGTATTTACTACCAACTAACGTAAGTGTGTAGAGCACTAATAGTCTAATACTTCGTTCGTGACACCTTCTAATTACGAAGTCTTCGTTAACATAGTGAACTTCCGACGGCCAATTTACTGCAAAGTACCCAATTTTATAATGATGGATTTTTCAAAATGTATGTCCATGTGCTTTAAGCAAACTTAATTAAGTGCAAGGGCTCTAAAAGAAGAGACATGCCCGATTGAGCCCCTTGGACATTTAACCAAACGAAATGTCCTCAATTCCAATCTTGCTTTGAAGTGTGCTTGAAATATTAGTATAAGGATAGTAGTATATGCCCCAGCGAATTTCCCAAACAAACTTTTCTTATTGGGTTTTGGTTGGACTAAGCATGTGGGCCTCACACAAAACTCACATGTTATGGCCAACCAAAACCTAAAACCTAGTTGAGAAACTTAATTTGTTAGGCAGATTCGTTAGTTATTAACATTTTCCTTAGTATAACGATACACTTGAAGACTTATACATGCCCCATGTTGGGAAAAGCAAAAGAGATTGCGACGTCCTTAAAGTGATAGATTCATTAAAAAGGAAGTCTACAAAATTTACGCAATTTGGCTTCCTTTTAATGACAAAATGACTATTATGTATGTAAATGGGATTTCATCAACCAAAGACTTGGTATACTCCCTTGGTCCCATACTAAGCATATGGAATATTTGAAATCAAAATGAAAGTAGATACTTACTATCGGATGGAGGGATCGAGTCCTTCCCCTTAGAAGAGCATAAATTGGCACATGGGTGACGACCACAATAGATGTCACCAATAATTATGATCACTAGTTTATTTTTATCTAGTAAAAAGGGGAAGAAAACTCCCTTCAATTAAAGGAATAATAAAACAATGTCACAACCAAACAATAGAGAAAATTACATACTCCACCTTTCAATAAGGAAAGGAAAATCCCTCACAATCTTAGAGAGGTGGGGGATAATTGCCACATACAACTTGACTTGACCTTTACATTGTTTAAATAAACATCTCTTATAGAGTTCATCATTCTGGAAGATTCGATAATTCTTCTCCCTCCAAATAAAATAAACAACACAATTCAAAAAGATTTTAAGAGAATGCCCAAGGAGGGAATAGACTCCCTGAGGAATTTAATATGGTCCAAGACATGAGTAGCTTCATTTTGAGAAATGTCCACTCTTAAAAGCTTAAAAATAATGGACATCAATCATTTAGAATATCCACGTTCAAAGAAAATATGCTTAGTTGTTTATGTTGCAAACTTGCACAAGATACACTTGTTAACTATGTGACGGCCATGAAGCATAAGCCAACATATAAAAGAGTAACGAGGAATGTGATGTTTAAACCATACTACTAAAGTGGTCCAGTTCACAATGGTTTTATAAGCATATCTGGTGGAGTAAATACTTGAGAAGAGTTGAGCTTCCAAATGATTTGTCATCTTCTTGATTAAGAGTGGAACAGTGAGAACTGATAGCTTGAAGAAGATGATCACACCTAATATTTATCTTATAATCTCATTTCCAACAATCATTTATGAGGCAATCCAAAATAGACTCTATAAGGTGACTCTCCATTTGGTGAATCAGACACTGACTATAATTATGTAAAAGAGTAAAATTGCCAACCTGAGGATCCAACCAAAAAAGGGTATTTTTCCCATTGTTAATTTTATAAGAGACCAAGTCAATCATTATACTACGAGTGGATAGAATGTTCCACGAAGAAGAAATAGCAGAAGGTATATCACAATGCCAAATAGATGAATTCTAGATATAAAAACCATGAATCAATTTAACCCATAAAGATATTTTTTTGTAAGAATTTTCTAAAAAAGTTTATACCAACCTGACACCAATCTTTAGCAGATTTTATACCCAAACCACTTTTTTCTTTTGGAAGACATAACCTTTTCCAACTCAATGGATGAAATTTCAGACTATCATTAGAACCACTATATAAGAAATTAGCCATAAAACTTTCCAATTTCTAAATAATACTAGCAGAAAGCATAAAGTGGAGAGTCCAATAGATATGCTTACTTGAGAGAACTAATTTGATTATCTCTAGTCTTCCAACAAAAGAGAGAAATCTATTTTTTCAACCTGCTAAAGAAGAATGGAACTGATCAATGATATGGGCACACATAGAAGCTTGTAATCTTCCAAAAAAAAGGAGAAGGACAAGATATCTAATGGGTAGATTTCCTTCTCTGAAATTAAATAATTGAAGAAAAGAAATCTTCTAAGTGCAGATTGCAAAAAAAAATTGTAGCTTTTATTTTCATTAAAAGTTGCATTTGTCATAAGACCACTAATAGGTTAATAGCCTCCTTCAAACCCAAAGCAGAGGGAAAGAAGATTGAGAGAATAACAAAATGTCATCTACAAAAAGCAAGTGGGAAACACCAACAACATTCCTTTAGAAAGGAATAGATATCTTGCCGTCATTATTAAATTCACATAGAATATCAGAAAAGGATTACACAACCAGAACAAATAAAAAAGGAGATAGGGGGTAGCCTTAGCGCAATCCGCCGTAACTAGGAAAAAACCATAATTGCTACTATTGATGAGCACATTGAAAGAGGCAGTGAAAATATATTTTGTAATTCAAGAAATCCAAATGCCTGGACATTCTATATCAAAAAGAGCTTTTAGAATAAAGTCCTATCTAACAATATCATAGGCCATTTTTAAATTCGCCTTGATGCAAAATTCCTTAGCACTTCTACTTTGATAACTATGAAGCAACTCATGAGCTAGAAGAATATTATCAGAAATAGACCTTCCCTTTAAAAAGTTGCCTGATTGACACTGATAATGGATGGAAAGACATAAGAAAACATGTTAACCATGATATTTATATTGACTTTATTCAAAAAATTACAAAGAGATCTAGGTTTAAATTTATCAAAAGAGTTAACTCCTTTTTCCTTTGGAATGAGAGTAAAGAAAGTGTTGTTTAATCATTTTGTCAATCTTCCAAAGGAGAAAAAATGCATAACTGCATTGCAGAAATCATCTCCAAGAATATCCTAATATCTTACAAAGAATTCCTTGGGGAAGCCATCTGGGCTAGGGGCTTTGTTAGAAGGCGAGGAGATGATAGTCTAATAAATCTCATCTAAAGATACCAGGTTGATGACTGAGTTGGCCTGGTCTTTAGTAAGGCTAGATTTGATATAGTAAATCATAGGAGTAGAAGATGAAGGAGTGAACAATTGCTTAAAGAAAGAAGAAGCTTCCTTCCCAATAGCATCAACATTAACCAACTTTTCACCCACAACATTTTCACTAGAATGAATAGAATTAGAAGACATATTCCTAGAGGTAATTTGTTACAACGATCTCCTTCAAGTAACCATTTAACTTTGATTTTTGTCTGTAAAGAGATTCTTCTCTCTCAAGCTCTTGGTTATAAGTGGTTAGGGCTTTAGCTTCTTCCAAAACAAAAGTATCATTAAAAAGATCATTTTTAATCAAAAGTTGCCAACACTGAAGGGAAACCTTAACTTCATCAACTCAACTCTGAATATTCCGAAACACGTCTTTGTTCCATTTTTTATTGCTTGTTTAAGAATCTTCAATTTATGAATCATAATAAACAAAGCATTACCTGTGATATCATTGTTCCAAGTAGTATGGACAACATCCCTAAAACCCTATGAACTCATCCAGCAATTGAAAATTTTGAAAGGCTCCCCCCCCCCCAAGAAAAAAAGGATTAATATCAATCATTAAATGATAATATCCAAAACATCAGGAAGGAGACATAGGGCTGCCAGACTAGGGAACTTATTAATCCAACCAATGTTGCAAAATACTCTAACTATTTTAAAAATAGTTCTTCTGTTGCCCATACTTCTATTAGTCCAAATGAAAGAAAAATCAAGATGCAATTCAAGTAAACTAGCATTATGAATGCTATTATTAACTTCAACACTAAGAAGGGACAATATTACCTTCAATTTTTCCCCTAGATGGAAAACCGAATTGAAATCACTAAACAAAAGCCAAGAAGAAGAAGAAATACTAAACTTTTGCCCTATCAAATGCCAAAATTCCCAAAGATCAAATGAGAGATTCTCTACATAAACAAATGTGCATTCAAAAAAAAATTATCTGATAGTCTATTGATGGGCAATGAATAAATTGATATCCTTCCTCGACTTTCCTTATAGAATATAATGAAGAATTTCATCCAACCAAGATTCTCCCTGAATTAGAAGACATAATTATCCAAAAAAGACCACGTAAAATTTATAGAAATTAACTTGAATCCTCTTAGCTATCACTTCTTTAACTCAGGTCTTATTGAGACCCAGGATACCCACGGAGTTTTTATAAATAGAGTGAACTGAGGCTACTTTATTTAAATTATTTAACCCCTAGGTATTCCAAGTCACTATACTCATCAAAATGATTAAGAGGATTGGCATATTCTAAGGCCAGATCTAAGTTTCCTGTTAGAGACAAGATACTATTTCCTACTTTTTTCTTTTTTTCCTTGCATTTTTGCTATTAACTTAAATAAAATCCTCTTGGGGCAAAGAAGTAGATATATGAGAATCACTTGTATTCTCTTTTAAAGGGGATAAATAATCATTAGCAGATGGAGAAGAATAAGTGGAGTCAATAGCAATAATATGATTAGTGTGTATCATAATAGTAGATAAGTCCACATATAATTCACCTTTAAGAATAGGATTCAAAGCAGTATTTTGATCAAAGTGAAGATTGCCATACTCAACCATCTGATTGGCAGTCTAGATAGAAGGATTAATAATAAAACTGGCTTTCATTTGATCTTATCCTCAATGCTTCAACCTAAGAATCATTAGACTAAATAACAAGACATAAAACATCATTCCTCAATTGCAGATTACCTTCATGGCGAACTTGGAAATTCTGATTTATAACTATATGAGACATAACACCTATATGTAATTCATCTTGAACCATAACTCTTTGATTAGATGTGACTAGTGCTGGCTGAGAAAGAATAATAACAGGCTAAGGAGTATCACATTGAGGAATTGTCAAAAGTAAAGCAGGATTGGTGTCCCTTGGAACCTAGATCTGGGATGTGATGCAAGCATCACTAGTATGATCAAAACATTGGCAACGACTACAGATTGGTTGTTTCCACTCATAAGTAATTTCTAGAAATATATTGAACCATCTTTTTGAAAATATAAACTTGATCTCTAAGGCTACAATCTGCATCAATCTCCACACATAAATGAGCAAAGGAGATTTGTTGACAATTTTTAGTTAATTGGTGTAACACATCGACCCGGAAAACCCAACTTGGACCGGGGGTTAGATCGGAAAACAAAATCGGAGTGTATAAAATAAGCGAAAAAATTAAAAACTGACTAATCAAAAGCTGTAGACTCTAAGTGCAATAGTCATAACATTCTTCTATACACTACGGAGTTATAGTGAACTGTTGCACGTAGATCAAAATAAACCTAATTTTATAACTAATTTGGATCAGGCTAACGTTATTTAATCGTTGGTTGCCTACGTACATATTGGATACCATCTCTGACGTTATTCCAATACGATCGGATCCGAATGTAGTTCTTCCTAATGGCTAATACATGCATCAAGCATCACAAAATCATATACGTTACAATACATATATCTTTATATCCGAATAATTATTCGAAATCGGACGAAAATCTTATAAATCATCGGAGTCAAATAGAAGTTAATAAATTAGTAAAATACACATCTCACATAAGTGAGCAGAACACTAATAAAAACACACGTCTCACTCTATCCTAGAGCGGCGCAGAACACACTACAGAGCATGTTGGATCATATCTGATTTCGTCTGACCAGACTGATCTAGGGCTGCATCTCGGGTAGGGTGGGGTCGGGTATTGAAGTACCCGACCCTACCCGAGATAGAACCCGAGGTTATAGTACCCGCCCCTACCCGAGATACAACCCGAAATACTAAAACCCGACCCAACCCGAGATACAACCCGAACCCGACCCGAAAACCCGAATTAAAACCCGAAATACATTAAATGCCTGATAATTTCAATCAAAACAAAAATACCTGTACGTTGATTTTTCAAAGTGAGAATAAACACTAAAATATGATATAATCAAGTATAACTCTTCAACAAAAATAAGTATTTACACTTGAAATCTTACTTTGACATCTAAATATAAAAAAACTCTTACTACTAAACCTGGAATGAAACAATCAAATAAATTCAGCCTGCATAAATCTCTTACTATAAAACCTGGAATGAAACAATATACAACCTGCATATACCCAAACTCTTACTATTAAACCTGGAATGAAAAAATCAAATATAGTTACACATACACAAAATCCACTCTGTAATAGCAAAATTTCACCTTCAACTTGCATATACCCATATTAAACCTAGAATGAAACAATCAAATAGCTGCATATACCCAAAATTCACACTCAATATACAACCTGCATATACCCAAACTCTTACTATTAAACCTAGAATGAAAAAATCAAATATAGTTACACATACAGAAAATCCACTCTGTAATAGCAAAATTTCACCTTCAACTTGCATATACCCATATTAAACCTAGAATGAAATAATCAAATAGCTGCATATACCCAAAATTCACACTACAATAGTAAAATTTCACCTGCTTTATAAAAAAATAAGAAGAAACTCCAACATCTTCAAATCTAATCACTCAAATATGATGTCAATTAAATACCTAAACCCACAAGCAAGAACTCAATAACAATAGTTTCTAGCCAATTTAACAGTACTTCAATCACAAGTATAGAAAACATAAGTTCTGGCCATTAACTAAAAAACAACCATACCCAAATGTTACTAACTACAATAAACAATTTAGTTCTTCTCCAAATACAATACTACCACCGAAAGACATTCAGCCAAAACATTCCTCCCACCAAACACATTCAAAGCCTCCAAAATAATCCTCCCACCAAACACATTTAGCCTCCAAAACAATCATTCTACGGCCCACCAAACACATTTAGCCTTCAATATAATCTTCCCACCAAACATTAGACAACCTCCAAAACAGTCCTGCACCAAAATAAACAATCAATTAGCACTTCACAAAGTAAGTCTAAACACAAAAACAACTTATGTTTTAATAAACTAGCATAGCACCTCTCCATCAAAGCATCAATGGGTTACCCAACCAACCATTTAAGTATCCTCTTGAATCCCTGATTCACCTATAAATAAAAATTAAAGAACACATTAGAAAGTGAAACTAAAACGATTAATTTAAAAGTAAATAATTTGGTTTACCATCTTCAATTATAGCTATGTCATTTTCAGCTTCCTCTTGATCTCGTAATTGTATCGAGTCTTGTAAACACACCAGTGCCTGAACCACTTCGGGACTTAATGAGCTCCTATATTGATCAAGAATCCTTCCTCTTGTGCTAAAAGTGGATTCCGAAGCGACTGTGGACACTGGAATAGCTAAGATATCACGAGCAATGCAAGCTAATATAGGATACTTCTCATTATTCCTTTTCCACCACTCTAATATATCAAATTTCTCAGTATGAGGGTGAAGTGATTCTTCCAAATATAGCTCAAATTCAGACTTGGTATTCACAATCTTTTGTTCCATGCTCATCCTATAATATGCTTTTTGAAGAGAAACTAACTTTTTTTCAGAACTAGAAGAACGCCCACTAATATCATTTGAACTACCACTTGAAGAACCTTCACAACACATCTTTACATTATCTCTAATATTGTACTCATTATAAAGATCAATTACCTCCTTATGAATATTAGAGACATAGATTTCAGCTTCTTCTTCTGAACAAAACTGAGCATATGTGAAACGAAGATAATTCAATTTGTACCTCGGGTCCAATATAACAGCAATAGGGAATAGCACATTCAAATCTTTCCAATACTTGTCAAATTTTCCTTGCATTTTCAATGCCATAATAGATACCAATGTATCATCATCTTCAGCCATTATTTTTAGATGTGCCCGAATTCCTAAAACCTCATGGACAAGAAGATGAGCAGTAAGATAAAGTGAGCCAGATAAAATCTTTGTGGAATCATAAAAAATCTCTAAGAATTTACTCATCATTTCAACACGCCTCCAATCACTATAAGAAGGCGCTAACCTTGCATATATTGGATCTCGGGCCTTAAGGCGAAAAAATGCATTCTCAAAGTGTAAGGCTGAATCTAACATAAGGTATGTAGAATTCCACCTTGTGGAAACATCCAAAGACAACCCTCTCTTAGTCAAAATCCGCTCCGATAAAATACATTCTTCAAAAAGTTACTTTCGAGACTGTGAAGCTCGAACATACTTAACATTTTCCCTAATGACACCAATTGACTCGCTAATTTCTTCTAAACCATCACGTACAATAAGATTTAAAACATGGCATGCACATCTCACATGAAAAGAAGATCCATTTCTTAATAATATGCCCTTTCTACCAAAAAGCTCAATCAAATTTCTAACAGCAGAGTCATTACTAGAAGCATTATCCAAAGTAATTGTACACAATTTGTCCACTTTCCAATCAATCAAACACAATTCAATAACATTAGCAATAACTTCTCCCGTATGTGGACTTGGAACAACACAGAAATTCAAAATCTTTTTATGCAACTTCCAATCTTGGTCAATAAAATGTCCAGTCAAAGATAAATAACCCAAAGTCTGATTAGAAGTCCACATATCAGCAGCTAGACAAACTCTTTTATATGAAGCTCCAATCATTCCTTTGAGTTTCTTTTTTTCTTCCTTATACATGTTCACCACATCTTTGCTCACCCTATTTCGAGACATAGGCTTAAACCTAGGCTGGATAATTGATAAAAAATGTCTAAATGCAGCCTTGTCAACTATATTAAATGGAAGCTCTAATCTAACAATCATAGTTGATAATTCCTTTCGAACACGCTCAAGATCAAAATTCCATGGGATCAAACCAGCTCCAAACTCATCATCTTCTCCCATTTTAGATTTGTCAGAGACCAACAACTGTTGGCTCTTGTCCCTCCTCTTAAAAGGGATACAATAATTCTCTAAATGTTTCTTTAAAGAGCTAGTTCCATTATTAGATGGACAACTAAGAGAAGACTTACAATAGTTGCAAGAAGCCCTAAGTCCTTTCATGTCCCTAGTAAAATGTATCCAAACATTAGATTTCAAAGGATACTTCCTTTTCTTACCAGCCAAGGGAATGTCATTCTCATTGTCACCCACAATTGGCGTGCTCTCAGTGTCAACAGGTGTATCGGGTGTATTGGCAGCAGATGCATTACTTTCCATCACCTAAAAGCAAATAACAAAGTGCCCATTAATAAAAATTCTAGTTTGAGCAAATAAATATACATTATAATTAATTATATATGATTTGATATAAGATGTAAATTAAAAGCGAAAGTACCTGAATGTCTTCATCTTGTGAGGCCATATTCCTTCAAATTAGTTGTCCCCGACTCACAATGCTAAATTTTCACTACAAAGAGTGCATAAAATTGGATCAGAAGAAAGCATCATATTAGATATTTCACAAACTATTTCAAATCAGTTAATTAATCAATCTTAATTAATTTGTTTAAAATATATACCTGTAGGTAAAGAATGACCATTGAAAAGAAAAAAATAACATGTATCATATGCCAAAAGGTAGCAATTAAGAAGAGAAAATTTCTTTTCTGCCATTCTTTTAGAAGATACACAAGTTCAGTAAAGCAGAAGATTCAATGGGGTTTTTTTATTTCGTTAACCAAAATAAACATATACAAAATTCCAAAAGATAAAAACAAGAGAAGATTCCTCCTGGGTCATCCTTCAGAAAATAACTTAAAATAAGTAGAGCAGAAAATTTAACGAGCTTTTGGAAATACCAAAAACACAATAAGGTAATAGAGTTCTTATAAAGAATACATTCAGGCAGGTCGACTGGAAATCCCTGCATCGGCCAGAAGGCAGGAGTGTAAACAACCCTTTTTTCTCTTTTCAAACACCAAATATGCATGTATGAACATCCAAATAGGCAATTTAGATTTTGATGATTAGAGGATGGTGCCATGGGTATTTGTTGGAAATTTCAGATGAAAAGCATAACTTGCAAACAGAAGAAGAAAATTGATCTCTGCTGTGTGAAATTTTCACAGCCACTAGATGCTTGTTACCAATAACCAGTTGCATAGATGCATATTAGAAACTCTGTCTACTTGTGCAAATATCAATTTATTGAGATAAACATGACAAAAACTTGCTGAGAATTGAATCAATTTACCATGATCCTTGTTAGAATAGATATTTTTTGGCTCTGACCTTTCAAGCAAAATGAACCCAAAGATCAAATGAACCCCCAAAAATACTAATCAGTGAAGGTCATAAAAATCAATGTGTACATTAAAAAGATGAGATTTTGAAATAGCAGTAAAAATATTCAAAAAATCAAACTTAGAGATGAGAATGTACATTTTAACAAAATGTATCAAATATCCCAAACAAAGAGAAGTAAAAAACTGAAACCGAAGAAGAACTTATGCAACTAATAAGTAATTTTCTGAAACCAAATCCAAAATCATATGTCACAGGGACCTGGATCACTCTTTCTCAACTAGAATAGACTCAACCAGCGCAACTAGTATGGCTAGGCAAAACTGCAGATACAACACAAGATAACAGACAATAGATGACATTTTCTCAGTAAGTGGCCCAATAATTAATAAGTGACCCGATCCTTTGCTCATAATCAAAACCCATAAATGATTAATCAGTCAATAGTGCAATAATCCTAAATAGCAACAGATGACATATTATAAAGAATACATTCAAAGGTAATAGAGTTCTTATAAAGAATACATTCAAAGGTGATAAAGCTGCACTACATTTAAAACAAGAAAGTTGTCATCAATCAGAACTTCAGGTCATGTTAAATATTTTATTTTAGAAGCTAGATTGCTATGCCAGAACTTAAGGATTCCTTAACACCATAAGAGATAAGAATTGGTATGAATTACGAATTTACTTTAATCCCTGAGGCCCTGCCAACCAGTATTGCTAAAAATGTAGTGCAGCTTAATTATTTACTGCTTTCTCTTAGTACCAACCAGTATTGCTAAAAAGCTACGACCTTAATTATTTACTGCTTTCTCTTTTACAACGTAGACAAGCATACAACTACTAATCCTTACTTAATTCTGGAAGAGTCATTTTAACATCATTTATGAGAAATCTAAGGACGAAAAACAGTTCCATCCCATTTTAAAAACTAAACAAGCCATGCAAACTATCAAACAATGGCTGATAAAAACTCGAGCCACCTGCTATCATTCTTCAAACAGATAAAGAAGAAGAAAGAAATACAAGAAAGTGGGATTCTTGGAGAAATTAAATTCAACGACCTAAGATAAAAAACTGAAACGTAATTGTAACAATTAATAAAGACTTGAGAAAGATATACACCAACCTTGTTCACTTGGGGGCAAGCAACGCTGCAATTGATTTGGGTGACGAAGAGGGTGAGGAAAGGGAGGTTTTTTTTTTGGTACGTAGTAGACAGGGATGACACAAAGGGGGACTCGGGAGGTTGGCCGGTGAAATTAGAATAAGGACTGGGGAGGCCAGCAAGCAACTGATGAGGAAGCCGGCCAACGAAGACGACTCGAGGAAGAAGATGGAGGCCGGCCGGCGACCGGAGTCTGGTAGGCCGTAGACGTGGAGGAAGTAGATGGAGGCCGGAATGCCACAGATGAGGATGAAGGGGGGAGTCCGACAACTGCAAACGACTGAGACGACGATGACAAAGGGGGATGCCGACAACCTGTAGACCGGGGGATGAAGGGCGACCGGGGGAGGCCGGCAAGGGTGGAATGTTGCCACTGTGCCTCTGTAGATCGAATGGGAGAAAGCTGAAGGATTTAGGGTTTGGCCCGTTTAGGTAAGGAATTTAAGCATCCGGGTCGGGTCGGGTCGGGTTTCGGGTTTTTTTTGTGTTAAACCCGACCCTACCCGAAATTCATACGGGTTTTTTTTGTTTTAAACCCGACTCGACCCGAGTAAGTACCCGACCCGACCCGAACCCGGTTAATTTCGGGTCGGGTTCACCCGGTTTGGGTCGGGTTCGGGTTTTTTGTGCAGCCCTAGACTGATCATATCATACCAGAGTATGTCAAATCACAATAGAGCAGTTTAGAGTAATTCGGATCACAACGGAATACATCAAAGTAGATTAAATAGGAACACATCGGCAAATATCAGATCAGCAAATTATATATATCTTAATTAGTATGTTACTAATTAAGATGTACATTCATATAAATTATATTAAAGTAAAAGGTCAGAAAAGCGTACTCCCCTGCGGTTCCGGAAGTGGTGACATTTGGAGTTACTCATTTCCTCATGGTGTCTCCCCTTTCAGATCCAGAAATGACGGGCAGAACCTTCTCTAACTCCAGAATACTTTGCTCTTTTCGTATGTGTAGGCTATGCATAGAACCTCCCCTTAACTCGGAATAACATGTCCATAGGCGGCGGACAGAACCTCCCCTTACCCGGAGATATTTTACCCTTGTCGCGCCTGTAGGCGATGGACAGAACCTCCCCTTACCCGGAGATATTTTACCTTTGCCGTGTCAGTAGGCGGTGAATAGAACCTCCCCTTACCCGGAGACATTTTACCTTGTTTGCGCCCGTAGGCAGCGGACAGAACCTCCCCTTACCCCGAGATGTTTCCCCTAAATAGGATTTCTAACTCAATGAATAGACACTTCCATTGCATAGATCCCCCTCGAATTAGCTAAGAATGCCTCTTAAACAACTCGAATTGAACTTAAAATTAGTGAGAAACGAAGAACCGAAGATGAGAAAACGTGGGAGAGTTTCCCCTCACCCAGAGATACTTTACCTTTTCTGCTCCCGTAGGTAGTGGACAGAACCTCCCCTTTTCCTAGTACATTTTCCTTATACAACATTGCTAACTTGAAGAATGGACGCTTCCATTGCGTAGAACACCCTCGAATTAGTTAAGAACGCTTTTTGAACATAATAAAACGGACGTAGAATGACTCCCGAAACTCCTCCGAAAGAATGAACGGAATGACTATTTATAAGGAAATAACATGCGAGCGTACAGAGGAAGACGGGATATCACGCATGTGCTCGCACCACATGGCACACACTAAATGGACCAAAAATATGGTCAGTGCACATAACGCGCGCGTCACCGCGCTGTGCACAGTGCGTTCACTTGCCAAGCGTCCCGCACGTGTCATGCGGTCAGCCACGCGATTGCGCGGGACTCACATCGCACAAACGGTCGCGATCGTGCGATGCGATGGCTCAGCTCCGGCTTTGACTCGGCTCAGCTCGGCTTAGCTGGCTGACGTTAGCTATTTCGTCATTTCTTGAATATTTTATTATTATTTCAATCAAATACAATTCTAATTTCAAAACGTAATAACTTTTTATCCCGAAGTCGAAATTGCATTATCTTGGTATCGATGGACTCGTATCGATGAGCCCTTCAAAACTAGACCTCACATGGGTAGGTTATCTTGTACTTTTAAAGTGGGTTCCGCCCATGTGGCACACTTTTCGAGGTTATAACTTCCATTCCTGACCTCTGTTTTGAGTGTTCTTTGATTCGTTGTACTCGTTACTTTAAGCTCTAACCAAATACGAGAATTTTATCTTTCAAAATTATTTTAAATTTAACTAAAATTATATAATTACCCCTAACCTTCTTGGTTAAGCATAATCGGAACACAAGGTGTCATAATTGGTCCATGTACAATGGGATTTCAATTGAACTAGCAATGCGACCAAGATTCTCAGCAGCTAATTACTTTAGAGGAAGATTAGGAAGACTGATCCACAATGGGATCAAACTCAGCAAGTCTTTAAATAGTTTTGTGTAATTTGTTGTCCATTTTTTTAAAATTAGAGGTTGTCCCACTATAGACCAAATTGACCCAATTACTTTGGCACAATCTTCTTCATTGTCAAACTTAAATAAAAATAGTCATCCGATAAAGAAATGATATCAAAATGCTTACTTGTTTTCCACATTCTTTCAACGGACGCCTTGAAACCTATATAAAAAGGTCTTCATCCCAAACATAGCCAATCAACATATGCTTTCACTGTTGCTTCAACTTCATCTTCATCTATAGTAATTTCAAGGGAGTTGCGAGCATCGTGATACTTGGGCAAAACCGAATCTATTCTTGTGGAGAATTCTAGGAAGAGGTTATTCCATGAAGGCATGCATAGAGTTCTAGCACCTGCCATGTGAGAAGAGGCATGATGGATTAGGAAGAAGGTATGAAGGGGGGAGGAAAAGGGTGGGGGAAGGGCTAAGACGGATGGTAGCAACCCAAGGAGGGCACCAGCAGCTATGATCATTAGGTTAGAACCTAATCGCCCAGAATAGCCCAAAAACTTTCATGTTTTGTAGTCCTCGAGTCCCCCATTCAATCACCGTCCATTGAATGCAATTCGCTGGTGCAAAAACTACTGGTGCAATACGGAAGGGCCATCAATGCAAAAAACCACTCCTCACTTATGCAAGCCAGCTGCTAGCAATAGGAAGGAAGAAGCCTTCTTCTATCCATCAAATTAGCTATGTTCACCTTATCTGCAATCCACATGAGGCCCTAAACTGTTCCACTCAGACTCCACAAATAAAGCAGAGAGAGGAAACCAACAGTGGTGGTGCCGACTGACCGACCGAAAGATGGCTAGCGGCCACCCAAAGGGAGGGAGGCGGCGTAGTTAGGGTGAAACCAGATCACTCTCCCAAGTCTCCTCCTGCAAAGTTGGAACCAGTTTAATTATGAACCCCAGTTAAAAGAGTGATCTTTACCCATGCTTCATATTATGCACAATTGCCTATGTAAATTATTGGTTGTCTTCATTTTAGTGGAAATTAGTGGAGGTTCATTAAATTGATCAAACAAGTAAAATATGCAGCATCTACAAGTTAACCAATTCTAAAAGCTCAAGTGGACCTAACTATGTATACAATACTCTCCTGTATTAAATAAACTATGTGGTAACATGGATTCAATGTCATAATAATGACTTTTCCTTTCAAGCAAATTGCAGACTTAAAACCAACAATTTGATGCATCCTTTGAAAATGAAAAAAATAAGTACTTAGGGGATAGGTATGTAGCAAAGATGAAATGGTATAGGCCTCACTTTCAGGGCCAATAAGGAAAGAGGGCAAGACACCCTAATTGCCCTGAAAAGTGAGCACTGTGGCTTATTTACTTTTGGCATCCACTTGCCTCTCCCCTGTATAAGATAACTCTTCGAAAATGCTATGTACAATATGCCCCAACAATGCTCACCACACGCACGCCAAAATGAAGGCTTAGGATTCCTGTGTAGGTTATGTCAAGCATGTGTGGGCATGAGCGCAAGTAGCATCACATACTTATTACTTATTTTATAATGACCACTACTTAATAATGATCTTTGTCAGACTTATATGTTTGTGCAATAGGTAAAATTATTAATTTTAATTTATTTTAAAAAACTAAATAGAGCAATTAATATGGAACAGAGGGAGTATTATTTAGTAGTAAATTACATATTCTTAAAATATGTACCTAATGCATGTAAATGCTCAATAGGATCTAACTACTTCCACTAGAAAATATGCCGTAGACATCTATGTATTTTAGGTCATGGCGTTTCTCATTTGCCTTTATGATTTACTTCATTTCACTCCTCAAACCAATAAACACACTAGGAGGGGTTACCAAGAAGGACTTATAATAAGAAACTTACTAGCCAAAACTACAATTCACTATCAGACCATGATCTGACGGCATAGGAGCCAGAGCTGTGCTCATTGTAACTCTTGTTATCGACCCCTTTTTATATAATAATAAGAATTATATACTCCTTTCGTCTTATAATAGTTATATTTAAAAAAATAGTAATTATTAAATAGTGAACTTCACATATAAGAGAAGGGAAAATAAGCTTAATACTTTTTTTAGGTACCAAATCACTTAAATTGAATAAAATAAAACTATTATTATAAAAAAAAAAAATTACTAAATAGAAATATTAAAATAGGATAGAGGGAGTAGTATTTTCCTTGTCACATGGCTAGTCTATTTATTTTACTGACCTATAGGCTAATCATTTTATAGAGTAATAATTTTTTGAAGCTTCACCAGCAACTATGTTGGTGATACCTCACTGTTATCCATCATCCGGGGTCGACGGTGCACACACTAAGTGCAACACAAAATCACAATTGTGTGAAGATAGTGATCATCGGGGTTCTACTTCACCAGTTGATTACAATCAACTCCACATGGTCTATCGGAGGCCATATAGAATGTTCGACTTCCTTTCCTACAATACTATACTTTGAATGAGTAATTTGCTACTCTCCTATTTTAGCCAAAACCCCCTACATTACTAAATATCGACTATCTATTTATCATTTGTGTGTTTACATATAATAGATTTTAATAAATAAAATATATATTAATATCCACCGACACTGTGAAGAGATTAGTAGGGTGGCCAAGGTGGGTGATAAACTACCCGCCCGATACTTTGTAACGCGCGGTGCCTACTGTTCAAATAAACTCTTTGCCCGCCTCAGTTTGGCTAAACGCGACAATAGACATGTTGATTAAGAAGATCACGTACGGGGAATAAGAAATTGGATTGTGAGCTATCTGTTAGGCGATTCTCTTAATCATAGCTGGAAGCGAAGTAGGCCTGGGCCCCTCGCCAATTGTGGAATGGGCCCCACTCACGATCGCACTTGCGCACGCTGTACTTTGACAAGTCTCATCCAAACTCGTGGGACTCATCCTTCTGATTTTGCCTAATCTCAGCCGTCCATTCAGATATTTTTTATCAGTTTGGAAGTAGTTCAAACTTAAAAAAAAGTGATGGACGTTGTCGTTATGCTGGACAGCAAGGGGTCTCGTGGGGCCCACCGGGATGCACCCCGGACGGTTTTGAGCTTCCAAGTTCCAAAAGTGGATGGCCGCTTATCAAAATAAAAAGAGTGGATGCCCGGACCCACCAATGCGTAGTTCCACCACCTTGCACCTCATGTGGGTCCCTTGCTCCACTAGTAATGTGGATAGGCCGCATTCCAAATGTGTGTTGTCTGTATCGAAGATGCCCCTCAATAGTGTGTTTGTTATTTTAAATCTCAGGAATATAGTGGGTTTAGTGACAAGAATTTTATTTATACACAAGAATGTACGGCTATTGCACTTGTTAATATAAATTAACTTAAAAAATAAAATAAATATAAAATAAAGTGTGTATAAAATAGAAGTCTCTAAGTATATAAAGTTCTTTTAATATTACTAGCAAGATTGTACACACATAATGCATATAAATATAAATTATATAAGCTAAAATAAATTAAATTAAAAATAAAGTATGTATTGAACAAAAATTTCCTTTATATGTTATAGTTACAATATATGCTTTCAGTATATAATGACTGTAAATTGTACTCACAAACTCTATATTGACCCAAATACACTCATAGTAGATAATTACAAGTTCAAATCTCATATACTAAATATTATGTCATATGTCGATAAAAACAATGGTATCGAGGAACTCTATTCATATTCAAGACCAGATTGGTAGTTAGTCTTATTTAGTAGATCTCTTTGAAAGTTTTTTAATGGCATCAAAACTCCACAAATCCGAACATATATAATATATACGAAAATAAAAAATTACAATTGATTAGTAGTGTATTGTCTAAGCGAGGCCCATAAAAAATTTAAGAAAACATAGTCATGTGCAGTTTCATTTAATAGAGCACATTCAGAACTTTTAAATGATATCAAGAACACCCGAATCCGAGTTCGAAAGTGCAAAATATAACATTACAAAGTTTAAATCAACATAACTTAAAAAATAAGGTCTTTGCCATATTAGCCCCTAGTATTATGTTGACATGGGGCATGACATCTAAAAGAAGCTAAGTAAATACTTTTACTAAAATATCTTCAAATTACTTATCAATTCAAACTTGCATTTTAGAATATAATGATATATAACATGGGCAAAATAGTCAAAAAATAAAATTGTTATAGTCACCGAATTTGCTTTAAATAATATTATGATAATAAATATAAATAACATGTCAATATAAGTATATGCATTATATCAATATGAAATCTCACTGGTTTAATAGTATGCTACAAGTTGGAGAGAATGTCGGTGGCAAAAGACTTCACATTGTGAAGTGTGCCCTATTGTTTAAGATAAGTTTAGGAGCTTACGTGTTCCCCTTCTTCTAAGTATTATGCACATATTTACTACTCCGGGTCATCATTAGGGAGGGAAAATTCATGAGTATACAACATATGTACAATCAATCAAACAAAGATCAAATTATTCCAATAGACTTTTAGAGTGTATGATAATTCAATGTACACTGATATATCTTCTCTCTTGACTAAGCTCATTCACAACAAGAGAATCTCAATAAGCTACGACAACTAACCTCATCACATCTTGCACATTGTTGGGTTAATAGTCATAAAAGAAACCATAAGCTAGCTAGTTATAGGTGAATACATGAGATGATCATGTTGGTTTTTGCCTATACTATGTTATGTGTCTATTGTGCAATTTTTACATATGGGAAAATATATTTATTCTACAACTTTGTTAAAGTAGAACTTTTTCTAGCAAAGGCCCTCGTAGCAAGCAAGGTACTCTAAAAATTACATATTGGTATTGTGTCTTCATCTATATTCGTAGTATTGTCACAGGGAAAAATCATATTAATTATTGTAAAAGATCTAATTTTTATCAAATTCATTTTGTATAGTCCATCCACTAGTTAACGTGTATATCCTCATC
Organism: Saururus chinensis; assembly: GCA_035235625.1. NCBI lineage: Eukaryota > Viridiplantae > Streptophyta > Magnoliopsida > Piperales > Saururaceae > Saururus > Saururus chinensis. Next base: position 60,397,018 of record CP141140.1, read on the forward strand.
AAACTATTGAAGTCAATGATTTAAATATGGTTGGCAAAGATTGAGGAGCTGATTGTAGGAGCTTGTTTATTGTCGAGGGTAATGTAAAGAAATACAAAAAATGTTATTGGGAAACATGTCATATGATCAAACAAAAAAAACAAAAATTGATTAGGTAAAATGTGAGAGAGGACTCCCTTCTATTAAAACCAAGTGGAATACAACGTATAGAGGAATCAAAATGAAAAAATTACAAATGCCATCTTTCAACAATAAAAAGAAATTCACGAACAATCTTTGAAAAATGAGAATTGGCAGTGACATAAACATTGACTTGAGTTTCACACTACTTGAAAAGAGATCTTATGTAAAGACTTTCATCTCAAAAAATATTGTTGTTTCTTTCCCTCCATATAAAGTAGACCGTGCAGTTCATGAACAACTTCAATAATAGAGCAAGGTCAGGAATATAACTACTGAGAAAGTGGATATGCTGAAGAGCTTGATGAGCTTGACGATGAGATATAAACTCTAAAAAAATCTGAAAATATTATTCATGATCCATTTAAAATAAGCACAAGAAAAGAAAATGTGGTTAGTCATTTCCAAATCACCCTTGCATAAAACACATCTATTTATTATTTGAATTCCTCTGGCCTGAAGTTTATATATCTTAAGTAAAAGGCTAACCTTGTAATATCATCCAACAAAATAAAAGAATAACAAGGAATATGATGTTTGAACCAAACAAGATTAAGCCATTTAAGTTTAGGTTTACGTTTGGATCAGACCATATAAGCTAATCTAGCAATAAAATTTCATGTAGACATTGGCTTCCAAAATACTATATGAGGGTCCTGATTAAGAGTTGGAGTATGACCCTCCATAACTTGAAGAAGATGATCACATATCAAATTAATATGATGAGTCCACTTCAAGAACCATTGTTTAAACAATATGAGATTGAAGCAAGTTGATGACTATCCATTTGATGCACATGACGCTGACCATAGTTATAAAGGAGAGTAAAATTTCCAACCCAAGAATCTAACAAAAAAAAGTGGTAGTCCCAAATTAATCTTATATGAAATAAAATCAATAATCAAACTTTGAAGATAAAGAATATTTCTCTAAGAAGTAGAATATGGTGGGATATCACACTCTCTATAATATCCCCAATTTTTCTGTAATTTTTTCTACATTTTTTTGCTATTCTCTGTAATTTCTGCAATGTTCTGCAGTTTATGGTTATATTTTTGAGAAATAAATTTTATGCTTCGACGTATCCGTATTTGTAATATTTGCAATCGTAAGAGTCGAGAGTGGTGTTTAGTCGTTGGTCGGGGGCCTCGACGCATCACAAAAATTTTCGGCACGTAAATCGGACGAGGCGTGTGAGAACAGAAGCAAGAGAAAAGAAAAGAAAAAAAAACATATATCGCGGATCGGGTGCACTCGGCACGCTCGACCCATAGTGTGAACTGTGAAGGACCTCTTCACTGTGTGAGGCCGAAGGCGCCGCAATCAGTGGCCGCCAGCTTTTGGCCGGCCGGCCACGGCCTGGCGACGCTGCCGCCGCCTCCCTGGCCTAGCCCCACCTGCAACCGCCGCCCCAGCCACCACTCTCCCTCTTTTTCCCATTTCGGCCAGTGACCCCTTTTCGGATTTCTGATGGATCTGCCGCCGCCTCCGCCTGCATGGACGCAAGCTCGCCGCCACAACTTCACCCCGGCCAAGATGACCTCTGGCCACCGCCGTCTTGGCCTCCCCACCCCCAGTTCGCCGTCGTGAGGTAAAAAACAGTTTCGCCTCCGTTTTTTTTTTGATTTTCTGTTTGTGACGACCTACGGCCGTGCCGCCAGTCGGCAGCCACCGTGGCCCGGCCTTGGGCCTTTCCCCAGCCCAGCACTGCCACCCCGGCCGTCACCTTGGCCACCGTCTCCCTCAGCCCCCTCCGCTCTATTTCGAATCGGATCAAAAATCCCTCTGTTTATTTTGTTCCCATTTCTCTGTGTTGTGAACCACGGCTGTGTTGTTGATCTCCGGCCATTGGCCTCCTCCCAGACCGGCGACAGCATGGCCGCCGCCTTGGATTGAACCGTTGCCTTCCCGGTCTTTCACCCATTCTTCCGCCCTTTTCTGGTTCGGACAAAACTATGCTCTGTCTCAAGCCGATGACGGCAAGGTGTCGAGGTTTGGTCCCGCTCGCCTCAATTGGTTCTGATTCATTTGTTTGGCCGACCTACATCAGAGTATAGTTTTTGATCGTGACATTCATTTTCTGCTATCGGATGTCAGACGACATCGAGTCAACGTCCATTTGACTTGCCACAATCTAGCGACTGCAGGGTCTTGTCTTCTCCCAGGTCTAGCCCACAGCCATGTCGAGTCATTCATAGCTCGGCAAGGCATGTTTGCCGCCCCAATTTAGCGCATTGTTGCCCTACCTAAATCAGGTCTTGGGTCTCTTCAATTTTCTAATTGGTTGTTCTGCTGCAGTGTTGTTTTGCTGCAGACATTGCAGATGTTGGCTTTACCCAATAACAGAAAGGGGCCGCCGCTCCTGACCTCCTCTGCACGTCTTTTGCACACACCTGACGTCCCTAAACTTTGGGATATGTCTCTGATTGCTGCTAGTGGGCCCCGCTCCAACCCAAACCAACATGTTTAACTTGGGATTTTGTGAACTTGGGCTGCAAATCCAATCAACATGGGCTCTACCCTGGCCTAGTGACGACTAGGGCTAGCACTTCTGGCCCGAATTTACCTTTGCACCCCCACTTTCTATTACACACAACCCGGAACATACGAGGAAAGAGTACTCGAATTCAGATCCTTCCAAGCGGAAGTAACACAGTCAGCCATTAAACTCAACCCATCGAAGGCTCGACCGATGTCGTGCCATATCTCCACCGTAAGTCATGCTTAATGCACAATTATCTGTAGGATGAACTCGTTATGGGTAGTGTTTAGAGATGGCGCCGCCTTTGTCGGCCTCTTACGCCAAGCCTTATTGCCTCAACGTATGTTTAGGAAACATCTCCACCACTAGGCAATATGGCTGTTAAAGCCCTCCGGCACCTTGTGAGGCTTTGATGATGCAAAATTGCTGCCATTGGATGTGGCCCGCTGTCCATTTTCATGTTTTGTCGCCAACAAAGTGTTTTAAACCATTGGCCGACCTCTAATCAATCAGCCCCTATTCTGTGGTCGTTCTTGCCATTTCTAGTGGCACAACCTTGTATCTGCCCGCCCTAGTGCACGCAGTCTTATGCTTTGAGTGTAATTAATCTAACCTTATCAAGATTAATTCTAGCATCTTTGAAAATCCTCGGGACACAACTCTCTCAGTGCGATGCTTTTGGCCGCCTATTCCGCTATCAACACTGCCACCATTGTTTGCTTGCCATTAAACTCATGTAGACTACGAGGTAGGGGACCTTGAACTCATAATTTTATTATAGCATGCATTGATTGTATAGTAGCATGCTAGGAGTTTATAATTTAATGTTTTGCATGATAATGCTAATTAAATGGGCATGCTTTATATATGTGAATCATGCATATGTTATGGACTAAAGGATGATAGTAAGTAATTAGTGAATTGTATGTGTGTGATTTGAGTACGTGATAAATATGTGTGGTCGATGAGCATGAGTATATGCGTTTGTTTGTAAGTTTGTCGAAAGGGTGCTTTGTAGGCTACGACATGGAAAGGGTGATGGTATGACGAGCGAGGAAAGATGTAAGATGGACTGTCGAAGGTTGGATTTGATGAAGTTGAAGAATTGGCTTGGATTGAGTTTGGTAGCACATTGGAGCAGTGAGCAGAAGACCTAAGCGATATAATGATTGGGAAGATTCAGGGTTCTTAACGTCTTTGGGGGGATTATGAATTAGTGGAAGTGGACTACATAATTGTACTGCATAATGTACGTAATATGAATTGTAACTAAAAACAATGAGTAAGGAATTAGTAAGAGTGTGATGTCGGGACTTAAGTCTAAGGGTTTTATTTGAGGAGTTCGAGTAAGATGATTCAGTTTTATGGTGGATGGTGTAAGACGTAAGGTCGTAAGTGCATGATGATAAGATTACTAGTATGGAATTCGAGTTTAAGTAAGACTATGCAGAGATCGGTAAGGTTGTAAGTGTAAGAGTGGGGGATGAGTTAAGTAAAGAAGTTTTACCTTTGTGGATTGGAACTTCTGAACTGGCATATTTCTAGCCTTGTTGGCTGAAGAAGGTAAGACAAGAGTCGTTCCGAGCATAATTGTACATGCATAAGTTACCTAATATAAACTTTAATGGTAAGTAACCCTAATTTGATAACGTTGTGAGGTTGAGACTGAAGGTTTCGACGGATTAAGTTCTGTTTTGTGCTAGTCGATAAGTAATCGACTGAGCATCCTTTCTGGTCTAGCCATGGTGTTTTCCTGCGGGATTTAGTCTTGATGTTGTATTTCGGCCCAGACGTTTAATGCTCTGTTGAGAGTGCTATAAGTTTCCGCCCTTCGTGGGCTTTGTATGTTTTCTGCCTACCGATGGCACTGTATATTCTGCCCAAGAGTGACACTATAAAATTCCTGCCCAAGAGTAGCACTATATGTTTTCCGCCCTTAGTTGGCACTGTATGGCCCTAGAGAGTGGGCATTTGCGTGCTCAGGTAAGTAGCATCATGGATCTGCTCTTACCTGTTTGATCCTATGCCCCATGAGCATAGGTGTGCCTTGCCTTCAGAAAAGTCCATGGTGTATAGTTGCTCCCCGAAGGTTAAGGTGACGCCCCAGTGGCATTCCATTCCTTTCCGACGCAGGAGTTTATTAATTGTAATGAGCTTCAGTTGTCGGTAGTATGTGTACGATCGTGAGAGTAAGTTGTATGTTTCAGATTCTGAGTAAGTTGTACGTGTAAGACTTAGAGTAAGTGTGAGCTTCTTTGGAAGATAGTAAGAGTAAGTTTATGAGTATGAGTATGTTGTAAGAGTAAGTTTGTGAGACTTTGATTCAGATAGTAAACGTAAGTGTAAGTGTAAGCTTCTAAGGAAGATGTAAGAGTACATTTATGTGTAAGAGTATGATTATACGAGTAAGGTCATAGAAGTAAGTTTGTACGAATAAGGTTGTACGAGTAGGCGTATGTTGTAAGTGTAAACGTACATTTGTACGAGTAAGCTGATAAGACTGATTCAGAGTGTAAGTGTAAGAGCATGATATATGAGTAAGTGTAAGTTCAGTTTGTACGATAATTTGTATGCGTGACAATATTTATACTTCCTTTTTCTTTTTGCTTCATGTGTGATTGCATGGAAGCATCTATATATGAACGTGTGGAGTTCATTGATTCATTTTTTCCTTTACTAGGTATTTTCCTACTGAGTATGAAAATATTCACCCTATCTTTTCAGCCCCTTCGACTAGAGGCTTTTGCAAGTCGATCGATAGCTGTTTGAGACTGGACTCTTCCCCGTGTGAACAATTCTTCCTCGACTTTTAGCACAATGAAATTGCAGTGAAGCTATGTGGAGTTTGGTGCTGCGATTTCATGTTTTATTTAAAGTGAGAGAAATATTTTATATACTAAACTTGTATATGTATGTACGATTTATTTTTAGACTGTGAAAGAACTTGTACTCAAAGATGCTTGGGAGGTTTTTGTTTTTAAAAACCCATGGCCATGGTAGGTTTTAATCGTATGCTTTTGTTTTAGGTCACGCCTGAGAACGTTTGTTCGTTTTAAGATGATTTAATTTATGAAAGTTGTTTTCTCACATTTTGAATTTTGTTAATTTAATTGATTTATATCTATATTTTGAAAATATAATTTTAGTAAAAATTTAAAGTAAATATGTGAAAAAACCTCAGGCGTGACACTCTCAAATAGAAGAACCATGAATATAATAACCACGCATCCATTTGATCCAAAGAGAACTCTTTTTTTTTTCAAAAGCCGCCAAAAACATTTGGATAACCTAGTAATGCACCAATCTTTCACTGCTGTAATACCTAGACCACCTTCATCTTTAGGCCTGCAAACATTCTTCCAACTAATTGGATGGAATTTACGACTATTATCAGAATTATTCAAAAAAATGATATTAAAGACTTCAATTGCTTGATGACACCAGAGGGGAGCATGAAATGAAGAGACTAACAAATATGCATACTAGATAAAACTGATTTTAAAAGCTCTAACCTCCCAACATAAGAAAACAATTACTTTTTTCATTCTATAAAAGCTAAATGAAACCGATCAAGAATATGAAAGCACATGGAGGCATGAAGTCTACCTTCAAAAAGGGGAAGCCCCAAATAACGAATTGGAAGAATGCATTCTCTAAATCTAAACAACTGAAGAATAGACATATTATGAATAAAAAAATAAAACTTTTAGATTCATTAGCCTTAAGACCACTAATTTGATAAAATATGTCAATGGCCTCTTTCAATCCTGTGGCATAAGCAATGGAATATTCTTGAGAGAAAAGTAGAATATCATTAGTAAAAAGCAAATGAGAAATTCCCATAGAGTCCCTCGTGAAAACTCTTTAGAATATCAGTTAAAGACTACATAGCCACAACAAAGAAAAGAGTAGATAAAGGGCATTCCTCACAAAGACCACATTTGCTTGAAAAGAAATTATTATTGAAACCATTGATAAGAACACTAAAAAGGACAATTGAAATAAACTATTTAACCTAAGAAATCTAAGTAGAAGGGCATCCAATATCAACAAGGGTCTAACAAATAAACTCCTAACGCACCTTGTCATAAGTTTTTTCGAGATCGAGTTTAATAGAAAATTTTTTAGAATGTCTCTTACTATGATAGTTATGAAGCAATTCATGTGCAAGAAGGATATCGTCTAAGATGAATTTTTCCTTGAAAAAAGCCACATGATTATTGCTGATAATAAAAGGCAAAACTCCGGAGAACTTTTTCGCCATAATCATTGTAATAATTTTATAGAGAAAATTGCAAAGAGATATAAGACAAAATTTGTCCAAAGAGGTAGCATGATTCTCTTTAGGAATAAGAATTAAGAAGACATTGTTTAAACTCCTAAACATGCTACCACAAGGAGAGAAAAAATATATGACAACCTTACAAAAATTATTTCCAATGATATCCCTATATCAAAAAAAAGCTCCTTAGAATACCCATCCGGACCAGGAGCTTTATTTGCTGGAGAGGAGAGAATTGTTTGATAAACTTCTTTATAAGTAATCGGCTCAATAAAAGAATTTGACTATTCTTCACTGAGGTGAGCCTTAATATGAGTAGTTCCTATGGGAGACACTGAGGTAGAAGTGAAAAGAGATTGAAAGAACTCTAAAGCCTCCTTACCAATGGCGTCAACTATTTCCAATTTATTGCCTGCAGAATCTACCATAGAGTATATAGTTATTAAGAGAAATTCCTGGATGCAACAATGTGGAATAAATTTGTACAATGATCCCCCTTCAATGACCATTTAACTTTAAATTTTTGTCTGAAAAAATATATTTCTCTAACCTATTCTTGGTTATAAATAGCTAGATCATTTCTCCATAACATAAGTGTCATTAAAAGGGTCATCCTTAAGCAAAAGACGCCTACACTAAAGACAAATATTTGCCTAATCCACTCTTTTTTTAATTTTACAAACTTTTCTCTAGACTTCAACCACTTGTTTGAGTATAATAATAGTGAACAAAAGATTGCCTGAAACTTTTGTGTTCAAAGAATAAAAAACCAATTTATTAAAACCATCCATACTCATCCAGCAATTGAAGAATTAGAAAGATTTTTTTTTCTAAAATACAAGGAACATTAATGTCAATCAATAACGGGCAATGATCATATGCATATGAGAGAAGGCAGCGCACAACACCCTTTGAGAATCTACTTAAAAAAATTAATAAAATATATATGTGCAGCCCCATTTGATAGAGCTCATTAAAAACTTTTTAATATTACCAAAAATATATATATCCGAGGTCGAGAATACATAGTATAAAATATGAGAGGATTTGATTAGTAAAGTATGATTGCGTCCAGCTAGACACCGAACAAGTTGCTTGTCCACGTGAAACACAATCTATATCTTCAAGGATTTTCCGATGACTAAAAAAAATGTTACAAAATTTTGTTATATTGCATTCCGTGGACTGTTTGGTCACCATCAAAGGAGGCCAATACTTAGTATTGGATAGAACTCATGCACCAGAGGTACAAAACTACGTCATCACACCCTATCAAGATGTCTGAAAGTATGGGATTTAACTCAAAGGAATGACACCACCAAACTAGTCATCACACCCTATCAAGATGTCTGAGAGTATGGGATTTAACTCAAAGGAATGACACCACCAAAACAGAGACAAAACCGATAGAAGGTGCTCAATCAACTGTAGCTAGAGTGATCAGGTTGCTTTTTGGCCATTGATTATCATTATGTCTTCCACAAAATCTTCAATGTTAAGAGTTCCGTCACACTGTCCACCTGGACCACCTCCTCGATGGCCCTTTTTTTGAATGAGTAATGCTATTGTGACATGAAGATTTACACGTCAAAATTCTACTTCATCATTATATTATTATTACGTAAAAATAATAAAATAAAGTTTTAACATGTGAATCTTCATGCCGTTCAAACATTTTTCCTTATAGATTCACCAATAAGCACGAAAAACGAAGTGTATCTCCCTATATTCCCCGGTGATCCATTGCACAATGCAGCCCTTTCGTCTGGTCAGCTCCGGGACCAACTGCGGCGAATTCTAATTCGGAAGTATCACTTTCGGCTGCTCAAATCAATGGGGAGGTGGTTTGTGTATGGTCCTTATTTACTAGTGTAAATGTCTGCTTAATTGGTAGTAATTGGCTCCGAGAAAGCTACAGAAGGCTCCACTTTCACACTATGTTTCATCCGTTATCTAATCATCTAGGAATGCCGTTCGTTGCTATCAGCCATGACTCTAGCTTTGCTTTCGAACCGAATTGAATTATGGAAGATTACTGACTAGATTTGCTTGGCTTTTATGCTGTGAAGCTTTTGGAAGTAATGGGAAGATGTTCATAAAAACCTATCTTTTATTATATGTACGTTCATGCTAACGGTAGCCTGGAAGTGGGCTTTCCATTCACATTTGTAAGGTAGAATTGCTACTGGAACTGAACGCTCAAAAATATTTGAAGTGTAAAATGACTGAAAGACATGGAATTCAAAGAGTAGCGAACTTTGAAGGATATAACAAAATGAACACTAGGCGAAGGATTTTTTTTTGGTACAGAAACCTTCGCCTAGAGTTCATCATATACAAGATTTAGCAGACAAACAGGGATAAAGCTGTATATGACACAGATAAACGGGGACAACTTCTCTTAGCAAACTGCAAAAGCAAACAAGCCTGTGTCCATGGTCATATCCTTCCATTTAGCCCCTATATATGGACTTGGAACCTCTGGTATGAGAAATTTTTAAATAGTTTTTTCTTCCTCATATTCACTCTCTTTGTAATTTTATTCCCGATCTTGGGGTGCTATCTAAGTTATTCATGAATTGTGTAGTTTATTACATTTGGAGGGAAAGAAACGACCGTATTTCCATAAATATATATCTTCATCAGCAGACTCTCTTCAAGCGGTGTGCAACTCAAGTCAAAATTTATATTAATGCTCATCCTCATCTTTCAAAGATTATCCAAGAATTTTCTTTTGTTGCTGAAATATGGCTTATGTAATTTTAATTTTTTAATTACTCTTGTGTGTTAACCTTTTTTTAATAGATGAGAGTCCTCTTCCCCTTTTATCAATAAAAAAAATTGGATAGTTTTGTTAAAAAAAAATTTTATAGAGCCTAAGAGTGTCGATGTAATTAAGCCTGTGATATACTCCTCCATCCCATATTAATAGCTTCATTTAAAAAAATTATAGTTTTTATTTAATAGTGAAACCCATATTAAGAGAAGGAAAAATAAGTTTATAATATTATATTTTAAGTACTCAATTACTTAAATTGAACAAAAATAAACTATCAATATAGAATAAATTTTTTTGTTAAATAGAAGTATTAAATTAGGATGGAGGGAGTACTTAGAGATACAAATCAGCTAAGGACCATACCATACTGTAAATGTGTTTCAAAAATTGTTGTTAAATCTTAGTTTAAGCATTACCAACGGTAATTATGGTTTCTAATGAAAACATGGGAAATTTTCATTTTTTATTTTAAAGTTTGTTGATAATACTGAAAACCAACGCAAAGTACAAACATGATGACCGCCTTTCTAACATGAAAAGCACCAGGAAAGGAGCTTCTAAAACACAAATAACTTCTCACACAAAGAACCTGTGCTCACAATAGGAGCCATACATACAAACTGAAGCCATAACTTCCAAGTCCATTGCTCTTACATGGAGCCCTAGGTACACATGGATTAACAAAAAAATATTAGGCATGTGTGATCTCATTTTATGGAGCACGTCAAGGGCTTTTTAATGATACCAAGAATACAGAAATCTGAATTTGGAAGTGTAAGATAAAACGTTACAAAAGTAAAATCAACATAACCTAAAAAAAAAGAGTTCATGTCATAATGGCCTCTAGTATTATTTTAACGTTGTGAAGCGTGGTCTTATTGTTTCAGGATTATTGTAGCAGATGGGGGGGGGGATCAAATTATTCCATTAAGACTTTTAAAGAGTATGATAATTCATTGTTCTCCAATATATGTTCTCTCTTGACTAAGCTCAATCTCAGCAAGAGAATCTCAGTAAGTATCAACTAACCTCATCATGTCTTGTAGATCGTTGGGATTAATAGTAACAAAAGAAACCAAAAGTTAGCTATCTGTGAATACATGAGATGATCATGTTAGCTTCAGCTTCTACTATGTAATCTTTACATAAGGGTCAATATATTCATTATACGACTTTGTTAAAGTATAACTTTTTCTAGCAAAGACCCTCGTTGTAATTAAGCAAGGTACTCTGAAAATTTCATATAGGTACGTATTGTGTCTTCATCTTTGTTCACAATATTGTCATAGAAAAAAATCATAATAATTAATGTAAAAAATAAATTCTTATCAAATTTATCTTGTATAGTTCATCCACTAGTTAACGTCCATATATATCCTCATCAAACTATTGAAGGCGATGTCTCAAATATGGTTAACAAAGATTAAGGAGCTGATTGTAGGAGCTTGTTTATTGTTGGGGGTAATATAAAAAATGCAACAAATGTTCTTGGGAGCTTTGTCATATGCATGAGATCTACCAAAATTTTTTGATAAAACATATCATTTCGATCAGTTGATAGAGCTCATCTAAAACTTTTCAATGGCACCAAAAATACTCATATCTGAGGTTGAGAATACGTAGTATAAAGTTTGAGAGGTTTGATTAGTGAGTATGAAAACGTCCAACTAGACACGAGGCAAGTTTCTGCTCAACGTGAAACACAATCTATATCTTCAAGAACTTGCCGATAACTAAAAAATTGTTACAAAATTTTGTAAAATTGCAGTCCGTGGACTGTTTGGTCACTGTCAAAGGAATCCAATGATTTACTTTTGGAGAAGTCATAGAAATGCACCAGAAGATCATGGTACAGCTGTACAAAACTACGCCATCACACCCTATCAAGATGTTTGAAAGTATGGGATTTGACTCAAAGCAATGACATTCCACTAAAACTGAAAAAACAGAGACAAAACGGATTGAAGGTGCTCAATCAACTGTAGCTAGAGTGATCATGTTGCTTTTTAGCCATTGATTATCATTATGTCTTCCACATAATCTTCAATGTTAAGAGATCCATCACACAGTGTCCACCTGGACCACCTCCTCGATGGCCCACTCAGATTGATTCACCGGCAAGCATGACGAAAACGAAGGGCATCTCCTTCCCTGGTGTGGTAAGAGATCTATCACACAATCATCAGCTCAGCAGACCTTCTGTCCGGTCAGCTCCGGGACCAACTGCGGCGAATTCGAATTCGGAAGCATCACTTTCGGCTGCTCAAATGGAGGTGGTTTGTGTATGGTCCTGATTTACTAGTGTAAATGTCTGCTTAATTGGTAGTAATTGGCTTCGAAAAAGCTACAGAAGCACCACTGTCACACTTTGTTTCATCTTTCATCTAATCATCTAGGAATGCCGTCCGTAGTATTGTGACTTGGGCCTGCCATCCTGATCAGCCATGACTCTAGCTTTGCTTTGGAACCGAATTGAATTATGGAAGATTACTGACAAGATTTTGCTTGGCTTTTATGCTGTAGAGCCTTGAAGTGAAGATGTTCATAAGAACCTATCTTTTATTATATGTTCATGCTAACGGTAGCTGGAAGTGGGCTTTCTATTCACTTTTGTAAAGTAGAATTGCTATGGAAACTCACACTCAATATATGAAGTGTAAAATGACCGAAAGACATGGAATTCAAAGAGTAACGAACTTCGAAGGATATAACAAAACCAACTCTCCTTCAATCAATGACGCGGTCAAGGCTCCATCCTTCCCACACCTCCCACCTTACCTACAGAAAGCAATATTGGTCATTTTGTTTCTCCGAAACGGGAATGATCTCCTTTCGAGATCCCAATTCTTACCGGTCCTTCGAAGTCACCATCCCTCGGGCCATGTCACCGGCAACACACCATTGCTGCCTGCCCAAATTCCATCCGCCACGAGGTCCTCCGTTCTCAAAGATAATCTAGAATATCAGTTTTGGGAGACACAAAACCATACCCTTCTTTGTTGGCTCATGTCCTCCCTTTCACCAAATGCTCTTGACCAAGTCTATGGTCTCACTACATCCCATGAGGTCCGACATCGCCTTGAGATTCTCTACGCCTCTCCCTCGCACGCCCAAGTACTCCGTTTGCATGCCTAGCTGCACTCCCTTAAGAAAGGGAAGCCAATCCATTAATGATTACATGAACGCAGCTAAAGGTATTGTTAATTCTCGTATTGTTGCGAGTCAACTCATTTTGGATGAGGACTTAAGTACTACAATAAAATGTATCATTAGTAACGTAAACAAAAGCGTCACTAAAAATTAGTCTTTACAACCATAAATAAGCATCGCAAAAAAATTAAATATTAGCGACGCCACTAATAGTTACCTAATAGCAACGCTTAATATCAAGTGTCATGATTACTATAATTATTAGTGATGTCTAATACAAAACGTCGCTAATTAAATAACTATTACTAACACATAAAACAATTATCGCTAAAAGACATTAATTTTAAAAAAATATAAGTATTAGTGACGCTATTCGTAAAGTGTCGCTAAAATATATTTAGTTTAAAAAAAACATAATTATTGCCGACGTTGTTAGTAAAGCGTCGCTAATAGTTTTAATGATAGTGATGTTTATAAGAAAGTGTCGCTAATAGTAATAAATTTAAATTTTAAAACTATTAGTGGTGCTTTTAAACATGCATTGTAATTTATTTAGTAAATAATTATATAATAAATAAATATCAAAAAATTTAAAATAGATTTCTTAAATATAATATATTTTATTTAATATTTACTATTTGTATATATAATAAATAAATATTAAATTTTTAATAAAAGGTAGTGTAAATAATAGATTAAACTTCAATATTTATATATAATATATTTTATTTCTTAAATTTTTTTATTAATTTTAAAATATAATTTATAATAAAAGAGAGCGAGACTGAAGAGAGCAAAAGAGAGGAGCGAGAGAGAGAGAAAAGAGGAGAAGGAGAGAGAGGGTAGAGAGAGGATGAGGAGAGAGAGAAGAGAGGAGAGGGCCGGGGTGAGGAGAGAGAAGAGATAGAGAGAGGGTAGAGAAATAGAGGGTGAGGAGAGAGAGAGAGGATGAGAGGGGTTGAGGAGAGATAGAAGAGAGAGAGAGGAGAGGAGAGAGAAGAGTGAGGAGTGAGAAACGGGGTGAGGGGAGAGAGGAGAGAGAAAGAGGGGAGGAAAAATTAATTATAAATTATTTAAAAAAATTAAAAATGAGAGCGAGAGAGAAGAGAGAGAAAGATGGAGGAGAGAGAGAAAGAGGGGAGGAAAAAATTAATTATAAATTATTTTAAAAAAAATTAAAAAAAAATATCCAGTAGCGATGTGTACCAGTATACATCTCTACTACCTTGTGCAGTAGTGATACATACTGTTATGCGTTGCTACTACAATTTTAAAAAAAAAATTAAATAAAAGGGAGAGAGAGGAGAGAGAAAAGAGAGATAGAGGGAGGAGAGAGAGAAGAGAGAGAAAGAGGGGAGAGAGTGGGAGGAGAGAGGGAGAGAGAGATGAGGAGGAGGGAGGAGAGAGAGATAAATAAATTAGGGGAGAGAGGGAGAGAGAGAAGAGAGGAGGGAAAGAGAGAGAGAATAATGTATTATTAAAAAATTATTATTAGCGATGTATACTATATGTGTCGCTACTATGTTAATTATTAACGACGTTTAAGTGTATACATAGCTAATAACCTATTATGTGTCGCTAATACCTTAACTTTTTTCGCACTGGCAAAATTTCAATCGCGGGGGCAAAAATTTTGCCCGCTCAATTATTTAACCCCCCCTCTCCCATTGTCTTTTCACCTACATCGCCGCCCCCCTCCGCCGGCCGGCCTGGGCCCTACGGTTCTAGCCCCCTCCGCTGCCGCCCTCCCCCTTCTCTCTTGCCTCCAGCCGCACCCTGCCACCACTCGCCTTCCCTCCAGGCTCCGGCTGCACCCGCCGCCCGCTTCCCTGCCCTCCCTCACCCTTCTTCTTCCCCGCTCCCTTCTTCTCTGCACCGGCCGTCATTGGTTGGAGCCTCCCCCCTCTGCCTTCTTCTCGCTCTAGCCACCATCGGCCGGAGCCTCCCCCCTTTCCCTTCTACTCCACTCCGGCCACCATTGGTCAAAGCCTCCCCCTCCCCTTCTTCTCCCCCTCTCCCTTCTTCTTCACTACAGGTGCCATCGGTTGAAGCCTCCCCTTCTCCCCCTCTCCCTTCTTCTCCACTCCGGCCACAATTAGCCGGCACTTCCCCCCGCCCATCTTCTCTGCTTCAGCTGCAATCGGCTAGAGCCGGTAGTTTTTTTAAATTATTTAGTATATTAGCAAAGCGTCACTACATATTTTTTATTTTATAAATTTATGCTAATAAGTTTTTATTTTTATAAATTTTTTATTTTTTATTAGCTATGCTTAGTAAGCATCGCTAATAAATTTTTTATTTTTTATAAATTTTTTCTTATTAATTAGCAACACTTATATAAACATCGTTAATAACTATATTTTATTTTTTAATTTCACAAAATTAATAGTCAATAAAATCTTCTATTTTTTTTGAAATATTTTAATATTAGCTATACATAAAGAACATCACTAATAATTATTATTAGCAACGTAAGTTAGTATGTGTTGCTAATAATCTCTTATTTGTGATGCTCATTTATGCATCATAAAAAATATTGATATTAGAGGCGTAAATATATGTGCTAATATTGCACTATTAGTGATATTTTGTGTGTCACTAAATAATAGTAGCGACTGGACTTTTTTTTACACTTATGGCAATACTTTGTATATGTCACTCATAGTTTTATTTACGACGTTCAAGGAACTATTAGCGATATATAAAATCATCGCTAATAGTACTTTTTATTATAGTGTTATTGTTATTCATTCTCCATGGGTTAGGCAGTGAATACAAGTCCTTTGTCACTTCTATATAGAAGACTTCTATATAGAAGACTTCTATAGAGACAAAGTCAAGACATGTCGAACTAGATTAGCTCCACAACCTTCTTCTGACTTACAAAATGCACCTCGAGGCTGTGGTGGTAGTCGTGGCCCTAGCAACTCTTCGGCCCCACAATGCTACTCACTTGCACCATTATAATCCTCAGCGTTCCCATCTCCAGTGCAAGATTTGCAATGGGAATGATCACACCGCCCTACAGTGCAACCACCGTTTTGATCACAACTATGAAACAGATTCCTCATCTTCTCAAGCTCATGTCGCTATAAGTGATGCTTCTCTGGACTATGATTGGTGCCCGGACTCTGGTGCAACACATCACATTGCTAACTATGTTCAAAACCTAACTGACGTTTCCAGCTACGAGGGATCTGATCATATCCGTGTAGGTAATGGCCAAGGTTTGAATATCCAGCATATTGGTTCTCTCAAATTCTCTAATGGCTCCACTGCATTCTCTCTTCCTAATGTCTTGCACGTGCCCTCTATTAAGAAGAACTTGTTATCTGTTTCACAATTCACTGAAGACAATGGATGTTATTTTCAGTTTCACCCTACAAAATTTCTTGTCAAAGAGTATACACATGCAAGGTTATTTTCGACGGGCCGAATAAGGATGAACTCTACCTCATATCTCCAGCACTCATGAATAAAATTCAAGCTAGTCGTTGTCTTCTCAGTGAACGGGCTTCCATGGATATCTAGCATGATCAACTCGGACACCCCACACCACCACTTTGTCGCCGTATTCTCTCTAAACATGGACTTCCTCTTAAAGGCATCGGCTATATGAATAATGTACGCTCTGCTTGTCGCCAAGGTAAGAGCTGTAGGCTTCCTTTTTCTTCTAGCAGCTTTCATGCTTCTCAACCTTTAGGTCTTATTTTTTCAAACATTTGGGGCCCTTCCTCTGTTAAATCCATCAATGGCTATCGTTATTATCGTATGTTTGTGGATGCCTACAATAAATTTATTTGGTATTATCCGCTGGTTCTTAATTCTGAAGCCTACTCTAAATTTGTTGCCTTTAAGACTATGGTGGAAAATCTTTATGATCGTCATATTAAGGTGTTTCAATCTGATGGTGGCGGCGAAGACTTAAGTTCCTCCTTCAAATTTCTATTGTCTAAATGTGGTAGTGTGCACAGCCTTAGTTGTCCTTATACGCCGGTACAAAATGGCCGAATGTCGCCATCAGCACATTATAGAAACAGGTCTATTTCTCATGAGCAGCATCCAAATTCCTGCATATTATTGGGACTTCACATCCTCCACTGCAGTCTACTTAATTAACAGGCTGCCCACTCATGTGTTGGGCTCCCTCTCCCCTAGGCAAAAATTAACCGGTCGCCTGCCTCCTTATTTTACATTCAAAGTGTATGGATGTGTCTGCTATCCTTTTATTCTCCCCTACAATCACAACAAGCTGGAATTTCGGTCCTTGCAATGTGTTTTTATTGGATAGAGTTTTTTTCATATTACCCAGCCGAAGAGTAAAATATTCCGTATTACCTGGTTTTAAATATTAAATGCCACATACTCCAGAGTTACATGATATTCAAGGAAAATTAAACCAAAATACCCCTGAGTGAGGGTTTAGGGTTTTATATTGTGTTATCTATTTAGAATACCGTAAATACCTAGAAACGACCTAGTGTGGAGTGCAAGTCCGATTTTCGACCAATGATTTCTTAAGTCTAACTAGTGAGAAGCAAAAATATAGTGGGAGGTCCAATTTTTAACCATGCATTTCTAAAATCTGAACCGTCAAAAGAGAATTTTGGCCATGAAGTAAGATTCAGCTCATGGTTCTACTCATGCGCTCCCGCTAAAGAAGTAATTTAGCCACAAAGGTCAGCATCCCATCGAGGTGTAAATCTGGCAAAGGTTAGCAGCATCAACCGGTTGGCAACTTCCATGGTAATGGCCTCATCTTCAAACTTTAATTTTATTCATAGGTTCAAATATACAAGTGTTTATATATCATGTTATGGGGAATACGATAGACAGTACTTGCATATAAATGCATAATATATGGATCGTGTCACTAATAACACGATATACAAAATATCATATTATTGATAATACGATATATGACATTGATAAGTCATACTATTGTGTTTGCGAAGGCATATATATCGTGTTATCAATAATACAATATATAATATACGACATTGAAAAGTCATGTTATCGTGTATGGGAAAGCATACCTATCGTGTTAATGATACAAGTGTATTTGACCGCTATTTGGGTGGTTACATACCGTGAATAAGCATGACTCATTAACTTTATATATATATAGAGAGAGAGAGAGAGGAGGTCATGTCAGCTCACCCTAAAATTAGTTATAGTAGGGTGAGTTACGTACAGTTCTATGATCATCATGTGAGGGTGCCGACTAAACCCTCAACAAGCCCTTGAAACGCATCTCCCTCCCTGACATCTCTAAGCGAGGAAAATTTTGTGCCCCTACCAAGCAAATTTCGCGCCCATTTTCAACCCTACCAGACACGTTCTAGCATCGCCTGTCTCCACCCCTGCCCGACAACTTTCCTCATGCTTTCCTGCCCTCTTGATAGTTGATGTATCTCCCACCATTACCACAGACTTTTGAAAGGATCATAGAACTCTTGGAGTCATAAAGGAGGGGAGGTGCTTCAAATCTGGCCGACCCATGGACAGATGCACGTTAGTTCAATGGTGGTCAAATGAGCCCCTTAATTTTTTAGTTTCATCAATACCAGACATTCAGAAAATAACCATCGACATCTCCTCCAGTCAGGACCGGCTCTTTCTTCCACAAAATTTGAGCCTATCTCAGTGGCCAGCGCCTCCTCCTTCCCAAATCAGATTGCAATCTGAGTCCCGGCCTATGTGGCTCTTTCCTCCGGTGTAGCCTGCATCTTTACTTTGGCCTCCTCGCTCACCCCTCGACTCTTTCCTCCCAACATTTAAACAGAGAAAGCCTAAATCCTAGTAATCTAAGTGAAAATCTTGTCCCTGATTAGGAATTGCTTGGTAAAAAGATTTGCCTTTAATCTGAATTTGCAAACACTAAACCAGAGCCAAGTGGATCAAGTTCTACTGTGAAGTGTCTGCAGTGTACGCCATAATGCCATGGACACACATCAGAAGTTTCTGACTTTTGAATGTTTCTGTACCTCCTATCAGCGCCATAATGCCACTGATATATACACTTCAGAGTTCATAAGTTTCTGAATATTTTTATATGATATTTACTCTTTACTCATAGTTTTTGTGTTTGCAGAAGTGATAAAAACTTATTTCTTATGAACTTTAATGTTACTGACTTACTGGGCTAAGCTCCATATTTTGTCTATAATATAAATTTACAAATACCATTAGGGAAAATAAAACAAAGCGAAGTCAGTAGGACTTGGACCACTTGTCTCCGGTTTGGAAAAGACTCTGTCTTTTGATCTTTCAAAAACATGCTCTCTAATTCGGAACTCCTATGTACGTTTTATTAAGTTCCTGACATTCTAATTTTTTGGTAAAAATTATCACTATTTAGTTTTGAAGTCGATGTTTTGTAGTAGAATAATGATATACATACACTTAAAATTAATGGGAGTTTTTTGTTTTGGTAGCTACTATATGTTCATTTACAGGGGGTTAGTCAATTGGGATTTGAAAATCAAATGTTAATATTTTAAAATCTGTTGTTAGTCATTGTGAATTGTCCATACTATATTTAAAATCCAGTGTTATTATATTAGGATTTGAAATTTAATATTTTAAATATGAAGGTAGTGGTTAAATATTTGATTTGTGTATTTGAAATATAGAGTTAGTCAAAAAAAAAAATTGTGTAACTGGAGTGGATTTTGCAGGATACTTTACAACGTCAAAGTGATATTTCACACTACCACCTCCGGAGGTGGTATTTTCAAATGAAAGAAGCTTCCCTATTAATCAAGTCATCGCGATGAGAAAGGAGGCCGACGTTGTCCAGATGCTCGTGAACGTTTTTATTGTTCATCATCTGTGAAATGTCATTCGAGCCTGGAACTTGGCCGCGGCTACTTGGATTGGAGCTCGGGCCTGGATCCGGCGGCTGCTTGGACCGGAGATCGGCGATTGCTTGTACCGGAGCTCGGCGATTACTTGTTCCGGAGCTCGGCAATTAGATCCGGCGGCTGCTTGTACCAGAGCTCGGCGACTGGATCCGGTGGTTGCTTGGACCAAAGCTCGGCGACTGGGTCTTTTTCAGGTATTCTCTTCACCCAGGTGACCAAAGCTTGGCGACTGGATCGCCTCCCACCCTCCGGCCGCCGCTCCATCTTCTCTCTCTCTCTCTTTTTGTTTTTTTGCCTCCGCATACACGCTTACTACTCCACTCATGGCCGCCCCTCTCTCCGACACGACCTTGGTTTGGATTTGGGATTTTTTGAGTTTTGATCTGGGTTTGTTTTTATCTTTTTGAGTTTCGATCTGGGATCTGGGATTTTCTGATTAACCGATCAAGCTTGCAATTTGTAGCTTTTTAGTGATTCTCAGTTCGAGAATCAAAAACAGTTGGAGATTGCAAGCTTTTAGATCTGGTTTTCCCATTGTTTTCTATCTAATTTTCATACGGTTGCAATTTATATAATTTTGGGCGATTATCAGGATTTGATTAAGTCACCTACAATGCATATGGGGGGGGTCTCTTTTCACTTGTCTGGTCTCCAATTTGGGGGTAGCAACTCCAGGATGAAGAGGCGATGACATGTTTATGATTGCGTCATAATCTACAGATGTTTGGACTGCAAATTTTGCTTACCTAAGTTGATACTCTAGTCCATAATCTACATATATTTTTCATTTTTCTAAAAATCAGCAACCAAGATATAATAAGTGTAGATTACTCAATAATTCTAGTTCTGAGATAAGTCATATTATAGATAATGCATAACAATGGTTAAAAATCCAAGGCCCTATAAATGGATTTTCTTTATTTGATAATTTTGATGAATGTATTACTGTGTTAATATAGATGTATTTACTCCATATATGCATTGTGCACACAACTACTCTGATAGAAGACTATGATGATTTAGTGTTGATTCTTGGTAACACGTCTGCTCTTGGAGTTGGGGCAGCTGGTTTATCAACTAAGGTCTTGACTCGTGCCTAAACCATCAGCCACCAACTTTGAAGATGATGATACATTGCCTCCCTTTACTAGTGATTCCCCACATGTAGGTGATTCAACCTTTCATGAGCGCCCACATTTGGAGACTGAGCCACCTCCAACTCGTAGAAGATTAAATCCAGGGGCTACATCTGAGACAAGAGATGCCATAGTCGCGTTAGCACCTAAGTTTGATCTTCTTGTTAAATCACATGAAATTACACAAAATTGGTTTAATGCTATAGGAGAGATTCCAAACCTTAGTAAGGATTTAAAGTATTTTGCATATGAGTTTTTGAGCAATGTAACGTTGAAGGAGGCATTCGTCAGATTGCCCCACGAGGAACGTCATGAATGGTTGGAGTATAAGTTTGCAAGAAGAGGGGATACTTGAAAGATGACTTGTTATGGCTATTTTTTTGGGCTCTCAAGTAGAATTTTTTTTGGATGTGCTTATTAGGAATATTAGTTTATAAGAATAGTAGTCACTTAAAAAATGACTTGACCTCACTATTTTTTTGGGTTCTTGACTAGATTTTTTGGGTTGTGCATATTAGAAATGTTCAATTGACATATATGTAGATGTCTATGCATAGATTGACAAGGAGGAATGCTTTGGCTATTTGAACTACGTCTTTTTTGGTTGTATGCCAATGTGTAACTGGAAACCACAAAACAATGAATGAATCAGGCATATTTGGAGTTTCGCTTGTTACGGTATTGGTCTGCAATTTCTTTTTACTTCGGATATGGTCTTATGTGGTTGAATGTTTATGTCAATGGTTTCGTGCGAATGAGATGTGCCCAATTTTGAGATCCATGGAATAAAAACTTGTATGATTAGTCACCTTAAATGTCCCAATGAATGTGTTTTTGTTCTTCTTTGTGTTGGGAAATGGATTACATTTACTTTTAATTTTTGTTGTTGATATATTGATGCATAATAACAGGTTTGATGAGATCGGTATTGTGATAGAGATTTATGTTAACAGAGTATGGGATCTTTGTTGAACAGTATTATGAGATCTTCTTTTGCTGAGAAGGGCATAGCAATGGTCTTTGTTTTCATTTTTTGATGTCAATTTGATGTTGATCATTGCAGCATATCATATGTATTTCTCTTGCTCTATATGGTAATGGCTTTTCATATTGTAATTGAAATATTTGATACAAGTTAAATATTTTCATTCTTTGTTTTGGAATGAATCAATGTGCAACTGTAAAGCATAAAACAGTGAATGAATTGTGCGAAATGTGCAGATTATGGAGTATTATGTGTGAAGATGGATATACGATGTTTTAAAATTATTAAAAATTATTTTTACAGGTTTTGGGTTCGTCATTTTTCTCAATTTATAGCCGTTATATAGCAAATTTTTTTCTGAATTTTAAATAAAATGTGCAAAATAATCTCAGGCATGACTTGAAAAATATATATCAACTTCATAATACATGTATAGCACTTATCTATTTACCGTTTGTGAAACTCATTTATCATAATGTGCCAAATATGAGTTTATCTTTTCTGAAAATTGATCTTTGTTAGTATGACTCTTGTAGATGTTTTTAGTATTATTAAGAGTTCATGATTCATTTATGTATTTGTGTCGAGTCATGTTAATATTTGTGAGTTTTTTCTCCAAACAGTTATAATGGCATATTTTTTGAACTCTGAGGTGGTAGAGGCTTGCGACTTTGAAGAAGATGAATGTGTAACAACCATCTCTATGGAAAATATATTAAATTAAGCAATTATGGAGGGAGATGTATTGCACACACATTAACCCAATTTGAACCCTCGTCGTTCTATTTCAACCGAAGGTTATCGATATTTACAACAAAAACTCGATGGGCGTCCCGATGAATTCCGTGATATGTATAGGATGTATCCGGATGCGTTTTGCAAATTGTGTCGCATTCTTCGCCAAAAATCTTTAATATGTGATACTAGATTCGTGACAGTGGAAGAGATGGTAGCAACTTTTTTATTGGTGGCGGGACATGATCAATGTTACTCAATGTGCCAAGATCGTTTAAGTCGATCAAAATGGACAATTAGTAAAAGTTTCAATAAGGTCTTTGATGCAATTCAGTTGTTAGCACCTTCATTAATGGCACATCCTCTTGATAGTACACCACAAGCAGTGATGTCAGATTCGCGTTTTTACCCATATTTTAAGGTTTGAGCTTACGTTTCTTTTTATTTTACATTTGTATAGATGTGCATGCATATGATATTTGAATTTGTTATATAGGATTGTATTGGTGCTATAGATGGAACACATATAAAGGCAACTGTGTATGGGGCTAGGAAGGCAAGCTATCGTAATAGGCACGGATGGTTTTCACAAAATGTATTAGTAGCATGCACATTTGATATGCAGTTTATATATATTCTTGCTGGATGGGAAGGTTCTGCAAATGATTCAAGGATTTTAAAAGATGCTATAGGGAGGTCTAATGGTCTTCCATTGCCCAAAGGTATTATTGTAGTTTTAATTTGTTTTACTTTTTATTTTAATTTTATTAGGGAGGGGAACTTATATTATTACAATTTCCTTTGAACAGTGAAGTTTTATTTGGTAGACTGTGGCTATCCAAATAGACATAATTTTTTAGCACCATATCGTGCAACTCGTTATCATCTCAGCGAGTATAGTACACAAGCTAGAAGTCGTCCACGCAATGCAAATGAAGTTTTTAATCATCGACATGCATCTTTGAGGAATGTTATTGAGAGGATTTTTGGGGGCTTAAAATCACGTTTCAATTTTTTTAAAGATCATCCACCTTCATTTCCATATGAAACTCAAGTGAAGATGGTTTTTGCTTGTTGTAGATTGCATAATTACCTTCGTAGGGAAAATATGGAAGATGTATTTGATTCTGATAATGAAGAGGAAGAAGCACCACGAAATGTCCCATTAGATCCTAATGTAGATTCAGATTCAGATGACGATATGGCATCTCAAGTGGAACAAAGGGCAGCGGCTAATGCATGGAGAGATGGAATAGCTGCAGAAATGTGGAACGATGCAATGTTTATGACTATGGGCTTATAAATTGTGTTTTGAAAATTTAGTAGTCTTAAGTATTATTGTATGCAACTTTTTTATTAAAAAAGTTATATTTATAATATTAACACTTTTAGTTGATATTTTAATGATATATTTGAAGTTACTTAATACTAATATATTATGTATTAGTCACATTTGAAATGTGTAGGTTAATTTTTTTAAAAGTTAATTATTGTAAAATCCAATAATCTAAATCCAGGGATTCTAGCAATACCAGATTTGGGCATCCAATTATTTAAGAATCTGACAGCTCAAATCCAAGAATTTGGCTTACATTCTGAAATTTCATATTTTAAAATCTTGATTGACTAACCCCCTGTTAGCTTTGGTCGCTTACTATTTTGGTTAGATGGCCCAGGACCATGCCTCGTAAGGAAAGCTTATGAGTTCATACATACCTTCTTAAAGGCCATTCCGGGATATATAAAGGCCTTTATATATATATATATATATATATATATATATATATATATATATATATATATATATATATATATATATATATATATATATATATATATATATATATATATATATATATATATATATATATATATATATATATATATATATATATATATATATACCTGTTGGGTTAGTAGGTTACATACCTTCTTAAAGGCCATTCTGGGACAGCAACTTGATATTAAAGTTTTGTCGACAAAAGGAAATTTACAAATTGATCACTCCCTTCCTCTCCAATAGGGTACTTATTCTCCATTTTCTAACACAAGATAGCAATTGTTTATAATCAAGAGATAACCTCCCAAAGAAAAAAGAGAAAACAACAACCCGAATAAGCTCTCATTAAATTAAGTTTTCTGGACACCCAATTCTTCCCATTAATCAATTCCTTCACAAATGCATCAATGTTCTTATCAGAGCTCCCACCTTCACCAACGGCCTCCTTGGCCAGCTCCCTAAATTTCCCAGCATTCCTCTTCATCTCCTCCGCCCTCTCGCCTTCCATCACTTGCCTTACACACCTCCCCAGCTCTTCTCTCCCCACAAGCCCCTCCTCATCCACCCCAGCCCTCAGGCCAACCCCCCACACCTCCTCCACCATCTTGGCATTGGTCTGCTAGTTCGCCCACTGTGGGACCCCCACCAAGGGAACTCCCAGGCTAAGCGACTCCAATGTTGAGTTCCACCCATAGTGTGTGACAAAACACCCCACTGCCTCGTGGGCCAACACTTGAAGCTGGTTGCACCAGCTCACCACTAGATTCTTCTCTCCAGTGGAACTCGAATAGCCATTGGGTAGCTTCAGCTGCTCAGACTCCCACTACAACAATTATAGGCTTTTTTCACAAATTACTTTGTTGCAAAAGCTATATATTTTGTCGCAAAAATCCTTTTGAGCAGGTAAAGGCAAGGTGCAAGTTATAATACTAAAAAGAATAAGAAATTAATGAGCACATTAGTCTTTTGTGGTCACTATTGGGAGAGTAAGTGAAGCGCTAATTGATACAGGAAAAAAATAAAATATATTATCAAGTGTTAACTACTTGGAGGTACCAAACAGTAATACATAAATGAAAAGTAAGAGCAATATCCAATTATTAATCTGTATCATTTTTTGCACAAAAAACTACCAAGTTTCTACTTGCATATGTGCATTGTTTATAAAAAAAATTGATTAGTTGTTAAATACATGGCTTTCACAAAAAAATCTCTTTGCCTCCCCCAAAAAATTCTTCACAAGTATCATATGTTTAAGCATTCTGCACAATAAGTAGTCGAAACTTCAATGTACACATAATGAGGAAAGCAGTCTTGACAACTCCATCCCCTAACAAAAACAAGCTTCCACATATATGAACAAAACTATAATATGCTCAATTTGAGGATTAAGTTTTGATAAACCTATAATATGCCGCTCTCAAATACAATATCCAACCTAGTTAGGCTGTTGAGAGCTACTTCGGTCTAAGTAGTGGTGCCTACTTCCAATGGTATCTATGTT
Source organism: Saururus chinensis (assembly GCA_035235625.1). Lineage (NCBI taxonomy): Eukaryota > Viridiplantae > Streptophyta > Magnoliopsida > Piperales > Saururaceae > Saururus > Saururus chinensis. Next base: position 60,422,897 of record CP141140.1, read on the forward strand.
GCTAGTGATCAAATCCCCTTGCACAGGTATAGAAATATCTTGTATCTGTAAACATATTCAGCTACTAAGATTTGAATTTATATATACATATGTATACTAATGATGATAACCAAAAGGAAAAGATTATGAGTTTTACAAATAATAAATTCATCATGCTGCAACCATGCATGTTGGTCAGTGATCACCATGGGCAATTGGCTATGCAAAGAAGACTCCAGTTGGGAATTTATTCAACTAAGTTGAGTTTGTATGTAATCACTTGGAAGTCCATCGGTTAATTCCTACACCATAGAAAAGGGCATTTAAACCTATACATTTAGCTAAGGTTAGTGTACAAGTCAATTACTAAAAAAAAACATAATACCTCAATGCAACAATTGTCCATATTTAATCTGGTAGCCTTCTTTTTGAGAAGTGTTTTCTTCTTCTTAGTCCTTTCAAGACAACTTTTGATCCTAAGATCGCCACGCTTTCCTCCTTATTTTACTTTGAAGCCCTTAACTAATGGGGAAGTTGCACTATCATTAACATCATCAACTTGTGCTTTGCCACTTCCACTATAAGTTATGTTGTAAGGTCCTTGATTTTCTGGGATTTTTCTGCCATTTTTCTGGTCATTTTCGGCAGGAAAATGTGACGTTTCAGCGTATGCGTATCTGTGTATTTTTCCCATATTTATACCCATAGAGTCGGGTGTGGGGCTTAGTCGCGAGCCACGGGCCTCGCTGTGCGCTTACGGCGCGAATTTTGGAAGTTCGACGCGTAACCAGTGGGTTAACGCGCGTTGAGCGTACGTTTGGAAAAAATAAATAAAAGAAAATAAAAAAGAAGGATCGGGATCGCGATCCCGATCCACTGGTTCGATTGGGTGAACAGTACCGCCGCCCCCCCCTTTTTTTCGCCTGTCCCTCGTGCCCGGCCGCCGTCGGCCGCCGGTGGACCAGTGAGCCGCCTCCCCGGCTCCGCCCCGGCCGTGCGACGGCAGGGGAGCCGCCGTCCCGGCCCCCACGGCCGCGCCGCCTCTTCCCCCGGTGAGCCCCCTTTCTCTGTTTTGTGCGATTCCGTCGCCGCCGTGAGCCAGCGAGGGCCGGCCGGCCGCCCACGGCCCCGCCATGAGCCGGCGATGGCGGGAGGACACTCCCCCCGGCCCCGGACGGCCTCAGCTCCGTCGTCCCGCTCCCTCTCTCTGCTGCCCTGTTTTTCCGCCCCCACTGTGTATCGTCGTTCCGCCGCCACCACGGGCCGGCATGGCCCGACCGGCCGGCCACAGCTCCGCCCTGGGCTGGCGACGGCGAGGAGCCACTCCTCCCGGCCCGGTGGGCCTCCGTTCCGCCGCCCGTCCTCATCCCCCTTTCTACCCTATTTTTCCGCCGGATGACTGTTTTGGTCGATTTGGGGCCGCCGGTGGCGAGCTGCGGCCGATCGGACCTCCGTCCAGCCCGGCCTTGGTCCAACGACGTGATTGAGCCACCTCTCCCTGGCCGATTTCGCCTCCGTCCTCTATCTTCCCTCCGACCAGACCTTCCGAACCGCTGTTTTTGGCCTGTGTGTTTGGGACTACCGGCGCTGGAAATTGCTGCCTTTGGCCGAAGATGGCTCCGCTCGGCCTCTGTTCGGCCAGCTGCGGTCCAGTGACCGCAAGGCCGACCCCCAGCCAGCTCCGCCGCCACCTTGGCCGCTCCGCCCTTATGGGTTTTCCCCGGTCGTCCCCTATTTTTGGCCTACGTCCATTTTGGATGTTGTGACTGACGTTATCAGTCGGACACCGGATTTGATTTGGTGGACCTTAGTTCGGCTCCGCCCCAGCCCGGTGATGCCAATGGGCCACCCCTCTGGGTCTTGTTCAGCCTTGCGGCCCGTAGCCGCAGCTAGTTCCGCCTTACCGACATGTGTACCGTTGACCCCTCTTGCCGATTTTATGCCGTCGATACCGGACGGCCTCGGGCAAGAATTTGTATGTCTTACCTTGACGGAAGGTGGACGAGTTCACCTGCTTAGGCCTTGGCCAGTGACGGCCTCATAGCCTTTGCTCGACCGTGACCCTTCCCTTTCTCTCTGTCGTGCGAGATGCACAGCCGCCCGCACCATGGGTATTGGTTGTGGGTGGCGATCAGCGATGTCGCCACTTAGATTGGCCACCGCTAAGGCCTTAGCCTTGTTGGCTTTTGTGGGCCTTGAGTCATCTCCGTTCAGCCCTCTCCCCCGCCCTTTGGGCCGCGTGTGCATGTAGCCACGCGTGTACTTCTGGGTTAGGCGCTGCATTCGTGCCGCCTAACCATTGGTTGGCCTTGCCACCGAGTGGAGTTGACCACTAGAGCCGTCCTCCACCTCTCCTTTGATTCTCGAGCGTTGCCCCACGCTCTCCGCCCTTATGTGGGCCTTTGTTGACCGAAATCGTCGCCGTTGGGTGCTGTCCACGGCCGATTTCGACGTCTTATGGCCGGCTGTGCACTTCTTAGCCACCGGCTGATCTTCAGAGTGTACACCCTTGACATCTGATCGCACCGCCACATATGTTGGCACGACTTTTTTCCCGGCCGCCCTAGTGTGCCGCCGTGGATCGCGGGTTTTACCGCATTGAGTTCTAACACTCTATTTGGCCGTGATAGTTCCGGTGCTTCCTAAAATCCTCGGGACAGCAGCTCTCTCAGCCAGGCAACGGTTTTGACTGCCAACTCCGCCGCTGACGCCGCCACCGTCGTGTGCTCGCCATCGAACGTCATGATTACGAGGTAGGGGAGCTTTAAACTCGTAAATTCATGAAGCATGCTTTGAATGAGTAGTAGCATGCTAGGATTGTATGATCCCATGCTTGGATGTTAAGTAACGATCCGATTGCATGATGTGTGTGTAAGCATGATTGTATGGTATGATTGATATGCATGAGATGTATGCATGTTTTATGGATGTGGATTATGTATGCGCTGGAGATGGCTAACAAATATGTCAGTATGCTATGTATGGGTTATGCATGTGCTAGTGATGGCTAGCGTGCATGTTTGAAGTATGTATGAATGTGTGTGTGCACGTGCTAGAGATGACTAGCGTGTACATTTGATGTATGCATGTGCTAGTGATGGCTAGCATGCATGTTTGATGTATGTGTGAATGTATGCATATGCTAGTGATGGCTAGCGTGTATGTTTGACGTGTGGATGCATGTGCTAGTGATGGCTAGCATGCATGTTTGTAAGTTATGTATGTATGACCGTATGTGTATGTTATACGTATGTGTGAGACATACGTGTGTATGATGGCATTTTGCCTATGCTTGGGATATGTGTAAGTGTTGTGGGCAGAAGTATGGGCGATGGACAGTAAGAGGTGACAGAAGCTCTGTCTGAATTTGGATGCGGTTGTGTAAGCGTATGACAGAGGATGTGAGTATGACGGGCAAGGATTAGAATGGTTTGGTTTGGGGTGGATTGTATGTTGGGCGTTTGTCAGACAGTAAGAGTGTTCATAATTGTACAAGCATAACGTACAGATTATGAAGTGAAAAATAAGTATAATAAGTGAGATATAAGTAAGAGAGCGACAACTGGGTTGGCTCTGAGGAGCGTTATTTGAGGATGTCAGTGTAAGAGGTTTTGGCCATAAGATGGATGGCGAAGTATGTAAGACTGTAAGGGTTTGTTGTACGATGAGTTTTGTCCATGATGTGGACGGGTAAGTGAAGTCTGCTGCCCTAACGAACTTGGGTTTCGGATCGGGCTCAGCTTCGGTTTGACCAGTCGAGGACTGTGAGTTTGTGTGGCATAATTGTACCGCATAATATACTTAATTCAAACTGGAATTATAAGCACAGCTAATGATAGCGTTGTGAGTTTGAGACCTGAGGGTTCGACGGATTAAGTTCCGTGTTTGAGCTGGCCGCTGATGAGTTGGCCGAGCGTTTATCATGTCTTGCCATGGTGTTTATCGTGCGGGATGTTGTCTGTGTGCTATGTAGAGCACCGGACGTCTGATGCTCTGCTGAGAGCGACGTTGTTTCTGATTTGGTCTGCGTGTTGTATAAGCCCAGACGTTTGATGCTATGTTGAGAGCGATGTACGTTTCTGACTTTGTCTGCGTGCTGTATGAAGCCCAGACGTCTGATGCTTTGTTGAGAGCGACGTATGTTTCTAATTTGGTCTGTGTTCTGTGTAAGCCCAGACGTTTGATGCTCTGTTGAGAGCGTTGTATGTTTCCGCCCAAGAGTGGCACTGTACGTTTCTGCCCAAGTGGCACTGTATGTTTTCTGCCCAAGAGTGGCAATGGCACTATAAGACCCATTATGGTGGGCAATTCTCTGGCACTATAAGACCCATTATGGTGGGCGATTCTATGGCACTATAAGACCCATTATGGTGGGCAACTGTATGACCCCTTATGTGTGGGTGTTTATGTTTGCGCGCTCAGGTAAGTAGTATCATAGATCTACTCTTACCTGTTTGATCCAGTGCCCCATGAGCATTGGTGTGCCTTACCTTCGGAAAAGTCCATGGCGTCTAGTCACTCCCCGGAGGTTAAGGTGTTGCCCCAGTGGCATTCCTTTCCATTTCGACGCTGGAGTTTATTAGTTGTAATGAGCTTCAGTGGTCGTTGATATGTGTACGAGTACGACTGTATGAGTATGAGTAAGACTGTAAGAGTGTGTATGAGCAGGACTGTAAGAGTATGTATGAGCAGGACTGTAAGCGTATGAGTATGAGCACGACTATAAGAGTATGAGTACGATTGTGAGAATATGTTTCTGAGTAAGACAGTAAGTCTGATTGTACGAGTAAGGTCGTACATGTATGTGTAAGCTGTATGAGTGAGCATACGATTATACGAGTAAGGTCGTACAAGTATGCGTATGTTGTATGAGTATGCGTACGGTGGTACGAGTGAGTTGTATGACCCTGGATAAGGGTGTTTGTATAAGTTTGATTCGGTATGATTTTGGCACGATGGTGCCTTCGGTATGTCTGTGGCACGTTGGTGCATTTGGCATGTTTGTATGAATTTGAGCATGATATTGATATGCTTCTGCTTCATGTTTGAGTTGCATGACGCATGTGATTATGAACTTATGGAGTTCACCGTTTGGGATTTCCCCTACTGGGTATTTTCCTACTGAGTATGAAAATACTCACCCTACTACTTTTAGCCCCGTTGCACGGGAGGTTTTGCAGGTTGTGCGGAGAGCTCCTGGAGATGGACGCTCGTTTCAGCGGTGGATTGATTCCCGTTGACTCAGGTATCTGCTTGACTCTCTGCGAGTTTGTTTGTGCCACAATCTCCTGTATTGGGTGAGACGAGACGTCTTGATGTTTATTCTGGACTTTCATTTGGATGAGTCTGTGGACTGTTATGGGACTTGTACTCAAGGATGCCTGGGAGAGTGATTTGTATTTAAAAGTCTATGATCATAGCAAATTTATTCGTACGTGTGTTTTCGAATAGCGCCTGAGGATATTTGATTTGGCAGTACGATGTTTAACCATATGATGTTTTAAATTATAAACAGGTTTTGATTTTATCGTTTTGACTCCGATTTATGGAAAGAAAAAAAATTTTCTATGAGTTTTGAGAAAAAGGGATGAAAAATCTCGGGCGTTACATATGTTCACTCCAATTGAAACATGATGGCTATCACAAACCCTACCATGTGAGATGGCATTGGTTTGTTGTAAAATTACACGATTATTACACTCTCGCACTTCCTTCAAAATTATATCCACATAGTTGAGGGCAATTAAAGTTGCATCCTCAGTTAGTGTTGCTTCTGTTGTCAAATTTCTAAAAGCAAGACATAAATCATTATTCCTCCTCATGAGAGCAACATTCGGATCTGCTTCAATTATAAAACCAAGATGATTAATAACACTACCAGATTTTGCTTCTTTGTCCCATCTTTTGAGAACATACTGTAGAGGCAACTCAAGTATTTTGAAGTGATCAAGTACCCTAAATGCATAGTGGCATAAGATACCCACAAAATTAAACTTCTTACAACTACAATCAACTACATTGGTTTATGGGTCATAATTGACAATGTGTCTGCATTGTGTTTGATCCATTTCAATTTTACACTTCTTCATCACACCATGCTCAACAACATCTATGCCAACACAATTCAAGCAACCTAAATATTCCTTTTCAATCATCTTCAATATTACTGGTGTGTAAACACTTGAATTGTACTTCATAATCCAAGAATGAACAGTCACAATTGGCATGCTATGTTTCATCTTAAATTCATCATTCCTTTCTTTACAACATCTAGCCAATAGCCTCTCATAATGATAAAAAAATTTGCATAGATTATGCTCAGATTTCAAGTATCCTCTTAGAATAAAATTCATGCTTTCACTCCTCTGTGTTGATTTTATATCACCTGTGAACATATGTCACTCATAAACCATTGCCCATTTCTTTCTTTCTTTAAATAACCCTTCAAGCCATGCATTTCCATAAAATTCGTACTTCTCAAGCATATTATCCCATGTTGTGTAGAATTCATCTTCATCCTCATAATCATAAATGCATTTGTTGAAGTCATGGGCAAATAGCTTCTTGCCATCAATAACTAAATTAAATTAGTGGTTAAGATGCTTACAGGCATTCCGATACATATGCCACACATAAATACGATGATGGGTATTAAGTAAAACTGAAACTATTGCACTAATCATTGCCTTATCCTGATCAGTTAAAATTGTCTTCAGATGACTACCCATGGTATTTATGAATGTCTTGAACAACCACTCAAAACTTTGGACTGTTTCATCATATAATAAAACTGTTTCAAAAATAATGGTCATCTTATTATGATTTAAACTCACAAATAGACCAAATGGGAGACAATACTTGTTAGTCCTATATGTGGTATCAAAGCAAACAACATCTCTAAAATTAAGATAATCCATAATCGAAACAGGATCAGCCTAAAAGAAGTTTGTTATTTTATGATCCTTATCATATTGCATGCTATACTCAAATGAGGAATTTTGAGTACACCTCCCTTTAAAATACTTGATTATGGCAAAAGCATCTCCTTGGTCAATTATTTTTTGGCGCTTTGTAAGTGAGTAATTATTGTAGTCCTCCTGAATAAATCCAAGGTTCTCAAACCCCCCTGCTTCCTTAGCCATAAATTCAACTACTTCTCTTTGGCGTATCCTTGAACCATCTGTTATGTCTACAGCAACAACTTGAACAATACTCATTCTCCTTTGCAACCTTAGCCTATTAACCTAGACTTGGTTTGTGACCTCATGATTATATTTTTCTTCAAAAGTCCGAATACACCATGTACCATCTTGTTGCAAATTGATGACCATATGGGCTTCACATCCAACTCTTGTTTCTAGTAAGGTTTCTTTGAATTTTTCTGTCTCTTATCAAATAGTCTTTGACCTTCTTTAGAGCAACAAAATTTTCTATAGCACCTTTGACCTTTCACATTTGTATGGGAGCTAGCTCGACAAATGCTAAATCCAACATTTTGGGCATACTTATTGTAAAATTCATATGATTCTTCCTCGGAAGAAAATCTCGTACCAACTCCTGGCTCTCATACCTCCCTTATTTTTTCTTCTGCAGGATCACTTGATTTACTGAGGTCCACTTCTAATTCTTCCATTTGAAGCCTACACAATTAAATAAGAATGAAATACATACCATTTCATAATATATTATAGTGGTTGATGTAATCATAAAGATTGTTTAATAGTTACACAATGGTGTCAAAATCTTAATTATGGCTTCATATATATATTGATTGATGAACACAATTAGTGAGGTCAATTACTTTAATTGAGGATCATGTAAGACTTCTAATTATTATCTATAATATTAGTAGACTCAATAACCTCAGTTTATCATCAAGAGTCAACATGCATATCACTCACAAAACTAGTCTTTACTAGAGATGGCATTAAAGCTAACAACTTCAGTAGGGAGAGCATTGATATGAAGTTGTCATTGAGTGTACAGAACTCCAACTATCGGGGCTTGTAGCCTTGTTTGTAATTGAACAAAAAAGTATAAAAATTTGTCAAATTATAGAAATAGATAAAAAAATAGTAAAAATGCATTTATTCTACAACCTAGATTGAGTCAATGTGAAAAAAATATCAATCAAATCATCTAACCATTTTTAGAACACATCAACAATGACAACAAGTACATGACTAAAAGGGTGAGTCTATGTAGAGATTGTATGTAGGGCCTGACAAATTCACATTTTTAACTACACAAAAACCAAATATTTACGAAGTAATGAGAATAATGAGGGGGAGCCCACTCAATTTTGTCTCTATGTTTTTTCCACCTATAATGTAGAAGGACTATAAGGGGCAACAACATGCAATCTCTGAAGAAACATGGGATTCATGAGAAAAGCTAATAATATAGAGAAAATTCTTATTAAAATGGACAAAATCTCTCCTTTAAGGTATTAATCATTCATGAGCTACTTTGCAATTTTCTACTTCTCACAAGGAATAAGGGAAGCCAAAAACCAATCATGTCAAACAAAATCTTTTGACCAAAAACTCATAAGTCCTCACTCCATTTTATATGCTACAAGGGCCAATACATGGCTTAATCTCGTGGACACCAACGATTCAACTCAATATCATACTACAAAAAATGGATCGCATGTTCAAGTGATGAGAAATTCAACATGCTATCTCATGTTGAAACCCTAAATTCTTCTTTTTCTCCCCAATGCATTATAACCACCTACTTTTTTTTAATCACATTGCAATGGAAAAAAAGATAAATCAAAATGAGCAACTGAAAATAATTTTCCTTGCCCACTCACCCAGTGGCTGTAGGACACAAGTGTAACCCTGTATCAGCAGCACCAGACGATCCAGACACGGAGTGGTAATGAGCTTTTGAGACACTTCTCCATATCTTTGAAGGTTGTGATTAAGTTGCATCAAATGGGTGCTAAGGGAGGATACCTCCCTAGCATATTTGCCTTTCTTTCGGTCTTGTCTCCATCCTGAACAACACAGAGAGGAGCCTACTCAATAAAACCAAGAATATTTATCTTCACTTTTTTTAATAGAGAAATTATGAAATATGAATTATTTATCTTCACTTTTTTTATAGTGAAAGTTCATGTTAATAAATCTCATAGGATTAACACCATCACAACATAGTTTTAAACAAGCAATTCAGTATACACAGAAAAACACTTGATAAATAAAAAATATATTAGAACATGTGAATCAGCAAGAAATCTCACATAATAGACACCAAGTACAAAGTCATTCTATATTTGTATTTTAGAATTAAAAGAAAAACCATTGAAAATTTTGAACTTGTGAGTCATTGTGCTACCCTGTCCAAAAAGCATAACAGATAGTAACAAGCCAAGCCGAACATACAATAATATATAACTCTTGTGCCGATAGCCCAAGGGTGCAAGGCCCACTACCCCCAACACTCCATAAAATTAACACTAATTGTTTTACAATAGGACATTTTGATTGATGCACCAAAGAATTTGTTTGAATGGCAAAATTCATACAATTTATCAAAAAATAACATAGCAACATATGTCTGCTGAGATCAAGTCTCTTCAATCTGATCCGTATTAACTATTCTAAAAAAATGGGGGTATGAACATAGTAAGGTACAAGTTTTATCATAAAAAATACAGATTGCATAAGATTATAAACATCGTCAAAGTGTTTACGTTCACCACCAACCGTAGTTCAAAAGTTGTAGAGTCGATATGTTGCAATATGTAGCAAAGTCCCTGAATTGTCTTCCTCAACAACAATAAAAAAGCGTGGCCAAATCGTATCTATGATTGCAATAGCCCTCACAGTCACTTAATCATTGTCCTGAACAACAGCAGATTTTTGCAGCCTCCTTTCCTCATTTCGTTTATTCTCTGTCTCCCTTTCTCCCTGATTGTGCTGCTCGTAGTTGTGAGAGGCGGGAAAAGAAGGGTAAGAGGCAGTCGGTCAGGAGGGAGGAGGTTACTACGGTGAGAAAATAGCACTCGCTTCAGGCAGCGATTTGGTCGAGGTTGAGGCTATGTAATAAGCCTAGTTCCAGCGGCTCTTGTTCACAATCAATCAAGAGGGAGGAGCTGTGGTGGATAGTTCCGGCAGCGACGGTCAATTAGGAGGGAGGAAGTATGAGAGGCGTGAAAAAAGTCTAGGCTTTTTTTGAACTTGTTCTCTTCCGTTTTCTTTTAACCCGGTTCCGTCTCTGTTAGAAGAACCCGATTTCATCTATGTTAATTTCATTGAGAAGGTCATAACTCAGGTTCCGTCTCTGTTACTTTCAGCGAGAAGGGAAAAACCCGAGTCTTCAGTGTGAAGTTCGACACTTCTCATTGGTGGCCAATGGGTGCTGAGGGAGAAACCCTCCCCAGCAGATTCGCGTCCCAGGACGCCTCGTACAAATTTGAGAACTGGTCCGAGACCATTTGTAAGTAGGCAGGGTACTCGGATGTCGTAAATAAAGATGGCAGCTCAGTGAAGCTGAGGGGAGGAAGTCCCGGCACAGCCGCAAGCGGCATCGACTTCAGTTAAATCTGCAGGGCTAGCAGCCCCCGTTGCACCAGGCTAAAGGGAGTGCACACCAAGTAGGAGTTGGTGAAGATGGCCGCCACCGGATCCCTTCCTGCTTGGCTACATCCATAGCCCAACTGAGGAATGGGCCGTACACCATGCACTTGATTGGCTGCCCCAATTTGGCCTGCTTGTGAACGAGCTCAAGCAGGGTCCAGGACCCGGCAGCCTTGAAAACTTTCAATAGGCCGGGATGCCGCCCTGGTCGAAGCCACCCGAGATGGGCTCGACACCGATGCTGTCGGCCTGAATGGTTCCAACGGTGTAAACCGTGGTGGCAACCGTGGCCTTAAGGCCCTTGGAGGCCAGAATGCTTGGTGAACTGGACCATGGGATTGAAGTGGCCCTGAGCCGGGAATGGTAGAATCAGAACATGGGCTCTTTGATTGTCTTCTCCTCTCCTTGCCATCTCTTTCTCCCCCCCTCAACTGGCCTTGCTCACTCTTTGCTACCACGCTAGGTTGGGAAGTGCAGATGAGCATATGACACAGTGACAAGAGTATATGTGGTGAATGGCAGTCCATCCTCCATGTACCGTGGAACAATCTCAATGTTCTTAATTAAACGTATTATACGTGGTTTAAAAAAAACCTTAAATTTAAAAACCCCCATGCGTAGTATTGTAATTAAGCATGCCTCATTTGTTATAGTGCAGTCCAATTATTTCCCCCTCCAAAAGATTTTTTTTCCAACAAAATTTTACGCCTAAAATTTAATTGGACGGTGAAAACTTGACCCCTTCTTGTCATGTTAGAATAATGTGGATCACACATTTCCCGTGTGATAAAGACGTGTTAAAGTTTGTACTAATTGACATTTTAAATGTAAGCAACCCATGGTACCACTTCAGATACCAGAGCACATGAGAAGTGTCGGGAACCAGTGGATTATTGTCCTGTTAGCAGTGGCTCTGTACTACGATGACAACACAGTGCCGCTGTGTGACGAGCCCCACTAACAGTGATGTGGTTATGACTCGATGGTGAGCAATGGCTCGACTAGGTAAAATAGTCCACAAACAAGGTAGTCTACATACAAGGCTTGTTTATATTTGTGTTTACCGACAATTTATATATTTGTATTTTGTTAACAAATAAAGCCACTTATCTAGCCGACAGATTATATCTATGTACATAGTTTCTTAAGCAAGTGGATAAGGGCTGCTCCAATTAGAGAAAATGAGAGATGCTTCAACTACTATGACTAAGTATGACAGAGTGGGTATTTTTGGATTAAATAATTTAATATAAAATAATAATTTAAATTTATATGTATTATTTTTTTATTTATAATAGTATTACTAAAGGACTTTCCTTGCATATACTCCCACACATTCATTTAGAACAACTAAATGGAGCTATTAATGTGAGACATATTAGTATTTAGTAATTAATTTTAATAAAGTATTTAAATATAACATTAACATGATTGTATTGAAATTATTAAGAACTTGAATAGAAGAAAATGATGCTTACATATAGTTATGGAGAAGAAAAATATCATTTTATAAATTAAATTTAAAATTAATTAGACCATAAACAAATGGTCGGACGAGGTCTTTATCCATTGTCATGTTTGTAATTTGATAGACAAAAAATTTTGGCTAGATGTGGGCATGGACACCTTAGATACATACGGCCTAGATTTAGGACAACGGACATCTGCGACCAACCCCAATCTCGACTCTCTTGATTGGGCTGGATGGGCCAAACTAAGAATACGTTATGGCTAGGTTAGACTTACCTAGTTCAATCATCAGTTTAACCTATTATTTTTGTACCTTAGTAATTGTTGCTTTACAGAAAGTTGAGAACAAGATCAAATCAAGAGTTAAATGTTTTGTCTTTAAGATAAAATTACACCCTTTTTAATGATGCTTAGGATCACTTGGGTGTCTATTTCCTAGGATAAGACGATCTACCATATATTGTAGAAGCACTTTCACACAACAAATATAGCGAACTACTATTATGCAATCACTCTCACAAAAGATGGTAGGAACATCCAATAAAAGATTGTTCAGAAAAACACTTTTTAGTGTTCTATAGAACACAGAAGAAATTTAATTGAAGACAACCATCCCATTCAAATGGACGCTTTTGCTCGTTAAGGGACACATTTAGGTTAAGAGAAAATCGGACTCATTTTGGGTTAAAAGAAAACTAAAAGAATTAGTCCCAAAGAATAATTATCTTATTAATCCAACATGATTATGCATGCAAACCGAACAAAGCTGGCCGAAGGGCAGCAGCGGCGCTCGTATGTGGGTTAGCCCATATGTGTACATGTGTCTAGCATGTATCTATCGTACAAAAGTGGGGTGGCCCAATGACCTAACTTACAAGGCAAAACTTATGTCTTATATATACCAACTTTATCTCCATCTTCTTAGTGATATGGGACTAATCATTACCTGCAAACAAATGCATCTACTTGTTAAGGGACACATTTAGGTTAAGATAAAATCATAGCCATTTTGGGTTAGAAGAAAACTAAAAAAATTAGTCTTAAAAAATTATTATTTTATTGACTCAACCCAACCCAATTGCGTATGTAAACCTAATCAAGCTGGGCAAATGGTAACAGTAATATGTGTGTGTAGGTCAAGCCACCTAGGTACATAGGTCTAATATATATTTTCCTTAAAAAAATAAGATAGCCCGTAAATCTAACTTATAAGGTAAAACTTATGTCTTATATATCAATATTATCTCCATTGTCTAGGTGATATAAGATTATTTATTACCTTTAATTAATTCATATATATATATATATATATATATATATATATATATATATATATATATATATATATATATATATATATATATATATATATATATATATATATATTCTCATTCACATAAAAGCATAAAAGTAGGCTTGATTTTAACCCACTTTCAAATATAACCTGGTTGTGTTCGTGGCCTCATTTTGTTCTCTATTAAATATTTTGATTTAAATTTAAAATAAATTATTTTTAGTTTATTTAAAATTTTCAATCAGAAAATTGATGTGGGATAGAAGAAATAGTACTGGACACCGGATTTAAACTTTTCTTTTACTTCATTCCATATATCATGAGTAAAATATAATATAATATAATATAATATATATAATATAATTTTAATAAAAAAATAACTAAATAATATTAAATAAAAATCCAAAAATCTTCGGAGATCGAATCTTGGGACGTTGTCTTTGTAATCTAACACCCAAAAATGCCATTTTTATGCAATCTAAACAATGGGTTGGGGACAATTCCTGTCTAAAAGCATTTTAAGCCGGGACCACGAAAAACTTGAGTTTGACTGAGAACACTTTGTGGCCCGACATCTTCGAAAAAGGGCCATCGCATTTAAAGGCCTGCTGGGTTGCGTTACAGACCTTAAATGCCATCCCGGGCCAGCAGCTTTAAATTAAAGTTTTGTCGGCGATGAACTGAAGAGTAAATCTACTCAAACCGCTCGTCCCTTATTCTTCCAATAATTTATGCATGATCAGACGATAGGAAATTTGCAGATTAATCACTCCCTTCCTCTCCAATAATAGGGTACTTCTCCATTTTCTGGCATAAGACAGCAATTGCTTATAAGAAAGAGATAACCTCCCAAAGAAAGAGGAGAAAACAAACAGCACGAATAAGCTCTCATTTAGTTAGTTCTCTGGACACCCAATTGATCTTCCCATTAACCAATTCCTTCACAAACGCATCAATGTTCTTGTCAGAGCTCCCACCTTCACCAACGGCCTCCTTGGCCATCTCCCTAAATTTCCCAGCATTCCTCTTCATCTCCTCCGCCCTCTCGCCTTCCATCACTTCCTTTACACGCCTCCCCAGCTCCTCTCTCCCCACAAGCCCCTCTTCATCCTCCCCAGCCCTCAGGCCAACCCCCCACACTTCCTCCACCATCTTGGCATTGGTCTGCTGGTCCGCCCACTGTGGGATCCCCACCAGGGGCACTCCCAGGCTAAGCGACTCCAGTGTTGAGTTCCACCCACAGTGTGTGACAAAACACCCCACTGCCTCGTGGGCCAACACTTGAAGCTGGTTGCACCAGCTCACCACTAGACCCTTCTCTCCAGTAGAACTCGAATAGCCATTGGGCAGCTTGGGCTGCTCAGACTCCTTCACCACCCACAAGAAGTTGTGGTTGCCGGCCTTGAGCCCCCATGCAATCTCCTCCATTTGCTTTGGTTTCACCTCTGCCATGCTGCCGAACGAGACATAGACGACTGATCCGGCCGGCTTTGTGCTGAGCCAGTTGAGGCATTTCTCCCCACTGGGCTTCCACAGGCTGGCCCCGTACGATTTGTCGTCGTCGATTCTTCCATCCAAGTATGCTGACGGCACCAGTGGACCCACCATCCTCACCGGAAAATTTTCTGACATCGTTTCCGCCACCTTAATTGCAGTTTAAACATCATAAAAAAAAACATTAAGGTGTTGTGTTGGGTAGTTGAATATATTAAAACATTAGGATGTTGTGTTGGATAGAACAAGAACAGTGTAAGAGGGCAAAAAGTCTTTCAGTGCTAAAGAGGAAAAGGACTTGTCTGTTTTACCAAGCCGTGACAAATAATGGGAGGCTGCCAGTGGTGAGAGAAAAACAAGATCCAATAGGAAGCCGTTAAGCTGAAACAACGTGCGTTTCTTTATGAAGAAGACAATATGAAGAGAGTTAGTATTTTGACTTACTTTGACTTCAAGCTGTTGGAAGGTGTTCCCAAATACCCAGTCCGCCTCGTCCAAGTTGGAGAATTGGTCCAAGTTCATTTGTAAGTAAGCAGGGTACTTGGATGTCGTAAAGAAAGATGGCAGCTCAGTGAGGCTGAAGGAAGGAAGTCCCGGCACGGCCTCAAGAGGCATCGAGTCCGGCGAGATCGGCAGGGGTAGCAGCCCCCGGTGCACCCGGCAGTACAGAGTGCACACCACGTAGGAGTTGGTGAAGATGGCCGCGCACCGGATCCCTTCCTGCTTGGCTACATCCACAGCCCAACTGAGGAATGGGTCGTACACTATGCACTTGACTGGGTGCCCCAATTTGGCCTGCTTGTGAAGGAGCTCAAGCAGGGTCCGGGACCCGGCAGCCTTGAAAGCTTCCAAGTAGGCCGGGATGCTGCCGGCGTACAGAAATCCGCCCTGGTCGAAGCCATCCGAGATGGGCTCGACACCGACGCTGTTGGCCTGGATGGCACCAACGGTGTAAACCGTGGTGGCGACGGTGGCCTTGAGGCCCTTGGAGGCCAGGCGCTTGGCGAACTGGACCATGGGGTTGATGTGGCCCTGAGCCGGGTATGGTAGAATCAGAACATGGGCTCTTTGATTGGTTTCTCCTCTCCCTGCCATCTCTTTCTCCCCCTTCAATTGGCTTTGCTCACTCTTAATTTGCTACCACGCTGGGTTGGGAAATGAAGATCATATATATATATATATATATATATATATATATATATATATATATATATGTATGTATGTATGTGGCACAGTTACAAAGAATCCCGATTCTCTTAGTGACAAGAGTAATTGCTTTGGTCGTACGCCCCATTATCAAGCATATGTCTATTTTTAGTGCTTCCTTTTTTTAACAAAAGATGTAAAAAAGATATTTAACTTTGAAAATGAACACACAGAGGCGGATGATGAGCGTGAGACCAGCCAATCTAGCCCATGGGCGGTAATATAATTTAGCATGCCTCAGTGAAATTCCCATAATAAAAATACTTGCAATAACTCACACAAGATTTGTGATTGGACTTCACAAGTAGCACTACACAAAATTTACATAGGCATAGATTTAATGTGAAAATATCAATTTTCAATTATTATAGTACAGTCCAACTATTTGCCCCTTTCCCAACAGAATTTTACACCTGAATTAAATTGGACGGAGGAAACTTGACCCCTTCTTGTCACGTGAGAATAATGTGGATCACACGTTTCCCATGTGAGAAAGAACGTGTTAAAGTTTGTATTAATTGATATTTTAAATGTAAGCAACCCATGTTACCACTTCAGATACCAGCATGAAAAACGCAGCGGCAATTGGTCGGTCGGGAACCTGGGGATAATTGTCCTGTTAGCAGTGGCTCTGCACTATGATGGCAACGCAAAGCAGCTGTGGCTCTGCACTATGAATTGTACTGTAGTAATAACGTTGGTATGTTCGATTTTTTGCCTAGTTTTTTTTATTAGACGGTGATGGGTGAGCAATCATGTCTCCGATTTCCCTCCCGAGACCGGGCTAGGAGGGGCAAACTGAGATTATGTTTGGCCAGGTTCGATCTAGCTAGTTCCTGGTTATCCTCGTGGGTCGCATTTTATATTATTCTATTTATTTTATATTAATTATTTAAATTAAAAAATAAAATAAATTAATTTTAATTTATTTTAAATTTTAATTCACATAATTGATGTGGGATGGAGGGAATGGGTACAGGGCAGTATAGGACACCATATGTCAACTTTTCTTTGATTTCTCCTGTATATCACATATAAACAATATATGTGAATAATTAAATTTCAATCAGAAAAATAAATAAATAGCATTCAATACAAACGTACTAAGCTTAGGATATCAAATTCCCGGGACGTTGTCTTGTAATCTAACACCTAAGAACGCCCCTTTTATGCAATCTAAATAATGGGCTGGGAGAAATTCTTGTTTAGAAGCATTTGATAACCCGGACCACGAAAACTATAGATTTTGACTGAAAGAGGCCCCTTGAAGAGATTTCAACAATTTTCTCCTCCCTTCTTCTCACAACGTATCTATGCACAATATGGATAACACACAACAAAGGGGCTACGGCCAGTGTTCTTCTCCTTCCTTTTTTTTTTATGCCTAGGAGATGTAGATAATAAGGGATAGGAAGGACTTGATATTGTTGGTTTTTCCCAAGAGAAAGAGAGCTTGAAGGAGAAATAGATTTCCAAGAGAAACAGAGAATTGTAGAGAGAGAGACTATTGAGAAAGAGACGTGATATGGGAAGAGAGGAATTTGATCCCCTCTTAAATTCTAGATGCCCTCTGTGTTTTGGTTAGTGGCTGATAGGACTCTCAAATCGTCATCCACCTCAGCTTGTGGTCCCATCTAAAGTCCAACTCCAATATATATTCCCTTCTTCTAGTTTAATATGGTGAGCTCATAAATTTCATCAACCTGCATCTCTCACTATGGTAAAGTGCGTATATTGAACTCAACAACACCTAGCGCCTAAACTTTGTGGAGGTCTTAGACTACAAATATGATATGCAAACTGATCTGTTATTAAGGCCTTTGTTAACAAATTGCTAACTCAGTTGCTAGATTGTCACAAAACATCTAGATAAAAAAGTCAACCCAACTCTCAAGTTTAATCCCAGCTAAAAAGTCTCTTATCCAAAATGCTTCTAAAGTTGTTAAACTACATTCATAAAATTCAATTTCATGGTTGACTTTACTACATTCTCTTACTTTTTACCTGCCCAAGTTATAACACCACCTACAAATATGAAGACAAAACTAACAGTGAATTTTCAGTCATCTAGGTCCCTAGCATAGTATGAATCACTACACTCAGCCAATGACAACTCATTGGCTTAATAAGTAAGTTTATACATTCAATTCATAAGAGGTACCTAAAAACTCACTTCATTGCTTGTCAATGATATATATCAAGATTTTTCTAGTATCTACTCAAGAGCCTTACAACAAAGCTCAAATCTAGTTAAGTATATGTTATGGCATATATTAAGTCATCAATATGTTATGCATAAAGCACTTACTCCATGAGTCTTTCCTCAACAAAGAACAGGATTTTGACTCTTTAATAAAATTGTGACCTCATAGATAGGTGACAGTTGCTTTCTAGCCAATCACATTTAACACTTTATATATGTGATTCTTGAGATATATTAAGTAGTCTTACTTTTCTAATTTTTATCAATCATTATACCCATTACATGGGGCCTCACTTATGTCTTTCATTTTAATTATTGGTCTTGAGTCACTCTTTTAGACTGGTAATTAAGCCCAAGTCATGTACATATAATGAAAGAATCAAAAATTTAGTTCCACCTATGAAGGAGTAGACATAATGATCACTACTATAAGCAGTGAATCCATATTCACAAATCACTATGTAAAATGTAAAGTATCACTACCTAGGAGACTATTTCAAACTATATAGTGACTATGAGTTTATACACTATATGTTCCTCTCTAAGAATAACAAAACCTTCAGGTTGGACAATGAAAATCTCTTCATCTAAATCTCCATTTAGGAAGATAATCCTTACATCTATTTGGTATAAAAGTCATAATGTATAACTAGGGCCAACAAATACCAAATAGATGTAAATCGAGATACAAGTGAATAAGTCTCCTTATAGTCAACGCCTCTAACTTGAGTGAATTCCTTAGCTACTAGTATAGTTTTATACTTGTCAATGAATTCATCCACCTTAAGCTTTTTCTTGAACATTCATTTGCAACTAATGGACTTTCTATCTTTGGGGAAATCAACAACTTCCCATACTTTGTTCTTCAAGATTGAGTTCATTTCCTCGTGAATAGCAACTTGTCATTCCTTAACTTGCTCAAAAGCCAATAGATCATCAAGTATGGGTTCATCAATAGTAACCTCATCTTCCCAAACATTGTATAGGTGGCTCTCAATAATGTAGAAGGTCTTCTTTCTCTCAATCGTTATGTCTCATTTTCATTCTCAATCACAGGCTAAAAACTCATCACTTCATCAAAAGTAGAGGAAAAACCTTGTTCCTTTTCAGCCTCAAATAATTCTATCAGTAATCAGGGTGGGGGGCAGGTGTTCATAAAATTGAATTAATTCAAAATCAAAAGGAGCAAAGAAATTGCATTTGGTACCTTGACGATTTTGGAGTGAAAGCGAAAGGATATTTCAAAGTTTGAAGGATGGAAGACAGAACATTGCCCATGAAAGATGCTAGTAAATGGAGATATTCATGTGCGGAGGAGGAGGATTCCTATGAAATCCTTCAAAGCACGAACGAATGGAGGAAGAGAGCCATCGGAGCTCGAGAGGGATGCACGAAATCAATTGGAAGGGCGGAAGACAATTTCTTCTTGATCGTTGGAGAAGAACCCGAATTGTGCATAGACGATGCAACAAAGTAAAGTGTCATTTGAGTCGTTGGACACGTGTTTTTAAAACAGAAACCAAATCCACCAACACATCGATGAACCCCATCGACGCGCCGATGGAATTAAACATATTATTTGGAAAATTTGAAGTTTGAGTTAATTAAAGCTTGGTTTAACTGAATTTTAGGGACAAATTTATTTTTAAGGAGGGAAGAATGTGCACCACATATCTTCAAGAGGAAAAATAATCCTTTTAAAATAAATTAGAATGTAAGTTTAGTCATCAATGACCATTGACATGTCGATAAAGCTATTGGTGAAAACTACTTGCACTGGTTGTTTCGAAAAAATAAAGAAGTTTTTGCAGTTTTGTATTTTGGTCATTATAAAAAACAGTGGAAACTGACTCATAGGGAAATCAAGACTTAGAGAGAGAAGAAGAGCACTAGGGGAATCGTTTGGAACCAACCCAGGGAGAATGCGCCAAAGAAGAAGAAGAACACATATGTTATGCCAAATTGCAATCTTTACTTGATTTACAATGAAAAATACTTATTCTCTGTCATCAAGTTCTTCTTAATCATGAACTTGTGAATTATGCTATTTTCACGTGGACTGTGACAAATAGTGTTTTCATGTTAAAATCAAATATGTAGTGGTTTAACGTGGAATTTGTGTTTCAAGTAGCCTAATTCCTCTTGTAGAGTACTTCTATTGGAGATTGTCTAAGAAAAATTTGCTTAGATATATGATTTAAATCTTCATTCTTAATTTTTTGATCATCAGTAAAGTTATTGACACGGTGACTGCAATGGTAAGAGGAAGAGGGTAAACAATGCACTTGCATGCATGCAGTGGCATGGATGTCACTTTTTATCATCGGTAATAAAGCCAACATGTCGATTAGGTGTAAGTAAGGTATGGCTAGCCTACTGTCGATAGGCTTTGATGAGTCGGTGAACTCACTGACGGGCATCAATGACTTGGTCGACCTATCGATGAGGTCATCGATGGTATTTCATGTTATGAATTTCTAATGGGATTTATAGCAATAGTAAAGCTATATTATTATGCAAATATATGCATAATTTTGACGATTTTGTGATGTGAATGAAGTGTCCATTAAGCACTTATTAAGGGTTTGTGAACCCTAATGCATATATACATGTTATGTGAGGGATGGCACACCCTAAACTTTTATATTGGCATCTGAGATTCCTTAGTGCTTTGGCTCCTCAAGTGAGTCATTAGTCATAGAACAAAAGGTGTTTGTTATGAAATAAGATCAAGGTCTTCTAGCTCTCGAAGAGTAAGAGTTATATAGAGCTACTCCCTTGGCCCTAAAGTCATGTTCAAATAGACTATATTAAAAGATGACTAATCACGTGTAATATAATATAGGAGGTTTCGAGCCGCTACCTTGGCCTAGAGTCAAGTTCAAATGGACTCTAGCATTAAAAAATGACTAGTCATGTGCAACGTAATACATGAGGTTTCGAGCCACTCCCTTGGCTAGGGAGTTAGGTTCAAATGGACTAAAGCATTAATGATGATTGATCACTTGTAGCACAATATAGAAAGTTTTGATGATCATGGCAGTTGGAATCTCGACACTACGGTCAATGTGTAAAAACGTATGTGTCACATGTTAGGTTAATTAACTGATTTCCTTGTTAAAATTATCTCACAAACCTTAAGTATGTATCTTGTCTTAAAATCTGATTAGAGGTACTGATGGTCGAGTTAGATTTGAAATTGACATACTTGAAAAATAGAAGTAGATGTATTCTATAGCTCAAGATAGAAGACTAAAAAATGTTGAAGGTTTATGAAGTTTATTCAGATCATGTTCGCATACCAAAATAACTTGGAGAAGTTTCAGAAGTGATTTTTGGGGTTTTAGGAGGTTTTAAGGTAAAAAGGGCAAAACAATAAAAATAGAATCAAAATGATTAATCATTGGACATATAGGAGAAGAGAACAATTGATTGGAACTTTGAATCAGCCCTATATAAAACAAAGCCAAGATTTTATAGATCACTTCGTATATCGATTGATCACTCAAAGTATCGTATGTTCAGAATATAGTGAACGATCGATTGTTGTCTGAAACGATCGATCGCTAACAGTTCTAATTCCCCTAAATAAGCCATTCTGAATTCAATTTCTTTCCTTGTTGAAGCCAACAACAGATAGGTTTGGAGAGCTATATAAAAGAAGCGAAATGACAAATTTTGATAGAGGAAAAATTATAAAAATTAGAGAAGAAGTGAGAGATCTTTGCATATTGTTTTCCAATCACATGAAATTTTGAAGAGAAGATTAATGGTGAATTCATGAAGTTATTCAACACTGAAGAGAATAGACTTTACATAGAAGTTTCAAAGGAGTTGCAGCAAATCTTTAATTGAAGATTGAATATTCTAAAAGGCCAATGTCACTGCAACAAGAGAAGCTTGTTGAATGCTAGAAGGAGATAAAGACAAAGAAAAGAGGAAGATAAGTTTCAAGTGCTTAAGGGAGAACACTTGAAGACCAATAACGACAAAAAATTGTGTAGATATAAACAAACGGGGATTGTGTTAGAAAATAAAGGTTAGTAGTTTGTTTGTAACAATGTAATTGTCTTGTTTGGTAGTAGTGCATTGATTTGGTTCATTGTTGGAACTGTGGAAGTTTTTTACCCGAGTTTAAGCTTTTCACATTAGAACATAGAGTTAAGGATAGAGTAAAAAATTTAATGAACTAACTTATTTAATTGTCATACTTTTTAAATACGAGAAAGTAATATAAGATAAGCAAATATTACTACCACTTGCATCCACACACATGTCATGAAAAGACAGGTGTTAAGGCCCATCTCAGCTTTGAAAATGAGCCCTACACATAGGAATATAAATATTATATTTTATATTTTATTTTTTTACATTATAGGCCCATTGCCCCCTTATTTATACAACCTTTGATTAGATAGGGATGATGGGTCTTACATAATAATATGATAATAATTTTTTCTTGCTAATTGTAAGTTGTGTAAAGCTTATAATGTAAAAAAAAAAAGGGTGTAGAACGGTTATTTCCCCCCCAAAAAATAGTTAGAGCCCCCTACCACAAAAAAATAACTAATATATTTTAACAACTCAGTACCCCCCACACCCCTTTATAATTTTACTCATGTCACCCCCAAAACTTTTAGAGGTTTTTTGGTGAGTAGTACCCTCTATCAAATAAAATTGATTTAGACGGAGGCTTTAAACCCCCGTCAAATTTTACATATTGTGGTGGTGACCACTGTCACGCCCCGGCGATGCCCAAGCCAAGCCGAACCCAGTCCAAGGGCCGGTCAAGCGCCGGGGGCGACGAAGTGAACATTGAGAAAAACGATTCTAGTGGAAGACTTAACCCTAACCACGGGCGATTAACAGAAACACGGAGAGCGCACAATCCTTTGAGCAAGAGTAAATAAAAAGGGAAGAAAAGGTGTTGCTTATCACAAGGTAAACAACAATCTCAAACCCACAAGCTTAGTTTAAGTAAAGCCCACACCGGCTCAAAATAAGTCATAAGCATCACAACTGTAAAAATATGACATAAATCCAAAACAAGAACCCTACACAGGTTCTGACATAAAGCATGAAACAAAAGAAGGTAAGTCACACAACGATCTCCATGATCATATCCAAGCCACCTTCGACCTTTCCTCGAAGAAGAGATCCTGTCTGTCTGCGTGTCGCACCACGCAGCCCCAAATCAAAACACACAAAGAGGGGTGAGTTTAACAAACTCAGCAATGGTTTTAATATCACTAACAACATCGAAAATACGATAGCATAGTAATAAGATCATTCAAATCCATGATTTACATGGTGCATCATTTTCTGATCACATATTCACATCACTTAAAACTGCATCACAGTACATAATCAACCTGCATGGGCGATTCAAATCCACGATTTACATGGATGTATCTCTAACATACATATTCCCACATGCATTCACATCATAACCAATCCTGCATAGATGTATCTCTAACATACATATTCCCACATGCATTCACATCATAACCAATCCTGCATGGATGTATCTTCTAACATACATATTCCCACATGCATCACATCATCACAATCTGCATGGATGTATCTCTAACATACATATTCCTACATGCATTCACATCATAACCAATCCTGCATAGATGTATCTCTAACATACATATTCCCACATGCATAACATCATCACAATCTGCATGGATGTATCTCTAACATACATATTCCCACATGCATAATATCATCACAACCTGCATGGATGTATCTCTAACATACATATTCCCACATGCATAATATCATCACAACCTGCATGGATGTATCTCTAACATACATATTCCCACATGCATAGTATCAAATCAAACTCCATCAAGGAGTAACCACACAATAATGTCACACAGACGAGAGCATAGACAAGGCCACGAAGGCGTGTCATGGTCCAAAATTCTACACAAGAATTCAAGAAAGATCAGGGTTGTCAATCCCTAATACTGCTCGCCCTGGACGATCCTGGCCAAGGATGTCCCATTCTCACACAGAGAATCTAGAGCAGGGGTGTTCGCCCAGGGACATCTCCTGCGGAGGGAAGAGCCCGAGTTCTCACACAGAGAACCCTAGAACACGTGGTAGCGGGGTGCACACAGCATACCACATTGGATTCTCAGGGTCCAAATGACACACATAATAATATTCTCACATATCCGCAAGACAAGTACACAACTTGTCCCCACATCATTCCATTTAACAAGACTCAACCCGGGGAGTGCACTCGTTCTACACAGGAACTTCAAATCGTTCCACACAGGAACTTTAAATCGTTCCACACAGGAACTCCAAATCAAAATATGTCCTTTCGGACCAATCAACTTGCGATTAATCCACGACTGATCAATCCGGCACACAATTTCATCACATTGCATCCAATCGGTCAAATTCGATTAATCACGATGAAGCCTCAATTGGAAATCCATTTTCATGATACGTGCAGCATGGTACATGCGTGGGCAAAGCATACATGAATCCTAATCCATGATAAGTGCTCTCATCAACCCCTAATGCATCATTCATAATCACAATATTAAGCTTCAACATCATCATTTAACCCCACATGTGTGTATCTAGTAGAAGCATTTTACATAATGCATGTCATCATGCTTGAAATTAAACTCACTACCACACTACACATGTGAATTTCCATCTAAACATGAATTCCAGCGGAAATTATAGGAGAAGAATCGTTGAAATCATAGCTAGATTCAAAACTCAACCACAAAGGCTAAACACATATAACATCACTCATTTCATCATTGAGTCATGGCATTCACCAACATTCACACACCATTAACCACAATCTATCATGACAAATCAGTCCAATAATGATTGTAGTCCTACTGAAAATATGCTTAACCAAAGGGAAACAATCATTCATAATTTCAAGATAACGATTCCAACATCATGCCACAAAGCATAAGTCATTCCACCATCTCTAAGCATATATCTCAACTCTATAAACTCAATCGCATGCATTTTCAGTAGCCTAACATAGCTTAAAACACTCCACATTCATATAAGATTGGCAAGCTCAAGTGAAATCATCAAAATAGACATCATATGCACAACATACAATTTCCTGTGTAGCTGATCGATCGCCCTTCAGACCGTTCAATCGGTTACACGCAAAAATTTGAAATTTACAGTTCAACCGATCGATCGCCCTGCAGGGCCGATCGATCGCCAACACGGCAGAACAGTCATCTTCTTCCTTTCGCAAAATCAAACCGAAACACCATAGATAACACTTCAAATCCACATCTAACACCCTAATCATCATCAAAAGTCCTCCTTGACTTCCAGAATATCAAACCAAACCATAATAATGCAAAACCCTAAGAAATCGGGATTAAATAATTCCATTTTCTAATCTTACCATTAACACATTAAATCAAGCAAACCATTTCGAAATAAGCCAAAAATGGAGAGTTTTACCATGGATAAATAGAGATTTTGAAGACTCATTACCTCAGCACTTGATTAAGCTCGGATTGAAGAGTCACCCTTCTTGAAATCCTTGAAAACACAATGAGTTTGAATTAAACTCTAATAGAAATCGATTTACTCAAGAAATCCCTAATTAAACCTTAGATCTAGGGCTTGTTGGTAGTAAAAATCAAATTTTGAATGTTAGGGTTTGTAATAAAACACAAATCAGTAGCTTTTGATGGTCAAAAACGAATTAAATCAAAGGGGAAATGGTAGATTTGGAAGAAATAAAGAGAAAAGTCATGGATTAGTGCTTAATTAGAGTAAGCTTACCTTAATCGGCTTCTAATTCGGGCCTAAATGGGGATTAGGCCAGCCCTCCCTCCTTAGCCTATTCCCAAAAATGAAAATGGCTCTGGTTTGCCCTTTTATAGTAAGGGTTGGGGTAGGCATAGGTAAGTTTTGGGGTGTAAATATGAAAAGTAGGCTAAAAGTGGGTATTTTACAAATTTAAGCATAAATTAAGCCTAATAAAATTCTGAAAATTTTTGTGTGACCTTAAGTATATGTCTAGGTTCATTTGACACAAAAATAAAATTTTCGACGGTGGAGCCCACAGGGGTCCCGCCAAAACCCTAATTTTTGGGAAAATAATAAAAATTCCAAAAAAATCCCAAAAATTCACATTTGGCCTAAAATCACTTAAAACCACTAATATTGAAGTTAATTTTAGTTAAAACCATCACAAACACTATTTATTCATGAAATCACCGAATAAGATCAGAAAACACGTAAATCTCACGATAACTAATAATTAAAGAAAACCAAAACCGGTTTAAAGATGAAGGTCCTTACAACCACCCCCCGTTAGAAGTTTTCTAGAAGTTTAAAAAACATATTGAATTTTCGTGGGGGGGTACCCTCCGACAAATAAAACTAAAGTACATAGAAAGCAAAGGTCTCTATCAATATCTGCATATTGTGGCATTGACCTCTCCCCTCCAGAAACCATCAGAAGTTTAAAAAACTTCAAGAGGTTTCTTGGCGCATGATATCATCCGTCAAATAAAACTTATTTGAACAAAAATCTTAGTTCCTGTCAATTTTTGTACATAAAATCATCAAGTAGTTTTTCAACGGAACAATAAGGTGAGGGGGAGATGGAAAAAGATTGTAGAATAGGAGTAACAAGCGATGAAGGAAGGGGAAGAAAGAAAATAGTCGGGGAAGAGAAGCCACAAGCGACGGGGGAAATGGAAGAGCTTACGCCATTGTGTATAGGGGTATGAAAGAGGAAAAATAGAGTTAAAAAGAATACTAAGAGGCGGGTATTTAGTAATTTATTAAATTTTATTAGGGTGTGTAAAGTATGAGGGGCCTTGAGTAAATTTTGGGGGAGAAATAACCGCGCGCTTAGAAAAATATTACTATCCTTACACTATAACTTGTGATTTGTGGCGTGTACTTAACAAGGAAAATTTACTTTTTATCAATCTAATGAAAAAAAGTTGGAGCATACTTTTAACATATGCAGAGTTGTAAAATTATTTTCCTTAACAATACCGTATCTCCTTAGTGACTTAAATCCTGGATCTAAAAGTCTCATGGAATTTTGAGGCCCAGCTAGTTGTTTGTTAACTAAGTTGCAAACAAAAAGAGAAATCGTCTGGCACCAGCCCTCCATGGCCTTTCACTCTTCATTGGTTATCCTCTCCAGTCCAGCTCAGCCGGGCGCCGCCGCCCCACCACCTTTCCCCCGCCCATTGTGGACTGCAATGAAGATGAGAATTTGATCCCCAAAGAGTTTGAACAAGTGCGTCTGACTGAGAGATTCCCAGGCGGTGACAGGGACGCCCATCGCCACCCATTTCCGGGCCCAATACCGAATCTCTTCGGTGGGTCCGGCCCATTTTCTTTCGGTAAACAGGTCGACCTCCTATCCTTTTCCTCGTGTCTCTCACGTCTCACCCACCAAAAATTTGATTTATCTCCCCTCCCTGTTTAGTCTGGACTCCGTTTGCTTGTTGAATTGGCTCAAAAGCTCTTTTGCCATTTTTTGCTGAAGACTGAAGTGGTACAACTGTACAAGCAGTGCGTTCATTGTTTGCATTTTGCAGTTTATGCGTTGCTGAGGTGAAAGAGATTTATATAGATGGTGAAAAATAATTTTATGATTTAGCAAGTTAATCATCTATCCATTTTTAATACAGTGTTTATACTGCTAATGAAAATTAATCTTTGTCCCCTACCGTGCTTGCCTGGGGTGGAGCCACATATTGGGTTAAGGGGGCAATTCTAGCCAATGACAATGACCTATCTATCAAATGTTGCAGCAAAAGATATCTATCAGATGAGCTATAGAAGCTACGAGTAAGGATCCAAATTAGTGGATTGGGACAATGTATGGATCCCTAAGATAAGGTGAGAATGAGCAGTGCCAACTTGAACAAGTTGTTCGGCCTCAACTTAGCTAACAAGTTGTTCTGCCTCACCTTAGCTAGGATTGATTGGCTTTTAGCTCAAAGCTAGGCTTATTGAGTTAAGCTTTAGCTTACTTTGGCGCAATTAGGAATGGCTCTACAAATTTGTGCTTCAATTTTAATCACATAGTGTTTTTCTATTAAAAAATATTTATTATGATAAAACATACCATGTATATGCATTTCTCATATAAAAATATAACTTCTAACTATTAAAAGATGTATTTAACATATAAAAAAATTTACAAATATTATAACACAAGTTTTTTTATCGCAAATGTGTGAGTTTAATAGTACCATTTAAATTAATGAGGCTTACTACAATGTCTTGAAGAGAACTACAAGATATGGTCTCTTATCTATGCTATTAGTGGGAAAAAACCAAGTTAAACAATCACACAAAAATATACCAAACATTTTTAACATAGAAACCCAATGCACTTTGAAGCCCAAAGACATATAAGATATTATGTTATCAAATTCTCTCAAAGTTTATCTCTATATCTCTCTTAGTCACAAAAGTCTTTTTTAGCATTTATAAACTTTGTCTTCATCTTTTCCTTCACTATTATAATCTCTTATTCCTTTGAAGCTTTAATTAACGTATGTCTTGATTTGCTCCACCAATCAACATGTGTTTGTGTCTCTTACAAAACGTCAATTCAATTCATAAAGAATCTATGAATTAAACTCTCTCACCTTTCTTTTTATTTATCTCATATATTCCCTAATATGTTTAAAGAAATTTAGCATAAAGGTTCTCAATTTTTTCTTCACAAAATATCCTTCTTTCTTCTTCAATTTTGTCATCTTTAGCTCTTTAAATAATAATTTAAGTAGGTTTAGGTCTTTATTTTTTAATAGAAAACAAACTGCCCTTAAAGTGACCTATTTCAAATAACCACATAATAGTGTGATCGATCATTCCTTATACTAATCTAAAAATACTTAGCATGTAATTGATCATTTTAATAGCAAATTGATCGTTTACTATACTGGACCTAATGAAACTCATTTTGATTGATTTTTTTTATTGGACGAACAATCGTTGTTGAAGGTTGATTGATCACTTATGAACTATTTTATAATTTTTGTCATTTTTATATATTCTTTTTTTAATACTCAAATAAGGTAGTTTTACTAAAAATTTATATACTTGTGAGAGTGTATATATAATACCTCTTTTTCTTCTAAACTTCAATCACATATGCTCCAATACTTTAAATTATGGATCCTCAACTCTTTAAATCATTTAATTTTAAATTTAACTCAATACATCACTAATATAATTAATGTTTACAATACTTAACTACATACTCCAAGAAACTTAATTTTGTTTATCAAAATATAGTGAGTAGTCGTACATATGTCACATATATTTTTATACAATGCACCAAAAGGTCCTATCAAATAGTCACTCTATCCTATAAAGATTATTTAGATTAGAAAAAATCTTATCTGATTTTAATTATCTAAATTTATATAAATATAAAATTAATATTTAAATAATTCATTTCTTAACAGCTTATATTATTAATAAATAACTTACTCCAATTATTTAGCCTCCCTTGTCACCCTGCTCTCTAATTCATTGGAAAGACGGCTAGGCAGTGCAGGACCGGGGCAGATCCTTGGCGCATTTAAGAAAGAAAAGATTGCGGAAATACAAATACAACAGACGAGAAACTGATCCGTACATCCAACCGCAAATGGCATTCCAGCCGACCGACCAACCGCCGTCCAACCACTTCCCTGCTGTTAGCCCCCGACCCGGACTTCAGCTTCTTCTCCCATCCGAGAAAGCTCCGTCCTTTCCACCCCATCTCAACGCCAAATTCTCTCAGGCCTCACCTCCTCTTCTCTTGTTTTTGATTGAGGAGCAGGTGTAGAGTGAGCCTTGTTATTAGTTTGGATTCTCTTGCATGAGCAGTTGAGCTTCTTTCGCTTGTAAGATTGATTAATAAGACATATATATACCTGTTCAAAGGTGGGTTCCTGTCAATTCAGTACTTCAGTGAAGAACCATTTCTCTTTCACTAGATCAGTTCTTCTGTGACATTATTTTTTCTGGCAAAAGTTCTGCTGGGACTTGCATGGTCTTTTATTGTATCTGTATTGCTTAGTATTTAAAAAAAAATAAACTTTTATTGTAGTTATATTGGACTAATAAATTTTTTGGGTTGGTGTCAATCCTGGTTGCATGATTAAGGCTTTTGCATGTCTGGGTTCCCTTCCTTTTCTTTTGGAAATCTAGACGACATATGGGTCGATCTCTTTTCGCTTGCTGATCACTTTGATCAGATGACGTGTTCATAATGGGCTGTGTTCCTGTAAATGAAATTTTCTTCATTGATTGGTCTTTTTGCAAGCAAAAAAATCATTTTTGGTTTTCTTTTTCTTTTTAGCTTGCTTTTGCTTTCCATAGTCGTGAATCACTCTCCTGTATATCCTACTTTGGCCACATATTCTTTTTTTTTTTGGAATCTGGCTACTCGCAGGGATACTTCCCCTGTTTTGGGTCGTCAGTGACAGTTATCCGTTGATAATGTCCATACTTTTGGATTCTTCCTTAACCTTGAAGCTCAGGCAATCCTCCTCATCCAATATGAATTTACTCATCTACATTTCTTCTCACCCAGGTTTAGATAGCTGGTGGTTCATTCCAGAGGGTACAAGACAAGTTAGCATCCATTGGGTCCAACCCTCTAAATAAATCTTTAAATTTTCAAATTCAATAAATTGCTTCATTAATTTGAGCATTATAGTTGCTTAGATTTATGTTGTAAGTATTCGAGTCCGGAGATGCTTTCTTGGGGGGTTTATACCTAGTTACGTACTAAGTAATCAACTGTTTCTATGGTTAATCTGTGTTTCCTGTATCTGATGCTTCCGATAGTCTGCTGCATTTTGACTTCATAGATGCAGCGAGCCCAGTTAGTGATAATTTTTGTGCCCTTTTGGTTTTTGAGATTTTTCACATTGTAAATAGAAGATGGGGCATGTATTTTCCGAGTTCTACTTTCTTAGATCATCAGTTATTCAAGTGGTTATTATTGCAGTTTTTATATGTGTATCTTGGTGATTTGTTTATATGTAGAAGTTTATTTTTCTTTCCTTTTGATTTTTTTTAATTAGCTTACTCTCGTTGCACCAAAATATTGATAATTTGACATTAACCAAAGCTTGTGAGTTGTGATAAGTTCACCGAATCTATTTTTGTTATCTTTTTTCTTTCTCTGTTGTGTGAATTCAGAAGAGCATTTCACTGCTCGGTTTTGCCATCATTTCGAAATCTGTGAGAATAAGGAATTTTAACAACACAACGCAGGGAAAATTCCTAGTTTTTTGTCTAATAAAAATGTCCTTTTTAATGATTTCACATATTGCCATCATTTCAATTTTCAAAAACTTGATTATACGTGTTTAGTATATGTAAAATTAAATAAACTTTTAAAACCTTAGTAAGAGAAAAAACTTTGCTCTTGTAGCATTTTAATGTACATAATAAATACGAGAACCACTTGGGAGTGATTCTCAGAACGTGGGGAATGATATATTCCTCTTATATGTTGTATAGGGCATGGCTCCTACATGTATATGAGTTCACATTATACCCTTGGAGAAAATATTTTAGCTTGAAGATTAATTGCATTGGTGCAAGTATCTAACTGCTTTTTTTAATTGTTGTAGGTACTTAGATATTTTAATCTTTTTTCAGACAAAATAGCTGGAAACCAATGTCATATATAGAATTTGAGATTTCTTTGGCATCCTCATCTCACCAATATTTTGGTGATTCTTTTGATATTCATCCAGAAGAAAGCAGTGCGGCCCACCTTTTAACCGTGCCGGAGGTTTCTAATTCTTCTGTTTCTTGCAATTGTAACATTCCAAAACCTCCTCCACTTCCAGGAAAACTTCATTCTACTTCTTATGCTCCCCGACGAATCTCTGGTTATAGTTATGTCCCAAAGGAGACAAAAGACATATGGGATAAGCTTTTCGAAGAAAAATATAGAGCAGATGTTCATATTCTCACAGACGACAAATCTATTATTCCTGCTCATTCAAATGTTCTTGTGAGTATTTGTAATTTGTTCTAGTCCTGCTCTGATTCTGCTCAACCTTTTCACTTATTTGTTTCTGTTATTTCTTGTCTATCGTAACTTATGATACTAAGTTCCTGAAGTCAAGGAAATGATCCTGATTATCATCACTCTTTCAAAAGTCTATGTTCCTTGACCTTTTGAAACTAATTATAAGACTTGATTGCCGGAATTTTTCTGGTGAAATAGCTCAATACTTTTTTACAAAACTGTTATCCGCTTGAATGCTTGTGATTTTCAGTTATAGGAAGGAACAAAGCCAAACTAGATCCGGAATTTCAAAACTAACCAAGGCAAATATGTGGATGTGCTGTGCTGTCTCCTCGTAACTCTTAGATTAACCAATACTTTTGCTCTCTTGTTCAAACAAATTTGCAAAATAAAGGGACTATAAAGAAGTAATAGATGTTTACGTGAAGAATAGGTAACCTTATTTGAGACCCAAAAAATGTTCTATCATTTGATAAACAAGAACTCTTGATTTATGAATTGAACAAATGGTTGTAATTCCAAAAAAGAATAATTAACATTATCTTAGATATTGGGAATCTGTGTCATAAATGTGAGAATTTCCACGGATTAACTGAATCTACTTTTGTTATAGGGTATTGCTTCACCCGTGTTAAGGAACATATTAGATCAGACAGAAGTTCAGGAGGGTGTTTTATTGATCAAAATTCCAGGAGTACCATTTGATGCTGTTCGTGCATTTCTTTGTTTCCTATACTCTTCATGGTGTGTATGTGAATGCTGTCGGCAATTTTTAACAATTTCTATGTTTGCCTTGTTATGTTTTTCTTTCCAATTTTGGACGTAGGCATAAGCTTTTTAACCTTAATCAGATCTGATGTTAGTAACTGCAATAATATATTTTGATCCCATGTTGCAAACTTCACGGGTCAATTATTTTGGACAAATGGATTGTGTATGTATTTTTCTTCATAAAAATTATTGGACCCCGTTACGATTTCAAACTGTTTCCAGCATGGTCACCAATATAAAAAATTTCAAGTGTTATTGAGTAGTTTATTATTTTATATATTCTTTAGACTCTAGATACCTGTCAAGCACATCAAACGATCAAAACGAACTGGCACATGATGCTTGTCTTACAAATTTGTTCAGAACTAGATGAGAATCCTGAGAAACTAACCCCAGATTCTCTTTGTAGGCCTCTGTGTTTTTGATAGACGACCCAATTTGTCTTGTGGAGTTGATTTGAGATTGACAGATTTTGTAGTTGCATATCATTGAGGAATTATTATATTTTACTTATTTGACTTTAAGTGGCATGCTTTCAGTTAATCTTCTACGTCTTTTTATTAGTGCAGCTACAAGCTGGATGAGATGAAAAACTTTGCCCTTCACTTACTGGTTTTATCACACGCTTACTCTGTTCCCTCCCTTAAAAAGGTGTGCGTCAAGTCATTAGAACAGGCTTTGCTCACAACAGACAATGTGATTGATTTGCTTCAGTTAGCTAGGCTCTGTGATGCTCCACGCCTTTCCCTTGTATGTGTACGACTGGTTGTCGGCAATTTTAAAGTTGTGTCGGCAACTGAAGGTTGGAAAGTAATGAGGCAAGTGGATCCAAACCTAGAACAAGAGCTCTTGGAAGCTTTAGTTGAAGCTGATTCTGTGAGTATGACCATCCTGTTAAACAAGATTTCCCCTATCGCTTAGTATGACCTGTCCTGGTTGGTCTGTTGGAACACAAAAAGAAATTGTTCTCTGAACCATCTTTTAATGTCTATAGAAGAAAAAAGAGAGGCTGAAGAAGGTGGAAGAGAAGAAGATGTATCTACAGTTGTATGAAGCAATGGAGGCTCTTCTGCACATATGCAGAGATGGTTGCAGGACGATAGGGCCCCGAGATCAGGTTCTGAAAGGGATCCAAGTTCCCTGTGGCTTCGCAGCTTGCAAGGGACTTGAGACACTGGTTCGCCATTTCTTCATGTGCAAGACCCGGGTTCCTGGTGGATGTGTCCATTGTAAGCGTATGTGGCAGATCCTTGAGCTGCACTCTCGCATGTGCGAGGATCCTGATGCTTGCAAGGTCCCTCTCTGCAGGTAATTACCATTACAATGTAGGGTGCTACTTCATTTCTTGCATTTTTACTTAAAATAGTAAGAATGCCAACTTTGTAATGATTACCTTTGGGGATAGTCTTTATTTATTCTTGTATCCTTCTGGATGGGTAGTCATTTTAAGGTGAAGATGCAAAACCAGACAAAGAGGGAAGCAGCAAAGTGGGAACTCCTTGTTAGCAAGGTGATGGCAGTGAAGCTTACAATGCCCTCTGCTTGGAAAAAGACCCCTTGATGCGTCAAGCCACGACTAACATCATACTTCTACAATCTGTTGTAATACACTTGCCATCATAAGGCTGTTGTTCGCTTCCAACAACCCATAATGGCTGTTAACATTGTACATACACTGATTGAGCAATAAACATCCATAGAAATCTTTGATAATCATCATGAGTAGCCGAATGGAGCAATAAAGTAATCACATTTCAGTCATTATTAGAAAAGAGAATCGAACAAGAAAAGCTTCAAATCCCCTTGCGTAATTTTGGGTAGAGGTAAAAACTGGCGGTTATGGATGTGGACTATATTAAAGAGTCGAAGACCATACGCAACGTCTATGGGAAAAACGAAAACAAAGAAGGAATTTATTAAACTGGGGGCTGTTTGGATGCAAAAATCTCATTCTGGTAGATGTAAATTTTAACAATTTTTTTTATCTGTAAATTTAAATGCAGATGTTACTCTTATGTACCGATAAAAAAAACTTGTTGAAATTCACATTAAAAGATATTGTTTGCTTTATAAATAGAGGGTGGGGTGTTTGCTGTTTCATTTAACTGAAGTTTTTACATAAGGATATGATTCCTGAGTTGATATATACATACTGATCAGGTTTATGTGGGGAAGAATGTTTTTAGAATCATCAAAACAGCCAAATTATTTTACATGAGATGTCATCTCTTTGGCTGATTATGATGAAATCGTGATTCGAGATGGCAAACCATAAAAACAAGGAAAGAATGCTGGGACACAATACCCATAAAAGAAAGGATATGTCTAGCTTCAAAAACAACCTCATTACCTCGTTTCTTATTTGCCAAGATAAAATCTTTAAAATTACTAGCCTATATCCCTCAATATTACAATATTTTTTCTTTTGACTCTACCCCTTCCTCCTTAGTTCTTCTCTCATTCCTGTACCAATCTCGGTACCAGTGGGCGACAATCTCTTCTTCCCCCTACTTGTTAGCCCTCTTTCGACCACACCAAGAGCGGCCACAATCTACAGTACTAGATCTAGCAGTGTCATGGCCAATGCGACCAGAGCGAGGGCCGCACGATAAAAAAACATACCATAAAATTTAGCCTTGGCTGCGCAGCTACCATGGGCTAGGCCGGCTGAGATGCTAGGGCTATATCAGGTTTAGCCCTCTTGTGACCACACCAATGGCTACAACCTAGAGTACTAGATCTAAGTAGTGCCATGGCCGATGCAACCAGAGCGAGGGCCGCACGATAAAAAATATACCATAAAATTTTACCTTGGCCGCGCAGCTACCATGGGCTAGGCCGATTGAGATGCTAGTGCTAAATCAGAGGCCTAGCCCTGGCCGTTGCAGAGACAAGTGTGTCTCACATGACAATAGGGCCTACTTTTCTCTATCTAATCCAAACTTGAGGTGTAGTGTTTTATGGAGAAATTCGGTGTAGAAAAATTATATCTCAGTTTTTAATATGCAAGAAACCAAGTTGCACAAAATGTGGCACTTGAAACTATCTGCAGGAAAGAAAGCATATCTGTTAAGAATTATTGATTACTGCGGAATTGCTTGCCTTGATTGTTTTCTCACTGATAATCAGTAGTTACTAGGTTGACTCTGCCGAAAACCTTGACAAAGAAGCAAAAGTCCTGAAATGTAAGATGGCTGAAGAGAATGAATGTTGGACATGCCTCTTGAATAAAAAATTGCTCAAAGGGAAGGGAGAGGTAGGATTTCCTTGCTTGCAGCTCTGCTGTACCATCTACGTCAAGGAAATCGAAGCCTTCGAAGGTATCTTTGATTAACTTGATGCACGAGATCATTTTTATTTGACATTATTTATTAGTGTTGAGCAAGCGACTTGGAAAAAGCAGCCGAAAAGGAGAGGAAAAGCCCAGAGTGGCGGTCAAGGAACTTAAAAATTTAAAATTGGAATGGGAATCGAAGTTGCACGGGTTAGGTCTAAGAGGCGAAAAAATGTTGGTGTTCTATTGTCACAACTTCTTTTCTATGTTCTTTATAGTTTATATCTAGGCTGATAGTACCAACTTAAAGATAAAATCTGTTATTTATCTTGGGAGAAAAGTGTTTTTGGGATAAATATTTGATCTTGTCAACTTTTCCAGGTGATTGGTAACAGCCGGATTTTTTTTACCAAAAAAAATTCTCATGTTTTTTCATTGGTTGGAGTTGGATGCTTGAAAATGGAAGACAAAGAAGACTTTAACTCATAAAAGTGGAACCCACTTAACGACCTTTACCCACCTTTGTTATTTATCTTATGAGCTCCACTTATAAGTATTTGCTATTTTGAACAGAAGTATGGGCATGTTATTGGAATAAGTGGTCTAAAGATCTTTTATATGAAATTACGGTTCATAACTGGATGTCTATATATGTTGAGACCAACTGCCGGATGGATCTTTTAATTAAATTTAACTTTTCATCTACACTTAAATGAATGTGCTTTAGAAGTAAAGCTTGGCTCTGGATTCATAATAAATTTACTGAAATGGACGACGAAACCTCAACTGAATGGTAACTAATTAGGCTGTGCTTTTGACTGGGTATTTGATGCTTATGGCTATCTCCATTTGTTTATCTTAAGCGACTATAAAAGGAAACTAAATCTGTAAGGTTTATTGGTTAACAACTATTTTATTTCCATTGATGCAGTAATGTCCAGGATTGAGGCAGAGTTTGATAGTAATCCAGACAAGCCAGAAATGGAAGAGGAAGGGATATTTTGTAATTTAAGTCATGATACGGATGGATAATGCCAGTCTCAACTGTCAGCTTTGGAAATCTTGCTGGTTAAGCCATCTTGTTAGCTAAGTCACATACTTTTGTTGTGAATAAAGTTATGGTAGAACTGGTGGACTTGTAACACTTCTTGCTAGTTTGGAATTAAAGACCAAAACAAATGAAATGAGTGAATATTATCTTTGCCAAAAACTATTACACAAGTGTGAATATTAAGTACTTCCTAAACTAAATAGAACTATTAATGTAGGATAGAGAGAGTATCAGTCAGTCCATGTACCTCTCGGTGCGGTGCGGTGCGGTGCGGTGGATGAGGTGATCTTAGTGTGAGCATTGGTCTTGAGAATGCTATGTGGTCCTAGATGTATGTATGGGGTCAGCTCTTGAGGCGTACTCCTGGACGTTTGGTTTATATCCTATCGGGTGATATTTTTATAAAAAAAATTTAGGACTTAACAAGTGGACCTGTACAAAGTTTATACAGGTTCACTTATCTAGACCAATTAAAACTTATGTATAAGTTTTTAATGTATGTTTTTGTTATAAAAATATTAATTTTTATTTTTTTAGGTGTTTGATCTGTCTATGCATTTAAATTTTTGCCTGATTTTTTAAATTGTTGTATTTCAAGTTTGATAGAGGCAGCATCTGTTTGGTATACTACTTAAATTTTGTTCTTTGTACATCGCAAAACAAAAAATTGTTTTGGGTTAAGGGAGTAAAATACACGCCAGAGAGTCCCAGAGCAACTGACAAGGGCAAGTGCAGATGTGATCTCATTTCACCGCACAGATTCGTTACTTCTGTCCTCTGGGCAGCAGCTTTGTCCTTTGCTAGGTACCTATATCAAAGAAAGCATCCTCCTCCGAGATGACCATGGCATGCATTAGAGCTGCCTCTGCGTCATCTAGATAGATCATAAGTCTTTCTTCCTCTGCATGCTACATTGAAAGAGGACCCGGAGAAAGGATATTTGCACTTGGGCTTTGCTTCTTTTGGTTGTGTCTTCGGATGAAGAGTTTTCTATCCTCCTCCGGTAAGCTATACATGGAAAAGTATTTTTTATGTTTCACTCTTTCACAGTTAGCCGAGTGTAAGAAAAGCTCTCGAGTCACCGGATTTTAAGATCAGTGATGCACATATTAGCATATATTAATATATATATATATATATATATATATATATATTAATATATATATATATATATATATATATATATTAATGTATGTGTCACCGATCTTAAAATCCGACGGCTCCCAAAGTATTTCTTACGTAAAGCTCACATTAAAAAGGAAATATGAAAAATATTTCCGTTATATAGGAGCCCAACATTAATAGCGTTATCTTAATAATGCGTTAGTGTGTACACCTTCAATTTGAATGATAAAAGACTCTTATATATTGCTTATATTAGGCTCATTGTTAATCTCATTATCAATAAGAATATGAAAACTCTCACTCCTAATACACTATGCATAGCCAAAATGAGCGAAGCCCAAATGCAAATATCGTTTATGCGGGTCCTATTTCAATGTGGCATGCAGAGGTTACCTTGACAGAATTTCGCCATGGATAGTAAAACCCATGAAAGGTTTGAAATTCAGCTGGGCTCAATAGCAATTATCGATTCTGTCCAATAGATGACTATTTACTGGGCCTTCAATATTTGTTGTATGTGGCCCATACTGCCCGGCAAAAGAGAAGATTTAACAGCAGTATAAAACGGTCCGGATCAGCTGTAACGTACTCACACTCAGAGTTGGTGTCAATTGTCAATCAGTGACACCGGCTACAAAAATGCGTGAAAATATGAACTGCATTTTTAAGTGGCTTTACGGCTGGTGTCCGGCGATTGACGATTCACACTCCAATTTGATATGAGGGCACCACAAAACCCTTTACAAAGGATAATGTCCAGAATTAGTATGCTGAAATAGCATACTGAGGAGACTACCTAGCAGCAAGAAGAAGAAAAGGAGGTAAAAGGCAGACAAGGCTCGGTTGGTTGAACTGTCATTCGTACACCTCTGTTGCCTTCGGGGAGAAATTTTTATGTTCTTTATTGGCAATGAACTAAAGTAAGGAACAATGAGACTTATCCATTCAAAAAATCGATGGCCATATTTTAGCACGTATTAGCATTAAGACCAATAATGTTAACATGTGTTAATATGTATACCATCGATTTTAAATATTAATTAATTCCTATATATTTCTCACGCTAGGGTCACTACGAAACATAAAAAATATTTCCCTCTAATTGACAATACATATGCAAAACTGGAGAATATATCTTGGTCAAAGGTAATAGAGAGAAAACATTTTGTTACCCACTTGATAAGGTAAGCCATGGCAATCATCATGGTAGAACTACATGGGCCATGGCCGCAGGGCCATTTACTATTAGCTACCATGGTTGTATGATACGTTGTCGGGGACCAGACTGCAACAAGAAACGTGCAACCTTGCAAATGCAGTAAATTATGGTGGGTCGAAGAAAGTAAATGCACGTACAGAGGATTGTGTCTCAGGCAGGTGAGTTGGGAGAATTAAAATTCAGATGCCCAACTCTTGCTGTATTCTTCAATGCACTTGTTTTGAGTTATACCTGTTCTGCGAATGGTCTCCCACCGACTAGCTGCCCTAGCATCTCATTTACAGGCATTTCCTCAGGGCTGGCCTTTAACATTCAATGATGGAAAATACGTATCAGGAATATATAGGTAAGGCCATTTACTTATTCCATCACAGCTATGGGATAAAATGACCAAAGCCTTCGATTGATTTGAGCACACTTTTTTTCTTTTTGTTACATAGTTTCTATTCCACAACTCTCTTGCTCGTAGATAATATTAGTAAAAATGCATACATAATATACGTACAAATATAGATTAGATAAGAAAAAAACAAATAGAAATGATATTTATTTTAACACATGTCCCCCTTGCATGCTATAATTACAACACAAACTTTGAGGACCAGATGAGAAGTCTTATTAGAATGATTATAATCGAATTAAGTAAATTATTTTGTCCTTAAGATAGAATTTGCTCTTTTTAATGGTGTTTAGGACTCTTGGGCGTCTGCCTCACAGGATAAGACAATCAATCATGAACTTTAGGAGCACCTCCAACACAATACATGTAGCAAACCACAATATATATACTCTCACATAAATGAAAACAGACGGAAATCCAATGTAGGATTAGTGTGGAAATCGTTTTCAATAATTTTATAGGAAATTTCGTTGAAGACATCATTTCCTTTTGAAACAGATGTGTCCATCCGTTGACGAACACATTTTGGATAATAGAAAACGAAACTAAATAAATAAAAAATCAAACCAAATGAATTTATTTAAAAAATATTATCTTGTTAACCCAACCCAGCCCGACTAGCCGGACGGTAGCAGCGTGCGTGTAGGTTAGTCCACCTAGGTGCATTGGTCCAACATCTCTTTCCCCCACAAAAATAGGTTGGCCCAAGGGCCTAACTTGAAATGTCAAACTAATGCCTTATATATCAACATCATCACCTTCTTGTAGGCAATGTAGGAGTATTCATTTTTTCAACCAATTTACATGTGCGATTCTCATTTATCATAAAGTGGGCTTAGGCTCTTTACCATATGGGCTTAATCCACTTAAGTAATATGGGCTTGACCCACATAAATATTATAGACTTAGCCCATGTAAATATTAGACCCACCTTAATGATATGGGCTTTACCCATTTAATATAATGCCCACTTCTAATAATAATTATGAGCTCTGTGCTAACCCACGTACATTCATAATAGGTAATTATAAGTATAAAATTCATAAACTAAATATTATATGTCATATATCAACGAATGCAATGGTGTCTAAGGACTTCGTGCTGTTAAACACGCTATTTATATTGAGTAGTAGTTTGGTGGAAAATCTCATTTGATTAAGCTCATTGGGAGTTTTATAATGGAGTAAAAAATGCACAAATTTCAACTTATATAATATAGGAAAAATATAAAAAATTATTATCGAGAAGAGCGTTGTATGCATGGGACCCACAAAAATATTTTAAAAAATATATTTATGTAGATCTCATTTTATAGAATTTGTCAAGAGCTTTCCAAAAGTACCAAGAATGTGTAAATCATAGTTCTAGAGCATAAGATATAACCTTACAAAATTAAAATCAATATAACATAAAAAGAATAAGGCCAACGTCATATCAACAATCAGTATTAGGTTGACATATGACAACTATTTGAATGATTTTACAAAATTATCTTTAGATAACATACTAAAATAAAATATAAAACATAAAATAAAGTAAATAAAAGGCATATCGATCTAAAATATAGGTAAAATAAAAATTAAGGGAGATGGGTAAAATATTTTAAAAAAACTTTTATTATCAATAATTCTACTTTATATAGTAGTTAATTTATAAAAAATGTGAGAGCATCTCCAACACGGTGTCCCACATGGCTGAAATAGCAGCACATAATGGCACCCCAACCTTTCCAACCAGGGCACCATTTATTATTATTTTAATTTTTTAATCAACCCCCCACCTACTTCTCACAATGTATTTG
Organism: Saururus chinensis; assembly: GCA_035235625.1. Lineage (NCBI taxonomy): Eukaryota > Viridiplantae > Streptophyta > Magnoliopsida > Piperales > Saururaceae > Saururus > Saururus chinensis. Next base: position 60,464,814 of record CP141140.1, read on the forward strand.
TTTTATAATGTCTTCTTTTGAATTTGTGTTTTGATATTTTCTTTATTCATTTCTCATATGACTGTTTTTCAAATTTATCCTTCAATAAATTCACCTCTCCCAATTTTATTTCTCATGATCTCCATTATTTTTGCAAAAAACCTCAACATGCCTTTTCAAGCAAGTTCTCTTCCTCTTCATCTTCCCCGACCTCTTCTGATAAGGGGAACGAGCTTTGGCAAAACCTCATCAATTCCGAGTCTAATGAAGAATTGAAAATATGGATTTTGGAAATGAAAACTCTACAAGAAGAACAAGAAAACGTCAAGAGAAGGCGGAGAAGGTGTCATGGTTCTATTTTAGGTCATGCAATTATAAAAAGATGATGAATCAAAGGTCATCAAAGACTATATAATGATTATTTTGCTAAAAACCTTATATACACTCCAACCCAATTCTGAAGGAGGTTTTGTATGTGCCGATCTTTATTCCTTTGTATTGTAAATGTAGTGGTAGCTTATGATCCATTCTGTCCAAAAAAGATATGTTATTAGTTGTGTTGGTTTACCACCACTTCAATAGGTCATTGCTACTATGAGGATGCTTACTTATAGTCTTGCAGCAGATGTTGTGGATGACTACGTGAGGATATGTGAAAGTACTGCAATTGAAGCACTAAAAAGGTTTGTTAAATTTGTCATTGATGTTTTTGGAGACGAGTATTTGAGAAAACCAAATAACAACAACATTTGTAGATTTCTATGAGAAGGTGAGCAACGTGGATTTTCTAAGATGTTGGGTAGCATCAACTGCATGCATTGGAAGTGGAAGAACTATCCAATTGTGTGGAAAAGTCTCTATGTTGGAGACCATCACGAGCCTTCCTTAATTCTTGAAGTTGTGGCTTCTCATGATCTTCGGATAAGGCATGTGTTTTTTAGACAACTAAGATTGCATAATGATATCAATGTGTTGGATCGATCTCCTTTATTTGCCAACCTTGCCAAAAGCCTAAACCCTCTAGCCAATACTCAATTAGCAATCATCACTATACAATTAGGATATTATCTAGCTAATAGAATATGTCCTTCGTGAGCGACATTTGTTAAAACATATTTTGTCCACAAGGGTAAAAAAATATTTATTTTTTTGCAGCTCAAGAGTCTACAAGGAAGGATGTCAAGAGAGCGTTTGGAGTGCTACAAATGCACTTTGCTATTAATCGGAGGCCTTCTCATTATTGGAATCATCAAACACTTTAACATATCATGAAGGTGTGTATTATAATGCACAACATGATTATTGAAAATGAAAGTGATAAAATTCTTCCACTCAATTATGATGCAAGAGAGGGTGACAATGATGAACTTGCAATATTGCATGACTAAACAACATAATTTAAGGGTTTCATTTGAAGTAACTTGCAACTTCGTGATAGAGGAACACATAATTGTCAACTCCAAGCTGATTTGGTTGAGTACTTGTGGAATTTTTAGGGGGGTGATAGTAGCATGTAATTATTATAATATGTCTTTCTATTTCACTTCTATTTATTCTAAATTTATTATGTATTTTTATTTTGTTATTACTTTTTATGTATTTTTATTTTAATGTCATTTATTTTATACATGATTATGTATTTTATATATTTTATTTAAGTAACTATGTTTTTTTATTATTTATATATGTATTTTTAATATTATTAATTATTTAAAAAAATATTTTTTAATAAAATTGATGTTAAATAAAAATAATATTAAGAATAATATATTTAACATCTATAGTTGGAGTTCACATATTGTCAAATTGCCACATAGGCAAAAGGGGAAGTCAAATTAAGCCACTCGAGCATTTCTAATGGATCATTTTGACATCTCCCATTAAAGATACTATTATATAATTAGTCAACCGATGCTATCTATGTAGACCAAAATATGACTCATCCACTCATCTCTTCATTGGGTGTGCCTACCCTAAGTGAATTTGGGAAATTCACACAAATAAAGGCATCTCCCATTGAAGATGCTCTTATATAATCAGTCAACGGATGCTCTCTATGTAGACCAAATTTATGAATCAATCCACTCATCTCTTCATTGGGTGTGCTTACCCTAAGTGAATTTGGGAAATCCACGCTTCCTACTTTGACTGCTTACTCTTCATTCAACGTTTGCAACCATCAACAAACTACACATTGACCAAAATTTGCAAGTCTCCAAGCCAAACAAAGTGATGGTCTTTGTTTTAAAGATCCTAAAGAAAAAAGGGGGAAACCACTTTCATTTTCTCCAAAAAAGTAAAAAAATGTGTGGTTGGGGTGGAGTGGCATGTCTGTTGGAAGGTGACTAACTAGTTCAAACAAGATGACTAGGACGACAGGAAGAAATACTATTATCACAAGCAAGAGCAGCTATTTGTATTACCCAAAGAAAAACAAAAAAGAGGTTGTCTACGTTGTGTTTTTATCATAACATGACCAAGCTATTGATGGAAGATTGATCATTCAATCTTGTGAACAAATTGATTATCAACTCTGATTTCAGATTTTATAGACGAATGATCAATCAATTGCACACCATATCCAATCGATCATTCAAGTTACTATTTTTGATATTTAATTATTGAAACTGATTGATGGTGGTGTGATGGCATGCTATCAATTATTTCACACACCCCATCAATTTTTTACAATTAAAAATAGCTATTTGGGAAGGGTTTTGGCTTCTCTTCCTAAAAGATGAAAATATTACATTATTTTACATAAATATACAATATATGTATATTTTGCATGACAATTTTCTTTTTCTTTTTTAAAATCTTCTCTAGCCAACTCTTTCACAAAAAGCCTCAAAGGGAATCTTCACTTTTTTTAAGTGCATATCCTACAAGGTTTTAACTATTAACAATTTGGTTTATTAAGGGGAGTAAATATTTTCTTAAAGAAAATTATATACATAATATGGAGCCGCAATTTGTGTATTTTACTTACAGATTCAAATTGTTCAAGCATGAAGCATCTAACAGTTTGTATATGAAGTCAAAAATGTGCAATTTATTACTTCATGAATACATCTCGATCAGTGGTCAAGGCTTGTGAATCTTGACAGCTGCATCATTTTATCAGCTAGTTTTATGGCGGCAAGAAATAGTTTTATGGCGGCAAGAAATAGTTTTACGGCGATAAGAAATTAGGTTGAAATAAATTTGGGAGGGAGGGACGGAGGGAGGCACAAGTACTCATTTTGACGTCAATTTTGGTTTATTAGCACCATTTGTTGCTTTCTCACTTACGTATTTTTGTATATTTTCTCTATCTAATATTAATAGTTATATTTAAAAAATAATAATTTTTAATAATAAAACCTAAAAAAGAAAAAATAAATTTATAATACTTTTCTTAAGTATTTAATAATATAAATTATATAAAATAGAGTTATTAATATAAAATAATTTATTTTACTAAATAGAGTATTAATCTAAGACGAAGAGAGTATAATTTGTGATGAGGGAGGCCGTACTGTCATTTGGATCGACTGGCCTTATAGCATGTAATCATAGGAAAATATTGTGCCTAAGTGATTGGACGCTAACTTTTCGAAGTGTTACACAGAATTTACTTTATTTTATTTGAGCCGTCGATCTTTTACATTTAGTGCAACTAGCAATAATAGAGGATTCGCAATTGACGGCAAAAGTAAAATAGGAGCACATGATAACTTTTCCTATGACCTTTCAACCGGTCATGTGTAGCAGTTAATCGATGTTGCACTAGTACTCGCTGCGTCCAGCACGGAGAGTTAATCGATGTTGTACTAGTACTCGCTCTGTCTAGCACAGAGACCTGCCAAAACCTGTACGGAAACCGTTTTTTTATATATTTTGACCATATTTTTTAGAATCTGGCTGTTTAGACTCCATGTTATTTTTTCTTATGTCCCTGTATTTTAATTTATCGTATTTTTTTTAAATATCTTATTTATCTTCTAAATTATAAATAAAAATATATATACTTTATTTCTTTTATTTTTCTTCTTTTTCGAGTTGAACTTTGGTTGTTAGTTGTCATGGCCTTAGCCATCCATAGGTGTCATGCGGCACTTGCAAGGCCAAATAGTCAAGCGAGTAAGCCTTTCTTCGTCAAGGTTATGGCCTTGTGCCATTCGACCAAGCGTCTAGCCCGCGAAGCCAAGCAGCGAACCCGTCCCAAGGCGGACGTGCGAATGTGCCGGACCATCTCCCAAGCGAGCTGGCCGGAGAGGGACACTTCCTTGCGATGCACGGATCCAACTTAGGCAACTCGGTCATCCGAACAATCCGTCTCAGCCATGTGCATGCAAGGGCCTTTGTTACCAACACGGCCATAAGGCCGGACGGCCGCTCGACGAGTCGGAGAGCCCCATCCCACCAGCGGATGGGCTCCTGGCATGATAGCTAGCAAGGCAACATCTTTCGTTGCCATCCGGATCAGCCTGTTGCAAGGCTAGGCATCATACCAACAGCTTGTCCATGAAGCTCACCATGTCCCTCCCTATATAGCATAAGAGATTTCTTGCATTTCTCTGAAGTGGCAGCCAAAGTGGGGCCGTACGGGCATGGTATGTCCGAATTCTGCAGAACTACCCGAGAACACTCCCAAGGACCCTCAAACACTATATAGGTAGGTGGGGACATCTTTAGAATCCAAAACGGTGCTAGTTGGCTATGTGTCCCAACATAGCCAACTATGTGTGCGCATCGTTGCGGCATTTCTGTGCAACGTTGCGCACACATGTTGCGCAACGTTGCGGGCCTTCCCCGCAACGCCTGCACACATGGTATGCAACACTAAGGGCAGTTCCCAAAATGAATGCACACCTCGTATACAACACATTCCCACGTGTGTGTGCCCCAGCACATGTCACGGGTAGTCCGCTCCGCTACCCCGTGACATTCTCCCCCACTTAACTTCGTTGACGCCCTCGTCAACGGTACGGCTCCTGGGGGTCTTCCTCTGTCTTCCAACCCAGTACATGTCACGGGTAGTCCGCTCCGCTACCCCGTAACATTCTCCCCCACTTAACTTTGTCTCTTGCTCTGTCTTCCAACCATGGCACAACATTGCGACGAAGGGTTAACTCTTTTCTTGCGACGCTGAGATCTGTGCACACCACAGCTGGGTTCATTCCATAAATTGCATGCTTTGGAGACTGACTTCCACCCATAGGCCCTCGACTCGGCTAAACCATTGCATGGCGAAGTTTCTGCTCAACAGCAAAGGCGAAGAACTCTGCGAAAAGATTGCTTTGATAAGAAGGTGCGCCCAACGGTTCCACTTTAGTTGGTGCTGCACAACGACCGGGAAAGGATACACCAAATGATGCCCAGCTCCCACTCGTGAAGCCGGCCCTGCACTCGAGACACTAGCAAGCTGCCTACACTTCGGACGATTTCTGCCTACACTTCAGCCAAACCTTGCAGCTCCCACCAACAGGACTACACCATGACGTCGGGCCTCAACACTCTTGTCTATCCCATTGACGCCTCCCAAGAGTCGAATGCCGCCCCCCACTTATAACAAAGCTCAAGATAACAATGCAGTGACATCCTCGACGTGTCCCTTAACTTCTAGCTCTTTTCCGCTCAAAGTTCTTGGCCACCCGATTCAGTCAAATTTCCCCTCGTGATATGTTCCAGAGGCCTACTCCACCCTAGGAGCAGCGAATTAGCTCAAGCTTCGCGTGACCGGTGTGATCACCAAGCTACTACACCACACTAAATGCAGCGATCCATCAGGATGTCCGCTCACAATCCCCTCCAGCGGTCTACTCCATCCTAGGAGCAGCAACATTGCTCAAGCTTCGCGTGACCAGTGTGATCACCAAGCCACTACACCACACTTGATGCAGCGATCCGTCAAGGTTTCCGCTCACGATCCCCTCCAGCGGTCTACTCCATCCTAGGAGCAGCGACTTTGCCCAAGCTTCGCGTAACACTTTGTTACCAAACTTCTACACCGTTTAGGATGCAGCGACGCCCTAAGGCTTCCTCTCGCGATCCCTTCCAGAGGTCTCTACCTCAGCCTAGAGGCAGCAACTTTGCACAAGCTTCGCACAACCGACTTGGTCACCAAACTCCTACATCGCTCAAGATGCAGCAACACCCAAAGGCTTCCTCTCGCGACATCCTCTAGAGGTCCTACCCCAGCCTAGGAGCAGCAAAGTTTGCCTAATGCGTATGTTGCCCGCCGGCGGATGAGGCCCACTGGGCCTTGCTAGCTAGGATGATACCTAAAAGCTAGCCATCCAAGATGGGTGCCACCCTGCCAACCGATTGTGGTATACAGGGCCATGTTTAGCAACCCAGGGGTGAGAACACGTTCTGTTCAACCAACACCCCGATCAAACATGCTTCAGATGCGCCGCTTGCATGCTGACCCCAAAGAACATGGGTGGGAGTGATCCTCCTATTCACCCAAAGAACTGTGCCGCCTCTTGCCGCATCAGCTCCCAAACCAAAGGCACGACGATTTTTGCCTTCATGTGCCAAACTCTTTTTCCTTTCCTTTTTCTGTTTCTTTTCTTTGCCCCATTCTGGATGCACACTTGCATACCGAATGGCTCATAATTCACTTCTTTTCTTTTTCTTTTTCTTTGTCCCATTTCGGATGCACACTTGCATACCGAACGGCTCATGATTCACTTTTCCAAACATCGGCTGCACACTTGCACGCCGAATGGGTCAGCTCTTCACCCATCTTCTTTTCTCTTTTCATAGCGTGAACCGGATAGTCTCCACTATGCTCGGGTCCCATAATGCACTGCTCATTGTCCCAAGAAGTCCCATTCCCAGGATCAATGTCTTTCCATGTGCCAAACTGCATTGCACCAAGTCCAATCGAACTCTGCCCACTAATGAGTCTCATACCTCGCTAGCAAGAAGAACCCAATTGACCCTGGTGATACTTTGTCCACAACTTTGGGCTACACGCCCCTTCACAACAACGCCCCACCTAGGGCTGATACCATTTTGGTCCACAACCGGGTTTCATGTTCATCCACAACATGACCGCCCCACGTAGGCTCGATTCCAGCCCATCCTCACCTCGAGGAGTTCCATATTTGATCGGTATAGATAACTGGCTGCATACCCATAAACTCGGTTCGATATGCTCTTTCATCCGCAAGATCACCGGTTAGATAGGGTACAAACATTCACAAGGCTTCCTGCCGCTGATACGTCCCATACCGCACCGTTAGCAAGAGCTTGCCGCCATTCACAACATTTTCGGATCCCAAAACAACTCAGCATAGCTTCGGTAACCTTGTTGCACCAACACCCAGGGAACAAGAACACTACTCCATGAGATCCTTGTAAACACTGCACCCGTGATGCCAAGTACCGCTCGCACAATCCAAAACCAAGGGGAAACCCGATCAGCCATCATTCATACACATACATTTCAGCTTACTTAACCATCCGCGAACATTTCGCATGGTAGTCCATCCGCCCCGCACTGCCGAGGTCGAAGAACCTTGCATTCAGCTCTTTATCCATCCATTCGTCCAACGGTCGTCTTGGTCGCCCAACAAGACAGAACCTTGGCTCCAATACCAATTGTCACGGCCCTAGCCATCCATAGGTGCCGTGCGGCGCTCGCAAGGCCAAATAGCCAAGCGAGTAAGCCTTTCTTCATCAAGGTCATGGCCTGGTGCCATTCGACCAAGCATCTAGCCCGCAAGGCCAAGCAACAAACCTGTCCCAAGGCGGACGTGCGAATGTGCCAGACCATCTCCCAAGCGAGCTGGCCGGAGAGGGACACTTCCTTGCGATGCACGGATCCAACTTAGGCAACTCGGTCATCCGAACAATCCGTCTCAGCCATGTGCATGCAAGGGTCTTTGTTACCAACACGGCTATAAGGCCGGACGGCCGCCCGACGAGTCAGAGAGCCCCATCCCACCAGCAGATGGGCTCTTGGCATGATAGCTAGCAAGGCAACATCTTTCGTTGCCATCCGGATCAGCCTGTTGCAAGGCTAGGCATCATACCAACAGCTTGTCCATGAAGCTCACCATGTCCCTCCCTATATAGCATAAGAGATTTCTTGCATTTCTCTGGAGTGGCAGCCAAAGTGGCCGTACAGGCATGGTATGTCCAAATTCCGCGGAACTACCCGAGAACACTCCCAAGGACCCTTAAACACTATATAGGTAGGTGGGGACATCTTTAGAATCCAAAACGGTGCTAGTTGGTTATGTGTCCCAACATAGCCAACTACGTGTGCGCATCATTGCAGTATTTCTGTGCAACGTTGCGCACACATGTTGCGCAACGTTGCGGGCCTTCCCCACAACGCCTGCACACATGGTATGCAATACTAAGAGCAGTTCCTAAAATGAATGCACACTTCGTATACAACACATTCCTATATATGTGTGCCCCAGTACATGTCACGGGTAGTCCGCTCCACTACCCCGTGACATAGTGCCGATGATAACATTGATACCGACATCAACATCATCGGCTGTGGCCAGCAAGCCATATCGATCCGATGTGATAGATTTGGCTGCGCACGGCCTATATAGGCTTGTATGGCCGGACTTGCCACTTAGGCCCGCACTGTACATTGCCAAATTAATCGTGCATAGTACTACCCTATGCGACCATTTTGGCCATGTACTACCAGCATTGGCCACTAGTTGCACATGGCCTACATGGCTAAATCTGGTGTACAAGTTGGATCCGACACAGCTAGACTGATTGCACGGGCTGGATCTAGCCGCGACCAACACAACCAATCTAACGTGTTACAAAGTAGAATTTGACTAGCCACGTTTTATTTTTTATCCAACCTTAATTATTTTAATAGTGTATTTTACAAAAAATTACAAAGGACTATTTTTAATACTATTTGGTATAAGTTCCCCAAATGCCTCGTGGAATTGATTTTGCAATAATTAGACGAACTCCATTTATGTTTGGTGTGGACTTCTCACATTTGATCAATATATTTAGAAAGGAAAAAGTTGAGCCTGTCTCTTGGTGCACTACACACCTTTCGATCATGCACGGACGGAATAAGGGTCAGTTGGGTTGCACGTGCCCCGAAATGCGTCATACCTACCGGGCTCTATTTAGATAGTTTTACAGATAGAGCACGTGTATATCTTTGCTCCGAAAACCACTTGTTCTACTGATGCGACCCTGTCGGATGGTAATGATTTTATTATTGGATCGCATTGATTTGCATGCGATGATTATAGGTTTTTTTTGCTATGGATTTGATAAACGTACGTCCTTACCAGTTCCTAGTGATCCCCTACCAAATATGCTCTTGACCTCTTGTCCCGGTATTGTGCTATATTTTTTCTATTACATTTTTTAAATTTAAGTCCATTTGTTTCTCTTCATATTTCAATAATATCTATTTTTTTTAAATTACTATTTTATAATTTTTATTATTTTTTAAAATTATAATTATTTTAATTTTAGTATATTTCATTTATCCCATATTAATAACTCCATTTGGTAAAATAATTTATCCTATATTAATATATAACTTCATTTTGTTAAACTTAAGTAGTTAGGTATTTAAACAAGAATATCGTAAACTTATTTTCCCTTCTCTTATATATGAGTATCATCATTTAATAAAAATTACTAATTTTTAAAATATATGTATTAATATGAGACGGAGGCTGTATATGTCATTTTAAAGAAAAAAATGTTCTTAACCATAAGTCATAGCTCCACCACTAAATGCAATCATCATACTAAAGTTGGATATGATCACTAGTTTTTCTATGATGTTCGTAGGTTTGCTGTGATGTTCAGCTGGTGTTGCTTCACATGGTTGTTTGTGAAATTGACCGGATCACCAACTCGGATTAGTGATGGGTCCAGGTTTTCCTTCTCATCTTAATTGGGCTTATATAAATCTAGTTCAACTGAAAAGTAACCCAATTAGTTTTTATAAAATTGATAAAGTGCTCCAGTCAAACCCAATCTAACCGATCGGGCTGGGGAAGTTTTTAAAACCACGTTCAGTAGTGACTATGCTGGTGAGGCTGCACGAGTTGATCAAAACTCTTTTTAAGTTTTGGTCAAATTACCATAAGACTTCGGTTGAACCTTTCATAATTATCTATAATAACACTGTAAACCATTCATACTATGTTGATTAATTGTTAGATTTACGTTCAACAATGCTTATCACCTTTATCTTAGTACAAGCTCATATCTCGTTATTATGGATTTGGTATAGGAGTCCCCTTTATATGATCCCCGGTCACACGTAACTCAAGGAATAGAAGGAATAGATTGATTTCTGCTCTTTTGCGTTGTTAGATTGAAATGCCTGGGTTCACGCTTGTCTAATTTAACGCTTCACAAGAAACAGTTAAATATTTAATATCCTAAAAATCCTAAAATTTTCTAGGATTCTGAGTATCAATAGCCCATGACATAACAGTCAAACTAATTTCTTATGCTTAAGACTCCATAATAGTGGTAGTAAATTTAGCTAGGGTTTAGGATCAGCGGCACGAACACTACTTTCTTCACTTTAATCTAATTGGCCAGGCTGGCCTATATGCTCTCTAGGCTTGCCATTCATTTCAACAGGAAGCTTGAGTCATTGTACTGAAGAGCTTTGAACCCCAAAAAATTAGTGCAATTCCTATGCGGGTGATTAACCACATAAAGTAAGATGGACTCCACCAGAACATCAGCTCTACAACGCTCAAATGCGCATTTAAATAAGTGAATAAGCTAGGTCCACACTTCTTATTGGTTCTTTCTGATACAACATATAAGTGCATTGGCCAGCTTCCTCCGGCAAATAAGGAACGCGAGCTGCCGATAATGTTCAGGCAAGTGGTAATTTGTTATGAGCTATCTCTTTGCACTATAGCATTTCTTAAACATACAATTTTCTTTCTTTCAATGCACTCTGCACATATTCACCTACCTACAGACTGAATATGTCTGGTAGTATTTATTTCTACTCTCCATTTGGCATGAAGTAAGAACTGTATATAACACCTAGTTTCACTGGCTACTCTTACTATACCCTTCTCCCTCAGGCCTCCCTCTTAGGCTCTGCAACTCATTTCTCATAGCCATGGAGGGGAAAGGAGGCAAAAACATCAGGCTCAAGTGGTTCCTGTTGTTAACACTTCTTTCACAAAGCATGGCAATCCCAATAATGTGCAGTAGTCAGGGAGTTGAAAGCCAGAAGAATTATTACCCGCATCCCCCACATACACCACGAAGTATTTGCTTTTTCTCTCTCTCTCTCTCTCTCTGTTCTCTCTCTCATTGTGCTGATGGTGTGTTGTATATGCTCTTCTACAGGAAGTCCAAGGAGTCATCATGGGAGTCCAGTCTGTGGGAACCCGCCATCTCACGGAGGAGGGGGAGGCCACGTCGACCCGTCGACCCCGCCGGGAGGCGGCGGTGGGTCGTATACTCCACCCTCTGGAGGCGGCGGTGGGTCCTATACCCCACCCTCTGGAGGCGGCGGTGGGTCGTATACCCCACCCTCTGGAGGAGGCGGTGGATCCTACAATGCACCACCGTCCGGCGGACACGGTGGATACTACCCCTCGCCCCCATCCGATGGCTACGGCACCCCCGCTCCACCAGCAGGCATCATCACTCCAGCCACTCCTTTTACTCCCACTCCGGATCTTCCAGATCCCAGCTCTCCGCCTTTCATCACTGACCCCAGCTCTCCGCCTTTTATCACTGACCCCAGCTCTCCGCCTTTCATCACTGACCCCAGCTCTCCACCTTTCTTCCCCAACCCTACACCATACATCATTGGCACCTGCAAGTAAGCTGCCCTTCCACATGTAGTTCATGGATTGCCTATTTGTTACAAAGCTGCTGATTATTCTTTATAACAAAACATGGGTATATAAGGACCATGAACAAAATTTGATATCGAAGTTACAAAAAGAAAAAAAGCTTTATTGTTATTTATACACTCAGTATATAAGACTCTCTTTTCAGTATAAGAAAATGGCACCATTTCTAGGCGCCTACTTGTGAGAGGGCACGTAGAAAGAGCGTCATTTTTGGACGCAAGGTTGGAGCATCTTTTTTAGTTTTTTGGTTCACCTTAATTATGCTGTTTACGTGGTTAGTCACCAATTATCGGTTTCTCAAGAACGTTCTTTTTTTTTTCTTTTAAATTTTTTAAAGCTATTGGAGGACCCATCCGGCTTTGATCTGGGCACTCTTTGGCGTCGGGCGCTCAATGGGGTCTGCATTCGGGGTGACCACAACGCCGGCCTTCAGCTCCGGTGTCAGCCTGCTTCAGGCATTAGCCAACACTCGCATGGATGGGTACGGCGAGCTCTACCGGGAGGGCACGGCCTCCTTGCTCAACTCCATGGCCAGCACGAATTTTGCCTTCACCACAGAGCAGGTCAGGGTTAGGTTCGCCACTGCCTTGGTCTCTAACAGTGCTGCATCTGCTCAAGCTCAGCTGTTCAAGCAAGCCAACCAGAGGAAGCTCAAGCTCAGAGCATGAAACAATAAATATCTTTGCTGCTCGCATCAGCTTCTGTTTGCTTTCCTTAGGCAGTGTTAATAATCGAGTGCGCTTGTGCAAGTGTTAGTAGTTTGCAATTGTATGAAGAGAAACTGCTATCTGTTTGTTTTTCTAACTAATTAACCTATGCTTTTGAAGTTGAATGCTTTGTATTCCCTGTCATTCCATTGTTCTAAGTGCGCTACCTGAAATAATGTGCATGATCAATCAGCGATAATGATTATCTTGTTGAGCTTGGCCATCATTTAGAACCTGGATTATCTTTAAAAATAGTTGTTATGATTAGAGATTGGAAAAATTGTTTACAACGGACATAAAGACCGGACAGAAAGGTGCAATGGGATGGCCACTAGTCCATTACTGTGATAGCCAACCAGATCAAGGGGTGTTTGAGAGTGAAATTTTTTAGAAAGGGAACTACAAAATTTTGAAATCAATACAAATAATTCACCGCTGAGAATTATGGTTAGTAATGTCTTTACAATAAATTTGGATGTCACGTCACTAATTTTTAAAATTTTAAATTAATATCATTCTTTCTTCCGGATATACACCCTGAATGAGAAAACAATGAAGCACAACCATGTCCACTTTTGATAGCGCTCTCATAAAAAGTGCAAAGTTATAATGTCTATACTATGTTATATTTAATTGTTTCCTTTACTATCTATGCTCTTTTACTTCTATTTTAAGTTTCTAACTAGAAAAAATGTACATGTGCTATTATCATGTAAATATAAATTAATTAAAATAGATAAAATATATATTAAACTAAGGACTCGCTTGCATATTATAAACATACATTACTTTGAGGATCACAATGATAATTAATTATACACATAAGTGTTACATTAACCCATATATACTTATAGTAAGTAATTGTAAATCCAAATCTCATAGGTTAAATATTATGTCATAAATATGCAAAAACAATAATGTCAAATGACTTTTTGTCATGAAGTATGTTATTCATCTTCATGACTAATTTAGAGGTATGTCTCGTTTGATAGAGCTCTTTGAGAATTTCCAAGGGCATAAAAATAAGCCTTATTGAGAAATATATATATATATATATATATATATATATATATATATATATATATATATATATATATATATATATATATATATATATATATATATATATATATATATATATATATATATGAGAAATATATTATATATGTGAAGCCTATAAAAAGTTTGAAAAAACATAGTCATGTAGATCTTATTTGATAGAGCTCGTTGAAAGTTTTCTAATGATACTAAGAATGTGAGAATCCGAGTTCAAAAGTGCAAAATATAATATTATAAAATTAAAATTAAAATAACCTAAAAAATAGGGATTAAGATTCTAATATCTTTGACTTTTAGGGTATTAAATAGGTTATATAAGGGTAAAATAAAAATTAATATTATAAAATATGAGTGAGATTTTTTGATTTTATAGGTTTTATTGTACACCAATTTGTTTTATATTATAATATAGTTTACCTATTTTTTTAAGGTCATATCTTACATTTCTAAACTTGGATTTGCACAATTCTGGTGACATTGAATTAGTCTTACATGGCTCTATCAAATAAGTATAAGGTTATTATTTTATATTTTTATAATAAGCCCCCTTTAAGCTCACATGTACAAGGGTTGTAATTTACATTCGTGATGTCTATGATTTTGGGCATGTTATAATTGTTTCTTATAATGACAATTTAAAGTAGTTTAATAATTACATATTTACCACTTTACTTTCATGAGTAGATGTAATTAGATTAATAGGTTCACCTCCATAATAATTTATCCCTAATTCTCTTACTAACCTTATCAATTATGGATTTTTATTATAAAGTACAAATTTATAAAAAAAACTTAACATGTATCAGGTCATATATTGAAAAAAATGTGTTCAACAGGATGCAAGTAATCGGGACATAAACTAATGGCTCACATTTCGTCCACCCACTGAGTATTAAGGGTCATATGAGTCTGTATGCATTAGGTGGACATAAACGGGTCATATAATTACAATAGTAGCTACTCTTAATATTTATGTAGAAATGTTTAAATTAATGGGATTTGCAAGCATAATTATCCCTGAATTTTCTGTGAATTTTAAATTTGAAGAACTTCATACCGGATGAGCCAATAAATAAAAAGCCTACAACCAAGTTTCTAATATTGAAGATTATGTATGTCATTATATGAATTATAAGCTTATCATAAAATTAATGGTAAAATAGTAATATTGTGATAATTAGTGACATATCTTCAATATCTCACTATATATATTAATTAAAATAAAAAAAAGCATGTGATTCTCTTCAGCTAGTGGTAGCCATGTAATGATGTGTGTCGTAATAGCCTATTTTCTTTCATTTGCACATGGTTAAGCAATCTCCTCTTTTATGTTCTTTTGTCTCCAACAATGCTTACAAGTATGAAGTAACCAACAATCAATTACTTCTCCCTAACCTCTCAAATCATGTCTTTATAATGTGCTATACCACATCTTTAAGCATAACTACCAAAACCAATCCAAAAGTTGTAAATAAAAAATAAATCTTGCTCAACTATAGCAAGAATTAATAATAATTATACTAACATGGTGCATACATATATTAAAATATATAGTGCATAAAGGCCTAACATTATGCCTTCATAAATACATTGTCCTAGCTAATATGATCACCCAATAACTATGTAATATGTTAAGTTTTTATGTATCATGATAAAATCCTTGTATACAATAATTTCATACTTTCATCCAACCTCTTAGCAAGACATTTTCTTAAAAAATTTAGATTAATCTAGGAGGTGGTCATACTATTCTTTAGTAAAAGCAATAATTTTTTGAATGAGTATATATGCACCCTACTAATCCTCTCAATACCCCGTTTTACTCGTAAATTTATGAGGAGTTTATGGGGTTATTAGGGTACTTAGGGGTTTATTGGGGTGCATATAGACTCATTCTAATTTTTTTAGATAAAATTCACCTTATAAATTAGCAATTGTGAAGAGGACACATTTAGATTAGTTGGGCTTGTCAAGAGTTTGTGACCATGATATATAGGGGTCCTAATATAACTCATAATCCTACCACAATTATCTAGTAGCTATCTAGCATTTGGCCACCTCTATGTATCATAGTGGGACTCCTATGTACAATGGTCACATACTTAAATTCATTGAGAGCCCGATCATGAAGTGCAGAACCTACCAACCTTTCAACAAGGGTAGTAATATCCCCACACCCTATTTTGTTGTATTATAGCCTTTGCACCACTTATGATTGGATTAGGAAAAGTGATTATCATATTATTAAGTGGGATCTTCCCTATCCAATCAAACATAGTGTAAGGCTTATATTATAGAGAAGTAAGGTGTAAAAATGTCATTTTCCTTCGCCTTTCATCTTGATTTTTTTTTCAGTTCTAGCTATGACAGGCGTAGTAGTTTTTTTTTGTTACAAAGTTAATTTTAACTAATTGCATATTTGTATGTATTATCATGTCAACTTAAAATTTATTTAGCCATGGTGTGGATCAATAGTATATTAATTTCAAAGATTAATTAAGAGATAACTAACGACGTTCCCAACACTACTTTGGCCCTAGGAGGTTGGTTCCCCCTTGAGGAGGACTTACAACACCCACGCAAGCTGGAGATAGAATTTTAGGAAGGACACACAAGTGTTTCGTTCATTGTCTTGCCTTTCCGCTTTCCTTGACTTGCTCTTGGAGGAAAGAAGACTTTCAACGGCCAGACCACGAATACCTTTCTTCCTTGGATGCCCCACCTTCCCAGTTTAAATCATCTGGTTCTCCTTGTTTTTCATTCCAAACCAGTCAAATTCATCGCTGGGATTCAGAATCTTGGAGCAGCTGTCGTCATGGGCTTCATGGGAGCAATTGCTAGACATTTTGATGCACTAATTGGGTAGGATTGATTGGCCATGTCTATGACACATTTTGTACATTTTAAGCACTTCTAATTAGTTATCCTAATGAGGACTGGCTAACCAACTTCTCTTGGGCTCGTTTTACTAATTATTTCTTCCTTCCCACAGGCCGGGGGTGATGTTACTGTTCCCTTTGTAAGTGTTCTATTATCTCATCATACAGTTACAGCGCTTATGTAATGACTATGGTACGTACTTACACATCTGCCTCGTATATATGTTGCAGATACGCATCAGTGCGAGCAATCGAGAGCCCATCGACCTTGGATGACCAGCAGTGGTTAACATACTGGGTGTTGTATTCATTGATCACCCTTTTTGAACTCTCCTGCTGGAGATTCCTACAATGGTACTTGAGTCATGTAAAAAGAAGTCGTTTTTAAGGTTTCCAAGCTTTTGCTCAGCGGTGATTGCGAGATAAAATGTAAGGCACTTAATTGAATTGCTCCTCTGCAACAGGTTTCCTGTTTGGCCATACATGAAGCTGCTGTTTTGTTTATGGCTGGTATTGCCCATTTTTAATGGAGCAGCCTACATCTACGAAAACTTTGTCAGAAGATATGTGAAGATTGGAAGTTATGTGAGCTCAGACTACCCGGAAAGGCAAAGAAAAGTCCTTCAGATGATGAGCTTAGATGCCAGAAGATCAGTTGAGCGCTACATCAATAAATACGGGCCAGAAGCCTTCGAAAGGGTGGTTCAGGCGGTAAACCCTTTTTTCTTTTCTTTTTTGGATAAGTTATCTTTCAAATTTCCATTAAGCACAAAAAGAGATTACGCAAGGAAGATGCAATATAAATATTAATTATTAAACACATTCCAAATGTAAAGAAAATGACAATGCTGAAGATTGGATTCTCGAACATCAAAAGTTCAGGCCATAAATTTCTTCACATTTTAATTTTTACACAATTAACATTCTAAGATAAGATCATAATAGGCCTGCTTTATTGGACTGATATGTGTAAAAAAAAAAGGGTAAATAGCACTTACCCCCCGTAGGTGGGCGAAGCTATGGTAAAAAACAAAGAACGAGAAAGAAGAGAGATAAAAGAGAAATATGAATAATAAAAAAAATTTATAAGGGGGCTATGTGCAGGTTTTCACAATTAATGGAAGCGGTATGTGCAATTTCATTATAATCTAGGGGCTATAAATGCTATTTACCTCCAAAAAAAATTTTAGGACTATCAACTAGTTCTTGGTCGGCAAAAAGAAAGATTCGAATTACAAATTTTGTTATACATTTATAATTAACTTTTTAAAATCGATTTTGATTAATAATATATAGCAAATTTAGTGGAAATAATAATAAAGATTGTGTCTTATTCTGAGAGAGAGGGGGGGGGGGGATTTCAAATTTAGGCCAACCTAGCTTGTCCAACCTCTTTCTTTGTGAGTTTTCTCATTGTAATTTAATGCGAAATATCTTCTAGCTTAAACTTTTGGATACATTCTTTTCATGTATTATTTCATATGTTGTTTTTATAACGATATACTAAAATTTTAATATATGGAAATTTTGTGCAGGCTCAAAAGGAAGCTAGTCATCACTAAATCTTATATGATCATATTGAGAGGGGTGACTTCCCATATAACATGTAATTTTTTTAAAATTTGAATTGGTACCACATGGTTTTTTTCATTTATTATGAATACAAAATCTACAAGATGTTTCATGATGAGAGGTACAAGTATTGCCACAGGCAAAAAAAAGTGTTGCAAAAATAATAGTATGTTCGTTTTAATTAAGTGAATAACCTTCTTTATGACTTTTACCGTTATTATGAAATAATCAGAAGAAAAAACACAAAGTTTGAAACTTCGAGTTTTTTTTTTGCAAGCGTAATTTTCATTAAAGCTCAAAGCAAACATTTACAAGAGTAAAGAAAGGAAACGACTACAAGACAATCCCCATTAACATCAATGTTAGATAATGTGTAAAAAATTACTCCTTCTGTCCTATATTAATAGTTATATTTAAAAAAATAATATTTTATATTAAATAGTGAAACTGACTTTTAAAAGAAAAGAAAATAAACTTTTGATATTATTTTTTAAGAACCCAATCACTTAAATTGAATAAAATAGAGCTATTAATATGAAATAAACGTTTTTATCAAATGGAGCAATTAGTTTGGGATAGAGGGTGTACTCTCTTGCAGAAAATCTATCAATAATGCTCCTTTTATATATCCTACATTAATAGCTCCATTTGGTTTTTTATTTTAGAAAACTAAATAAAGCTTATCATTCACCTGTGACAAAATCCTTTGAAGCTGGAGAGATTGGCTCATTGAGTGTCTTCAAAGATCCTGGAGTTCCTCTCCATCCATAAATGTCAAACACAATTGTTTGTTGAATACAATTTTCAAAATAGTACCCGTGTACGAGCATTGTGCTTACAAAAAATGGACTTCCCATCTCTTCCATGATTAGTTAAGAAACATTGGAACTATCGAATTTTTTGGAGTAAAGGTTTTCAAATCCATCTCCAACAAGCAGTGCAATATAAATAGTAAAGTCCATGTTTTCATATTAAACCAACACCATGCACATGTGGCACTACAATAAAAATGGTTTTTAGCGACGCTTTTATTAGTGACACTCACAAAAACATCGCTATAAATGAATATTAGCAATGTATTTATAAGTGTTGCTAATAATTTAGCTTTTAGCGACGAATATACATAAATGCTACTACTATAAGTTGCATTTGTGACGCATACCAATAAACCATTGGTAATATATTTTACGCCCTCGCCACCACACATATTTGCGACATTTTTTTAAAATATTCCAAATAAATTGAGTATTTGCAACGCATACTAAGATGTGTCGCAAATACATAAGGGTATTAACGATGTGTGTAAGTATGCATCACTAATACCCATATATATATATATATATATATATATCAAATTTAAAAAAATTCCTTAATAAAAAAAGTGTGGTATTTGTGACACATAGAGTGGTGAGGGGTATTAGCAACGCACATATATGTGTGTCGCAAATGCATCAAGGTGTTTGTAACGCATAATATTATGTGATGCATAGTACTATCTTGGATAGTAGCAACGCAAGTCTTATGCATCGCTACTACGTAATATAGTAGTGACTCATTTTTATGTGCATTGCTACTATAAGTTTTTTATTTTAAAAAATAATATAGAATAAAAGAGAGAAGGGGAGAGAGATAATGGGAAGATAGAGGTAGAGAGAGAGGGAAGAGAGGTAGAGAGAGAGAGAATAAGATAGAGAAGATAGAGAGAAGGAGAAAAAGAGAGAGAGGAGAGAGGGGTAGATAGAGAAGGAAGATGTAGAGTTCTCATCAATCCTCTCTCCTCTATCTCTCTTCCCTCTCTCTCCTCTCTTATTCATTTAAAATTATCAGATATAATAAAAAAATTCCCAAAAAATTATAATTAAACTATCTCCTCTCTTTCTCCTACTCTCTTCTCTATCCTCTATCTCTCTTCCCTCTCTCTCCTCTCCTCTTCACTTCTCTGTCCTCTATCTCTCTTCTCTTCTCTCTCCTCTCTCCACTGTAATTTATTTTAAAATATCAGATATAATAAAACATTCCTAAAAAATTATAATTAAATTATATCTCTCTCCTATCTCTATCTCTCTCTTTCCCTCACTTTCTCTCCCTTTTATTATGTATTATTTTTTAAAATCATTAAAAGATTGAAAATAGATAAAAGAAATTATAGAAAGAGGCAAGAGAGTGAGAGAGATAGAGAGAGATGGAGGAGAGAAAGAGAGAGAGAGAAAGAGATGGAGGAGAGAAAATGAGAGAGATGAGAGAGGATTTTATAATAAATTTGATTTTATTTTATTTGCAACACTTGTAGACAAGCGTTGCAAATAGTATAACTAATTGTGACGCTTATATATAAGTGTCGCTAATAATACCATTAGTAGCGACGCTTAGCTAACAGTGTCGTTAATAGCTTATGACTAACCGTAGCTAATAGAAAATAATTTTGCCCCGCACGAGTGAAATTTTATTCGTAAGAGTGAAAGTTTTGCCTACGCATTATAAATACCCCCCTTTCTCCCTCTCTCTTATGCCGCTGTAGTCTCTAGTCCACCACCGCCCGGCTCCTCGCCTCCGGACAGACCCCCTCCACCGTCTCCCCTCCTCCTCTGCCATCCATTCCACCGTTGTCGCCCCCAGTTCGCTGCTGCCTCAGCTCCCCTTCCTCAGGATAGAGCCCCACCTTTGTATAATGTTTTTTTAATAATGACACTTATAAAATTGTCACTAAACATTTTTTATATTAATTTTTTTTATCATCAATGCTTATAAAATCATCTCTAATATTTTTTTATTAGAGACGATTTTAGGAGGGTCGCTATTTATTTTTTTATTAGTGACTCTAATAAATATTTTTTATTTTTTCTTTATAGCGACGCAAAAATAGGCATCACTAATTTTTTTTTCAAATAATTTTAATATTTACGACATTGCTAATAATTAATTATTAAAGACGCTTAGTAATAAGTGTAGCTAATAATCAACTATTTGCGAGGAAAAATAAAGCGTTAAAAGGAACTACGCCCATATGCCGAAGGTTCCTCAAAGCCTCTCAAGCCATCCAAGACACATTTTTGGGCAGGAACTACGCTTGCAACTCCCTCTTGAACGTATCTCACATCCCTATTCTTGGCTAACCCACAACTGCATTATCTTCCAACCGCGTCCGCCACCACAGCTTTGCATCCCCTTCAAGGTACATCGCTGCCACGGTAACCTTTTCCCCTCTTGGGTATGGACCAACAAGTAGCTTTCCATATCCTAAAGGAAGTTCCTAATCTCCTTGGCGCCTCGCATCCCAGCATATGCCTTCGGTTCAGGGACCTTTGTCTTCTTTGCAACCTACTGAGATGAAGGCCTGCCCCCATCTCGGGATGGAGAGTTGATGACTGCCCATTTCAGCAACAACACTTCATCTACCAATTCGCCCAACTTTGCTGCCATTGTCTCCTCAACCTGTTGCACTCGCTGCCTGAGATAGTTCATCGTCACAGCCACATCCACCACTAATGTGGTGAGACGTACTACCCCTTCAGTCGGACTACCTTCTTCCTGAGACTCGTCAAGGTGTGGTGCAACTTCAAGCAGGGACACTCGTTGGTCAAAGAGGGCCAAACACTCATCAATGTTGCGCAAAGAGGTCTGGACTTCAGCCAACGTCCCATTCCCTGTGGTCATCGCATCCACCTTCGCCTCGAGCTCAGTAATGCGAGTCAGCATTGAGCCTACCATCAAAGCTCCCTAAATTCCAGTAACTCATAAAGGAAAGGGGTGCACGCAGTAAGGATTTCCGATCTTTCTAGCAACAACCCACAAGGATTTCACCCCTTCCGAGTATCCCAGTGATTAGCCACCTTCAGCCAACTCCTTCGCAGAGACCGTACATAGTTTTCACCTCCTTTAGTATCCTGGCAATAACACTAACTGTCACCAGCACGAAGCTTTGCCTAGCATTCACGCACTTGATGGCCTGGCTACACCACACAACCAACAACCACTCTCTTCCCTTCCCACTCGTATGCGTAAAGGAAACACAAGCAAAATAACAACACAAGTCCGACCTGGTACAAGGGTCTCCACCCAAGCTATATATTTGTCTGCTGAAATACAAGATAGGGAGCGGGCAAGGGCTGGCCCACCAGGCTAAGAGCTCTCCTCTCAACTTCCTAGTTCGTTGTGCAAGAAAAATCAATCTCCTCTCTGCCATGGCCGCCCTGCTCTCCCCTTTAAATAGGTTCAACCTAAAACTGGTCATCCCTATGCTACTAGGAGTACAAAACACACCCAATACAAGAGTCTTTACCCTGACCAACTCTCAGCCCATAAGCATTCCGCCCCTAGAATAAATTAGGAAACTTGCAAGAGTCTGTTTTCTGCTAGAAATCCATTGCCATGCTTCCTCCAAGAGGCTGTCCATCTAAGGAAACCAGCCACTCCGACTCCCATCAGCCCTAGGAGTGTGACCAGCCTACCTATGTGAGTCCTATCAGTCCTAAGAACCTGCTGCCTAGAGTCCTACTCAAACTAGGAGTGCAACGAACCTGCATAGGTAAATCTCGTCTGCCTTAGGAGTCCTCCCCTAAGTCCAAGTAAGGCACAACTTCACTAAAAGAGTTCTACCCGTGCAAAGACTCCTACTCAGCCTACTCCGCAAGATGAGTAGCTCGTCCGGAACATCTCCCGCACTATCCCTGCAACTGTTTGTGCCCAAAGGGCTGCCTAGGTTGTCCATCGCCTAGCAAACTTAGATGTCCACTGCCAAGTAAGGGGATAACCGCCCCCTTTTCCCATCCAGTAAGTTAAGGGGCTAACACCTATCATGGTACACGTTGCTCAAGTAAGTTAAAGTAAATTGTTAGAATGACTTATAGAAGCCTCCTTACTTTCCAAGTTCCTTCATAGTAAACAACAGCCAATGAGAACAACCCAAATAGTGAATAATTATCCCTCTAAACCTATTTTTTACGGGTGATAACTAATCCGTGGAACAAGCTACATGGATATGTGTCTTCCATTTCCATTTTTAAGTTTGCAACACTTGCAATGTCAGCAGTACAAAAGCTTGTACACACTTTTCTGTGAACAAAAAAAAACCCACAAATTAAAAGAAACAATGTGAGGCTAATGAACCGATATTCAAGAATTCTTTAAAAAGACAGCAAGCGTCCACTTAACCCGTAATACTTCTTTCTTTCAAATGATAGCCCACAGGAGTCAGACAAGGCATGTTTCCAGATTTATAGCCTTCATACTCCAAAGGGAAATGATTTTTTACACCGAATTTGTCCAACAAAACCCTGCTCCTTAGTTTTGATTAAATAGAGAAATGTGAACTACCTATGGTCAGGTGAGACCCACTTTTCTGTACTAATCAAAACTGAGTTGTTTCACAATTCCGTGTAGGGTAATTAGCAACCTCTACAAACCATCTTCATTAAAAAAAACAACAAACTTTTCTCCAGGCAATATGAGATGAGGGTTTGTCCACAATCCCTTTCCAAAGGAAGTCATAGAACTTCCTATCAATTTTGATATACGCTTTTGTAGGAGGTTTGAAAGTAGAAGTCTAAAATAGTTGCAAGCCATCAAGGACAAATTCAAGCTTACTTATCAAATATTACAGGTAAATTTTCCACTAATTTTTTTTTGTTGGATCCTCATGAAGAGAAATTGAAAAATGCCGCTTAGAGGTTTTATACAGCAAGTGTTCCACAATCTTTTTTCGTAGAACCTACTGTAGATGCACTTCGGTTTATTCTCCTCCAAAATTTTGGGCAAACAAACTTTCATAACAATATTATTAAACACCCAATAACAAAGGAATGCAACATTAATGTCTCGTTTTGGTAGTGACGAAGTACAGCTATCTGGGAGATATAAAATTATATTTTTTTCCAACTTAAAACACTAATATTCTTCTAACATTCATAAAAAATGATTAGTCATGAGAATATATTTATTTTAATAAACTCAAGAGAAAAATGAAGATCATATTATTGATGAAGAAGTGGGAAAAAGAAGTTCAGCTTCAACCTAATGCTTCTATGTTTTATATTAAAGTAACTGTGTTAATAAGGATAAACACTCAATTTAAACTACAAAAGTTGGTTTGGGTGAGAAGAGCTGAGGTTTCATGGAGGCCTATTCGAGAAAGAGAAGATATAAATAAGGGAAAATTATATAAATAATAATTAAAAAATATTTACCAAATTAAACCTTCCCAAAGTGGTGTTCTTTTTTGCCATGCAGGCGTTAGCCAAGCAGCTGGTGCCTACGTGGCTTTTTTTTTTTAATTTTTAAGTTAATTTCGTCATTTAAAATAACGAAATCGGGTTTGAGCTGATTTTGTCCTTCTAAATGATGAAATCGGTTTAACACCAGTTGACCCAGTTTCGTCATTTTGAATGACGAAATCAACTTAAGCTAATTTCGTCGTTTTGAACGACGAAATTGCCACACTTCTCCCATTTCAATGTTCAGTACTAATTTCATCTTTTTGAATGACGAAATTGCCACACTTCTCCCATTTCAGCATTCGGTACTAATTTTGTCATTTAGAATGACAAAATCATCTTAAGTTGATTTCTAAACGACGAAATCATCGTCGTTTTAAACAACAAAATCATTGTCGTTCTATCTCAACTCCGCCTTTGCCTCTAGTCGCGTTTGCACGTTTCCAATAAGTTTCTTATGCTGCTGCTACCGATCTGCTCCGCTCCGCCGCCGCTCTTACTGCCATCGTCTGACCCGCTGCAGGTCTTGCATACTCCGGCCCGCCGCCGTTTATGTCGTCCACTATCCAAGCCACGCCAAATTCGCCCGCCAACCTAATTTTCTCTAATTCATGTATTGTGCAATGTATTTAGGCTTTGTTTTTTAGGATTATTGTTTTAAAGATGTTGTATTGTTTTATAACTATTTTAATTTCATTGATTAAAAAATTTGCTACTTAATTTAAAGTCTTCATGATATGCTTATATACTTGGAAAATCTATTAGTTTTTATGCGTATATACTTTGAAAATATGTTGGTTACCATGCTTATATACTTGGAAATTTTTTTGGTTTTATTTAAATATTGTTGTGGTATTTTTATGCCCCTATTGATTGGTATTTTTATTTAAAATCAAAGCCTAATTTAATAGAGAAAATGAGTTAGCAATAGTTTGGTTAGGGTAGATGTCAGTATTAGTTTAATATTTTTATCAATATGGTAAATGTAATATTCGAAGAAGTGTATGAGAATATTTGTTGTCTTGTTTGGATAAGAGAAGAAATATGTGATAAAGTGTATGATTATTATGAGTTGATATATAAGGGAATTGCTTAATCTAATTTTAGCCTCTTAGTTTTGAAACAATTGCTTAATCTAATATTAATTTAATCTATTCTTTATGAATTAAATGAATAGAAATGACAGAAGAAATTGTTAGTTTTTTACTTACCTATGATGGACGCATAGAAGGATTATTAATTAAGAAATTATCTATGCATGATGAATTTGATATGCAAGTAGCAAACAAGGTTGGGTGGGATCGAAGAAGATGGATAATTACTATCAAATGTGATATTCCATCGTATAGATCGAGAATGACATTAATATGCATAAATGATGATGCATAAATGGGTTTTATGTTTCACCTCTCGCGTCATGTAATTTCTTTTGAGTTATTTCTCGAAACAGAGGCCCGAATGCCCAGTGAAAGGCGAAGTAGTTCGCATAGAAGCTCGCATAGGAGCTCACACAGGAGCTTAGATAGGAATGTGAACAATGAAAGTCATATGCAAATGCCGGTGGATGACGAAGAAGAAGGAAATTTATCTATGACAGTAGCTTCAAATGAACGTCATAGGTCGTCTGCCCCTATTTATGATGGAAGGGGACCTAATTGGAGGTAAGGTTGATTTAGTTGTGAATACGTTTTGAATCTTATAATTATTAATGAAAATATGTTTAGCTAAATTTTAAATTTTGTGTGTAATATGGAAGGTCCGCGACGCATACACACAAGTCATTTAGCGTTTAAATGTCTCAAGGTGGTGCATGGTATGAAACTCAAAATTCGATGGGCATTCATTACCCCTACACGTATGTTGGTTATATCGATGCTAAACCATCCAATCAAAGGTAAAATATATATTCATAAATGTATTTTACTTTTTTAGGCATATGAAATTTAATACATATGTGATGTTTATATGTAAGGGGGGATATGTCCACAATGAAATTTTTATTACCGTGTTGAACTTTTTATGTAATGATTTTAAAAAATTTTGTCATTATTTAAACTAAATTATCTTTATATATTGTATAGGTTATTTGGTAGTCATACTCAGAGGACGTGTTGGTTGTGTTACCTCCCCTATGCACAGACGGTCGAGAGGTGTGGCTATCTCGAACTCCGCTGATATGTTACGAGATTATAGAGATGTATGTGCCAGATCATGTAATGCTCTAGTTTAACCTGGAGCAAGGGGTCCCACCTTCTACCGTTGAGTTTGTCCATCGCATCACTAGACAGAGCCGCTCTATTGCTGACTGAGTTATACATCATGCGTTGTATATAGCTCGATGGGAAAATAGGAGAGCCACTGTTATTAGAGGGGAGATGGCTATGACATTGCGAGATGTTCTTAGTGCTTATATGCAGTGGTATTTACCGATTACACGACGATATATTTTACTGCACGATGATGTAGAGGAGATAACATATCAGCTAGGGGAGCGTCTGAGGTAGCTCTAGTAAGTACAACTTTGTTAATTAAGGCATATATTATTTCCTTATTTCGTATTAATTATTTATCTAATATTTAATTTATTTATTTATAGTTTTGTCTAGTTCGATGTACGCATGCGAATTTGACTAATGCACTTAACACCTGTACTTCGCACGAAGACTTTTTAGTAGTATGTCAGTTGGTGATTAGAGAGCATGATGATGTCCTTCGTAGCTTGCCATTGCTTCATTCGATGATTACGGATGTTCATAGAGATTATCCTGTTGACGAGGCCGCTCAGACGCAGTCAATGTACTCTTCATTCCCTTATATTCCATCATCATCAGTAGCATATAGCTCTCCTCCAGGTTCATCATTTCCGGACACTGCACATGTAGATCAGCCAGATCTGATTTTATATTATAGACAACATTGGCCAACTCGTGTTATATTATCTATTACTTATGCTGAGCCAGAGCCGAAGCTAGAGCCGGAGCCACAGCCACAGCCAGAGCTAGAGGCAGATCATGAGGAGCTCGTACACCACCGTTGAGGACGAGGTTGAGGACGTAGGAGATTATGACATTGCTTTTTTTATATGTTTATTTTAAACTAAATATTTTTTCGACTTGTGATGTAATATATTTGATACTTTGTCTATGATGCTTTTAATATTATATTTGTTATGTATGAAATGGGTGGAATGAATGCAATTGTGTATGTATTGTGCATATTTTAAATGAGTGAATAGAGACATGTGATAAAGTTAGTTTCAAATAAAGTTTTTAAAAAAAATTTATTTTAGAAGGACGAAATTAGCATTGTTGCCAATTGAACGCTAAAATAGGAGAAATGTGGCAATTTCGTCGTTCAGAACGACGAAATTAGCTTAAGTTAATTTCGTTGTTCAAAATAACGAAACTGGGTCAACTGGTGTAAAATTGATTTCATCGTTTAGAATGACAAAATCAGCTTAAACCCAATTTTGTCATTCTAAACGGCGTGGCAAAAAAAAAAATCACTTTGGGAAATAGTTTAATTTAATAAATATTTTTTTAAATTATTATTTATATAATTTTTCCTATAAATAAACTATAAAAGCTTGATCTTGGTTAAATTAAGTGCAGATCTCCCCAAGATGTCTCTTACATAGTGACAAGTTTGGGTTTCGGCTTGGATTCGGCCGTTGTCATATATTTATGTACTAAGGGAGTTGAAGGAAGGGCCGCTGGGGGAACTTGCAAGGAGTTTTTAATCTGTACTATAAGGCCCAAAAATTAACTCACTAATTAAACTCCTATTCTCAAAACTCGCCTAAATCAGCTTAAAAAAAAACAGAAGAAAATAGAACCAAAAACGGCGATAAATTCAACTATTCAAGGTAATAAAAACCAGCAAATATTTTGTGGACCAATCCCTAAAACGAATTGCGCGGGCCCATGAATTTCTTAACAGCTACTAACCCAGTTCATTCGACCCTCTACAAATGGGCCATATTTCTAGGGCTTCAAATCGTGGGTGGGTTTTGGTTTTGAAGCCCACCCGCGCGAATGTGCCGGTTTGATCGGTGAACCAATTTGTGTCTCTCCCCCCCTCCTCTCCTGCCCTAGATAAGAAAGAACACCGCTTTCCTCCCTTCCCTCTTTCACCTCTCGTGCCACCGCCGTGGTCGCAGAGTTGCACGCCACCATCGGTCTTCCTGCACGTCGTCGTCCTCCTCCGTCAGGTAAGGCTCTTTCTCTCTCTCTCTCTGTTGGTAGTCTAGATCAGTTGAGATAATATGATAAAGAAAATAAACTCATTTCAAAGATTAATCATGTTTTGAATGTTTTTGGTGGCGCGGGTTCAAAGGCATGTGAGTCTGCAAGTGGTTTGCAATATCCACGTCAGTTTGAACTGAATTGTATACTTTAAAGTCAGGCAAGGTAGCATATTTCGTGAGGGGTTAAGCTTGCCAAATGCTAACTTCAGTTTGAACTGATTAACAACATATGTGTAATATGATAAGTATTGACAATATGCAGCAGTAGTGATAATATATTACTGGTTTTGCCTCTGAATATTTTCACAACTGAAGATGAAGTCTTTGACAATGAAGGATTAGGCAGGTAAGGATCATTGATGGTGTGTGATACAGGACTTTGTGATCATTGCATTTTGTTCAGCTATGGGCACCATGATCTTTTGGACTTTGTGGGCTTAATAATTTTATTTTAATTTTTCTTTCCAGTGATGCTCCCTGGATACTGTTGTTGGCCTTTGTATCTTCCTTGTGGCTGTTTGCCCTCCATGTTTGGCTTGCTTATCTGATGAACTAATCTGATATCAGGCAATTACGGACTGACATTTTCATGAAATGCGTGCAACCTTTTGTGATAAATGTAATTCATGTTTTTATTTGCCTTTCAAAGGAGTTTAAAATGCGCAATTTTTTTCGAAAAATAAACGGGCAAGACATCATTTCAAAGTTCAGGCACTTTTTCTAAGGGAGTGAATAAAGCAGCATAAGCTCTGTTCTGATTATATGAAATAAGTTGTAAGTCAATCGAAGTATAAATCATGTTGTCTGAAAACACTAATCTAAGATGATGCTAACTTAGGAAAAACCAGCAGCCATTGAGAAATTCTTGATTTGTGAGATTTAGTTTTTCTTATTTCTTATATATACTGTATTTTATTTATTTCATGTCTCTTTGTATGATTTTCTTGACACTTATCCTTGTTCAAATTATAATTTTTTATAAGATAAATGATGATGTTTTCTTCAATTGTGATGGATGGTTCTTCTAATGAAATAGAATTAAGCAAAAGGGGAAAATGCCAGCCAAGAAAGTAGTGGCTACTTCTAATGGAATAATACAAGTGTCATACATTATTTGATTGAAATAATTATAATGGTAGAAGATTGGCTGATGGTGGGAAAGCATGAGTTTCGTAAGACTATTTTGTTTTCTAATTTAATGTGACGTTTTGAGTATTATGTATTGTACTTTATCAATGGTGTAGTTATGTATTGACTAATTTATTATTTTTTAGTGTTAAAAGTTGTTTTACCGAAGTACAAATTGTTTTTTAACTTTATCACAATAGTCACATCTCACTAATGATGAGAAAATTCCATACAAACTCAATGGACTATTTATTGGCATGTGAATTTTAACACTTTTGTATTACTCAACAAATTCTTATTATCACACGCTCTCTCTTATCTAATTAATTTGTGAATTAAATATTGTGGTAAAACCTACCACATCCTCAATCATCTCACTAACTTGTGAATTCAACACTTTGGCAAAACACAACATAGTCTCACTAAACTGGGTCTAATCCTAATCAACACAATATATATCAATTGTTTCACTAAAATGTGAATCTTAAAACTCACCTGAAACCCTGAGAAATACATTTACCGTGGTGAATATGTTTTACTGTGAATCTATTTCAATCTCCCCAATCCCCCGATCCAATAAATGCAGTGTCCCCATTTCCCATTTTCTGCCGCAAAGCTGATTCGTATTGCTCTTCCTCTGCGTCCATGTAGGTTTACTTCATTGATACTGTTGGATAATCTATGTGTTTGCATTTATCTGTTTGGGCCAATCTGGGCTTTATATACATTGTTGGGTCATTCCTCAACAACTTAAGCGTTTAAGGCAACTTGGTTTCTAACATAGTATTAAAGCCAAGATGTCCGGGTTTGGATCCTCGCCCTGCCTTTGTATTTTGTGCATGTGTTAGCATCTGCATCCATTATTTATGCTTGCCTATAGGGGGGAGGGTGTTGGATGATGTATCTATATGCAATTGTTTGTTTGGGACAATATGGGCTTGATATACATTGTTAGGTCGTTCCTTTAGAGCTTAAGCTTGTAAAGCAACTTGGTTTCAAACAGATACAATGCCTTTACCTTTTTTCCACCATTTCTTCATTTTGTACTTTCTATATTTTGGGGTGGGAATGTTTAGTAATTCTGCTTTCGGATGATAATCATATCAGTGATGTTTTATTAAACAGAAGGTTTAGCCTTGATCTTGGTGCTGTGTTTAATCACTTGTCTGCTTGCCACTTGCAGTTTGTGGACACTAGCTATGTTTTTACTTGTGCTGCTAATGGTGGTTGTTGATATGACTGGTGTATTGACGATTCTAAAGATTTGACTGTATGCTGCTTCTATTTTAGTCATTGTAATGTCAATTTGATTTGGTATTGTATCATATGCATCATTTTTCGTCTGGTAGCATACAGCTGTTGATATTGTGAGTGTAATATTAATTTTTCAACAATGAATGAAGCCTCCAATGGAAATCATTAAGGATGCTCACATGCTTTCCTTTTTTTTAATGTTTTTTTATTATCTTGATTTGTCCTAGTTTTCCATTTCTTATTTTTTTAAAATTATTGAAATTTACAACTGCTAGTTGAACTGGCTCATGCACTTACTGAATCATTAGGATTCATTCATATTATGGTACTCAGGGTTTTGTGATTTTGCAGACAAATAATAAAAAAATGGCGACCTACGATCTGACACATCGGATTGCGCCAAATCTGGATAGACATCTCGTGTTCCCACTGCTGGAGTTCCTCCAGGAGCGCCAGCTCTATGCTGATGATGAGATACTCAAAGCGAAGATTGAGCTGCTTAGCAAGACCAATATGGTTGATTACGCCATGGACATACACAAGAGTCTCTATCACACTGAAGATGTTCCCCAAGGTACCATTTGCATACCTTTATCTTTTTTCTTGTTGAATGCTGTTTGTTTCAATAATTCAGGTGATATGTAAAAAAAGTAAGGTGTGGTTTAGTTTGATATTTTAAATTTGAGATGTTGGAGTTGATTCTAGGTGGTTAGATTTTTTATGTGGGCTTTGGGTATTTCAAGGGAATATGGAGATCTTTGAATGATATTATGGCTTATATTGCTTTTTTCTTATTTGACCTATGAACCACCTTAAAGTTCGAATTTTATGTGTTTTCCAGTTGTATGTTGATTTTTATACACTTCTATATGGTTATATTACGATCGAAATTTGGTAGGTAAGGCTGAACTGCTTGAGACATCTTACTTTTTGGCTTTTGGGCATTTCAACAAATTATGTGTGCCTTCTATCAATGATTTACTGTGGATTGGCTGTTGGTTGTTGATTTTCTTTAAATCTTTCTTGATTGGCTGTTGGTTGTCTTTCTCTATGTTTATAGTGGTTGTTCAAATGATGCCTAGGTTAGGATGTAAAGTACATGTTTTGTTGTTTGGTGGTCACGACACAGAGTGTTTCGGTTTGGATTCGGGCATGATCTAATTGGATCTTTTTTTGGTAGATATGATGGATAGGAGGACGGACGTGGTGGCAAGACTTAAATCATTGGAGGAATCAGCAGCCCCATTGATAAGCTTTCTGCAAAATGCCAGTTTGGTGCAGGAGCTCAGGCCAGACAAGCAATACAACCTTCAGATGTTGAGTGACCGTTTCCAGGTTTGTTGCGAACTATTCTATGTTCCATAGTTACATTTAGAAGTAATTGAATGCAAGAGTGACTTGTTCATCTTGTATTAATTGTCCTTGCCTTGTGAGGGGCCAATGACTTCATCATTGTGATACGGGGGAAGGAACCAACCAGATCTATTAAATTTTTTGTATTCTTTCAGGAATTGTGGGTGTTTCTTGCGTTTTCCCTTTGAAAACTAGTTTTGCAGACATGTGGTTTTATGACCTGTAAAAGATGTATATCTTGTTACCCAGCTAACTATATGATTGCCGTGAAAAATCCTATTTGGTGGAAGTTGTAACTGTCAACTGGTAGAAACCCCAAAACTAATTCATAGTTTAGAATGAGGTTGCATACCTAAGGAATTTTGCAAGTGTATATGTTATTTCTGCAGTCATATATGGTTTTATTAGATAGGATCGTAGGGCACATAATACAAAACACGTGTATCATAATCTTGGTACATATTTTCCTGAAATTGAGTGATTGCTAAAATGGTTGTTCTCAGCCTCTAGTTCATTGATTCTTATCATGGCCTGAGGTAAATTTAGGGATGCACCTAAAATCTGGAACCGAACCAAACTGGGTGGAATGGAACCAAAGTTGGTTGGTACAGTTCGGTTCCAGATCCATTCCAAGACTTAAGGTTTTGGTTTGGTTCTTGCCTATAAAAAACCAGAACAAAAACGGAACCAAATATTTTACTTAAAAAAAAAACTAATCGGTTCTGGTTCCATGTTGGGTCCGACAGAATCAGTTCCTTACCCAGTTCCGGTTCAGTTATGAGATTTCTGTCTCAGTTCTAGTTTGGTTCCTACAGGAACTGGCCTGAACCAAACCGAGATGCAGCCCTAGGTAAATTTTATTTTTTTGTTTCATCCTAAATTCATGAATATGTGTTGAAGGCAAAAAAAAATAATAGTGGACTGTGGTCAACCATGTGTACATTTGCATTCCTAAGTTTGCAACTTTACTTGCATGCAGATTGGTCCTGAGCAAATTGAGGCTTTGTATCAGTATGCAAAATTTCAGTTTGAATGTGGAAACTATTCTGGAGCTGCCGACTACTTGTATCAATATCGTACTTTGTGCACTAATCCTGAGAGAAGCTTGAGTGCATCATGGGGTAAACTTGCTGCAGAAATTCTGATGCAGAATTGGGATATTGCCCTTGAGGAACTCAATCGTTTGAAGGAGACCATTGATTCGAAAGTATGTTGCCTGCAGATTTTTACTTCCAAGCTTTTCTGTTCGTATTGTTATGGCGTCCCTTATTTTTGTTTTATTTTGATTGTCCACAGAATTTTGCGTCCCCTCTAATTCAGTTGCAGAATAGAATATGGCTGATGCATTGGAGCCTTTTTATATTTTTCAATCATGAAAATGGGAGAAATGGTATCATCGATCTTTTCTTTCATGACAGGTTTGTCACATTCTATATATTTTGTTTGTTGAAATTTGCTATTTGTTTGTGTCTTCCTCAATGATGGCACTTTTTCCATACATTGTCATCCTAAGTGCTGTGCAATTAGTCTGGCGATCTTGCTACTTGTACTAAATATAAAGGCAAATTTCTATTTGCTTTCTTGTCACTCCTACTATATATGATGTATATCTTCCATCTTTGTTGAATAAATTACATTTATTGGTTTGAACATTAGTCTAATTTCCACTTTAATTGACATAAAGATGTGTGCTATTGCAGGATCTAATCTATGTATTATTCTAATATATTACATGCAATTTATATATTGTCTGCCTATGTGGTGTTACCATTCTTTGTTTTTATTGTTCATTAAAATTAAAAAGACATCTTTATACGATCTGCATTTTTAACTTGAGAAAGTATTAGTAGTTAAGAATATTTTGTTTGCTGTTTTTATTATAGTTATTGTAATAATTTTCAGGTATCTTAATGCGATTCAAACAAATGCACCCCATCTTCTTCGTTATGTGGCAACTGCTGTAGTTGTTAATAAAAGGAGAAGAAACATGCTCAAGGAATTGACTAAAGTTATCCAGCAAGAGCAACATACTTATAGAGATCCCATAACTGAGTTTTTGGAATGTTTATATGTCAATTATGATTTTGAGGGTGCTCAGACGAAGCTTCGTGAATGTGAAAAGGTAAGTTTTATCCCAATGTCTTCCTTGGCTGCCTCATCTTGTTACATTTAATATTTATTGGGCGTATATAGCTTTTTGCCCTTGTTTTCCGTACATGATGAAGCAAAACACTTTGTATATCATTAAATTACTATGTGTATATGAAACTTGAGCAGTTTGATAGATGTATGCATCAATGAAATGTAAATGACAATATCAGGAACAACATATTATTTGCCCCTTGCCTTACTGTAAAACATTCTGTATCTGCGTGAGTTTTCATGTTTGATTATTTCAAATGTATATGTAGGTAATTTTGAATGACCCATTTCTTGGAAAGCGTGTTGAAGATGCTACCTTTAGTACAGTTCCTTTGAGAGATGAATTTCTTGAAAATGCCCGTCTCTTCATCTTTGAAACTTACTGCCGCATCCATCAATGTATTGATATTGGGTGAGTACTTTTGACGGACAGTGATATATGCAATGTACATTTACTTATAGGCATTCTTTTCTTGTGAATCTTAGAGTTCGGAGTTTCTATATTGCAATGTGTGGCTCGTGTACATGGTTATTTTGCACAGGCACGTGGTTCAGCATGTTTAGATGGTTGTATATATATAGTCGCATAGGTGGTATCTTGTTTTGTGCATCTTTGTAATGTTTTTTTCCATTTCTTATGAAAATATTGATATATGAGTATACTTGGCTTTTCCATAAAAAAAAAGTATATGGCTTATATATTTTTATTTAAGAAGAATAGCATGTTGTTTCAGTTGTGTTTAAAGAATATTATCCCACACAACAGATCAAAAATTTGTTTGTGGAAGCATAGTGATTTTAACTTAAACAATGAATAGAGGAATTTAAAAGGATAGCCTTCACATGGTTTTTATTGATATGAAGAATGCGTGTGATAGGTGCCAAAATATTACTTGATAGGTGCTAGAGAGGGAGGAGTTTACAAAAGGCTATGTGGTTCTTATTGAACATATACATATGTATAAAAGTGCCGTGACTTGTGTAAGAAATATTTTTGTAAGACGCAAGAATATAAAAAGTAGATGTTTATATCAAGGAATCACTTTAAGCCCATGTCTCTGTGCATCAATAATAGATGAACTTAACAAGTCATATTCAAGAAGTTTGTTGGTGCATACGCTTATTGCTGGTGACATGTATAAAAGCGCCATAACTTGTAGTATAACTTTTGGGAAGACTCAAGAATATCATAAACTATATGTCCATATTAAGAATTCACTTTAAGGCCATCTCTCTGCATTGTCGTATTTGATAAGTTTGTTGGTATAGATGCATTTTGCTTATGATGTTCTCCCTCCGTCCCACATTAATAGCTTCATTTGGGAAAAAAAGTTTGTCCCATATTAATAGCTCCTTTTGGATCAGTTTTAAGTGGTTGGGCACTTAAAAAAGCATCTCAGAAGCTTAATTTCCGTTCTCTTAGCTGTGGGTCTTACCATCCAATAAAAATCACTATATTTCCAAATGGAGCTATTATTATGGGCCGGAGGGATTAGTATTAATGGATTAGTTAGAGTCGAATGGTTTTAGTAGTAGAAGTAGGATTGAATATATAGTATGCAATTTTAATAATAACGTTGAAAATGAACTTTCTATTAAATTAGATAAAAAACTATGTCTGAGGGTATTTGCTATCTCAAATACTAATGGCACTTTGTAATTGCATACATTTTTTCCACATGCGAATAATTAATTGTCAGGTGCTAATTTGTTAATGTTTGGGTCTACTTGTGTGGTGAATCTTAATTTTTTGCTGATGCCATAAGAAAGCCATTTGAATTTTATTCCACTGGAATTTTCCTCAGAAAGTGTGTGGATGGTATTATAGACATAAGGTGCTACATTCCATTAGAGGTTCATTTTTTATTCATTATCATTTTTTTTTGTCCTTGCCATTAGCTGATGCACTTTACAAATGAACACAGGATGCTTGCAGAGAAATTAAACATGGTTTATGACGAGGCAGAGAGGTGGATAGTGAATCTTGTCCAGAGTGCCAAGCTTGATGCCAAGATTGATTCTGAATCTGGAACCGTTGTGATGGGCACTAATCACGTCAATGTGTAAGTTATCTGTGAAGAATGAATTTGAATTGCATTTTCAAATATATGATTACTAACTAATTGAAAATTGTTTTCTTCACTTGTCATCTTATCAGGTATGAACAAATTATTGAAAACACCAAGCAACTTTCTTATCGTACTTTTTTGTTGGCCAAGAACGTAATTGAGACCACCACCACAGCTGCCCGGTGAATTAGGAGGATATTTGTGTTTAGGCTATTGACGAATTTTCAGCCACCCTCAATTTTCAGTCTTTTTTAATACCTGGAGTATACAATTTTGCTTGCATCTAAGCTACCATGTATGTCCATCTTTCATGGGGACGTGGAACATCAAATGTTGCTATCAGCCTTTGTGACGAGGTTTCCTCTGAACATAATTTTGCTTCTAGTAATTTGCATTTATTTTTTCATGAAGGCTTTTGAAAGCCTCTCTTTTATGCTTTAGATATTTAGGTTTTTCCATCCGCATCTGAATTCATTGAAGGCTTCACAACTTGGTGGTGTGTGCCCAAGATTATGACGGTCAGCCCGTGACCTTGTCCGATTGAGTCTGTCAACGGTCATTACACGTCGTTTCCATTCCCCATATATATCACAGCGTAGTATCACCACCGTAGTCACTAGAGACGTTTGAACAGAAATTGTGTTTTTGAAGTGGAAATGAGACAAGCAACAAAACTCTTATGGAAGATGTTTAGATATGCCCACCTGCAATTTTCCCGTGGGTGTGTCACCTAAAATTAACCCGCTACAACCAGTTTTAACAGCCATGTGCCCACTTGCATCAGGGGTTCATTGCATGTGGCATTTAAAAAGTTTTCATTAATTTATAATGGGTGGGAAGTATTTTTCATGCTCTCTCTTTAAGGTAAGCCAAACTTAAAGAATGCCTTGCAAGCGTTTGATTTTAAGATAGATGGCATGCACACTAGTGCATGTTCACTAGTGTGTATGCCATTAATTTTGAAATCGGACATTGTTTAAGCATTCTTTACATTCAGCTCACTGTCAAAGCGAAGCATAGAAAACGCTTCCCCTTGGGTGATTGTTATTTCACCATTAGTATCTTTTTAGTATAGATGTTCCTAATAAAAATAAGGCACAGATTTTTTAAACTTAGTAGAAGGGTGAGAATTTGAGGGCCTTTCCAGATTCCCGTGTTAGGGTAAACGGTCAATTAATTATGGGAAAATTACAAATACCTAAGTTTTTGACTATTTATAAATGGCTCCTGCATTTCTGATATTTACAAATAATCTCTTGACTTGACGACACTTCTATTTGCTTTGATTAGGAAATTATTTGTTGTTTGCTTATTAGATAAAGAATCTTTTAATTAATTATTATTAGTGGGTTTTTAGGAGTAATTAGTAGGCTCATTAGGAGTCTCTATAAATTGTAAGGGTTTAATTTTAATTGAGATTTAGCAATGAATTGATTTATTAGTTTTCAATCTCCTTGTTTTCTCCTATGTGGTCCACTTTCACCCCATTCTCTTCCTTGTTTTCCCTTTTTGCCCCATTTTCTCCACCGGTTATCCCAATGTGTACTTCGGGACATATCAATGTGGTTGTTTGTGTAGTGTGCAACTCTCTCTATAATTCATGAATCTCTTAAAATTTCACTAGCATGAACTTACAACAAGGATAGTTAACGAAATTTTTTTGTCACACTTCGTTGTGGTAGAGCTCTTGAACGTCATTTTCGTTTTAAAACTCTTAAGAGCTCTCGCAAAATAATTTTTAAATAGTTTCCACTACCAAAAGATTCCTTTTATATGATCTAAGTTTTCTCTAAATATAGAACTCTTAAGGTTTCCATCATTAGATCATATAAAAGGAGCGTTTTGGTGGTGCAAACTATATAGAAATTTTTTTGTGAGAGCTCATAAGAGTTTCAAATCATAGTTTACAGTCAGATTTCTACCACAACAAAGCGCGACTAAAATTTTCATTAATTATCTTCGATGTGAGTTCATGCTAGTGAATCTTTTAGAGGTTATCAATGAAGCACAAATGAGAGAGAGAGAGAGTTTCGCACCATACAAACAACTACACTGATGTCCTAAAGTACACAGCGGGATAACTGGTAGAGAAAATGGGACGAAAGGGGAGAACAAAGGAAAAGAAGAGGCGGAAATTAAAAACTAATAACTCAATTCATTGCTTAATCTTAATTACGGCTAAGCCCTTACTATTTATAGAGATTGCTAATGAGCCTACTAATTACAACGAAAAGCCCATTAATAATAATAATTAATCAAAAGATTCACTAACTAATAAGAAAATGATAAATAACTCCCTAATCAAAGCATAGAAACGACTAATCCATCATAGGACCCATAGGTGGGTGCACATCACCTGGTTGAGGACATAACATTTCACTACTTCCACAGCCAACTTGTCCTCAAGGTGGTCCTCAAAAAGTGGTGCATATGGGTATGTCAATGCTTGGCTAGTGAGAGAGAGGAGATAAACACCCCACAAAGAAACTGAAAGACGCGGCTGAGTACATCTGCTGATGTTGGTAGAGACGAGCAGTGGTAGAGTAGACAATGGAGGCGGAAGTGAAGTAGAGACAATGGCAGTGGCATAGTGCTGGCAGAGTTGCAACCAAATGCCCTTGAGGAATAGTAGCTAGCTGTTAGGTCTGTGGAACAATGAATGTACCTGTGAGGGCACGAGGCAGAAAACTAATCTATAGGAGAATGCAGTGGTGGCGACAGATGAAAGGAAGGCGTAGATATTTTTCAATTTGTGAGCTGATGTATATTAACTTTTTCCGATACTTATGCCCATTGTTTCATCTCATGATTGAGCATGTGACTCAATCGTCATCACATAAATAATTTCTTTCTACAAGCTCTTTGAATTTGACACAATTAAACTAAAGCTAAGCTAAATTATGTGTGAGATAAGTTTGGCAAAATTTAATTAATAATGTGTGAAGTTATGGTTTCATCACTGCATAGATTAGATCCATCTCGAAGTCACCATCGCAACAAACTTCACTCATAATTTAATGATATATGGGGTTATTTGGATGTAGAAGTTTTTAGGAATAGAAATAAAATAATTTGAAATTAATTTAATTAATTTAGCATCGAATTTGAATTAAGGTTGTTAATGAAATTTTTTAAAATAAATTTGGATGGAAGTTCAAACCTATTTTTAAAATTAAACTACCATAACTTAGATATGCATGTTTTTAATACTATTGCATACATATTAACGAGCTTTATTAAACAAGACCTCACATGGGTAGGCTATTTTAAACTTTTAAAGTATACCTCACCTATAGCATGTTTTTCGAGGTTCAAGTCAATTTAAGGGATAATAATTAAAGTTTAATAAAAAAATTATTTTTAAAATAAAAAGTTGGGAGCCAAAATCGAAAAAATCACCTTACAAGATAATTCGGTGATTCCAGCATAAACATGCTGAAATTAACCTTAAATTATGAACACCTTCTATACCCAATATGATTCCATTGATTCCTTGAAGAAATGAGACATAATGAGGTCCAAATTCAAAACCCAAACAACCCCTCTCATGAATGGATCCAAAATACATAAAAAAATAAATAGTGTAATTACCAATACGCCCAAAAAAAGGATAGTGATATTCTAACAAAAAAAACACCCACAACAAGTCACACAAGAGTTTTGATTGGACTTCACAAGTAGGCCCCACATATACTTCACATGGGCTTACTTATCCAGTCCAATCAAAACTCACGTGTGAGTTATTGATGTGAAAATATCATTTTCCTAGAAAAAATGTCAAGAGCCATCAGTTGATTTTGCGCAATAAAATTATGTTGTGCAACACAGTTTTCACACAGAACAATTATAATATACAATTTAATTTTGAACAATAAAATTACGAGGTGCAACACAATTTTCACAAAGTACAATTATACTATACAATCTAATTTTGCACAATAAAATTATATTGTGAATTTATTTCTCTTTTGACAAGTTTTTCAGCTTTATCACTTATTTTTCAAAAAAATATATTTATTATGAATTTGACAACACAAAAATTAAACTTATGTATCTATACAATTGCTCCCTCCATCATAGTGTCTTATTTAATTTTGTATAATAAAGTAATTTTAATTTATTTTTAAAAAACAAAATAAGACACTTGGTATGGGACAAAAAAAATTATTACTCAAGATCCACAACCAATGTTTTCAAAGAGGCCATGACACGAGCTAAGGTAGACAACATAGGATAGTTTTTTCTATATCTATCACCAACTTAAAACATTCAAATTACTAATTTATTTGTTGTAAATCTATAATTAATTCATCAGTATTAGTAGTATATTTTTGTTTACTTTTTAAATAAACATACAGGACTTAGATTTATGTAAAGTAAGAGGCATAGTAGTAGAAGAAGTTGATTTATTTCGTCTTGACCCATATGATAGTTCATATACATTATATAAAGAATGCAAAGTTCTTTATACAGTCTTATATGGATTATTATTATTATTATCAATGTAGGGACTCATGTTACCATGTGTACATATATATATATATATATATATATATATATATATATATATATATATATATATATATATATATATATATATATATATATATATATATATATATATAGTTTATTGTGCACTGTTTAATCTAACCCTATGATCCATTACAACCCCTAAACAATAAATTATAGGAATAGGAAACCTATATTTGATGAATGTTATCTCTATATTCTTTACTAGATGTGCAAAATTTCTATTACTACTATGACTTTCAAATGCACAAGTTATTTTATACAAGTGGCTTAGAATTTAACAAGAAGTAGTAAAGTAAAGTCCATATAATTCTTTAGTGGCATTATAAAAAAAACATTAAACAAATAAAAATGGTAAAAATGACTTTCAT
Source organism: Saururus chinensis (assembly GCA_035235625.1). Lineage (NCBI taxonomy): Eukaryota > Viridiplantae > Streptophyta > Magnoliopsida > Piperales > Saururaceae > Saururus > Saururus chinensis. Next base: position 60,506,161 of record CP141140.1, read on the forward strand.
TAAGTCTTAGATCAAGTAACTTTTCAATAGCCCAAATTGTGATCAAATTTTATAATCCTTCACATGATTTTAATATTTAATAATTGTTATTCCAACCATGTCAAACATCTAATTCAATATTCACTACAACAAAATTAACTATTAACAACGCTATTAAGCATTGCTAATAATTATTAGTGACGCATACAAAATATCGCTAAATGTGTCAATAAAACTACCATCACTACTGCCTATTAGTGATGTTTAATTTAAAGTGTCGCTAAAAGTCAACATTAGCGACATATTTATACGTTGCTAATAAATTTTTTTGCGACACATAGTTAAGAGTTGCTAATATTAAGTTATTAGCAACACATAGATCTATCTATCGTTAATACTTTATTATTAATGACATATAATTACGCATCGCTAATAATTTCATAATATGTAAAAAGAATTAAAAAAGCTTATTAGTGATGCGTCATTATAAGTGTCGCTAATAATATTTTTTATGTGTCGGTAATGTTTAAGAATAAATTTTAAAAAAAATATATTAACAACACATATATGCGTCACTAATGAAAGTTATTAGTGACACTTTGTATTATGTATCGCTAATAATTATAGTAATAGCGACGCTTTATAATAAGCGTCGTTAATATATGACTATTAGCGACGTTGAATAAAAAATGTCATTAATAGTTATTTCTTTTGTGATGCTTAATTATGCATCGCAAATAGCAGTTTTTACCAGCACTTATATTTGCATCACTAATGCTATATTTTTTTGTAGTGCTTCCTATATTTTGCAATCTTTACAACTCTTTAAATTCTTGCATTATTGAAGGTGAAGAAGTTATATGTAATAAAATAGTTTTAATTAATTGAATATGGTGGCATTTAGACCATCTTGAACAAATAGATTAATATGTGACATAAACTAATCTAATATGAAACGTAAGGAACTCTAGTGTACCAATGCGATTACAATAAGATTGTAAAAGGTCTAAAGCGGAATTATTATTTGAAGCATTATTTAAAGTAATAGATATAAAATTATCTTTAATTTAAAATTTATTTAAGATAAAAATCTATGATTTTTCCATAATTATGGCAGAATGAGAATTTTTTACCATGTTGAAATAAAATATTCACTTATTTAATTTTTATTTTTCATCTATAAAATGAATTGTAACATATGCATAGCCAATATCTAAGTTACTAGTCCAAATATAGAAAGTTATAAAAATCTTACCCTAAATTATAAGTAGAGTATTCATGAGTTGTACCTTGTACTCCTTTATAATTTGGAAATGTCTTTCTTTAAAGTGTTATGTAAAATTTTATGAAATGCCAGGTTAAGAGCTTGCCTCACTTAGGTCTCGAACGGTTTGTCATCGGAAAAGGAAAAACGTTCTACCATGTGGCCATGGACATGTTTGTTCACATTTTATCATGTAAAGTGAAGTTAGTTCCTCAAGTCACTCACGTTAAAACACGTAGGAAACATGAGCATATGGCAGAAAGTGAGTGGACCTATACATACACCTTTGGTGGCTTGTGGAACGGTTCCACAGGATAAATTTTCCACATATTCCCCCCAATCCCCACATTCTTTTTCATGTCTTGCTGTCATGCAAACCCAACCAGCCCACTAGCCCAACTGTCCACAAAATTCATTTAATATTTAACATATTTAAATAATTTTTACATATTTAAAAGTGAGTAAGTTAAGGAACTTAAGTGTAAGTGTTAAAATATAAATGGACCTATGCATAACCACGGTTCCACTCGACCCATCTCGGTCTCAACTTCAACAAGTAACCGGATTGCCCCGGTGCAGTAAAACCCGTTTTGACACATCGGCAGGTTGGCAAAACAGGGTCTTATCCCTTCAGCCCCATCCAGCAAAACGACACCGGCTCTCAACTCGCAATGCGCACCATCTATGAGTTCCAATAAGATCATTCAATGACTTATATCACAATAATAATAAGGTCATTCAATGAGAGCCTACCAGTCCACATGTGCTACATTAATGACTGTGGTCTTCTTAGAATTATAGTTTATCGCAGTGCAAAATCTAACATACTACTCGAAAGCAAAAAAAGATTGCTGGAATGCTGGATTCCATGGAAGGTTCCATTAATTTGTGAATCGTTATGGAACCACCACAAGCCAGACACCATGCCTCGTCCAGCTGAAAGTAGTTCATCCGTCGAAGCTACCGCTGTAGGATGTAGCAGACAGGTCTCTCGCGTTGACGTCTACGCTGATGTATGTTGCGCAGAGAAGCTGAAGAAATCAAATGGTGAAGCAAGACTTTCTGCAGTCTATTAAGAACAGGTTGCTGCTACCTTGGTTAGTTGCCAGGCTGAACAACCGAGAGATAAGATTATGGCTGCAGGCCCGCAGTAGACTCGTATCTACCAGGACTCTCAAACAACCAAGTGCATCATCAATTCCATGATCACATGCATCCCAAATAGTTAACACTGATATGCCTCGTTCAGGTCCGGCCTCCGGCAGGCTTCCCAGCCATGCAAAACATGCATGAGGGTAGTGGTATTATGCAGCAGCCTGGCCTGCCCAGCAATCCCTGCCTGTTCTAAAGTTTGTCAGCTTGGAACGCTTTTTATTTGGCTACATAGAACCGTGGGATCAGTACTACTTTGTAATTTGGACAGGAAAGTGGGGTTCGGACAATTATATATAACGCTCGATCGATGCCCTGACCATAAGCCTTTTCGGCCTGAAGCATTTGATCATTTCTTCCGAATATCAAAGCTATTTCATGATAAATGCATTTAATTAGCTGTGACGGAAACTAATTGTTGAAAATTAAATCTTCACCAATGCTTCAAAATACACATAAATGGGACTATCACATGGAATTTATTCTTATTTTAAGAACAGTGGTACACACTAGCACATGTTAGCACAAATAAAAGATATTTCACTTCACTAACCTGAGTTAGTACTGTATGCGCCTTGGATCTTAAAAATCTACAATTCATGTGTCATGTAAATTAGGAGGTATCTTGAGAACACTCAATATTATTTTCCATAAATAGAGTTCCAATGAGGCCAACCTGCCTGTCGGTAACGACAGCGTGTTCCAACACCATGGACATGGACTATTGCTCATCCTTCCCCTGCCCCACCCATGTTACTAGATCAGACAAAATAGGGCATGAAATGAAATTTAATGAAATGGGCTGTTCAAATCGAATCCCAACATACATTAATGCTTTGGGTGGCAGTTGGCCACCGTTTAATCCCTTCCTCGCTAAAACCTAAGTGCTCTAATTAAGATGAACCATGAAGCCCAAACATAATATTTGTCTAATGAAAACACACTTCAGCTCAAAATCACTGTTAACCAACTTCATTCGACAGAGATCCTCAATCAAATCTGAAATTTAAATATTTTGATTCAATCATATATTAAGAGTGCAACGAAAAAAATTTCGGAGATCCTGCTGTGCTTTCCAATTTTAGGCGTGGACCACATAGGTCATCCCATGATCAACCCTAAAAAGGCATGTTTAGGGTTTCTCCCAAAAAATGTTTCCGTGAGCAGTTTTTCACGACTGCGACCATGTATGGAACCTTAGGGCACTGATTTTTATAAATAAGTACCTTTAATATAAAAATTAGTGTCTCCATATGTACTATGTTCGGAGAGCCATGTTGTCTGATAGGGGGGCTCTGGTCACGGAAACGAGATGCGTTCTTTCTAGCTCTCACTGTTGCACCATTCCTCTCTCTCAGCATCCAATCAAATGCTGGCCAGTCGACGTAAGATCAACGCTATCTCCGCGTGCAATCAATGCTGTGACCAACTCCTTCTACCCTAAATGCTTCAGCCCTCACCAGTCACCACCTCCACCACTATATATATATATAAGTACCTCCCTCTCTTCACTTCCTCACATCTATCTTGCTGCTATCCTCTTCACTTAGTAAGCTCCACTCACTTTCTTTTTCTCCGCATCAATGGCTCGCAAGTGTAGCACGTATGTTGTGAGGTGCATGAGCCCCTTGTTCTTGTTGTTGTTGTTGTTCTCGTCCGGTGCTTGGTCCGACCCACAAGTCCCTTGCTACTACATCTTCGGTGACTCGCTGGTCGACAACGGCAACAACAACGGCATGGCCTCATTGGCCAGAGCCAACTATCAGCCCTACGGTATTGATTTCCCTGATGGCCCTACTGGGAGGTTCTGCAATGGCCTCACCACCGTCGATGTCATTGGTAGGTTTGTGATCTATATACCTGTGTTTAAATGAATTAAGCTGTTTGCTAATCAGCTGAATCTTACCGGGATATCCTGTAGCATATATAGCAAGTCATGCATGGCAGCCAAACTAAGTTAACCATGCACTTGCAGAATCACGACCATAATAGGCTTAGTTTTGTAGTTCTTAAGCTTTAAGGACGATTGTTGGAAGTTCTTCAGTTTTCTTTTGTCTTTAAACACCATTCAAAGTAGTCAAATCATGGTGCAGTATCCATCTATAGCTTCGTAAAATACTCCTATAACACAAGTTAAGCTGGAACTGTAGTTGGTACATTAGCATGCTAGCTCCCCTCAAAACCCTATCTCACTGTGCAACTTGAGATGCGTGAAGGCATTTAAGATGTTTCCCTTGCCCTCCATCATGGACCTTTTGCCGGGACGTTAACTTCTACCGCAGCACTTCCAATCTGAAGAAGTGAAATATGCGTGGATTTCAGTACTCTAGCAGGTTAAGTCGGAAAAATTGACTGTGCAAGAGTCTTCTCGCTAGCATCAACCCTGTATGTGGTGTTTGCCCAAGAGCAATATTGTTTGCATGGGGTGTTTATTTCACCTCTAGTTGGACCCAATTCAGCTCCTATGTATTTTTAGGAATTTACCATGTTTTTTCTACCCACATGCATCGTCTCATTGATATGGGAGGGCTGAATTGGTTGGATCTAGTCAACTTAGAACCAGCAGTTCAAGTTTTTGCGCCACGCCGATATTTTACTCACACAGTCTGAAGATAAGGATCATAGCCGCAACTTTCATAGCTAGAATTTACTGTCATCCTTTTCCACACAGCCATAAATGCATCACGTCCATATTTAATATGGGTGTCATTCAACATGGCAGACGTAAAACCTAAGTTGAGATATACTTTACACTCATTATAGTCAGACATCAGTTCATGAAGATCTTATCCTTCTCATCGGCTATCACATCTTTTGAATGCTTTAATCGGGTGGTCACACAGCACATTTCCGGTAGACGAACGTAACTAGTGGGGCATATATGTTCTTTCAAGCATCTTTTAAGTAGTATCGTCTTCAACATTATCTTGTGCGCGTTGCAGCTCAACTCCTGGGTTTTGATGATTTCATTCCACCATTTGTAAGCGTAAGCGGACAACAGATTCTTTACGGAGCAAACTTTGCGTCGGCTGCTGCCGGAATTCGGAGCGAGACTGGACAACAACTGGTAATCAGCTAACCCCTAATGCGATAACAATATGTATCTCCATCTTTGAAGAAGTTGGATCGAATATGATATGTTACTAGGGTTAACACTTGGCTGCTCAATCTGATTCCACAGGGTGGTCGCATTACTATGGATGGGCAAATACAGAACTACCGATCTGCAGTGGAGCAGATGGTCGAGATACTAGGAGACGAAGATTCTGCAGCTAACTACCTCAGCCAGTGCATTTTTACAGTTGGAATGGGCAGTAATGACTACCTCAACAATTACTTCATGCCCCAGTTTTACTCATCAAGCCGCCAGTACACTCCAGAACAATATGCTGATATTCTCATCCAGCAGTACTCACAACAACTAAGGGTAAATACTCTATTTACTTGTTGCTCATGCCCCATTCTCCCCTTATTTTTTTGCTTCCTATTACTGTCCGAGTCAGTAGGACCCCATTAAAATGGGCAGGTCAACCAGCCTGTCAAAGCAGTGTCCCGCTGCTAATTCCACCCATCCTAAGCTCGGATAGATACCTTCACTTCATGAGGTGTGCTCCATGTCCCATTTCCCTCCATCAAACATCCGAAGGTGAAGCGTTGCTCGTGAAGCAACACCGGCAGTTAGATCAAAGGAAATCATAGGTACACCCGCTAGCGCACCTGCCATACCTGATATCACAGTACACTGATTAACGGCCAGTGTTGCTTCACCAGCTAATTATAACTCGTTTCTGTAGACCCACCTGGATAGGAATCAATATATATCGGATTCATACTAGCAATCGGCTATAACGATACTGTTATACATGATTCAAATCTATGATTAGAAATCCTAAACACTCAAACCATACTTGATAGCCACATGGAACATTCTATATGTAGAATCTCAACTCTGACAAGAAGTACAAATCTACTCTGCGCGCGTACTGAATGATGTCACTTTATTTTATCTCTAGACTTTGTACAACTATGGGGCAAGGAAGGTGGCAGTGATAGGGGTGGGGCAGGTTGGGTGCAGCCCCAGTGAGTTAGCTCAGCACAGCCCCAATGGCGCATCCTGCGTCGAGACTATAAACAGTGCACTTCAAATATTCAACCGGAAGCTCCGGTCTATGGTGGTGGACTTCAACAACAATCTGCCCGGATCCAAGTTCACGTTCATCAATGGCTATGCAATTTTTGAAGAGATCGTGAATCGGGCATCGGAATATGGTAACAATTCCCGTTGCTGCCAAAAATCATTCTCTGAAAGTATTGCAATCATGTTCTCAGCCATGAAATCTGTTTTGCAGGATTTACCAACACGAACAGTGGGTGTTGTGGGGTAGGGAGAAACAATGGGCAGATAACATGTTTACCACTTCAGAGTCCATGCCAGAACCGGGATGAATATATCTTTTGGGATGCCTTTCACCCAACAGAGAAGGTGAATATACTGTTTGGAAGGAGGGCTTACAGTGCTGAATCTTCCGATGATGCTTACCCAGTTGATATTCACCGCTTGGCCCAGCTCTGATGTGGTGAAAATGGCGTCAAGCAGCTTCATTGTTGTACCATGGAATTCCCAACTCTTCTACATAGATATGTCTATCTATATACTTGTTAGGGAGAATGGCAAGGCAAAATATGGTTTATATGGTAACTTATATTGGTCCGTAACGAGAGAATTGTTTTACAGGAGAGAAAAGTTTGATTTCTTTTTTTTTTTTATGACAAAGTTTGAGTTCGTTTGAAATAATGGAATCACTTCCAATACTATTTTGCTTTTAAAAAAAATTATTTCGCACTTATACGAAAAGCAATACTGACGATATTTTACCAATAAAAAAAAAATCTGACGATATTTTGGACCATTTGAAAGGCAACACATTATTAACCTGAAATGATTAATCTTGATGGGATATATATTTGAGGGAGGGTTTATGTTGGTTATGGATGTCCAGGTTGATCAGGCAGTGGCTTCTGCAACAAAATTAGAACTAAAGAATAACTCTGATTGAATTCTTAATCATACTAATTTGTGGAGATCTTTTACCTGCTAAGAGAAGTAAAATGCCTAGATGTATGAATTTAACTCTCAGGGGATGCTGATCCATGTGCCTACTTATGTATGATTAGCACAGCTCATTTGTCTAGAAGATCTTGAAAATTTTGGTGTAGATGCCATATAGATTGTATAGTTGAACTAAAGGGACAAAAAAGGCATGTTAAGCATGAAAATTAATTGGTAGTAAGGGTCTGTTTGTTTACCTTAATTAGATCTTAGTTGATTAAGTATCTTATAAGTAAGATAAAAGCCTACTTAGAAGGTTGTTTGTTTTAAACTTATGTTTGAGCTGATTAAGTTGAAAAGTAAGCTCATGTTATTTATTTTGGCCAGGAAATAAGATGAGTTTTGCCGGCTGATTTGCTGAAAATCCATCGTGATTTCCATCCCCCGCTTCCTTCCCCTCTTCCATCCCTCGCCTACCATGTTCCATGGCTGAAGCCCTCTCCCATTTCTACCTCCATAGTTGAAGCCTCTTGCAAATCTGGCCCTTTATACGAACCTGGCCTTCCCCTTCGTCATCTCCGTCATTGTCCCATCTCCCCAACGAATTGTTGTTCTTGATGATTGAAGAACTGCATGAAGGAGTAGAGTCTAGCTCCTCTTTCCGCACTGGATTCACCGCTATTTTAGAAAGCCGTCGCTCACTGTAGATGGTTTCAGGAACTTCTCTGCATGACACGGGGAAATCGAAGGCAAAAACTGAAGAGGGTATTTTTCTGTCCAACCCCGACTGCCCAACCATCTCTGAAGCCCTTTCCATGGCGTTGCCTTGCGCCTTCGACTCTCTGCGCTACCTGTTTCTTCCCGGATTCATCTGCTCATAAGGCTCTTTTGGCTGGGTATTGTAAAAGTAGAGAGTTTTTGTGTTTCATGTTAAGAATGAATGTCCATCTTAACAGTTTTGATTTGGACCAGATTTTGACTTTGGTAAGTGGGTATTGATCATGCATTCAGGACACCGTTGATTATTTCCATCAATTTATTGTCTTGTGGGTATTATTAATTTGGTTATGCTGCCTTACAACAATTTTAGATAGACAATTATATCCTTCAATTTCTAGTTCTATCATTGCTGAAATTTAACTTCTTCTATATTGCAATTACATGTCAAGTGGTAAAAGATTTGTGCATTGATCTTTCTTTTATAATTGCATTGCAACTTCAGGTACGTAAAAGGCCTTTGAACAAAAAAGAATTGTCAAGAAAGGAAGAGGATATTGTAACAGTCTATGATAATGCCTTTTTAGTTGTCCATGAACTAAAGCTAAAGGTTTGATTCTTTATCACATATACCTTAATTTGTGATGTTGGCGAACTAGTTTCTTGCTAATGCCAACAGTTTGGATGCATCGTGTTTTTTTTTTCTGTCATGATTTTATCATATCTGATTGCATGTTTGATATGCAAGGTTGACCTTACTGCCTATGTTGAAAAGCATGAATTCTGTTTTGAAGCTGTTTTGGATGAGTATGTAACAAATGATGAGGTACATGCCTTTCTTTTTATATGTGGTATTTCAACGCATTCCTCCTTGTAATGTTTTTTGTGATGAGTATGTAACAATTGTTAAGACTCTTCAAACTTCAGTGTCTGTCTTTCTGGTTTTTTGTGCGGTTTAAGGTGGGCATTCAATGTGAGAGCTTTTGTGATGCAAGTTTTACTTAAGAAAAGGAATGGTCAAATAGGTGCGTGGATATCTGGTTCTGCCTATTGGTTTGTAACTTAATGAGGCAACTTTTACTTAAGAAAAGGAATGGTGTCCAAGTTTGCTGCTTGTTTTTAAAAATTTGTGAGCCTTTACATTTATAAGAAACAAATGAGTTTGCATTTCAGGCAGTGGTAAAACATATACCAAGCAACCATTGCCACTGAAAGGTGCAGAAGATATTGTTAGGCAACTGCATCAGCCAATCTATCACTATCAAAGATATAAGTTATGGCTGAGCTACTTTGAGATATATGGCGGTAAACTTTTTGATCTTCTCAGTGATTAGAAGGTTAGTGTTACAAATTTCAGTTTTAAATGAGGTAGATGGTTTAACTGTTTTGATATATATATTTTTTTATATTTAGACTTTAGTATATCTGTATAACTATTTATCCGAAGTTATGAACCTCTATGATTGCTTTCATATTTAATAGGGCTATTTTTAAGGATTTCGTAGCAATTAAATAATGACAGATGGCTTTCTGAACTGTTGCAGCATTCAGTTGTAGGAATTAAATAAAGTATGAATGCCAGGGTCCATAATTGTTGTTTGGATTATAAGTAATTGTTCATATAACGAGTGTGCTCAAATGTTTAGTCCATCTAAGTTAATGGATGGCATTCACTGCTCTGTTTAATGGTGGGCGAATAGAGCATTCACTGCTCTGTCTTGTGAAGACATGGGTTGAAGACGATGGTCCGGTTCAACATTTAATTTCTGGACTGGGCTAATAAAACCAGACCGGTCTAATAAAACAGAACTACATATTTGGAATTGGTTTACTAAGATAAAAACTGTATAAGAATTTAAGAAAACCTTATTAGTCTATGACAACCTTCGTAATATGAAACCTTATTAGTCTGACAAAACTTTTTCATCTTTGCTCTTAGGCTTTTGTGAGCAAAGAGACAAATCAGGAGTTCGAAAATGTTGGAATATGGCAAGAATAAATGAATGGTCCCTGTCATCAAAAGAATGGAAGACTCTTGCTCGTCAATTATGCAAATTAGGAATGGTTGAGGAAGTGTTGAAGCTTTTCTAACTTATGGATAAGGACTGGCGCAAGATTACTGATGTGTTCATTCCTTGTCAAAGAGTTCTGCATTGCTGGACTGACAAGTGTTGGACTGACAAGTCATGCATTGTTGTATTAATGTCATTTAAGAGTTAAGTATTTTTGTACTATCTAATGACAATTGACTTTTGTATGTCTTTCTATTTTGTCAGCAGTTTATGCTAGTTCTACAATCTACTGGAGGTGGAGCTGTAATCCTTGATTATTGTAACTTCCATGAGTCTATTCAGCTTGATAGTTTTGATTTGGACCAGATTTTGATAATCCTCTATTAACTACAATAACATAATTAGTCAATTAAAACCAAAATCATATTTTATCAGTAGCTTTGAACATATTGGACACTTAAACGCCTTGTCAAAAAGCTTCTTTTTTATAGCTTAAGCATTTTATATGTATCTAAATTGACCTATGATCATTGATAGTTCATAGAAGAAGGCTATATATTTGTCCAAAGTGCACTTAGCCAAAAACTTAAAAATGGTTTCAGATAGTAAAGCTGAAGAAGGCTTAACAAGAGGAAAATTGGGTGATGCAGAATACGATAGCCTATGGTTATGAGGCAGTCGATGACAGTAATTATTGGGATGCTTTTAAGCTACTACAATCAAAAGAATATTGTGTAGTTATTGATGAATCTTCTGTTACTGTTAGTTTGATTGTAATGAAAATGAAAACAAATATTTACTATACAGTGTTTGTAGAAGTAAAAATAGAAAATAAGAAAAAAATGTTGGCCTTAAATGAATGTTTAGCGACGATCTTAAAAATTGTTGTTATTACATTTTAAAAACTGCCGCTAAATTTATCATATGAAAGCTCACTTATGAATTGAAAATGCAAGTTGCAGTTTTTGATCATTTATGAACGTCTTAACTAGTTTTAATTACTTACAGTTCATATTTATGAATTAAACTAAATAGAAGCGAGTTACAGTTCTTCACATATTTATCGAAAAAAAAGATTATTTATAAATGTCCCTTAATTCTAATTTAAATTCAGCTAATTCAACTCCAGATTTAGTTTCAGATTAGCCAATTTAGTTTTAGATTCAACTAAATTAGATAATTAACTTTTTAGCTAATTAAGATGACTTTTTGAGACCCTAAGTCATGCTTAGATCACTTAAGCATATTCGATATCCAAATTAAAAAAGTACCAACTGCCAATGATGAGTGATAAGGAGGGCCAAAAACATAGCCACGATCTCATGAGGTTTTATTTGATAGTCATAAGGATCTTCTTATATTTACTAATAAAAAATTAATATAAAATACCACATTTTAAGAGACTTGTCATAAACATATGTAATGAGAGCGCCGTCTGTGGGAATCGAACCCACGACCACATGGTTAAAAGCCATGCGCTCTACCGGCTGAGCTAAGACGGCAATTTATGCGGCAGTTAAGACACGTAGCTATTTTAACTTGCGGTTAGTCGAGATATCTTTCTGCTTGCGTTTGGGACCGGTTGCCTTGGGTTGGACAAGACTCCCCACAGCCCTGTGGAGATCACGCACCATATGCTCGGGAAAATGCCCCAGTGGAGCCCCCCGTTCGCGAAAATGTCGAAAAGTTTGGACGAGTGTCGTTGATTGCGTGGACGAGGTGCACGCCTACGGCACCCAGTGTGACCACGGAGGTGACAACGGTGGGTCTTCTTTTAGTGATTGTGCACCACCTGCTCGACAAAAAGCCGCATTGAACATGGGACCAAGTTGGCCGCTTTCTTGTCTGATCGACTGGGGCCTAGATCAGTTGGACCATCCTCCGTACGCAGCCAAACAGAGGCGGACTGCCGGTTTGGATTTTCTGAGGAATCCCAACAGATTGGATATAATGGGCATGACAGTTTTTTCACACATCCGGGCACAACTAGTCGGATTGACCTGCGTTGATAGGCTCACTCCTTTTTTCTTTGTTGGACCTGACAGCCCAATAACGTGCTGGGCTGTACACAAACCCTGATACATCATACAACAAGTTATTTCCTTTATTTTATGGTTTGTTTAGCTATTAGCCGTGGTTCATAACTTTACTAATTGTGGCTTACTTAGTTGAAGTCGTTGTTACTTGTTTGCTTAGTTAGAAGGTTGAAATTAGAAGTGATTTAATTTAGGGAGCGATGGGCCACTCTCCCTCACTGCCTATGCTAGTGACTAATGAATTGAGTATTTCTCTGTCTTTCCAGCAGCCACACCAACTCTATGCTAAACTTACCCTTCCAACTTCTCCCTCAGCTTCTTTTTGTTTTTTTTAGATAATTTCTTGAACCCACTAGTCTGTAACACTTAGCCTTGAGCTAAGTTTGGTTCCAAACCGAGCTAGCTTGACTCTGTTAGAAGTTGATAATTTTTTAGTAAGTTCATGTTAAAAATATATTTTATGATTAAAATAATATATCAATTTAAAAATGAAAATACATGTTTTATGACACTAAAAGTATATGAAAAATAAATATATGACAATTGGATTGCCATGTAAATATGTGTATAATATAAGAATATAATTGAAACAATTAGTGTTGACTTAATTGAGCTAGATTGAGCTTGAGATTGGCTTGATGTGCTCAACTTCGTATCGCAAGTTGAATTGAGTCAAGTAGAGTCAATTAAGTTTCCTAGCTAGTTTGGCTTGTGATTTGGATATCATCCAACCATTTGTTCTAGGTTGATTTCATAAACGGGTAGGTTTCATAAACATGCCACTTCAAAGACAAAAGGTGTTATCTTTACTTGCATCTAACCACTTGCCAACCACATGCACGTTGAGAGCATGGTCCCTGCAAAAGCTCCCACACTCATTGACGCTAATTGTCATACCCCTAATTTCTCAAGTGCAATATTTTGTTTTATAGAAATATCATGCAACGGAGTAAAATAGTAATAAATTTTTTCAAAAGTATTCATTAAATCACGTCTTAAGAAATCTTAGGGGGCATGATTAGTTGTTTGTTTAATCAATGCGCAAAGATATAATAATATGTATATCCCTAAATAACTAAACAAATTGTAGAAAACACATGATCTATTAGCTAGGCACTTTGTTTGATGTTACGTTATTTCAACTACCAAGTCAAAACAAATTGGCACTCACATGTGCTTATATTTATTTTACTAATAAAGACAATAAATGAACCTATTAAATTAGCTACTACTATTTTATGTCCTTACTTGACCCAAGGTTGCAAATGTCTTATTTAAAAACATATGTATGAGTATTTACTACATTTTGATGATCGAAATTTGAGTGCGTAATTAAGTCTTGTAAAATCTATTTAGATTAGTGATGTATCAAAGTCAAATTTGGAATTGAATGTCTTAAAAGAACTGAAGAAGATATGCTTTGAATATTCAAGGTGGAAGACCTATGAAGTGTGATTGAAGTTTAGAAGAAAAAAGGTAAAAATTATGTACACATTGTCACAAATACTTAGTTTTTTTTAGTAAAAATATCTTATGTGAGTTTAAGAAAAAGAATAAAAAAACACAAATTGCAAAAAGTTCATAGGCGATCGACTGACCCTAAACTAGGGATTGATCAGTCCTAATGAGTTTTAAGATTTTTTCCAAAACATTGAATAATCAATCAAAGTGAATTTCATCATATCTAAAACAATGAGCAATTGATCGCACTGTCAAAACAATCAATTGCATGCTTACGTTTTGAAGGCATGACATGAAATAATTATCATATGGAAAGACTAATCACGCTGTTGTGTAATTACTTCATTGGTAGAGCAAATCAAAATGATATTGATTAAAGCTTTCCAAAGAACAAGAGATTGTGTTAATAAAGGAGAAGATCAGGACACAATTTGCAAATGTCAGGATGGACTTTGTTGGCCAAGATGGATTCTAGAGAATTGGTAACATTATGTCTTGTAAGTTTTTAAACTTCATAGTGCATTGGTCAATCGACTAAGGGTTGGTCGTGTGATTTTTTTCGGTCGGGTTTCCACATCAAAATTCTTTTATGTGGATTTTTGTGTGATTATTTGAAGTAATGTTTCGCAATAGTAGCATATCAATTTCTATAATAGGAGGCCACATCTTATAGTTCTCTACACGTTGGTTGTGACACTTCTAAATTTAGAAGGTATTTTTATATATTAAATATCTAGTGATGTCATCGATGTCATCACCGACATGTCAGTGAGTGGGTCGATAAATTAAATTTTATTGTGGTAACTAACAATATGTCGGTGAAGGCATCAACGATTTTATGTTTTATCGGTAGAGCTAACAATGCAGCAATGCTCAAATCAATTCTACTGATTGGGTTAAAAACCATAAACCATATGAAATAAATGATTACAAGTCAAATTTAGTTATTTTCCTCCCATATAAATACCATTTTCACACCCTATGACTAGAGGTGGCAAAGGTCTGGGCCCATAAAATGAGGGGGTCGTGCCAGGCTAAAGATTTGGGGCCTGTGGCCTAAATAGGCTTGACCTGATCGTAGCTCAGGCCTAGTTGAAGCCCGTAGGCTCTGCTCTCTAGCCCTATGGCTGATCGATTGGCTTTGCTAGTCGGGCCTTAGGCCCTATGTGCCAAATTTTTTTTAAAAAAATTTGGGGAGACCAAAGGGTTAGCCCAGTTGCAAGGGCCCAACCTTTGGAGATGAGGGTTGGGCCCGACCCTTTTCCATCACTACCTATGACCAAATCTCTTTGAAAATTAACTTCTGGTTAAGAGGAGAGATCTAGGGCATGTCAAAGATAGGAGAATAAGGGAGAAAAAGATTGCATGTTGGGGACATGATGCACTGCTTGTGGTGAAGGGAGGTTGGATTGCTACTCTTAAACTAAAATTATGCTTTGGAGATTTGATATGAAGCATGTCCTAGATGAGGGCTATTTGGTTGGCGATTTAAAGTAGAAAAAAAATGGCTTTTTATTGGAATTCCTTTGGGGGGAAAAACATAAACCAATGATGTTTGGATGTACCATAATTTAAATCCTCTATCTATTGCTTTTTTGACATTTGGATAGCCCATATGAGAAAACTATTTTAAGAGTTTCAAAAGACATTTTTAACCTAAATGAACTGATCACAACTATCCATCCATTAGGACGAGCCATCTTTATATCTTCACAACATCGTCAGTTAGGTTTCTCAACTGCTGCGGAAGCCATCTCCACCACCTCACCCCTTCAAGCTGCCTAAGGAGAATGCTGAGCATCTTCTAGCAGTCACACTACAAAATTGATTCCCACCTCCCCTACTTCGTTTCTTGCTTCAAGCTACCCTTCCTTGTAATATCCTCCATTTTTCTGTATTTTTTGCATTTTTCTGCTATTTTCTGCAATTTTTGCAATGTTCTGCAATTTTTGGTCATATTTTTGATAAATAAATTTTACGCTTCGGCGTATCCGTATTTGTAATATTTACGATCGCAAGAGTCGGAAGTGGTGTTTCGTTGCAGGTCATGAACCTCGACGCATCACAAAAATTTTCAGCGCGAAAAACGGATAGGACGTGTGAGAGCAGAAGCAGTTGGAAAAAAAAGAAAAAAAAAACATATTTAACGGATCGGGCGCGCTAGGCACACCCGACCCGTAGTGTGTACAATGAACCCCCCCTCACCATGTGAGGCCGGAGGCACGCCGCCTCCCTGGCGTGGCCCTGCCGGCCGCCATCGCATTGTTTCCTCTTCCATTTTAGCACAACAGACGCCGGATCTTGAGTTTCACCCCGAATCGCCGCCGCTGCCGGCTGCATGGCCGCCAGCCTGTCTCCACACTTCCGTCCCGACCAGAGAAACCTTTGGCCATCGCCATCCCGGCCTCCCCACCGTCCGCTGCCACTCTTTTGCTTCCACCCATTTTGGTCTGTGAAGAGGTAATTTCTGGTTTCGCCATTGCTGCCTCCGCCTGCATGCCCACCACCCCACCGCCATAGCTCTGCCCTAGCCAGTGTGAACTCCGGCCACTACCGTCCAGGCCTGCCTTCCGATTGTCGCCGCTCCACTTTCTTTTTTCGCTTCAGCCCAACGGGGACCCAATTGTGTGTTTCACTCCGATTCGCCTTCGTCAGTAGTTGCATGGGCTCCAGATCGCTGCCACGGTTCTGTCCCGGCCAGAACGTTCTCCGGCCACCGATGTCTTGGCCTCCCCACCCCTTTGTCACCGGTATGAGGTAAAATTCATTTTGCCCTTTTATTTTCCTTTTTTTGTTCATTGCGAGCTATGGTTGTACTGTTGGTCACTGTCCACCGTGGTCCGGCCTGTGGCCTCCACCAAATCCAGCGACAGTGAGGCTGCCGCCCCAGCCACCGCCCTGGTCGCCACCTCCTTCAACCCCCTTTGCACTATTTGAAACGGGATAAAAAATTCTCCTTTTCCCGTTTCGGTGTTTTGTAAACTTCTGTGCCATTGGTCTTTGGTCGTTGGCCTTCTCCCAGACCGGCAACAGTAAGGCCGCCGCCTTGGATTGAACGCTGCCTTCCCGGCCTTTTACCCATTCTTTCGCCCTTTTTTTAGGAAGGACATAACATTTATTTATGTTTGGTTCTTCTGTGCTGAGCGATATGAGGAGCTCGGCTCACTTCGCCGACTCCGTCTTGAGCCGACAAAGGCAAGGTGTCGAGGTCTGGCCCCCCCTTACCTCGATCAGTTTCAATTTGTTTGTTTGGCCGACCTACATCATAGTGTAATTTTTTTATCGTGACACTCATTTTCTGCTATCGGACGTCGGGCGACATTGAGTCGACGTCCATTTGACTTGCCACAATCCGGCAACTACCAGATCCCGTCTTCTCCCACGTCTAGCCCTCGGTCATGTCAGGCCATTTGTAGCTCGGCAAGGCATGTTCGCCGCCCCAATTTAGCGCCCTGTCGCCCTACCTAAATCATGTCTTGGGTCTCTTAAATTTTATGTTTGGCTGTTCTGTTGCAGTGTTGTTCTGCTGTAGACACTGCAGATGTCGGCTTTACCCAATATCGGAAAGGGGTCGCCACTCCCGACCTCCTTTGTACGTCTTTTGCATGCACCATACGTCCCTAAACTTTGGGATACATCTCTGATTGCTGCTAATGGGCCCTGCTCCAACCCAAGCCAATGTGTTTAGCTTGGGATTTCGTGAACTTAGGTTGTAGATCCAATCAACATGGGCTCTACCAGCCCAGTGACGGCTAGGGCCAGCACTTCTGGCCCGAATTTACCTTTGCACCCCCACTTTCTATTACACACGACCCGGAACATATGAGGAAAGAGTCCTCGAATTCAGATCCTTCTAAGCAGAAGTAACACAATCAGCCATTAAACTCGACCCATCGAAGGCTTGACCGATATCGTGCCATATCCTCCACCGTAAGCTGTGCTTAATGCATGATTATCCGTACGATGAGTTGGTTGTGGGTAACGTTTAGAAATGGTGTCGCCTTGGTCGGCTTTTTACGCCAAGCCTTAGTGCCTCAACGTATGTTTAGGAAACGTCTCCCCCACTAGACAATATGGTCGTTAAAGCCCTCCACCACCTTGTGAGGCTTCGACAATGCAGAATTATTACCGTTGGTTGTAGTTTGCCGTCCATTTTCATGTTTTGTCGCTAACAAAATGTTTTAAACCGTTGGCCGACCTCCAATTAGTCAGCCCCTATTCTGTGGTCGTTCTTGCCATCTCTAGTGGCACGACCTTGTGTCTGCCGCCCTAGTGCGCGCAGTCTTATGCTTTGAGTGTAATTAATCTAACCTTATCGAGATTAATTCCAACATCTTTGAAAATCCTCGGGACACAACTCTCTCAGTGCGATGTTTTTGGCCGCCTATTCCGCTATCGACGCCGCTACCATCGTTTGCTCGCCATCAACCTCCTATGGATTACGAGGTAGGGGACCTTGAACTCATAATTTCATTATAACATGCTTTGATTGTGTAGTAGCATGCTAGGAGCTTATAATTTAATAATTTGCATGTTTATGCTGATTAGAAAAGCATGTTGTATGCGTGAGAATTGTATGCGTACGTTAGTAAAGACTAAGGGCACGTAGTAAGTTGCTATGAATTGTATGCATGTGACCAGAGTATGTGATCTTCTTTGTGGATTGGTGGTAAGTGATTGATGGTACGAGAAAAAGTGCTCAATTGTATGTTTGGTGAAGGAGTACTTCGTGGGCTATGATGTGGAAACTATGATTGTATGTTAGGCGAGGAAAGATGTAAGATTGACAAGTGAAGGTTAGATTTGATGAGATTGAAGGATTAGTTTGGATTGAGTCGGGTGGTACGTCGGAGCATTGAGTAGAAGACGTAAGCAATGTAAGGATTTGGAAGACTTAAGGTTTTGAACTTCTTGGGGGATTGTGAGTTAGTAAGAGAGAACGACATAATTGTACATGCATAATATACATAATATGAATTGTAATGAAAGAATAATGAGTAAGGAATTAGTAAGGGTTTGATGACAGGTCTTAGGTCAAAAAGGGTCTCATTTGAGGAGTTTGAGTAAGAATATTCAGTTTTAAGGCGGATGCTGTAAGTTGTAAGGTTGTAAGTATATGATGGTAAGATTATCAATATGGATCACGAGTTGAAGTAAGACTGCAGAGATTTGTAAGATGGAAGTCGTTCCGATCATAATTGTACGTGCATAAGTTACCTAATATGAACTTGAATGTAAGTAGCCCTAATTTTATAACGTTGTAAGGTTGAGACTGAGGGTTTTGACGGAATAAGTTCTGTTTTGTGTCAGTCGATAAGTAATTGACTGAGCGTCCTTTCTGGTCTAGCCATGGTGTTTTCCTACGGGATTTAGTCTTGGTGCCGTATTTCGGCCCAAACGTTTGATGCTCTGTTGAGAGCACTGTAAGTTTCTGCCCTTTGTGGGCTTTGTATGTTTTCTGCCTACCGATGGCACTATATGTTCTGCCTAAGAGTGGCACTGTAAGATTCCTGCCCAAGAGTGGCACTGTATGTTTCCCACCCTTAGTTGGCATTGTATGGCCCCAGAGAGTAGGCATTTGTGCGCTCAGGTAAGTAGTATCATGGATCTGCTCTTACCTGTTTGATCATATACCCCATGAGTATAGGTGTGTCTTGCCTTCGAAAAAGTCCATGGTGTTTAGTTGCTCCCCGAAGGTTAAGGTGACGCCCCAGGGCATTCCATTCCTTTCTGATGCTGGAGCTTATTAATTGTAATGAGCTTTAGTTGTCGGTAGTATGTGTATGATCGTAAGAGTAAGTGTATGTTTCAGATTCTGAGTAAGATGTACGTGTAAGATTTAGAATAAGTGTGAGCTTCTTTGGAAGACAGTAAGAGTAAGTTTATGAGTATGAGTATGTTGTATAAGTAAGTTTGTGAGACTTTGATTCAGATGGTAAGCGTAAGTGTAAGTGTAAGCGTAAGCATAAGCGTAAGTGTAAGTGTAAGTGTAAGCTTCTAAGGAAGATGTAAGAGTACATTTATGTATAAGAGTATGATTGTACGAGTAAGGTCGTACAAGTAAGTTCATATGAATAAGGTCGTACGAGTATGTGTATATTGTAAGTGTAAGCATACGTTTGTACGAGTAAGACTGATTCAGAATGTAAGTGTAAGAGCATGATATATGAGTAAGTGTAAGTTCGGTTTGCACGATGATTTGTATACGTGACAATATTTATACTTCTTATTCTTTTTGTTTCATGTGTGACTGCATGGAAGCAGCTATATATGAACTTGCGGAGTTCATTGATGCATTTTTTCCCCTACTGGGTATTTTCCTACTGAGTATGAAAATACTTACCCCATCTTTTTAGCCCCTTCAATTGGAGGCTTTTGCAGGTCGATTGATAGCTGTTTGAGACAAGATTCTTTTCCTTGGTGAACAATTCTTCCTCGACTTGAGTGCAGTGAAATCGCGATGAGGTTATGTGGAGTTTGGTGCTACGATCTCATATTTTGTTTGAGGTGAGAGAAATGTATTATATACTGGACTTGTGCATGTATGTACAAATAATTTTAAGACTGTGAAAGAACTTGTACTCAGAGATGCCTGAGAGGTTTTTATTTGTAAAACCCATGGCCATGGTAGGTTTTAATGGCACACTTTTGTTTTTGGTTACGCCTGAGAACATTTGTTTGTTTTAAGATGATTTAATTTATGAAAGTTGTTTTCACATGTTTTAAATTTTGTTAATTTATTTGATTTACCTCTGTGTTTTAAAAATGGAAATTTAGTAAAATTTTAAAGTAAATGTGTGGAAAAACCTCGGGCGTGACATTCTTTCCCTAGTCTTCTCCAATGCCTTTGATCTCATCCTCAACACCCTATGAGGTATTCCCATGGAGAATTCATCACCACCCCACTTCCAAAATAATTTGTACAACACAAAAAAAAATCTAAATTTTTTCCTTCATCTCATTTAGAAGGCATGAAGAAAAACGTAAGAGAGGCATTCAGTCTATGAAAGCAAGTAGTTGTCGCATAACAAAGGAAAATGGATTTGAGTGCATCAAAAGGAAGGTACATGCTTAATTTTTTCTCTACATCTATGCTCTCATAGTCTTGAGTGCATGATTTAGTGTACTTTGATGGACATTCTTAGACTCTATCATAGTCTTATGTAATCAAGTCTTCTTGGGAAAGCTTGATGATAGAATTATTATGTGATTGTTTGGCTTTCAATTCAATTTAATCTATACTTGCTATAAAATTGACAATAAACAATTAAATGCGCCCTCCATACATTTTTTTAGGCTCAAAGCCATTTCCCACGTTGTAAAGCGCTTTCATGGGCCAACCAAACTCATAATATAAGTTATTTTGGTGATTAAATCATGATCTTGTGTAGATAATTATTAATGGGTAATCTTAAAATCATGATTATAGATTGTAGTTGGTAAGCATGATTTATATGGTTATATGTATATAAGATTTTTTATAGAGGCTTACTATCTTTTCTCATATAAATGTATTTTTTTCATGTAAGGTCTCATACACATTTACTATATGAGGCCTCATTTTTTAGCAATTGACCAAACTAGACTCCTAGTTTAGTCATATACCCAAACTATGAGCAACTTTTTACTATTTACCCAACTAGACTTAGGAATGTGTTAGGTAAGAAACGACAGGAAAGGACATCAATACCCTCTCCACTTAGTTCATCATCAACCAAGCGAGAAGTGCCTGCAAGTAGAGAAAAAGCTTTTGTGTCTCCCCTACATCCCAACGACATCCACCCTAACGGCTTCCTCTTCCCAGGTGGCTTCTTCTTCCTCGATGGCTTCATCTTCCCGGGTAGCTTCCTCTTCCCCAATTGGGATTAGTTTTATACTTCACATCTATTTCTATTCTTTGTCATCGTAATACAACACTACAATAGTTTGTTTCTATTCATCCCAGTAGTTTCTAGTTTTTGGATGATGAAAAAGAGATGATGGTTAGAAAAAAAATGAAGATATTAAGTATAGGGTAAAAGATGTAGAAGAAATAAGAAGCACTATTATCATTCTGGAATGATTACGGAGCATCTCATGTAGTTTTTGCTACCTTTGTAGAGTTTCTGGGTAACCGAAAAACTAGAAAATTGAAAAACTAGTACATTGGAAAATTATATTACTACATGTTAGAAGAACATGGAAAGGAAGATAATTTTGTTGTATTTGGGACATCCATTGGGAAGCAAATGGTAGAAAATATAATTGCAACAATGTATTAACCAAAACTCATTGAAGTTCCATGCAAAGTTGCTTATGATGCTTTGTTGGATATATTGCATAAAGTTCATGGTCGAAGAAAAAGTACTAATTAAAATTAAGTTTTATAGATCCTATTGCAAATCTAATTGTCCTTCCACCTTTTGAAATACATGATATTAGAACTCTCCAAACACACTTATTGATGACTTTGAATTGGGCGTGGGAAGATTTGAAGAAGACTGGAAAAATGATTGTGTACAAAATATTTATTATGCTTCACCATCAACACATGATGATTTTTATGATAATCTCATTTCAAATCCTATAAAAGATGTGAATCATAGTGCATAAGAACATGTGACCAGTTTTCCTAAACCTCAAGATCAACCTCAGCTAAATGATGAAAGACATAAAAAAATGATAGTGATATTCACACATCGAATTTACCCAACCAAAACTCACACTTGGGTTTTAATTGAACAAAACATGTAGGCCTCGAGCAAAGTTCACTTGGGCTCACTTGTTTTGTCCACTTAAAATCCCAGTGTGAGTTTTTATTGGGTAGATTTAGTGTATAAATATTATTTTCTATATAACAATTTATGAATATAATTTATATTTTAGTTTTGTCTATATATATATATATATATATATATATATAGTGTAGACATGTTATACAAGTGTGAAGTTCCAATTTAGGTACAACAGATGAAAGGAATTGTAATAAGCCAAAGGGTTCAAATGAAAAAGTAGAAGCCATGAATCCTCCACAAATATGAGTTCCACCAACAATAGTGAAAAAGATAAAGGATATAAGTAATGGAAACATAATAAATTTGGCTGGTTTACAATTTTGAGTCTAGCAATTTTCAATTTCCTATACATCAATTTTTAGGGTTCCTCAGAGTAAAACCAAAAACATTGTGGCATTTCTCATAAGTTTGATTGTAATATTGTGTATGATTTGGTTATTTAGAAATTTTTTTGTTTAACCTTTTAATCTAAAGGGAAAGCACCTATGCGATGCAACCTGGAGGGTATATAACATCTTTGTACTTGTACCTCCAACATGCAGTGTTTTAAGGACATGAGTGGGAGGTGGGAATGATACAATGGGGTAGTGTAGACTTAATTCATATTCATAAATAAATAGGTTGTTCATTATAAGGCTATTTGCTACGAGTTTGTTTATGATCTTCAAGGAAAACTTAGCTCCTCAAAGTTATGTCAAGACACTAAACATCAAGATTGCAACTTTCAAACTTCAAAATTTTTTGTCTTTCATTTAGCAACAACCAACAGACTAGTAACAACCCAAAATTTCTCCGTCCCCATCAATTATAATTATCTGATGATGATTCATGTCAGAAATGAATACTTCCTTCTTCGTTTGCAGCAATGCTACCTAGAAGGAACAATAAAACCAAGCCAGATTGTGAAGATTAATGTGTTCGAGCATTTATGCACACACACACACACACACACACACACACACACACACACACACACACACACACATATACACATATAGTAATATAAAAGCTTATTTTACGTTTTATGAGTAAAAATATAGTCCCCATTGGCTTGTACTAGAAAGGCATAAAGCCATGGGCAATCAAACCATTGAATCTTTTTTGAAAAACTTCTTTGCTTTCCCAAACATCATACTTAGGAAATAAAGAAGTAAGTTTATGAGTGAAGAACAAGCGTGTGGTTCCATAATGACCTCAGGTAGCCTCACCCAAGAACTATTTGAGTTTTGGACTTGAATATCATTTTCATTATTTGATAGATAAAGTTCATTAATAACTGCATGTTAGAGTACATATGGGAAACTAAGGAATCAATGCAAAAAACTAGAAAGAAAAATGTAATCTAAGATCAATATATGGAATACTTGTGTAATTAAATAACTAGAGTTCACTACAAACATCTTTAACCACAATAGAAAATATAGAAGCATAAATTAAATGCAAGAATTATAATTATGAAGATTGAATAATTGGTGTACTATATTAGTAAATGAATTATAATATCACAAGAAGATTGATCACTGGGCAACTTTCGCATATCAACAAAAATTACACCATGAATATATTAAAATGGTACCTTTGGTATGCACACTTCTTGCGAAAAAACACAGGATTTATATAATTTTCAAATATCAAGTAGGATGACCCTTTTGTAATTTACAACATTTGACATAAATCCATTAGAATGTAATAATGAATAAATAATATTGTTGTTCTTCTTAAAAGATGTTAACACGTGAAAAAATGTCAAAAAAGCAACTTGAAAACACTGGAAATATAGAGTTGCTCTATTGGTGCAATAAGAAACGATGCTGAACAATTCGTTTACATAATCTTCTCTCTAACTATCAATTAGTTACTACCTTCATTAGTTGACGAGATCATAGTGAGTTAATTAAAACATAAGTTTTGCAATACAAGTTTGACCATAACATGATCTTCACTAGCAAATGCAATAGCATCAAGTGGGATTGATACATAGCAATTTGTAGGAAGAATTTATAAGCCGACAATGAGACCTACAATATTATATGGGCCAATGAGTCGGTCAACTTAGAAGACCAAATGAAAACAATGAGTATGACGGATATGAGATTGTTCAGATCGATGAGTGAGAAACTATTACAAATTGTAAAAAAATTAACCATAAGAAAGAGTTGAAAAGCATTCCACCAATCTTCCAACATAAGGTAATCTTTTGTTCTAATTTATAAATATGCTTTGGGCTCAAATTTTCACATATATATTAAAGTTCATGAAAACATTCTTTAACACTTTAAAGTGTTTCAAGACAAATGCTGGAAAGTTTGTCACATCAAAATAGTTGTATTTTTTTACGAATTTTACCACTAGGTTGACTAAAATATAACAAGTTTTTTGAAACTTAGTAGCTTTTTTAACATTATTTTATCATGTTTACTTGCATGCAAAAGAAAGGAGGAAAGTATGTTTTACCTCAGTCAAATCCTTACTAGATAGTAAGATTGAAAATGTGATGAACTATTTGATAATAGTTTGAATTATCTGAGCTTTAGAATTACTCCAAAAAGCTGAAAAAATTTCTAGTTTCTAGTTTTCCAATTACCTATAAAATCTACTAAGATAGCAGAAACTATATAAGATGCTCCTTAATCCTTCCACACAATGATAATAGTGCTCCTCATTTATTCTACATCTTTCACCTTCTACTTAATATATTCATTTTCTTTCTAACTATAATATCTTTTCAATCATTTGAAAACCAGAAACTAATGGGAAGAATAGAAACATATAATACGAAGAGAAAGAAAATAAATAGATGTGAAATACATAACTAAGCCCAACCAGTGAAGAGGAAGCCACTGAGGAAGACAAAGATGTCCGTGAAGAGGAAGCCACCGAGGAAGCGGAAGTTGGGGAGGATGTCGTTGGGATGTAGGGGAGACACAAGAGCTTTTTCTTTTTGCACCTTCATTTCCTACTTGGTTGATGCTGAACAAAGTGGAGAGGGTACTAATGTTCTTTCTTGTCACACGTTTCTCACTTCACATGTTCTTAAGTCTAGTTATGTACATGGTAAAAAGTTACTCATAATTTAGGTATACTACTAAACTAGGAATCTAGTTTGATCAATTGCTCATCGTTTTTGGTGAGGCCTTAGGTATCCACCTCAACTCCCCAAGGCTCCAATTGGCCTTGGTTGTGGGTGTTTGTATCAATGAGTATACATAGCATTACTCAATTCTTTATTGTTCAAAAGGGGATGGCTACAATTACTTGCACCTGAAAATGATCGCACTACTCTAGCCCAAGCCCACTACTCTAGCAGGTCTGGCCTACACTGGCATGTTGGCGGAACTGGGCCAAGCCTAGTGTAAGGACTCTAATTTCTAAACAGGGTTTCGTTTTATTTTATTCGTCGGTTATTGCTTGGTTAACTTGTTTTCTTATTAATTCGGTGGTTTCATAAATAAATGGTGTTTCTCCTGGTTTTAATCAAAATCAACTTTTCAATTACTGATTTTAAGTAATTTTGAATAAAATCTGAATTTTTGGGATTTTTCTGAATTTTCACTAATTTTCCGAAAATTAAGGTTTGGCGGGACCCCCTGTGGGCCCCACCATCGAAATTTGTATTTTTAGACCAAATTAACCCAGACATCAACTTAAGGCTTTACAAAAATTTTCATAATTTTCTCAGGTTTATTTAGTGCTCAAATAGCCAAATTACCCAATTTTAGCCTATTATTTTATTTATACCCCACAACTTACATACACACACCCCACACCCCACTATAAATAGAGTGACCTGAGCCATTTCTATTTGGGAATAGGCTGGGAAAGGGAGGTTAGGCCTAATTTTCCAATTAGGCCCAAATTAGAAGGTGTTTAAGGTAAGCTTCTTCTAATTAAGCCCTAAATTCTAGATTTTCTCTTAATCACTTCTATATCTACCATTTCCCCTTTGTTTTTGATTCATTTTTAAACATCAAAACTACTGATTTGCACCTCTTCTTCAAACCCTAGATTTTAAAAACCGATTTTTATGTTCAACAAGCCCTAGATCTAAGTTTTTAATTAGGGTTTTCAATGTTAAATCGGTTTTAATGGAGTTTAATGTAAACTCTATCTATTTGCAAGGTTTTCAAGAAGAGTGACCATCAAATCTAAGCCTAATTAAGGGATAAGGTAATAGACTTTCGAAATTTCAGTTTTCCTATGGTAAAACTCTTGATTTTGTGGTTTATTTTGAATAGATTTACTTGATTTAGTGCATTAATGGCATGATTAGTAAATGATAATCTTTAATCCCGATTTCATAGGGTTTTATCTTGTTATGATGTGGATTAGCATTCTGGAAGTTATGGTGGAGTTTTAATGGTGTTTGAGTTGTTAAATGAAGTTTTTTAAGTTGTATCAATGGAGTTTTGGTTTGAAAATTTGAAATGAAGAAGATGACCAAAACTGCTTTGTTAGCATTAGAATGGCCCTGCAGGGCGTTCGAACGATAACACTACAATTTTGGCATTTTTCCTGTGTAGCCATTAGAACGGCCCTGTAGGGCGTTCGAACGGCTACACTGCAGAATTTGACAATTTTATGTATGTTGCTTATTTCGACAAATCTACTTCAAAATATCATTTTTATGTTTATGTAGAGTGTTTTGAGCTATAGTAAGCTACTGGAAAGGTATCCCATTGATGTTTAGAAGTTGTAGTATATATTTAAAGTTATGTGAAATGACTTGTAGTTGGATATCATTGTTAGAGTTTGCTATCTTGAAGTTATGAGTAGTTGATTCCTATGGTTTAAGCATGTTTCCAGTAGAGTTATCGCATGATAATGAATTGATATGTCATTATAGAGTGTGGCTAATTGATGTGTGAATGTTAGTGAATGTCATGACTCAAGAATGAAGTGAATGATCTTATATGTGTTTAGCTTGTGGTTAAGCTTAATTTGAGTTATGATTTTAATGATTCTTCACCTATGATTTCCGCTGGAATTTCATGATTATGTGATACACATGTGTAGTGTGATAGTGAGTGGATTATAATCATGTTGATATGCATTGAGGGAAATGCTTCTATTATGCACACACACATGTGGGATTTAATGTTGATGATAAGCATTGATATTATGATTATGAATGATGCATGAAGGGTTGATGAGAGCACTTAGCATGAATTAGGATTCATGTATGCCTTGCCCACGTATGTATCCTGTTGCATACATCATGAAAATGGATTTCAATCGATGCTTTATCGAGATTAATCGAGTTTGACCGATTGGATGCAATGTAGTGAAATTGCATGCCGGGTTAATCGGTTAGGGCTTAATCGAAACTTGATTGGTCCGAAAGGACATGTCTTGATTTGAGTTCCTTCGTGGAACATGTGCACTCCCCGGGTTGAGTCTAATTAAGTGGAATTATATGGGGGACGAGTTTTGTACTTGTCTTGCAATTTGATATTATTATTGTCATTTGGACCCTGAGAATCCAGTATGGTATGTTCTTTGCACCGGCTACCATGTGTTCGTAGGTTTCCTTCGTGAGAACTCAGGCTCTTCCCCATCGCAGAAAATGTCCCAAGACGAACACCCCTGCTCTAGGTTCTCTTAGTGAGAATGTGACATCCTTGGCCAGGATCGTCTGGGGTGAGCAGCCTTTAGGGATTGACAACCCCGAACTTCTTAAATTCTTTCGTAGAATTTGGACCATGAAACATCTTCGTGACCTTGTCTATGTCCCCGTCTTCATGACACCATTTGTGATTACTCCTTGATGGAGGCATTCTTGATTTTATGCTGATGCTAGTATATGATGTATACCATGCATGTTTGTGTAACATGTAATTTGACACGTTTGTTGTGCAAGAATGGATGAGATATATTATGCATACTTGATTTGAAGAAGTGTGATTGAGACACTATATGCAGGTGTATGTGTTATGAATGCATGATCAGAAAGTGTACTTGAGACACTATATGCAGGTGTATGTGTTATGAATGCATGATTAGAAAGTGTGAATGAGACACTATATGCAGGTTTATGTGTCATGAATGCATGATCAGAAAGTGTGCTTGAGACACTATATGCAGGTTTATGTATTATGAATGTATGATCAGAAAATGATACATTTTGTCAATCTTTGATTTGAATGATTATGTTGATGTGCCATCGTGTTTCTGATGATGATAGTATAATAGAAAACCATTACTGAGTTTGTTTAAACTCACCCCTCTTTATTGTGTTTTGCTTTGGGGCTGCGTGGTGCGACACGCAGACGGACAGGATCTCCTCTTCGAGGAAAGATCGGAAACGACATGGATATGATCGTGGAGTCCTCTGATGAGACTTATCATCTTTGGTTTATGTTTTATGTTTAGAACCTTTGTGTATGGTTCTCATTTTGATTATGCTACGTTAAACCTTTGTGTTGTTTAAGACTTATGTTGGAGCCTAGAGTGGGCTATGGTTGACTAAGCATGTGGGTTTGAGATTTATGTTTATCTTGAGTTAATGTAACTCTATTTCTTTTCTACTTGTTTACTCTTGCTCAAAGTGGTGTACATGTTCAGTAATCGTGTTAAATCGCCCGTAATTAGGGTTAAGTCTTCCGCTAAACCATATCTCAATTCTCCTTGTCGCCCCCATGCACTTGACCGGCCCTTGGACCGGGTTTGGCTCGGGTCGGGCGGTGCCAGGGCGTGACACCTAGCCTGGGTAGCAAGGTTATGGCTGGTAGGCCCAATATCCGTGAGCTACGAGCCAACTCACAGGACTGTCATTAGTCATCTTGCCCAGGCCTAGGCCTATTGCTTGCTGCCAATCGCCCAAACCTCATCCTGCCTAGGTGGTAGCTATGCAACCATGACCTTTTTTTATATATAAATAGGGGGCAGTGCGGGGCTTGTCTCGCAACCCAGTGGACCACTAGAGCCCACTACCACCTCTAATCTCAAGGGAGTCCTTCTACGTAGGGCTTCACCAAAAAATCGAAACTGAACCGTATAAAACTAAACCGAAATTTAACGGTTTGGTTCGGTTCCTTATTCGGTTTTGGTTTGGTTCTTAAAAAAATCGAGTGAAATTCGGTTCGGTTCGGTTTTAAGAAAAAAAAACTGAAACCGGAACCGAACTGAACCATATATTTACCCAAATAAAAACACTCATTTCTCCCCCTTCCCAACCCTAATTTCACATCCGCCCAAACATTTTCTCTGTTTCTACCCCAGTGGATGGTGGCAATGCGGTGACTCTCTGCTTCCCTCCGATGCGGTGGCTCTCTGCTTCCCTCCGATGCGGTGGCTCCTTGCTTCCCTCCGACGCGGTGGCTCCTTGCTTCCCTTTGACGCGGCAGCTCCCTGCTTCCCTTCGACGCGGTGCTTCCCTGCTTCCCTCTGGCGGCGATGCGGTGGCTCCTTGTGAAGAATGCAGTGCTAAAGATTCCGGCCAAGGAGCATTGGAGCAGACCAAAACCACCAACGCCCTCCTCGTCTCCCTCATGAACCAGCTCGAAAAGGTCCCCTTTTTTCATTCCTTTGAGCTGGATTGTACAAATACCATCTTCCCATCGGACTCCTTAGTTCGGCTTATTATTTTAGGATTCTTCCTTCAATACCATGTGACACACCCTGTTCCTTATGCATATGCATTATGGTTGGTATCTGTTATATGTGAGATTTGGTTTGCTCTATCTTGGCTTCTCGATTAGTTTCCAAAATGGTACCCCATCAACCGTGAGACTTACCTTGACAGGCTTGCACTGAGGTTAGTGGGCTGACTTGCATTTCTCTTGTCAATAATTTCATTTTTACTTCCCTTAAGAGACACCATCTATGAGTAATTTGAATCAAGCTCGACCTCTTTTTTTCAGGTATGACAAAGAAGGGGAGCCTTCACAGTTGGCACCTGTTGATGAAGACTTTTGAAGATGGCCAAAAGAAAGACTTTTGCAAAGGGCAAAGCCGAGGGCTTTTATCAAATTTTTATGTATAAACGTTTATGATAAATGACTTAGGTTGTAACCTTGGTAATTTTGTATTTATTTTTATCTGCTTTTGATTAATTAAAGTAATTTAATTAAAATATTTGGTTTTTCTTCGGTTTCGATTCTTATATCGGTTCGGTTTCGGTTCAGTTTTTATATTTCGGTTTCATATTGCGGTTTGGTTCCTATATCTCGGTTCCTTAATTCAGTTCGGTTCGGTTCCTACTGAAACCGAACCAAGATGCAACCCTACTTCTACTAGACAAAGCAAGAGATATACAAAACAATATGCAGCCCTACTTCTACTAGACAAAGCAAGAGATGTAAAAAACAACAATATGAGTTGCACCACAAGATGAGTGGTAGAGGGCTAATAGAACCTTGAGCCTTTAATTTCTTTACTTTTTTTGGTAACTTTGACCCTAGAAAGAGGCCACACTTTTCCGTTCCTATGCCTTCATCCTAAAATAGACAAATAGACTGACTATTTAGAGTCTTTAGACAGTGATTTCCAAGGAGGAATCAATATATTTGGAACATAATTAAAAACGGGATCACCAGTAGAGGTATTTCTAGTAGGCACCCACACACTTAGCTTTAATTGCAACATCCCGACTTTTTATGTAAGTGCAATATTAAGTGTGTGTTTTCTAAAGTTTAATCCCGGGACTGTATAGAAAACGAGAGTGTATTCCATTTAATGATATGAAATCTAGTGACTTAGAAAATTGATACCAATAGAAATTCTCACAAATTTGGCCCAAGCTATTATAAATTGACTTAATATGAAGAGGAAGAGCAAAGATGGTAGAGTTCACTAGTATTTAAGTACTGCCTCGCTAGTCTAGCTAAAGTGGGCCTAACTTGCAACCTTATAGCAAAGTTTGGTCATCTCTTGACAATGAGTTTTGTCCGTGCACAAAGTACTTACCAATAGACAAGGACGGAGTTTTGGCCACTGAGCTGATAGAAACCATAAGGGGGGCCATGTAATGTAAGTCTCATCTAAATAAAAAATACATGGGACCACATAATAGTCACAAAGGAAGAAATGTTCAAATTGTCGAGGCGCTTTTGACGAGTGATGGTACACACGCTAGCACATGTTCATACTAATCTATCACTAATGTGCTAATATATGAGAGGATTAATAACTTCTTCGTGCACATCCCAATCAATACCCCGAGAGCAATAAATAAATTTTCTTCACCATAAAAATACCTAAATACACCGTACATAGGAATACCATACGGGCCTGATGGGCTTTTTATGGAACTCTTTGCATTTAAGTAAGTAATGGGCTATTAGTTTCCTTTTTGGTATCTAAGTGGGCTTAAAGGCTTAACTGCGAACATTTATGTCAACTCGCCGGCTCGCGAGATCTCCTTTCTCGCACGTCTCCAAAAAGCTCTCCGAAAATTCGAAAATCCCCCCTCGACTTCATCCAATTTATGCCCCACTCGGCACTCTTCCGCTCGCTGCTGCATCTCCAAATTCAACCCAGAAATTCTCTCTCTCTCTTCTTCTTCTTCTTCTTTCTTCCCCCCCAAACTCTCGCCTCTCCACAAGTCCCCGTCTTCTCTTTGCGATCTTCCGCCATTTCGAATTCCCTCGGATCTCCCACCGCCTCCGCACCAGGACCCGCCTGCCCGCCCAATTTCCTTCCTTCCTGGACAGACTCTTCCTACTCACCTTAGGTTGCTGGATCTTCTCCTAATTCTGCTGCGTGGGGGTGGTTTGAGCTTTCGAATTGTTGGGGGTTTTGCTACTTTGAGCTTCGATTTGCGGGGTTGGGGTTGTTGGTGCTGGTTGCAGTGTGGCTGGGAGTGGGAGTGTGATGGGTTAGCTGGGGAGTGGGGTTGCTAGGGTTTTGTTTTTGAAGGAGTGAGCTGAATTTGGAGGGAAAGTTTGTGTTTTTGTTGGTTTGGTGGATGGGTTGCTAGGGTTTGTTTGGGGCTCGGGCTGGGGAGGGCAAGATGTTTTACTCGCAGTTCATATTGGCGAAGAAGGGGCCGCTCGGGACGATATGGATTGCGGCGCATTTGGAGCGGAAGCTGCGGAAAAACCAGGTCGCTGACACCGATATCGGCGTCTCTGTAGGTCAGTATTTATCGTTTCTCTCCCTTTTGTGCCATTTCAGGCTGTTGCCGTACTCTTCTGTAGAAACAATTCCTATACGAGCTCAGTTTGTTCCGAAGGTCTATATTTTAGCGAAAGCATCTGTTTTTATTTTAAATTTTTTTGGGACTTGAAATTCATACTTTTCATCCTGGTTAAGTTTCCTTTTCTGTATTTGGTTTGAAATGAAAGTAAGTTCCAAATAATTTAGTTTTTTCTTTATTGGGGGTGCTTTGTTAGTTCAAATTATCATGTCAGTAAGATGGCCGCGTGCCAAAATATTTTGTCAGATTAGTCCTGAAAAAACTGTTGAATTCAATACTCCGAATTTCCAATTCGCAGTTTGTTGGCTATTTTAGTTCACCATTATATTCTAGTAAGCGTAGAAGTGGCTAGGGAGTGGCGGATCAAGATGATGCATTACTCTCTAATTTTGTTTCTGTTCATTTTAATGTGGGGTAGCGTGCACAAGGGGAAAAACTGAGTGTCATCAGGCCATCCTTCTAATTTGAGATTCGATACATAATGAGAAAGTTGATTCATGCATGTGTAGGGCTTCAGGTGGAAAAAGGAAGTGAGAGTATCTAGTTACAAAATTGTTTGTTTGTCGTATTTTCTCTTTTAGGGCAATACTTTGTCAGCTGTGAACCATAAAACAACTTGAAAGAATTAGTATGAAATTAATTTACGTAATGAACACGTTGCTTTCAAGAGGATTGATTGCACATTAATTGTGTGCCATGCGTTGCCAATTTTTTTATTCCATTAAAAAGCCTTTTGAAGAGACAAAATGGATACCGTCACATTATTAAGCCATAATTAAACTTAATTCAGATCTGATTAGCATTCATCTGTCTTGATGGAATAAAGTGTGAAATATTTCCACAGCGTGGTAGGTTTAGGCTTCTCAGTTAGTGGCATTTTGCTAGTCCATTGGATTACCATTTTGGTGGCTGATATTATTTTCTTGCTAACAGACTCAATTCTATTCCCTGAAGTACCAATTGCACTTCGTTTGTCTAGCCATCTTCTCCTTGGTGTTGTGAGGATATATTCCAAAAAGGTGAATTATCTTTTCCATGATTGTAGTGAAGCTTTGCTTAAGATCAAGCAGGCTTTTCGCTCAGCAGCAGTTGATCTCCCGCCGGAAGAATCCACAGCACCATACCATTCTATTACTCTTCCAGAGACTTTTGATCTGGATGATTTTGAGTTGCCAGATAATGGCTTGTTTGAAGGGTTAGTTCCTCTTGGATAGCTTATTTGTTTATTTTGTGTCATGCATGTACCTTCTTTGTCATAGTTTAATCATGGGCTTGTTTGCAGTAACTTTGTGGATCATCATATCAGTAGCAGAGAGCAGATCACACTTCAGGATAGCTTGAATGGCATAGCCTACTCCACATCACAATTTGGACCAGATGGTTGGTATTCTTTATTTTTTTTATTTTCACTTTGTATGTAATAAAAGTATGTTTCACCTGCTTTTATTTTTGTATTGAAAATTATAACAGAAGGCTCTGATAATATATTTATGACGGTTTTGTTTATATAGAGAGATTTGGTGATGGTGATGCTTCCCAACTCGGATTAGAAATTGATGAGGTAATTCAGCATATATGAATTTCTAAGTGCATACTTTACAACTTCCTCTAGTAACCATCTATTTCTAATTACTGTTTTAACTGCGCTTGCTTGCCTGCTTTTATCACAACAGAATTTGTTTGTGGACAAGGTTCAAACGCCTCTGGATCCCATTGATCTACTAGCCCCAGAAGAGCAGTAAGCAAAGTTTCTATTTACTTGATGTTAATTGCTTTTTCTTTCTTTCTCATGAGTGGGAAGCTTTTTACAAATGCTTTTTTAGCTGTGGGTCTGGAAGGTCACTTAGTGACTGCATTTATCTTTGGTGGAAGCTATACCGAATGCTGTGGCAATGTTTTACTTGTCTTGTTTTACCTTACAATGTGGAAGCTATTGTTGTACATTTGTGCTGTGAATTGGCTTTATAAAATAACCTTAAAAAGTAGTCTTAATGACAAGCCATGACATGTTAGTTGGAAAAAAACAGAACAGCAAAAAGGAAGAAAGTAAATATGATGGTGAAAAATTTTGGAGATAAATTTTTACTCTTCACCGAAATTTTCTACCGATGTGTTTGTTTTGTCTCTTCTTGGCATAGTTACCTTATCTCCAAACATATGGGCTGAAGTGTTGAAGCTCTGATATGTCAAACAAGAATTGATAAAAAGGCAAACATTTGTGGGTATGATATCTATATAACTTTCTGGCACTGTCATAGTGGGTAATTCTGCTCTGACCATTGTCACATTGTTAAAACCTGATCAAGTAGAAATGGAGTGAAAAAATTTTAAGGAACAAAGTAGAGGTTCAAAAAAGGGAGAGGAGAAAAAATGGAAATTTTGTTCAGAACTAGCCTGAATTTCAAGTTGGCAATGCCCCAGGTTTATAATGGATCAAGAACTTAAATTATTCTAAGCATAGGACTCCCTGAATCCCCAAAATCAGTATGTCTCAAAACGCCATCCCCTTTTACTGCAATTTTTGAGAGTTTATCTAAACCAACTGTAAATATAAGCAGGACTTGAAACTTTATGCATGAGGGAACTTCTTATTACTGGTGAGAACATCTTTAAACTTACGTGGGGCTTCTTTATAGATTTAGACTACCTCTGATGAGAACATCCTTGAACTTACCAAATTGCCTATTATTTTTCGGACAAAATTACCCTGATGACATAGCTTGCACCAAATTTCTTATTTCGCCTTGAATTGATTTGAAAGTGGGACAATTTTAAATTTTCTCCTCAAATACATTCAGTATTATTTTGGGAGGCATTTATAACTTGGTGCAATATCGTATCTTCATACATAGATTTTGTGGGCTTATATTTTACAGTTACTCCGGTTACAAGTTTAGAATTTTTTGTAGTGCCTTTTGGGGATTTGGGGGTCATATAAGAGGTGATTATTGTTATTATGACTTGGAACTGATAGAAACTGGAAGGATTCCGGCCAGGATTTGAGTGCATAACTAGGAAAAATATCTGCTTCTCGGGCAATTTTTTGTAGGGTCAATTGTCTAGCAATTTAAGGTTAGTGAAGTACCCATGTAAACAACTGAGTATTATCACACTAGTAAAGCTTGAAATAAGCTGGAGGTTGAGAGTGCCTTGTGCATCTTGCATTGCAATCATATAAACTTAAAATTGCCTTTGTAAAAGTTGGTTTTTAATTATCAATAGCTCTAGATGTTCATCAGCATCATCAAATGCCTGAATCCGAAGTCCCACCTGTGTATTATGTGAAATATGTTCTTTTCTTTTATCAAAATGAGATGTTCTATTTGGAACTAAATAATATTATGACTCGGACAAACTGGTTTTCATGGTTTCGATTCACTATATTGTCACGTATGCTGCATTGATGTAGTTTTTAACTCACTGATTGCCCCCAAAGAAACTTGTTTGACTTTTCAAAATTAGCAATATTGGTAGTTCTCAATGTTGCTCTTCATCTTTTAAAACTTCTGTATAGACCAAGTGGAGTCTTCTTACATTTGGTATTTGTTTGGTGCAGTGAAGAACCTGAGATTTTTGGCCACCCGGCAGTTACACTTTCAGAAATGGACATTGATCAACCACTAGTGCAGGATGGCACGCACAGCCAGCCAGTCCAGACCCCTGATCTGAATGATTCTCTACCAAATGAACCCACTGAAGCCGACCCAAATGTTGTGGAGGCCACTTATCCTGTTAAATCACCTTCGTCAGAGTCTGCTCAGGCTCCTTCTACTCCTGGTTTACTGCAAGAGGCAATTCCAGCTAATTTCCACGATGGGCCCGTTTTGAGTCCACTGAGGAAAATGTCACCATCTAATGCTGTGGAGGGACTCATACCAGATGATGGTGAGATATCCCACCCAGAAGATGAGCCTGATTCAAGAAAACCAGAGACAAAAAATGGCTTGATACAAACACATGAGGCAGAGTCTTGTACAGAGGATCAAAATCATGCCATGGATTTGGGAGGAAATTTAGCTGCATCTGACAATGATATGTCAAGCAGTGTGCAAGGAGGGCCAGAGTCTTTAGAGAATCCAATTTTGGGAAGTGACATGGGAAACCTTCCACTTGATGACCAGGCACAGCCTGTAGTTCCTCTGCAGGGATTTCATAATGTTGGTCTTGCTCCAGATTCTATTGAGAGTGTACCTCATGTGACTAATTCTGCTGTACAAAGCACAAATAGTATGGATATGGTGGAAGCTGTGGAGGATCCAAATCCCTCTTGCCATATGCTTCAGCCATGCAGTTCATTGCTGAACGGAAGCGATGCACTGCCTGCAGGAGATGATGAATTGGTGGGGGCTTGTGATTCCAACTGTGCTCCACTGGAAATGCGAGGTATATTCTATAAGCTTGTAATAGTACTCTGAGTAGTTGAGAAAATTCCTAGCCGTCACCACTAATTTTGGCTGCTTTGTTTTTTTATTCCAGAGGAAGAAAAGTGTACAGCTAATGATATTGGTGCAAACTTGGAGTCGGAACAAATGCTGAATTCCAGTTTGGCAGGAATGGATGCTGATTTTGATAAGACGGATGGTCCACAAAAAGATACTCAATTAGAAACTTCAAACCACGAAACGAGTTCTAACCTTCTGCCACCTGAGTCATTTGTTTCAGCACCACCGAGTGTCCTTGAAGTACCAAATGATATAGCTCCGTTAAGTGTAGAGGTAGAAATTGCCAATGGTATAGATAAAGGTGATGAGAGTTCTGGTAATCTTTCTGGGAGGAAACGGAAGGTAATGGACAGTACACCTATTCTTCTAAATGGTGATTCAGCTAAATTATCTGGGGTGCCACGGTCCAAAAAAAGTGTAGATTTTATTCCTGATGATGATGATGTACTGGCATCTATTTTAGGTATGCAATTGTGCTTCAATAATGCTAATTTTGATTTATATTGCCCTCTTGTTGTGTTCCTGTATATATATATTTGAAGTTTAAAGTAGAGGTTGGTGCCTCCAGTTGGAAGAAGAACTCCCATTTTGAAGTTGAAACCCACTCCCCCACTAGTGGAAGCAACCTCTTCAAAACGCACCAGGCTGATGCTGAGGGCATCTGTGTCTAAGAGGAAGGTGCTTGTGGATGATACAATGGTCATGCATGGCGAGTATGTCTTCATTTAGTCTGTTTTTGTTTCTAAGCTTTCGGCAAATTGGTTATGCTTAGGATATTATTTTAGGACCCCCTGAGTATCTTCTGTAGTGGGTGAATTTTAAAAGGATCATAACTATAGCAGCTGTAGATCATAGTCCATGTAATCTGTGGGAATGATAATAAGTGATGCCATCTAGTTGCATGTCTAATTAATACATTCTTATGAACAGTATTGTGCTGATATTCTGAATGCTTTTTTTTTGTTTTTAACGTTCTGCCAAAACCTTTTTTTCCAGTGTGATCCGTCAGCAGCTAACAAACACTGAAGACATACGACGTGTACGAAGAAAGGCTCCCTGTACTCGAATTGAGATTTGGATGATTGAAAAATCACTTTTGGAAGATGAAATGTTCACCGAGCCCTTATTCAGTGGTGAGTCCTTTAATCTGAGTGTCTCCAGTATCATCTTTTAGCTATAATTGTGTTAACTGTTGGCTGTGTATAGCGTTTCAAGCTATCTTAATTATTATTGGAATCTTTTGTCAGGTGTGTCAAGTGAGCTCAGCAGTTTATTGAATCAGGAATACGATGTAATTGAGAATACAAAAGTGTCAAGAAAGGCAGAAATAGTATTGGCTACTAATGTGCAACAGAGTGACAGTTCTTTAGCTGTTCCTTCAGAAAAAAGCAATGGGGAAGCACAGGAACTGTGTGCTATTTTATCGCCAAATGATAAGCAGACAAATGAATGTAACAGTAGCCCTCTGCTTTTGGATGCTCAAGAGCAAATAGGAACAAAAACTGGTTCCATTACGCTTGATTCTTTGAAAAATAGTCATTCCTCAAATTTTACATCAGCTACAGAGGCGCAGGGTTGTGCAAATGCTGAAACTGCTATACACATGGATCCTCAGATAAATGATATCTCATGTTCTTCTCCCACTAGGAAGCTGCTTATTGAACCATCTGATAGTATTGCAGAATTGAATAATGAAAACCTAGACATTAGAGTGGATAAGGTATCTGTTACTGGAGAAGAGAACAATGAATGTATAGATGCAAGAGTAGATAAGGTAGCTATTACTGGAGCGGAATTGAATGATGAAAACCTAGATGCAAGTGTGGATAAGGTAGCTATTACTGGAGAAGAGAACAATGAATGTACAGTCGCAAGAGCAGATATGGTAGCTATTAATGACGAAGAGAACAATGAATGTACCATTCAGGTAGATATAGGCACTACATTAATCATGAATGACACATCAATCACAGAAGACAGAAAGGTTGAAGTTTCTTTTGATGCTGAGGATCAGTCTTTACTTCAAGAAGATTGGAATGCTTTTGGAGAGACCGTAATTGAAATTAAAAGCGGACCCAACATGCCAAGAGATTCATCAACTGCATTTGAAAGTGTAAGCCACTCTCATCCTGAAGATGTGGTTATGGAAGTTAGTGAACCTGAACACTCCATGAAGGGAGTTGATGAATTGAGTGCTGGAGAAACATCTGAGGAAAAAAATGGTTCTAGTCTTACATGTTGCAATGAGCCTGAGATGGATAGGAAGAAGGATTCTTTTAATAAGGGAGAATTGCTTGTCATCCAAGAAGTCGAACAAGAAGGTGAAATGGATGTTGAAATGCTTGCTGAAGCTGGAACCAATGTAGGTGATAGGCTCAGTTGTTTTCTTCTGTAAATTCTGCCTCTTTGCCTTCATTTTTTTTCCTTTTTGCCCCGCCTATTCTTTGGTTCTCGCCTATTCTAATATAACATGTCTTTTGCGTGCTTATGATCTGTTTGTACTTCTGATTTTGCTGTGCAGATTTTGAGCCCTATGTTTGAGGAGAATAATACTGGTCTGTTAATCCTGTCTCTTTGTATATTTATTATTATGCTTTTTCTATGTTGCATCATGTGAATTCATTCTCCGTTTAGCACCTTCATTAAGCGCATCTTCAGATTCTTGTGTTTGTCTAATCATGGTGTGTCTGCATGATATGTGATGTCTACTAAACATAATGTTTCGTTAGTGATACTTGGAAGTTTCCTACACCTAGCATGCGGAAGAAAGTAAATATTTCTGTAAGTCATACAACAGTTAGCGAGCAAAAAAAATAAATTCTTTCCGTAAGTCATAGTTAAAAGTCTTCTACAGTTAGCGACCAAAAGTAAATATAGTCTTCAATAGTTAACAATCACAAATTGTCCGGAACATGCATTGGAAAATATGGCTCTCTATGAATAGAGCTGGCTTGATGATTCTGTAGTTGACTTGAAACTTCAGTTATTGCTTATTGCAAACTCAGACGCCTTTAAATCTTCTTCTCTGTTTTGGTTGCTTCATCTGACCTTTGGAGAAGAGATTTCCTCCTTTTGCTTCTCAATTCTTCATGTACTACATTTTTTTCAATTTTCTTTTTAAGAAATGTTTACGTAAGCTATGTTGGATTTTAAATGCTGTGGACAAAATATGTTGCTCAGTTAATTTTGATTCTGGTTATTATGCTCTTAAGCTGCCTATTATCAAGAGCTAAAAAATGGCGTTCTTTTAAGCAATAGTGCTTGTTTTTGTCTTCCAGAGTTTCTGAATGTAGATGATGAGGCAGAGCCAGTTGAAGAAGAGGATAACTACACAAGTACAGAGCAGGATCGATTTTTTGAAAACAGTGGGTGGTCTTCTCGTACAAGGTGTGTGATTATTATGTATCACCATTCTATAGGCTTTGAAGTCTCACCAGCCTCCAGTCCATGGGTTCAATGAAAGTTATTAATCGTTTTTTATCAAGTTTTTTTTTCTTTGAATTCATTTCCCATACCTCCTTGCTTTGATAGGGCTGTTGCAAGGTACCTGAAGTCCTTGTTTGACAATGAAGTTGGCCATGGGAGAAAACTTGTTGGTGTGGATAACCTTTTAGTTGGTAAAACTCGCAAGGAAGCATCAAGAATGTTCTTCGAGACATTGGTATATCTTTTTTCTTTTTTATGAGGCTCCTTGTTCAGCCTAGTTATGACTGTTCTTTCTCTTGACAAATATTTACTTTTGCATTTCATTGACCAAATCATCTTTAGGTTCTGAAGACAAAAGACTACATCCAAGTTGAGCAGGATAATTCCTTCGGAAACATAAATATCAAGCCACGAGGAAAGCTCTTAAAATCAGATTTCTGATACCCAACAAGTTTAACAATTAGAATTTACCACAGTAATTCCATATCACTTTTGATCATCTCCTAGTGGCAATTGTTTAGTTACAACTATTTATCATTACATTTTCTAAATTGAGTTCCGTGTCCGTTTTCTTTTGTATCTGATATACTAACACTAGGATGAGTCAGAGTTAGAGCATGTATTTATATTACAAAATGATTGTACCCTCTGTACATATGTGTATTGTAAACTGATGGTCTCTTAGTGGATTAATTAATTTGTTTTACTGCAGAGCAGTGTTGCCTTGTGTAAATTTCTGAATTGGGACCTGTCGTCTGTATTTGGTCGATCCTTAAGACATGATGTCCTCATGCCATGCAGTAGTTAATGGGTTTGTTTTAAAAATTTTGTTTGATATC
Organism: Saururus chinensis; assembly: GCA_035235625.1. Classification (NCBI taxonomy): domain Eukaryota; kingdom Viridiplantae; phylum Streptophyta; class Magnoliopsida; order Piperales; family Saururaceae; genus Saururus; species Saururus chinensis. The sequence goes on from CP141140.1 coordinate 60,547,448, forward strand.
GGTACTTCCTAGTTTTCACCATTCTGGCGCAACCTGGGAGGCAAAGTCAGAGCCTGTGACTCTGGCCTCTAGGACAATAACCGGACTGGCCCTAGTTTGGATACGTCAGGGTTCTCCAATACCTGGATTACTGTCTATCGTATTTTCGCAATTACTCCCTCAGCCCCACAACAACTAATTAATTGCAAAATAACATTTATCCAACATTAAGTATCCTATAATCTATGCTTTTATTACTTAGAAAGTTTTTAATATGCTTCTTACCTGTAATAGGAATAGCATTTAAATCTAATTTTAGTTAGAGTTGCCTTTTGTGGTTTAAGTTCTTGCTCACCTTTCAAGTTTACATTTTTGACAAATGGAACACTTAATATACGATTTTTAAATGGGGCATTTGATCTGCAACCGAGAAAGTATTTCATATGATGTACACTTATATACGAGAAAGTCTTGAACCACCCTGAAGCATTTAGATTCCAAGCTTTGGGTCTTCCGTTGAACCAATCGTGCTAGAACTGGGAACAATTTTGACCTGGTGGCAACTGAACAGTAATTCATGACCACGTCCAAAATTGTGTCCAAGGTTGATCCAAGTGCCACAACTGCCCGCGTCCAACTTAAAACTGCTCTTTTATGTTGTTAAACCTAAAATTAAAGTTCTACTGGAATACACATAGATAGCCGCATAAAATTAGTTTTTTGGTGGTTGAAAGTAATTAATTTTGATTACTTAGAGTAGAGGTGCAATTGTCCGTGACCATACCCGTATTGATCGTAAACAACTTTGTCTAATCGTAATGGTGCCAGCCGCCAGCGTTCTGCACCATTATGAACCCATTTGTTCTGTTTGGACTTGGTTACCATGTATGTGCCTGAACTGAGAACCCCAGTTTGTAGCAGTAATTAAGCCTAATTTCCCATCTTCTTGATTTTATGCACCTTAACTATTCGTAGAATGCTATAAAGTTCAACAGAGTTGATACCACCGAAAATGATAGAGATGCAGATAGCAGCTATTAATTTTCAATACAGATCCACTTCAAGAATACCAATTAAGAAGCTTTACACCACTGATTACGAGAAACTTGGCTTCTTCATACCTTATTTGCTAATACGGGATCCTCTTCTGTATAAATATATTATAGATTGAAACAATTCCAAAAATCTTGTACATGGATTTTTACAACTACAAAATGGTGATTTAACTTAGCATCCAGCCAGCTGGTTGAGGGGCCAATTCTCCCAAAGATGGATCGGAAACTGGCAACTACTTTCTGCGAATAAAACGAAGGTTACATAAGTTTAGAGCAATATTCCAGACTTCAAGGCAATGAGCTATCATCGTCATCATCTGAAGTGTCTGGCCTCTGTACATGAAATCTAGGGAAAACTGGGAGGGTAGGATTGACAGGAACTGGAAATTGCCTTGCTGAACTCACAATAGTCCTCTCGTTAATTTTCCCAACTTCCTTGCACACTCCATCCAATGCATTAAGAAAATCTCTCACCACCATGAAGATTCTGAAGGGGTGTGCTTCTTCTTTAGCAGAATTTCCATGAAAATATTCAGTTATCTCCTTCACAAGTGAAAGAGCAACACTCTCCTGGGCTTGAATCCTTATGATTTCTTCCTCGGCCTTCTTCAAGAAGTCATTCATTGAAAGCGAGAATTTGTGGGTACTATCCCACGTTTTAACTGATTCATTCAATCTCAAGACATCACTGATTTTGCCGATTCCTCCAGCAAGTTTCGAAACATAACTACTAAGCACATCCGAGTCCATTGCAGCAGCTTTCTTTACATGACTGAGCTCACTACTTAAACCTGCCACAACTTGGAGCCCAACCTTTCTGAATTCCACATCATCTCGAAGAGAGGATTGATGAGTCTTTCCAAAATTGGCATTGGACCCAGAGATGCGAGACCCTTCTGATCGGATGATTTCTTGAACAACAAAATGCAAGAGAGTGGTTTTACCATCAGTGCCTTTGACATCCACAAGCTTGAGAAGGGTGTCAAGCTTGAAGGCATGGGCGTCACCACGATTGGTTCCAACATTCATTCTATTTCCAGTCTTGAGCACAGCTTCTAGCAGTTTCAAGAACATTCGGCTACTCCTCAGTTCTTCACAGGCTGCCTGTTACAAAGAGAGAAATACAGTCTCAAAGATAATTCATGATGCTTGCACCTATGGGTCTGGCTTCTTGCTAGGGTTCCAAGAGTATTGTCATTAATGCCAAGGAATCAATAAATACCAGTAACTAAATCAACCACTCATTATTAATCTAACTAAAAAGATACTTAAAAGGAGATGTTGTACATCATATTCAAAGATACTAAAGTTTATGTCGACCCTTTGCTTTTCAGGGTTTAGCATAAAACAAAGAAAATACTCCCTTTTGTCCTAAAATAAGTGTCCTATTTAGCTTTTCAAAATGAACTAATTTAGTTCATTTTGAAAAATCAAATAGGACACTTATTTTGGGACGGAGGGATTAATGTTTTCCCTACTTTTCTTCAATGGACAAGCTTCAGATTTGATAATAGACCCCTCACTCTCTGGATGCCATCCCAAAAACTGCTGTCTCAAGAGGGACATAACAATTGAAAACTGTGGAGGCATTTCTAATAGAATATCACTCACCTTCCACTTACCCCCAAAAAGATTTGCAACTATTTTTAAGAATTAATACAAGTGATTTGCTATCGAGGTAAGCATGAACTGAAGTTCCCCAAAGGTAAAGTAGTCTAAATTGAACGTAACAACAGGATTATTATGGATATGGCATGTAAAAAAGATAGAAACACTTATGCAAGCATTAACATGCGTGAAACCTCCCTAAAAATAATAGTCTGCAAGGGAAAAAGAAAACTTTATGGGTCTTTTTCTTCATCTAACAAAGCATTGATGTCAAGTCATGTTAGCTAACAGAGCATGCCAAAGTAGAATGAACTTACCTCCAGAGTTTCGAATGACTTTTTGAGGTACTTAACCTCAGAATCAAAATTGGCAATGTAAAGCATCGCATCTACCCTTTTGAATGCAAAAGGAATATCAACAACTGCCTTGAGAAACTTTTCTGCAGGGCCAAGCTTGACGGGTGAGTCATCTTTGTACTCTTTTAGTTTAATCTCCTCTTCTTTTGTTGGTGCCATTCTAAGGAGTGTTTCCAAAAGTTCAGTGCCTAAGCTGTCAGTGTTTCCTGTTAGCATTGATAACACACTCAGTTATCACAAGCAGATAAAAGGGGAAAAAAAACATGAAATGAAGATGAGCAAATCCACTAAGATTCGAGGCAAAAACAAGAAGACTGACTGAAATGGCCAATGCAGTAGGAAATGCATCGGAAATTGACAATATCTATAGAATCAAGACATTACATTGGGCGGTCAACTTTTGAAGCATAACCAACCACCAAGCAATTTGGTTGGTTTACTCACAAATTCTAATCTGATCAGACATTATTTCAATGTTCCCACCGTACAATAAATCTATGCTCTTCCACTGAATTTAAGATAAGCATTCGCTTTGAACTTCCATTCATACATTATAAAAGTTTCTGCTTGGAACCAAGTGCAAATTACGACCTGCTACAAGTTCTACACTGATAGTTCTCCGAATGAATGCTTCAAAACGCATAGATCACTAACAACAATAACGAGTATTTTCACAACAATCTCCTCACCTTCTAAAAGAGCTTCGCAGACTTCCTCTTTGGTCACGTTCAGTGCCCTCAACAGAATTGCGATGTTCTGTGACTTTTTTGGATCTAGCACTCTGTTTTCTTGATTCGGCGAAGGGATCACCTGCCGCTTGGGCACCTCCTTTGGAGTAGGTGTGGCATTGCAAACGAACAATGTCTCAATCATCTCTTCATTCAATCTGCAATCAAACCATAAAGGAAGCAAACACAAATAAATAACAAAATTGTCACAGATTCACTCCATATAGAATTCATCCACAACACTCAGATGATCAATCAATTCAATCAAACAAAATGACAAATTTGTGGCAGGCACGACGATTCATAAAGAAGAAACAGCAAGAGACATACTGGAAGGAGCTGGATTTCAACTGATCCCACACCATGGCTCGATCAGAGCTCGCCCGGACCTTGTCCCAGTGCAATGGCTTCAGCTTCGGCTTCGGGGTCTCCTCGTTCTTCTCAGTAGTCAGTTCGGGTGGAGGGTAATCAGGAGCCACATTCTGGCTATTGAAGTCCATATCTCTGGGAGTAATCAGCACCGGAGGTCGCGAGATTGGCCGCTCTATCGCAGACACGACTGTTCGGACCTGACTCTCCCAGAATCCAACAGGCGGCGGGGGCGGGGGTGGAGGTGGAGGTGGAGGTCTGTTTGGCGCCGGCATTGTAGTGAAATTACTCTCCGGAGGAGACGAAGGGGGCGAAGGGGAGGGGGGCCTTCGCTTAGGAGGCGATGGGGTCGTGGTCCTCGGCTGCAGTGGGGGTGGCGGAGGCAGTGGTATGGCCGAGAAGGAGTGTAATTCCGGTGACATGGTCTTGGATCTTGGAGAAGTTGAAAACTGAGAATGCGAGGTTGAACTTGCAGAGCTGATCCGGGCCGCCTCAGTACGGAATCTGGTCGGCGGGGAGGGGCTGTTGGAAGGTGGCGAAATGATGATCTTCGACCTCTCGGAACTTAGCCGGGCAGGCGACGCCGAAGAGAGAGACCGCGACAGCGACGACAAAGTTGGTGAGCTGATCATGGGCACAACCGCTCGGAATCTGTCCGGTGGAGACGGATCCGGTGAGACCGAGCTCGATGTCGGGTAAGAAGAACTACTCGAATTGCCCGATTTCTCGGCCTCCATCACCGGGAAGACGCGCCGGGAGCTCGAGGTTGTGAAACCGGAGCTCTCCTTATCCGCCGACGACCCCCTTGGCGAGTAGAACTCTTCCTCGTCATCGTCTTCCTCGGAGGATCCCTGATCGCCAGTTCGCCGGAACTGCCGTGGCGGCAGTGGTGGAAGCGGGTGGAGCTCAGGGGAGCCCAGCTTCCGATAGGGCGAGTTCGCCGCAGCGCCGGAAGAATTCGAACCTCCTCCATCACTATCAACCCGCCGCGAGTTTACGAGGGTGCCCAGGTAGAGAAAGTCGGAGGAGGCCCCTGCGGAGACGCCGGCGACCTTCCGGCCGTCAGAGGTAGCGGCATTTGGGGGGAAGAGCCGGTAGCTGTCAGACTTGAGATCGTTCTGCTCGGAGAATCGGCGGCGGAGGCGGCGGCGGTAGATGAAGAAGGCGGCGAAGGCGGCACAGAGGAAGAGGAGGAGGACGGGGAGGAGGACAAAGAGGAGGAGCTTGGAGGAGGTGTGCTTCTTGGAGGAGGACTTGGGAAGGATGAGGGAGGAAATGTTGGCGGGGAAGGTGGGGAGGGAGGAGGAGGAGGATGGGGGAGGGGGCGGTGAGGGGTAGAATGGGAAGAAAGGCGGGGAATTTGTGGAGGTGGGGAACTTGGGGAGGGGCTGGGAGGAGTCAGGGGGCTCGGATGGGGGAAGCCCCGACTGGGGGAAGAATGCTTGGTGGAGGAGGCGGCGGTGGAGGGCGGTGGCGCCGTTGGTGGGCAGGAGAGACAAGCAGAGTAGAGTGAGGATGCTGACCAACCTGGTGGTGCTGCTGAAGACTGGCATTGTGATCTGCATAATAATAACAACAAGGAGAAGATGATGACGAAGAAGGTGGTTTGGAAAGCTTTGAGCTTTGCAATGGCAACTGCAGCGCTGGCAGAACTACTGAGAGAGGGAGACTGATAGCGGAGAAGGGTAGGTGGAGAGAGAGAGAGTTACAGCTGCAGAGGAGCTGGGATAAGTGTGAAAGGGGTGAAAAGGGAGGTGGAAAAGAAGGGGAAGGGGGGGGCTGGACTGTAAATCTGTACGGACGGTGCAGTGTGGGGGAGGAACCCCGTGGTAAGAGGTAAGACTGACGAGGATTGGATTCGGTGATTTCTTGTTTGTAATTGTAACACACACAGCATATTTGGAAGCTTTTTATACAAAAATAACATATAATGGAAAAGTTCCCCAAGTAAAATAAAATAAAAATCTTCAGACACGAGTTCTTCTCTTGATTAAAAACTGAGAAGATTTAGGTTTTCCCATTAACAATGATTTTCTCTTTCTCAAGTTGAAGTAAAAAATCTTCAGAGACATAAGTTCTTCTCAATCTGTGCAATCTCGTCTATGGTATTTTTCACTGTAAAAACTCTCTATACTCTGACACTACAGTCCTCAGTGAAAGTGAAAAAATACCCCAGCCCAGTAGTTTTTAATCTATTAAATTTATTGCGTGATTTCATAAGCAGGTGGTGATGGCCGTGTCCCTGTGCAGCATGAAGCAGAGCAAGATGACAAGATGAGAATGGTGTGGATGGGAGACCTGGACGATGGACATTAATCTATCTATGGCCGTCCAGGTCTGACAGACGTGTTGGGCGGAGTGAACTCATGACTCAACAGAACAGAAGCCCAAAGCGATTCGGCATCCCTCTGTTTTGTTCCCTTGTGCTCTGAAACTGAAACTTGTGATCCTAGTTTCAACAAGCATTTTTGTCTTACTATTAGGTGGTCTTTGATCATGATGATCTACGGTCTACATGTTAGTGCATATATTTAAGCGTATCATTTACGTTAATATACGTTAGCTCATACACCATCCATCTTGATGGAGGATATCCTAACTACAAAATTATTCCATTGTGAAGGCAGTAACAAAACCCACATGTTAATTAAGCATGATTAATGGCCACTAGTTGTCAATCTCTTAGGATCTTATGAGAAACATTTGAAATTTGTACAGATGAGGCCTTTCTTTCTTTCTTTCTTTCTATTTTTGCATTGTTCTTATGAAAAAATGGGATTATTTGATAATTGTGTGAGTGTGGTTTGCCCTGGTCTCAAGCAAAGATGGGTGAGAATTGGAGATTATTTAAAACCCTCTGCGTAAGCAAATGAAAAGGAAAGCATAAGGCAAATTGACAACAGCAAGCGTAGACATGAATGGCAGCAGTTCCACAGGGATGACGACGTTTCAACTGGCGATGACAAAATATTGAGAAATAAAAATTGTGGCAATGCAATGTCAATTACAAACTCATGTTGGAGAATCAATAAAGTAGACAAATTGCCAATTTGAAAGAGAGTGAACAAAAACAGTTTGATTAATGTCATAATTCTGAAGTTATGAGTTTGACTAGCTTCTATGGGTCATGAATTCTCTACTGCTCTTAATCTCTTATCCCCTTTTTCAGAAAAAGATAAACTACTGTTCTTAATCCACTTTTTCAGTACAAAATGCAGTTATTATCCCCAATTCCTCCACTAGTTTTTTGTCATTTCAGCTTCTAAAAATTAGGCGTTAAACAGGACTAGGATATGAAGGTTATTATCATTAAATAAAAGAAAAAAGTTAATATGTGCCGACTCATATTAAAAAATGTGTGCCTTGTGTCATACAATCAGGTGGTTCACGTTAGAAATGAGGGTGGGCAGGTAATTCAAACCCTATTGTTTGATCACGCGGCCCAAAAGCAACATGGGAAAATAGGGCTCAATATAAAGTATTTTATAAAAAGGCAAATTTTTATTTTTTATTCACTCTATTCTATATTAATAGTTTTATTTAATAATAATAAGATTTTTTATTGAATGGTTAAATTTACATTTAAAAGAAGAGAATATTAACTTTTGATAATATTTTTTAAAGTACTCAATCACTTAAATTGAATAAAATAAAATTATTAATATAAAATAATTTTTTTTTACCAAATAGAGCTATTAATTTACTCAAAGGGATTACTCTTTAAATTCATATATTTAACATGTTCTATCATTAATTTTTTTGTAATTAATATACATGTTATATCATTAATAATACATGATAACATGCTACAATTATTAGAACAAGAAAAATGGAACCTCATATTTTCTTGCATTCAAGAATTTAATTACTTTTTACACATTAAGAGGATTTGCCCTGGGAACTCGACTTACTTGATAGGGAGAGATCCAACCGGCCTTCTACACAAAAAATTAACACGAAGACCCTGACCTCTTCCTCGACAAAGAGAGATCCAAGCAGCCATTTACACAATACGCCACAAGGATTCGACCCCGGGCCCTTGACAGAGATCCAACCAGCCCTAACGCAACTTGGGTCGGGAATAATAGACAGGTTCGGATCCGGATTCTTGATGGAATATGGACCGGGACTGGATCCGGATACTCCATCAGATTGTCAAATAGAGTCCGCAATCTATGACTGCTTGCCATTGATTGAACTGCCGTTTTTGTAATTTTTCTTTTTGCCTGCCTTCGGACTTGTGGAATTGCATCATTATTGGAGGGGGCAGTGGCCCATAGGCTAGAATGGAACCAAAATCTTGTGGGCCCCTTAATCTGAAAGCCCATCAATTGTCGTCCCTTCATCCACAACCATGGGACCACAATTATATGATTGACATTTCCAGACCACTCTTCTTTAGAACTATGAATGAATATAAGGGCAACTAGGGTTATCAAATATACACAAACAAAATAAGTGCTAACTAAATCTATTTATATATGATAACTAAGTTTATGCATGTAATAGAAACAATACAACTTGAAGTAGATGGGCGACAAAAGAAAAGGAGAAAATAAAACTGAAGTTAAGAATTAAAAAGGATGCATTTATAAAAAAAAATGTGCGTCTACAAAATGGTTTATAGGACTAATACTTGTCGGTAGTTGGCAATTGGTATACTTCATAAAATACAACCATGACAACTCAAATGGTAGTCATACTTTGTACTTATATGAACCCTCCAGCTATATAAGTAGAGAAGTACATGGAGCTGATTAGCTGCATTTAAACTTGCTTTATAAAGAAAGACAAGATGGTACAAGATGGTGTACAACTCTTAGGGCTGAAGCTTGACTACCCAACCTAATACCTAACTAATTTGTCTATATTGCAAGGCATGAACCAAACACTTACTTATCATAACAAAACATATTTTGAGTTCAAGCCTATATTCTTATGATTTTTTGTATATATTCTTATAATTTGTCCATTTTTTGTTTAGTCGAGCTTAAACCGTTTGAGTTCAAGCCTAGCCCAGTTCAAGCCAAACCTGCCCTACTCGATTTTCTTTCTTTTTTTAAGAGAAATTATTTCAAAATTTTTTAAAAAAAATTGTGGGCCCTATAGTTGTTCCACAAAAGAGGTAGGGTTGTCAAAAGGTCAGATTGGGTCTAAAACAAAGGGTTGAACATGTAAGTGCTAACTCTGATTGTGTCAAGTTAGGTTGGATCAGGTTATGCATGTAAATTCAGCCAAATTGTGTTGATCTAGTGGTAGGATTAGAGCATCTTCAACGGGAGATGTCAAATTAAATGGTTAGAGATGCTCAAATAGTTCAAATTGATATATTCAATTACTTATGTGGCAATTTAATAATAAGTGAATTTCAACCATAGATGTCAAATACAAAGGGAGACCAAAACCTTAAGAAATGATAACTGAAATATATAAAATATATATTTGAAGTCTCATAGGGGTGCCATTTTCACTTAATAAATGGTGCTCATATTGGAGTCAGCTAGGACTCTAATTTTATCAAGAGTAGACGTCAAATGGAATTGGCATCGGCCTTTGGAGATGCCTTTAGTCACAAAATAAGGATATCACATATTAATGTCAATTACTAGATAACCTAAGTGAAAGGCCCCTTATGTGAGTGACATATGAAACTCCCTATGGACTTGAAAATGAGATTGTGGCCCATGTTTGGTCCAATTCACTACATGTGTGTTCTCTCTTTGGTCCTTTTTAAATATAACCAAGAAAAAGAAAATAGTTGTTTTTCAAATACCAAAAAAAGAAAAAAAATTACTTAAGAACTTCTGTTTTGCTAAAGAATTTAAGTTGATAATATCGGAGTGTAATAAAACACCCACTTTTATTTGGGATATTTCTGAGCACACCTCATAAAGCAAACGTCCTAAGTTTGAATTCCACTAAGTAGGGATGTCACTCCGGTAGGGGGAAAACCCAACCTAAATCAACCCTAATTGGTCTAGTTTGAGTTTCTAAATCCAATGGATGATACAATGGTGATCCAACTTGACCTGACCCACTTGAAGTTATAAATATCTTTTTTATATTTTAATAAAACCAGAACCAATCTGACCATAATGGGTCAGATTTGAGTTTTTAAATTTAACCTGAATAGTTATTCAGGTCGAGTTTGGGTAACCATGTATTAAATGATATTGGGTTCGGGTTTGGAAAAATCTACCCAAACCTAACCTAGTGGCATATTGGATTTGCATCTTGACTTACATTAGTGTGTGTTAGAGTGTGTGTGGAATTTAGGACCTATTGTATTCTCCAAACCCTCAAGCGAGAACAAGCATGTGTGTGCGCACACACACTTATTCACGCTTGAGGGTTTGGAGAATACAATGGGTCCTAAATTCTTAGACACCCTTTGTTAAAAATAAATAAAAATAAGTGCTTGAATGGGGCCTTCATATATCGTCCTTCATATCCTCCTCCATATTGTTATAATTAATTATACTTGCCCCACCCCATCTTAAAGTTCGGGCACCAAGTTTTAAGAAGAGTTTTTCATGCTCCCCTATGACAATGAGCCCATCGTAAGGAATGCATGTGAGCCCTTGATATTTGAGATCGACAGAGCATACGCTAGAGCACGTTGGCATCAATACCATTAGCATTAATGTGCACTAGCGTGTGTGCCGTTAGTCTCATAGATGAAGAGATCTAATGCATTTCTTACGCTAGGCTCATTGTCAGAGTTGAACATTAAAATCACTTCCCAAGTTTTATCCTTCTCCTTCATTATCTTAGTATTTTATTTTTATAATAATTAAAATAAGTTTATAAAGTTTCATTATTATCACAAGGTTTTTTCTCAAAGACTCAGTAATACTTCCTCCATGCCATATTAATAGCTCTAGTTAGAAAAATAATATTTTTTCTTGAATGGTAGAACCCACAAGGAAGAGAATGGAAAATAGCTTTTGAAACACTTTTTTAACGATCAAGCCACTTAAATTAAGCCAAATTGAGGTATTAATATAAGACAATTTTTTTCCTCAATAGAACTATTAATATTTCATCGTCCCAAATAATAGATCCATTTGGTAAAAAAAATTATTCAATATTAATAGCTCTATTTTATTCAATTTAAGTGATTAGGTACTTAAAAAAAAATGCTACATGCTTATTTTCCCTTCTCATAGATGTAGGTTTCATAATTCAATAAAAACTACTATTTTTTTAAATATAACTATTAATATTAAATAAAAAGAGTATAAAATAGAAGAAATATAATTCCCTTAACAGGTCTTTCAGCCTATCCCACTTGGTTAAAATCTATGGGGTTTACACAAACTCCTTCATTGGGTTAAGTTCCCAAAAGTGGTGATCCCCCTTCCTTAGGAAACATCTTGTAGCTAAAGAAAAAAAAAAATCTAAATCCCCCCACGAGCTCGCAATTTAGCCAAATTTTGGGTTTCCTTTTCATAAAATATAAAAAATAAAGATCTCTCATTTGGAGGGAAACATTGTCTACATTATACAAAGAGCCTAGCGTAAAAGATGTATAAGAGCCGTCCATCCAAAAAAAATAGATAGTGCACCAGCTAACACACGTTAACATATACTTAGCATATCAATTTCAAATATCAAAGACTCCGCTGTCTTCCTTAAGTTAGTTTCACGGAGGAGCATTGAGAATTGCTTCCTTTTTGGAGTCCCCCTCTCAATTCCTGTTGGTCCCACTTCTAAACATTTCATCCAAAAAACATAGCCAGGAAGTGGCCCATAGTCCCTACCAAACAAGGGCCCGAACACTTAGACTACAGCTGTCCGCCATCCCCTCCCAAACAAATAAAAAACCTCTCCCAAGAAAAACTTCTTTGCAAAAGTTGGGGCTCAAAAAAGTAGCAAAAGTCTAAAAGCAATGAACAAAGACTGGGATACAGATGACGCAAAGAGCGGAGGAAAAACAGAAAAATGAGTGTCGGTGAAAGAATGTAAAAAGAAAGAAAGAAAGAAAGAAAGAAAGAAAGAAAGAAAGAAAGAAATGGATCTTGTCTGAATCCGTTCTATCTGAGATCCACTCGTCTATCACCTTCCTTCTTTTCCCCTCCCTTTTCTTTCCCTTCCTTTACCGTTCTTTATTCATCATCACTGCTCGTGTACCGGGGATTGTGGAGGAAACGAAAGTGAAAGGAGACTTCTTTTTTGTCTCCACCCGTTGGGGGAGCCAATGGCCCCGGCCGGACCCAAACCCAGCCCTTCAAACATGGTAAGAGAAAGAGGCCCCCCGGGGCACTCCTAGTAATGGCTGCCGAAGGCCATACAGACCAACAGGCAACAACATAAAACATTTAGAACAGAAAACACACAAACATCTACGTAAGACAACTATCAAGCAACAGTAGTAGAGCAAGCAACGTATGTTCTTTTATGACAGAAGTCAACGTATATTAAGTGGTTTTAGTTTAACATGAGATTGAGAGAATTTTTTAATTAAATGTATCAAACTATTAACTTTTTTTTTTTGGTACATAAGGTTCTCAACAGTTAGCTTTAAACAAAATATGTTTATGTAGGGCAAGGTCGCCATTTTTTGCATGGTTCTCACAGAACCGAAAGACAGCTCCAGTCGTGGGCTCCATGGTGTCCAATGGTAGTGATTGAGACTAGTAAGGATGCTAAGTATTTTGGGTCATTCATACATCAACGATGGGCAAGGAAAGTTTAACCTGATCCGTATATATAATTCGAACCCGACCCACATACCCCACAACCGATTTGACCCAACTAAAAATAGGATTTAGGTTAAAGTTTTCAAATTTTACTATTTTAAAAATAGGGTTGAGTCAATTTTTACCCGCATATATCCTGCACAACTCAACATCAACCATATTATTTAATAATACATGACTTAAGGTGAAGAAGATTAGAAATGAATTTTCTTAGAATTATATTTTCTATTGGAATCTTATTTTTTCTTATATTTTTTTATTTTTTTGATAGTCAATTAGTAACTTTTGTAGGATTCTTATAATTTTAGACTATTTTATAACTCTGCAATGCTCCTCTCTATGTGACTATATGTCATGCCTCTAATTTTTACAACTATTTTTCAAAAAAAATATTTACCTTCACTTAAAAAATTATAAAACACTTGTCTTCACACAATGTAGCAGACAATCATATTATGTATTCACAAAATATTAAAATATAAAATTAAGAATATGAGAACCATACTTTCACAAAATAATTGTTGTGCTATTATAATAAATAATTATCCAAATGTCTAAAGTATTAAACTATTCACATGATCCACAACTAAGTACTTGTATGCTACAAATATATATACAAGTTAATGAAAAAATAAATGACACCCTCTCATACATAATATCAAGCGTATAAGAGAAATAAATTATCAAACTGAAGGTAGGTCCACTCTATAATTATGAACTTCTTGTTACAAGTTTTTACCTTGGAAACTAGCATCACAAAGGATGTTGTGCTGAGTATACGAGTATATTCAAAAGAATTGTAATATAATATAAAATAAAAAATTCGATAGAGAATTTGTGGTCAAAATCAATACCAACAACATAAAGATCAAAATTTATACATATTTTAGTATCAAATATAATTACAACATGAAACTCCATATTACGATCCTCTAGATATGGTAGTCTCATCCGGGAGTTCTCACTTAATAAGATATTAGACTATTACAAATTTAACCTTAATTTTTCCTGAAGCCTACCTTACCTCATCTATGACGTGAAGTAAGGGTTCACTATGACTCATAGACCCTAGTGTTGAAATCTCGACTGTCATGATCATCGGAACCTCTTGTGTTGTTGTATTATGCGAGACTAATCATATTTTTATGCTTTAGTCCATTCAAACCTAGCCTGAATTGAAGGGTTCACTATGACTCATAGACCCTAGTGTTGAGATCTTGACTATCATGATCATTGAAACCTCTTATGTTGCATTATACGAGACTAATCATATTTTTATGCTTTAGTCCATTCAAACCTGACTTTCAGGCTAGGGAAGTGGCTCTTCATAATTCTCATATTTAGAGAGCCAGAAGACCATGATCCAATTTTATACCACGTCTTTTCATTCTTTGTGACTAAATGACTAACTTGAGGAGCTAATGATGCGCTAAGAATCTTGACCCTTTTATACCAAATGCATCAGTTCAAGATGACCAAATGTTCACATTACATATTTTCCTACACATGCATTAGGGTTTACTAACCCTTACTTAGTACATGTTTATTCAACATTCTATACATATCACAAAATCCTAAAAAATTATGCAATTATATGTAATTGATATCTAACTTATTATTTGTTATAAATCATGATTGAAATCCAACCCATAAGGCACCATGGGTAACTTCATTGATAGGTCGGCCAGATGACTAATGGCCATCAGTTGACATATCGGACCCTCACCGACAGTGGGTTGGCTGGGTGGGCACCTCACCGACAGGTCGAGTAGATCATCGATGACCATCAGTAAATCCACCGATATGTTGAGTTTTCACTAACATTGGGTTGGATGGGTATACCCACCTTAACAATGCCTCATCGGCCTCGGTGCCAATGACCAATCAACATACATAGTACTGCATGCATGCAAGAATATTATTTGTCCTCTTCCTTTCATATGTGTAATCATAAACGTGTCGATAACCTTACCGGTGATTGAAAAGTTAAGAACAAAAGCTTCTTTTTCATTCCAAACACTTTTCTTTGAATAAAACCCAATAACATCATCCCAAAATAGGATATTAAGCCATTTGAGACACAACAATAACATTAAACTATTCATAATTCCAAATCACCATGAAAGAACATTCAAAATATGGTATAATTCAATATAAACAAATTTATGAGTTCATGATCATCCAAAACTTGAAGAAAATAAAAAACTTAAATATTTTTCTTAAAATCAAGTGTAGAATGCAAAGTTTTCTTCCTCTTATGCGTGCCTTCCTCCCTATTTAAACCCATATTCTAGTCTCCCATCGCTAGGACTCCTCTGAGACTCCATTTTCTCTCCCACTTTTGGATTTCACTTTATTTATACCAAGATAATTATTTATTGAGTCTTATAACCGTAAAAATACATTATTTTCCTAGATAACCAATACATATAATTATCATCGATAGATCATTGACGCATCGACGCATGTCGATAGTGACAAAATAGAATTTCATATGTAAATCCTTGATGCATCAATGGTCACCGACAACCAAAAATAAAAATTTTAATTTAAGTAAAAATAATGAATTTTTGTTTTAAGAACATGTGGTGCCACATTATCACTTTCTCAAATAACACAAAAGGTGTTTAACATCTATTTATAATATTACAATATATCTAATTTTTTTCTATGTTTGGCCTTTGTTAAGATAATGTAGGAAAAAAAAATTAATTGATGAAAATAAGTAGGGTACCTGCATACCTGACACAACCCGACTCGATGCAAATAGAGTTAGTGTTTATATTTTTAACCTATTTAATAAATAGTATCAGGTCATAACTTAAGTACAGGTCAAGGTTGACTGGACCCCTATTTTCAGCCCTACATTAATATATGATATTACCAGGGTAGCTTGGAAAAGACCCATGTATGAAAGGAGACGTTATTTTGAGGTATGAAATTACTTAGGAATCTGTGTGACATCTTTTTTTGGTGGCTAAAATTACATTCCTGAAGGCCATAAAAATTTCAAAAGTAAAATGATTACCTAAATATTTCACTTCCGGCCGATTTGAAGACATGTCTCAAAGTCAATACTAAAATACCCTCCCATATGTTTTTGATCCCTTATTTTCATTAAGGTTAGAGTTTTTTCCATATTGCTTGGACAAAGAATGAAAAATTCCATATTTTGTGGATTTTAAATGAAAATGCCATAAAACCTGAAATAACACAATATAAGGTAAATTTTGGAATAAAATATCCCTTACCGGAGGTAGGGTTTTATATCGTGTAAAACCTTCACAAAATCGCATTCATTGGCGTACGACTTTAGACGCCGACAATTCCTCCGATTGAAAACCTCGTTCCAATTCAAAACTCCATTCCGATTGGAAAGTCCTCTGGTTGAGCACCGTTCATGCGGAGTGGGAGAAGATTTTGCAACCTATCCGACCAGGCATGGAAGATTTGGTTTTTTTGTTCTGGAACTAGTTTGCAAAGAACGAGTTTTGGAACGAGTTTTTCTTGTAAGTTGAGTTTTGAAACTGTACGCCTCAAAGGTGGTTCTTCTTTGTAGTTCGGGTTCGGGTTTGCGGCGATCCCGATAAAGGAGTAACCTTTGTAGAAAAGTAGCGGCCGAATGAGT
Organism: Saururus chinensis; assembly: GCA_035235625.1. Classification (NCBI taxonomy): domain Eukaryota; kingdom Viridiplantae; phylum Streptophyta; class Magnoliopsida; order Piperales; family Saururaceae; genus Saururus; species Saururus chinensis. Next base: position 60,563,873 of record CP141140.1, read on the forward strand.
GGTTAATCTGGCTTGGAGAATAGCAACGGCAGTATCGTGGTAAGGCATTTTGGATATTTGTATGCATGAATTTTTTATTTAGCGTGTATGAGAGCACACAATATAGGCAGTCGAAGCAAACTATCGTTGAGTCAGAAAGACGATGAGTCATATATCATGTGTTCAATAAGACGTTAGAAACACGATGTTCAACCATTATGATATTGTGTATGAGAGTTCCACGTAGCGTATGTTTGAGCACATGATAAATATACTTAATCGTATAAATACAAGTTAGTTAGATAATGTGAATTAACGCGACTATTGATTATGGTCACGACCTATTGTTGATCATATATTTATCAAATTTTGAAGACGTAAAGTTAGAGTATTACATCAAATGGTAGAGTCAGTGAAGGTTGCAGAAGAGAAGAAGAAAAGAATCTACGGGAGAAGACCAGGTCTGGGAATGAATAGTTTTCCCGCTGGACTGCATCTGTCAAAAGACCTTGCAGATTCATGTTCGGGATGTAAGGCCATATTGGTGGAGACTAGGTTCTACCTAGTATATGATAGCAAGCCCATCATCATCTCCAGGCCACTATTGGATGTACTCATTGGTGATTGTTGGGACGACTCACTGGAGGTCTTTAACATAAGTGGCAAAAGACTACCCCTTACTGTGGTTGAAGTGGCTATGATCACGAGTTTGAGGGGGAATGGGAACCCATGCAAATTGGAAAGTAGTGAGGGGAAGGCTGCCCAAGGCAAATGGCAATTCTACAAAAAGTTCTTCCAGGGGAAGCGGCTGGAGAAGACAGGACTTGAAGAAATGTTGAAAGAAGTGGCTGCCGAAACAAGGACTGTTTCAGACGAGGACTCAACACAGTTGGCAATCATGCACATAGGTGTCCTTGTGTTATTCAAATAGAGCAACAGAGCCATATCCCTAGCTTTGTGTGATTACTTAGATGACATGTCGGTCGTGGGGGGCTATAATTGGGTTGGCGTCGTATATGATATGCTGATGAGAGACATATCAGTAGCCCACTGGAATATCATGAGCAGATAGGATGAGCATTTCACCACTGCTGGAATTCTTGTTGGGGCTTCATTAGTTCTCCAGGTAATGCTCATATATTTTATACCATGTGAAATCTAATATCGTCTCGCTAATGCCACAATATATTTACAGACAAATAAATATCTTTGTATTAGTCACACGATACGAAATCAATCATGTTATTGGACATACAACATATAACATGCATATAGACATATCGTGTTCTCGGTAACACGACTAAGTGTAATATCGTGGATAGGACATTAGACAATCGGTACATATCGTGTTACCGAACACACGATGTGGCTCAAAGCATTGTATCAGTAACACGACTAATTTGTCATACTGAAAATACTGACCATTTACACAATGATTATATTCTTTTGTATTATCTGCCAGGTATGGTTTTATGAGCATACGTCCATATGGGCTCCCAGTGGTCCTCCATGCAGCCCGAGGTACTCGTATCCATGATCATCGATACTCTCATGCGTATAGATACGGCCTTCCATGAGTATACCCTATGTACAACATTTCGTGTTTTTAGGAACATGTTACTTACATATTACGTGTTGTTGATAACACGATGCATATACAAAAATTTCAGCTGAAGAACGAAGGTAGAAAAGGTAAGCCTGATCATTGCTCCCATTATGCCATTTGCGTATGCTATTATTCGATCTCCTTCGACTTTTTGTTGGGACATCTGCCACATTGAGAGGCCCCCCTTGTGCACTGGTACACCGTTTGCAGTTGTGACCCAACCAACCGCATGTTCCACATTTTGTGGGGCTTTGAGAGGTGGTTGTGACTCTATCCAATTTTTTCTTTGATGCCCCCACTGCTTTTGAGGGATAGGTGTGCTGAATGTAGGCATAACTCCAGCCGGTGCCTACTGGTGCCGATCCTTCATTGGGTGTAAGGGCTCTCAATAGGTCAGTTTATACATTTCAGTATAGTACATCTTTCACAGTACTCAGACACATAGAAGTGTCTATTATCGATTGCTGCAATTACATGCTTACATGGTAGACCTAGATGTTGAAACTTTCGACATGTGCAGGTACAATCAACCAGATTTACCATGTCCTATGAAGAAAATATCGTGAGTATGAGCACGCGATAAATGACTATCTTGTGTTCTCGATTACACGACGTGTCATATGATCGTTACGTAAATCGTATCTACTTACACGATAAATGAAAAGAACGTGTTTAAACGAACACGATATGAAGCCCTCACGCATAAACAAACATACACTATGTACATCACCATATGAATGCAATGTACCTGGTCATATAGTGAGTTAGCCTGGAATTCATACATTGACACAAACAATACAATGACATTCCTTGCTTCTTCTTGCTGGTTTTCGATGTGTTTTTGGGCAAATGGGGTTAACTCTTCCATCATATTTTGTCCATCCATTTGACGTTTTTCAAATAATGTCATTGTGTGCTCAATTAAACAAGTTATGGGCATCGATCTGGCTTTTTTGAACATTGCATTTGCACTTTCAGATTTATTTGAGCTGAGGGTCCCATATCTTTTCCTTGGAAATGATACATTGGCCCAGTGCTCCGAACCTAACTTATTTACCCAAGCATATGCTTTCAAATTATGTTCTTTAATGTTGTTCATTGTTTCATCGTACATATTATATCTGAATGTTTTGGCTACAACATGGAGCTGATTTTTTAGGTAGTTGTCCTTGAATCTATCCAACATATTTATTGCCATGTGGCGGATGCAATATCCATGGTGTGTAGATGGGAAAAACTTATTCACAACATTTGTCAATCCCTTCTGTCTATCAGAAACAACTGTATCCAACTCGGCAGGAGGATAAGAAAATAGATGATTTCTAAGCAACTTAAGAAACCAGCACCAAGTTTTCTTGTACTCGTTCTCAACCATTGCAAATGCAACACACAACATATTATTGTCCCCATGCAGTGCAGTTGCTATCAATAACTATCCAAGATACTTTCCTTTTAAAGAAAGTTGGATCAACCATTAGCAACGACCTTAGTGTTGTTTTGAAAGCTCTCGCAACGGGGCTAAATATCCAAAATACTCTTTTAAAATCGTACCCACCCATAGGTATGAGAATATCACATGATCTCACTAGCATAACTACACTTCCCAGATTTATATATTCTATCTGCCTCTCGTAAGCAGGAAGTAAGTGGTAGGATTCATTTAGGTCACCATCTATTAAATAATTCAGAGCTTTACTTGCACGACCAAATACAATTTAGTAAAGGTTATACGATAATGTCTTACATCGTGTTCTCGATCACACGACATTTTATGTTTTCGTGTGATCGGAATATATACACGATGGCTAGTCGTGTTTATGGTAACACAATATTGACGTATGTCGTGTAAGTGCAAATTCAGACTATAGTTTAAGTGTGTAAGCCATAGCACGCTAAACTAACATATCATGACACTAAATCAACATTTTGATTATTCTCATGCATTACCTGTGCACCAACATTTCTTGTAGTTCGCAGTTATGCCCTAGTGTTTGAAATATAACTTGCTATGCTCTTAGGTGTAATGTCCAATGAGTCTTTAAACAAGCCATAACATTTTCTCCCTATCCAAAGGTGCGATACTAGGGGATGGGCAATTGACTTCCTTTGGTTCCAAATGAATGAGTCGGGACTAACCTCATGATAGTCACAGGATCTCTTATATTGGAATCCCTTATGTACCAGTTACAAGAATCATTGGAGCACTTTGTGGCGTAGGTATTCCGGTTTTCATCCACAACATAATATGTAAAATTTGCCTTTATTGTTAAGTCAATCAAGACCCTCTTGAAATGCAACAAGCTTAGAAAATGTGCACCAAATTCGAGGAGCTTCTGGTAATCCTTAACTTGAAAACTGCCTGTCATTAGCTGGACTTCACCAATATTCGGTTCCGGCATGTTTAAATCATCGATTCTATCCAAATCTGCCTTTGCCTCAACGTCGACGTTACTGGGAACCTCGCTGTTTCTAAATTCTTCGTGGTCGGACATACTTTCCATGTCAACTATATCATTATTGTACCATTGATCCTCACCCTAGATATTTTCAACTTCTTGGCCTTCTCCACTATTGTAATTACAAGGGTTGTATGGAGGTTCATAGTTATCAAATGAAGTCCTTGTCCCACCCATCGTTGGCGATAATTCCTCTGATCTATTCTGATTGACTTCTATTTCAGGTTATGTACTTGTTAGATTGGTGAAAGAAGATTGACATGGATTTGTTGAGGGCAAGTTTCTCAGTTCTCTCAATCTGCATTGAACATTATCATGTTCAAAAATTGCAACATCAGTCGATATCGTGTATTCTGTTACCACACTTACATTTCAAAACGTGTAATCGAAACCACAAAATGCATGTATGTCATGTTATTATATCTATGTTGCAACTCATAATTGCTATATCGCATGTGTATATTGTGTAATTACTAATGTGATATATTACACATCGTGTTTATTACTTCACACGATATGATTTACCCCTAACATTGTGGTCTCGAGTATACAAAATATTCCAATTGCGTATAATCTAAAGATTCATTGTTACTTGACAATTTCAAAAGTGAGAGTTTCATTGAATCCGGTATGAAATCTGACATTAGAGCTGAGATGAGCCATTGCGACGGGTGATTCAACTCTATTGATTGTCTGGTTCCTTTCTACAAAGGGTGATGATGATTTATCACCATTGTCGAGCTGTTTCATCTCGGCGTATAATGATAAAACCTCCTTATTTGCCTTCTTATGAATGAAGAACATTAATTGAAGGTCTTCATCGTCTTGTAATTCATATATCATGGATGATTAGGAGGAATACTTCAAATTGACATTACCATTGACGGAAAGTCGTGCTTTGACTTGCTCCAGTAGCTTGTCGAAGCTCACCGATGGATGAATGTTCATCAACCGTGTCATTTCACTAATATACATGTTGTCATTGCCTACCTCTCCATTGTCATGCATGGAAATACCAATCCTATCCATGATCAGTGTAAAAAAAAGATTATTTTTGCGAAGTGAAGCCTTTGGAGCGCTCAAAAAACATCTGCGGGGTCAAAATACACATTTTTCTTGTTTATCGACGTTCACCGGTGAGTCACCGCCGGTCAATTGTCGTTGGCGAGTTCCGTTTGCCACTAATGACTCTCAGCACATTGAAACGGCATACCACTGTTCCGGTATTTATTTATTACTTTCTACTTTAAAATATGATATAGTGAAAACTTAAGGGCAATTTGGTCCATAAATAGGTTATATGACATTTCCGTTTAAAATTCAGAGAATATAAAAATTTTCATTTTTTGGGTAAACAATATGGAAAAAACTTTTAAGGTTATGCGCTTCCCCTTGCTCTAACCCCCCCTTGCTCTAACCATATATTTATGATATTCATGCTAATCAATATACTAAGACCATGTGAGTATGCCGGATATATTTGGACTGCACGATTTCAATCCCGCATGTTCAATGAACATTGTAGGATCTTGGTTGGATGATTGCAACTCCTCGCATCTTAAACTTTTCCATATATTTAAACCTAGAGAGCAAATTCTCCAAATTATTTCAGTCTAAATAAAAAGTGTGAAGCAAAGTTCTGATCAAGTAGCGCAATGGAGCTAATCTAGTTCAAACCTCCCTGGGACCCACAACTTTGGGTGTGTTCCAACTTCACAATTGCAATCTTTTGTTTATGTTTTCTTTGTATACAACCTCACACTTGCGGTCTCTGTTTCAGAATAGCCCATTTTCTCAGGGGGATGTCGTCGTACAATCCGGCGGACATGCTCCAAGAAGGGAGGGGTCCACTTTAGTAAGGAAACAAATGTGGACTGTATCCCTTGAGAAACCCCAACCAGCATCCAATTCAATTTATTGTTTTGGCTCGGGTTTGGGTCCGTGGATCAGGCCGGATTAGTTACACGTATACCGGGTATAATCGCGTGTGAACGGCCAATAAAGAGAGCGGGTCTGAACTTAATCCCACCAACACTCTATTAGGTAGCCCATGGTTAGTGATTACTACCATGCTTTGGGCTACCACCCCCCATTGGACTACAAGGCTTATAATTTTAATCTTTATGTTTAGATGCTAAAATAACATAGATTCAATGTGGAAGCTCAAATGTCTAATTGGTAGGTAAATGAATGGCCTTCTTTAGCAATCTTCTTTTGTTTAATAGAATGATGGAGAAGATGGCACTCCTAACTCTATATCCATGATAATTTATTTGCACTAACGTCCATAACTCTGCCAAAGAAGAAGGTGGCCAGAGTGCATGCTATTCCATGGATACGAGCACATGTGCACATGTCTTCAAGCCTCAACTCTACAAAACAACACTTACATTACATGTTGGCCCCCACAATCTCTCGTATCCATTAAAAGTAACAAGAGTTAGACCCCTGAGTCCCTGACTCATACAATATCAATATAATCCTTCCCTAGTACCGTCTGACGAGCTCAAATCCCTATTAGCAGGAAAATTAAATGACTAAAACTGCATTAAAGCATATGGTATCGAGTACGTATCCATGTGGACCACACGTACGTATGTGAGTATCAATGTGCCCATGTCTCTCTATTGGCCTAGCTCATTCATCATCTCTTTGATTTGCATCAGCTCACATGTTTGACTTGTATACAGTAAAGATTTCCTTGTATCGATACCAGTACGTGCCCAAATTGAAGAGTTGTGACCCACGTGACACACCATGCATGGGTGCACCGACAGGCAGCATCGCTTCATTTTTATTAGACAAATCATATTAGTATTTGTTTATGGCAAGGAGAGGTTCTCTTCACTCCATACGTAAGGCATGTCTTTGGGCGATGCCCCTCATCCTCTTGCTTGAGACAAACTCATGAATTCAATGATTTAATCATTTTCTTATTCATCGATGATCTGGATGATAAATTATCTAGAGCTTTATTATATTCCATTATTTATGTATTTTTATTTTTTATATAGTAGCAATACCCTGCCCTAGAAGTATATTAAGGAGAAAAATTATTTTGTTATATTAATCAAAAGAATAAGAAGGTAGCAAAAGTACACTAATGCTTTCTTTGTATTGAATATGACTATGACATTAAAATAGGGTCTATGGGTCAAATCATGCAGGCCAAAATGGGTACCTTTTTTAATGCACTTAAAGAACAATTGCATGTTCGAAAATATTATATTATGGGATCAGTTCCATAATGGTTCTGAATGGAATGTTTTAAAATTTCCCTCCACTCATTTAATGCAGTATTTGATCTTTTACTTTCTTTTAATCCATTCTTTTAGTTTCTTGTTGTTATCTTTTTGTACATACATGCATGTTCTTCTTTGTCACTACGTTAAATAGAGAATGAAAATAGTTCGATACTATGTTTGAGCAGCCACCAATCTTCAAGCTTTGTGCGAGGCATAGAAAGCTTGCATCAACTTTTCTGAAGAAAATAGTGATAAGCACCTGGTGGCCTTTGAGGATCCAAGAACAAAAGTTGGCACATCTTTACAGAGTAGGGTAGGGGTGGAATATGCAAAGATCATGAAAAGCTAGCTCTACATGGCCAACAAAAAATAGAGAGAAAAGGAAAGAATGTCTTGTAGACTACAAAAGCAACCAGTGACAGAATATTTCCTTAGATCATGGCAGGGCACTTTTCAGCTCCAGAATTTAGAAACATCATATTAGAGGGTCATTGAGTGAGCATATGAGACCAGGATCATTAATTTGGAGCATCCAAGGGGCAATTCATGATAGCCATGTAATGTAGATAGGGATGTGAAAGAGCCAAGCTGTGCCTTTGGCTGAAAAAGCTTGGCTCAGGAGGACCCGAATTCGCCTGCATCCAAAACCAATTTCAGCTTTTCATTCCTCTTGCAGTCACATTGATCGGTGAACTGGAATACCTTGGGTCAATTTGGAAGCTATTGCCCTTTCGTTCTGAAGAACTTTCCCTGCTCCATGCCATCATGCATGGTACTACTAGGGATTGAAAGATAAGCTTCATTTTAAGTAAATGTCCTGAAAATTTTGGGTGTAAAAACAGATATAGACACAAATGGACATCCAGGGATGCGACTTAGATCAAAGTATATGGTAATGCGACTTAGATCAGGTATATGACTAAACCTGACCGGTTCTGACCCTAATGGGTCAGGTTTAATTTTCTAAATTTAATCTGAATAATTATTTGATTATGTTTTAAGTGATCTAACCCAACCTGATTAATCTTATAAATATTGTTTATATTTTATTTTTTGATAATGAATTTTAATATTTTTAATAGATATGTAATTTTAAAAAAAATTAAAATAATTTTTGTATTCTAAAAACTTCTATCAGGTAAGGTTTGGGTTTGACCTATTCGTGAGGTTTGGGTTACTATTAATTACTTAAATAATATCGTGTCTGTTAACGGTTAACACCCCTAATTTAATTTATGGGTACTGTGCATCCTCCTTGAGAGGTGAGTTTCATAGTATGAGTGAAAGAGCCCATTAATCTAATATTAGCCCAAAATTTGGGGATTCCTCATGAAGGTGTCCATCTTAGAACCCTTGTGAGCCCACTTCTAGATTAACAAACAAAAAATTGCGAAGTCATCCTTTTCAGTTGAATGTTATTTTGTGTAGTATGCATATGTCCACAAATGTACGTTAAACACACTTGACGAAAGAGCCAATTGGTTCATTCTGGTCATTGAAAAGGACCGTGGTAAGATATGCATCTGAAGCATGAAAGAGAGGAGACCTCAAGTTTTGGCCAGAGTGAGATTCTTGTATAGGGCGATTATTTGGCCCAAGTGGCAAGGGACATGAACTGGCTATAGTACACAAGTCACAGGGGCCTTAGAATACAGCTTAATGGCAACATGGAATCCATTGTTGCAAAACAAAATGGTTGGGACAAGGTGACGACAATAATTTGCAGAGTGATACAGTTTCAATTTTTTCATATGCAAATTACAAAGGCCCTGTTCAAACTTTCAACGTCTTCAAGCCGGCTCCACAAGGACCATGAAGACCGGATGGACAACAAGTATTCAATGTATTCCGGAGGAGACACGAAATATCTGTCCTTCACCTGAGTTGTAAATGGACAATCAATGTTGGTTGCTGTTGCCTTGGGGCAGAGGCATGACTTCGGGTGAGGAGGGCGCATATATCACATTACCAATAATAAAAGAAAGAGGAACGAAGAAGGGCAAAATAATTTTTTTAAGTGGGGGCATAATTATTTTACTATATAGGTAACTAAAAAAAAATTTAAATGTTGGGGGGCAATTCCCCCCAACCTTCCATGTGGCTCTACCCCTGATTGTCGCATATATATATATATATATATATATACATACATAATAGTCCCTGCTGACTACATTAATAATCTTATTTAATTTTTTTTAAAAAATTAAAATTATTTTATTTTAAAAAATTAAATAAAATTATTCTTTTAAATAAAATTATTTTATTTCGGTAAGAAAGGATGACCTTTACCACCCGAGAGCCCGTGATTCGACTCTTATTCAAAGAAGAAATCCCAATTTAACTCTGAAAGAGAGTGAAGTCAAAAGCTTAAAAGAGGTTGACACAACCTTTAAGATGAATAAAGTAGCTAATATTAAGCTTTTATTTTGAGAAATTAAATGAAACTATTAATATAGGATGAAGTAGTTAATATTAAGCTCTGATAACATGCTGGGCTTATTTTTGTATTAAAATATCAAGTGACTCAATTATCTCAATTGACATTATTTTGGGTTTTTTAAAACTATCTAGGTAATGGGCTTGATTTTGAATACTCATTAAGTTGTAGTTTTAAGTAGCAAATATGGACCATTGGCTAACTTTTAGATGGAAGGTCAAGATTTTAGGGTTCTTAATAATGATATCATAGTTTAGTTATAAATATATCATTAGTTATCCTAATATAGTGCCTTAAGCGAGATTATTCTCAGTCAAATTCTAAACCAAAAATTCATTGTGTGATTCTAAAAATGATTAGCAGAAACAAGGCTTCATTAAGAGGATTAAGTTTAGTTGAAGATTTTAATGGCTACATGTATGCCTAAACCTTGTATATTATGTTCTATCATATAAAATTATTCTATCTCTTCTGCAACTCCCTCCTCGACTATGTGTTGACAGTTTTAATAAATTACATATAACCATCTGAATTTGGCTATATTGCACTATAACATGTGAAAGTAGGCACATCACCCATATGACATATGAAACTTCATTTTAAAGATGACTTTATATTGTATTTTCTTTTTAAAAAATTAGTTCAACCTTATTCTACTCTTCCTTCTCTACCATTGGCACTGCCAACCGCCACTTCCCGTCAAGCACCCCTCTGGCCCTTTTAGCTCATGACCTCCCAACCACGACCTGGTCCCCTTAGCAGTTAGCCATGATGGCCAATTTTAGCTTGGGTAGCCATGACTTGAGCTGTCATGGCCAAAGCTTAGTTGTGGCCCACGTCATTAACAGAGAGGGTGGGGACTAGGCTTGGGTTAGGAGGCCGCATGCAAAGAAGGTGGGTGATATAAGAGGAGCAAGGCCTTTTGTGGAAGAGAAGGGGGAGTGGTCTAAGGGGTAAAATCATCCTAAAATGAAAATTTTATAAGTCAAATATGAGTTCTCTGCCTACTTTTAAGTCTTAGGAGTTAAGTACCTATTTTCAACCATCTTAGGAGTTAAGTACTATCTCACCATAATTTAATTACTTTATTTATTTTATAAACAAAGGAAGGCTTCATGAAGATGCATAGGTTTGGATAGTGATTTGATTGATGGTAATTGTATATTTTATTTATTCGCAGCTTCATTTTCCGGCTTCCATCTTACAAAACTAAACACGTACAAGATTCAAGTTTCGCATTGATTCTCTCTAGCACAAATAAACAAGGAAATTTTTTTAGAATTCGCCTTGTTTCTATTCACTTTCTCCTACCCTTTCTCTTTCCCTCTCTGTTACCATTAACCCAAACACAACTTTGGGCGGATCAACGTGCACAAGAGAATATTTGAGATAAGGAGATACCCAACCACAAGAAGTCTGCCACAGCCTCCGAAGATTTTTTACCTCGTGGGATAGGCTTGATGGCCAGGTTGAAGCATACAAAGATGGTTCAACGGTGCAATTGAATTAGAAATATCTTATGCTTGCTTACATATTAAATGAATCTTGTGCTTCAGCATCAATTCTGGGCCAGGGTCTATATGTTTTGAGGTCCACAAAACTACTCGCCCAAGACCCGAAAAGTGAAGAAAAGACTGCGGTGGACTGATTGGTGAAAGTTAAGGCCCTCAGTCTCACATGGGAAGGAAGAAGGAAGAGATTCCTTGCCGCATGATGGCTGCAAACGTCCCCCACATCTTGTCTCTCACATTGGAACCTCATGAAGCTCGCCCTACTTGTCCCTTCTGGGCAGATGTTGACATATGCCCTCCCATATCAACTCACCTCCTTATACAAATTTCAAGATGTCAACCTCATGGGCCACGGCAATTGGCAGAAAGAGATGGGCAGCATTACACTGGATTTGCACATTCGTGTTTGGACTCCCACTTGCTCGTAAGGATGCGTTTTCAACTGGGCTTATCACATGTTACCGGTGGATTAGGAGAGTGTCGGAAATCCAAGTCAGACTCTTGGATGACAATGATTCGAGGGGATAATATAAGCCTAATTCATAATGTTTGGCAGTGTAAAAAAAATACTTTTTAAGAGTTTGCATGCTATTAAATAGAGAATGCCGCTATTTGGACTTAATAATTTTGCACTTACCCCATTACTCCTTGACACCTCAGTTCTTTTCTCATTTGCCCCACTTTTTTTTAGTATTTTTTATTAATTTTATTTTTCTTATAAAAAAATGCCCTTCCCAAATTCTTTCTTCGTCCTCCCATGGTGTCAGCACCAGTCATTGCTAGCACCGACCCCTCCTCCTTCTTACTTCATGACAACTTCCTTAGCTCAATCTAGTTGCATCCCAGAATTTTCTCAGTTCGGCTCCCCTTTGCCCATTTTTGTCCTCGTGAGATGGCGACAACTGGAGGGGGACAAAAAGGGAAAGGGGAGTAGAGGGAATGACAAAACTATAATGGTCAAGACTTAATTTCTCATTTATTTTAAAAATATTAAATAAATTAAATATAAATAAAATGAACAAACTATTGCCCACAGGACTATGGGGGTGAGTTGAAAGCACAAGATCTCTTAGTTTCTTATTGAGTATGTAAAACTCATCATGTACCTATGCATACAAAATACATGTGGTGGAATAGTTACTTGTGAGCCCAATATTAATAGGCTTATTTCAAATCTACATTAAACTATTATGCACATACCAAACTATATGAATCCTAAAGAACATGATATATGCAACTACATGCTCTATAATATAGTATAAAATGCAATTCCATTTACTTCTTTTAAATAAATTAACATGTACGATGTCATACAATGCCATACATGTCACACATGGAGATTTTTAAATTCATTGTTAACAAATCATCATTACGAAAAATAACGTTTTTGTAATTAAATCAAAGTATTCATTAGGATATTTCAAGGTGTGAGCCACTTATTTTTTGAACATACGATTATCAACTCAAAGAACATAGGAGTATTAACCATTATCAAACTATAACTTAAAATATAAATGGTCTTACCCAAATACATGTCTAAAAATTATATTACATACCAAAGTAAATAAATTGACATTGACATACTTATAATCGTCTACAGGAGTTTAAATGTCAATATAAAGATAAAAGAAATCCTACATACTATGTGGCCTAATAGATGTTACATGCACCAAATCTTTCTAGAAATTTAATCCTCTTGAGTACTTGCATGATAAGGATGTTGAATATATTATACATCAGTGGGATGACTAAAAAAAAACTTCAATAATTTAACAATGAAATAAATAATGAATAATTACATCTCAAGATCAACTTTAAATATAAGGTAAAGAGGCTCACTAGTTTGTAGCAACATTAATGAGATCCCAATGACTCTTTAAAATGTATATCATTCTACAAAGCAACTTCAAACTATTACTAAAGACTATAACCCGCTACATCTATGCCATGAAACTAAGGTCTACAAGGGCTCATAGACCATAGTGGTCAAGATTATTGATATTCTATAATCACCTAGACCTCGTTTGTTACATTGCACTGAAGTCATGTTTTTTTTAAAGCTTTAGCATATTCGAACTAACTTCCAAGCCTTAGCGAGAAGATCTACAAATAATAAACTCCCAAGCATTGAGGAGTAAAAAACCCATGATCTTTTTCCATACCATGAATCCTCTTTACATGGCTAAGAGGAAATGTTTTTGAAGCCCTGAACAACACTAGGCCCAAATGTCTATTAAGTATCATACATAATAGGTTAACATCTCTACCCTTTTAGTATGCCCAAACCTAAAATTTATTTAGCTTATTCATACACACACATTTTTGTCATGTGTTTTGATATTTAATTAACATTCATTTTGCAAGTAAATTACACTAGAACACACCTTATTAGTAGTTATAAAAATGACAAAAACTTCACTTTGAAAACATGAATTGAATTGCCACTTGTTGTCCCATCGACACATCGATGTTGGTATTGATGGTTATTGACATTTTTTACATCCATGTGTTTATCCCCTATTGACATTGAGTAGACTAGGATAAGTTAGATTTGCCAATATAGTCACTAATGCATTGGTCACACTACTGATGCCTAGCATAACACTAATGCACCCCCATGTATCGATGCCGATAACAGTTCATTTTCTCCTATTGACGACACCATAATTGATGTGTCAATGAACGTGTCAATGAGTTCTGTCGTGGTGCTTAAGTTATTCCTCTTTGGAAGAACATTTAAACACTACATCCATATCCATAACATCTTAAAATCATACTTTAATTCATTGTTCGGCCACCATAAATGTAACATCATCCCATATGACATATTCTTACGCGAGATTAAGATTCAAATATTAAAAATAACTCATAATTCCTAAGTCATGTTCCTTTTCAAAACTAAAAAATACAATTAATTTGAGATTAGCAATCTAACATGTCTCCTCCCTGGCTACACAAATTTGACATTTTCCTCCATAGTTGTCTAGTTTTTGGCACGCCCTAGGTCTTCCTTATTGACTAGAAGTCAGTTTTAGAAGAGATAAGGATCTTAGTATGTCAAAGGGCTATTTTATGTGAGGGAGAAATAACACAGTCGGGTATGTAATAATCTATTTTGGACGATTTTTATCCCCAAGGGCTGGCCCATGGCCCAATCTAAAAAATAAATTATATCTATCATTTTAAAAAAAATTTACTCTTAAGGAGGTGACATTGCCCATTGTTGTTTGAAGTGCAGAGGATTGAAGAATGAAGATTGATTTTGTAGAGACCTTGAAATCTTGATTCTTGAAGATTATTTAAGGTATGTTTGGATTGGTAGAAAATAGAGGAAAGGAAAAGAATCTTCTTAAAATCCTTTTGTTTCCATTGTTTGGTGCGACGGAGAAAGAGAAATTAGAGTGAAAAGTGAGAGAAAATAGATGAAAAATTGGCCCAAAAACTTTCTACCCATCAACCAATTAATTTTGAGAGAAAATTAGCGTACTAAAGACTTATGTCTTGTTGCTATTATCATCACCAAATTGTCACCGCCTCCACCACCGCTGCTACCACTCCTACCACCATTACTATCGCCACCACCCCCACCATTGCTGTCGCTGCCACTACCATTATTGTCACCGTCACCACTGCCATCACCACCCCCGCCACTGCTACCACCATCGCCGCCACCACCACAGATGCTACCACCACCACAGCCACCACCGCTACCACCACTATTGCTGCCACCAATACCGCTGCCACCAATACCACCGCCACTACAACTACTACCACCACCACCATTACCACCACCACCGCTACTACCGGCCATTACCACCACCGCTACCACCACCACCATTGCATCCGCCACTACCACTGCCACCACCACAACCACTGCCGCCACCGTCACTACCATTGTCACTGTCAATTTTATCCAACATCATTTGTGCAACCAAACAGTAAAATTTTTTTAGGAATCTCACAGTTTCTCTTTCACCTAGATTCACTTTCTCTTTCTCTTTCCCTTTATCCCGGTTTCCCCCCCCCCCCCCCCCCCCCCCACACACACACACACACACACACACCCTTTTTCTCTTATATTTATA
Organism: Saururus chinensis; assembly: GCA_035235625.1. Classification (NCBI taxonomy): domain Eukaryota; kingdom Viridiplantae; phylum Streptophyta; class Magnoliopsida; order Piperales; family Saururaceae; genus Saururus; species Saururus chinensis. The sequence goes on from CP141140.1 coordinate 60,579,192, forward strand.
AGTGAACATGACATTTCTGCTCCATTTTTTCCACACCAAAGCCTACTCCACGTTTGATTACACTAGGAAAAGTGAATCTTCATGTTATCATGTGTGACTCACCTTCTCTATCAAATGAGAGAATAGAGTAGACTTTTGGTGTAGAAAAAAGTGGAATAGGAATATCAATTTCTATTTATAAGGGAGTAACCCCTTGCTAAATGTTAAAAATACCTCCCATAGCTATAAAAACAGCTTTATTAGGGAGTATATTGGAAATTTAGCTCAAAGGAAAAATTTTAGAGATAATGAGGCTAGGGAACCATTTCTAATGGCTCATTTTGGAGCAGTTGGTCCTGATTCAGATGCCTCACGCTGTGTGTAGTATGGGAGGCACTTTTGGCCATGTCTTCAAAGTGTGGAGTAATTTTGAAAATACCACTTTTCCCATCTTAAATGCATTTTATGATAGTAATTACAATTTAGGATGGTAGTTTATGAGACAATTATGGTAAAGTAAGGGTAAATCTAATAATTTTTGTCATAAAATTGAAACTAAGCTTACCTCTTATTAAAATAGGTAGGATGACACTACTCACATGCTGATATAAAGATCATAAGTTTAATTGGCTTAGCTACAACAAGCTTAACCTGTTCTCGAGTAGCCCTAATGAGCACTACATTTGTTGGAGTGAAAGCCCAAGTACTCCCAGATTTTGTCGGATCAAGTTTTGTCAAATCCGAACCCGACATGTTTAAAATTTTAATTTTTTTAAAATTATTATTAAAATATATATAAAAAATAAAAAAATTATATTTATAACTTTAATCTGGTAGGTTGGATCACCTAAAATCTGAACCCTACCCAAATAGCTATTTAGATTAAATTTTAAACATCAAACCCACTGGAGTTGGGTCAAATTTTACCTTGTATCCGACCTGAGTTGCATCCCTAAACATTCCTCTGCCACATTCTTTAAAAAATAAAATTTCTGGACACAAAGAATGTGTAATGCCCTTTGTATGGTATAAACTTCCATTCTAGTATACCATCATAAAGTTACATTGGTCCGGAAGCAATATACTGTTCAACCATTTGCAAAAAATGTACTCGTATTAGGAAACACAACAACGATGACATGAAATCGTATTAGGAAACACAACAATAATGTACTGCTCAATCCTCCTTGCCATTCTTTCCCTCAGTACCCTTTTAGGAAGCGAGAAAACCATATAGCTGAAGATTTTGGGTGCCTAGATAACCCATTCTTGTAGTCCACATAAACCAGCCCAAAGCGCTTGGTGTAACCTTGTGCCCACTCAAAGTTATCCATTAGAGACCACGCAAAGTACCCACGAACATTTGTTCCATCTCTGAGCAATGAAAACAACCCACAAGTGTAAGCATGTAATGGACACCAAATGCCGTACGTGTAATCAAATGGACCAGAAAACCTTAAGCGTCTGATCTAAAAGAGGGAAATAATAATGCTACACCGAATTTGTACTCCCTCAGGTGGCAGGGTTTTGTTGGACAATGAAAAAGTGAGCTATTTGAGGCCCACTTTCACTCTAACAAAAATATACTGCCTCAAGGGTATATGGATTCGGTGTACAAATTCCGTGTATAATTGTACCCCTAAAACGACCTCTGCTAGCATTTTGGATCACCTAGTAGATTGAGCGACCGCAGCAAGGTACCCCTTGTAGTAACGAACTCTGAGTTTATCATCTAGCACCTCATAAAGAGCAAGTGCTTCATTGTCCTCATCATCCATGCCTGTTACATAGCTTTGGTTTCTCAATAAAGAAAGAGCACAAAATTTTCTGGTTCTTCTCCCAGACGCAAAATCTTCAATGCGTGTTGAACGCAAACATGAATGCGGAAATGATTGACATACCTTAGAAAGTTTTGAATAGGCTGACAAAATACTGGAATTGAGGTAATAGGAAATTTACTCACAGTAAAACCAAGAGTTTACAATTGTGACCATATTTAGGACTTTGTGTACCATATAAACTTTGAAGTGGCAAATCATAATCAACATGATTTTTTTTCTTCAGATAGTTAATATAAAAACACACTCACATTTTATGCACCAAGGGTATTCAACCATGGGACCTCACCCACGACTGGGAGAGATCTCCCACCAGCTCACCAAAGGCTAGATCGGTCATCATCAACATGATTCATTTATAGTATGCCTGACCAGCCTTTTGGGGTCACCTACACATAATCTATTTATGGATTTAACTAGCCTATGCTCAAAAGCACAAGGTAGACCCCTCCGTGGTAGATTGGCAGAATATTACACTAGATACCCATCTTAGCATCATCATTATCTGGTCCGCATTATATCTGAATGGTGGGAGTTAATATTTCCCATCCAACAGCAAATAAGATTGTTAGTATCCTTCATACAACAGCAATGTAGCATTGATTGTTGAGCTTTAAAGCAACTAAAAACAGACAAAAATGGTTGATGTGAAAATGTAATTTGGTAATTAACTAAGATATACTCACCATTCTCAGTAACATATATAGGAGTATTCTTATATCTTTGGGTCATGTAATTGAGAACCTTCCGGATGCCCCAAGGCACAACATAAAGCCATTCTGAAGCAGCCTGGGAAACAAAGTTAGCCGATAAACTGGAATGTAAGAGGACCCATACACATGAAATCATTTTTCAAGAAGAAAATAAATAATGAAAGTTTTACATGATAAATTCATGTTAATATAGTCGAGTCTTGATGCATAAGAAAATTAAAATAGTGAAGCTGAGATAAATTATTTAAGTTTAAAGAGTTGTGGGCCTTTTCACAAAACGGAAAAAATGATGTGTAAGGCTAAGAAAGGACAAAAATATTGTTGATTGTGTTGATTCAAGTTTGCAAAATTAACCCAAATCAGACTTTAACTTTATCCATACAAATTCTAGTTTGCTCAAGCCAACCTTGTCAAAATTTGAAACTAAATTTTGCTTGGATGCATATTTTTATCCCTATGGACAACATAGATGATGGTCATCTCTGACCCGTGTAAAAGTAATGACATGTGGGAGACCTTGACACATTAAATAGTGAGAAAGAGAGATTCCAGCTGTCTGAAGTCCACATGTGAGTGTGCGTGTGTGTATGAGAGAGAGAGAGAGACCTTTTCTCCAATTAATTCACCTCCTGGGAATTCAACTGAAAGCAAGAAAATAGAAACGGTAGTCAGTAAAGTTCATAACTATTTCACTGCAACTACAAACCAACACTGAGAAGACAGAAGCAACAGTACCGATTCTTTGCACTTCTTGTTCTTTATATATATGGTTTTCTTCAGGTTTTCTGGGTAAATCAGCAATTAATCTTGTTGTATAATGATTAAGACCCAAAAAATCAACTGAATTTCGTAGTAAGTCCTTCTCTTCTTCTGAGAAATTTGGAAGGCGATCTCCAACTCTCTCTCTCATAGAAGCAGGGTAATCACCATAAAATATTGGATCCAAGTACCTTGATAATTAAGAATAAAAACTAGAATAAGAAAAGGACAGATAATACAGAAACAACAGTCAGATTAAAAAATTTAAACACACCATGAGTAAAAAACATAGATTATGAAGACCTACATGAGAGCCACATACCATTTACTAAATCCTTGACTTTATAAAAAGCATCAGCTTTTACCTGGGATTAAAATGCCTGCTTCACTTAGCTAATAATCAGCATTTAATTTATTAATTACCAAGTAAAAAATATACTCCCTCCATCCCACACTAGTAATCCCATTGGTTTCTGAAAATGAACTGATTTTAGTTCTTTTTGAAAAACCAAAGGGGACTATTAATATGGCCGGAAGGAGTGTAATTTATTAATTGTTCCTATCCTCTTTCTTGCATTTTTCAAAGATATTGGAGGTAAAAAAAACAGAGCACACAATGAGACAAGTGTACTTAAAGAACACAGATCATGAAAGAGCAACACAAACTGACAGATTATCAGATAGTGCTGTGTATTAGTTCTATATGAACAATGACTGCTTGTAGGATCTGTCACTGGCAACAGAATACCTTATTTGCTGCAAAAGGACACCGTGAAGAAAATGACTATCCCTTGTGTACGAAGATTATGAATAAAGAGCACCACGAACTGACAGATTATCAGATCCTTGCACTGTATATGACTTCAATATGATCAATGATGCCTTCAAGGATCTGTCACTGGTGATAGAATCAGCTTGACAACTGCCATCCCTTACATAATGCAAAAGAACACTTTTTTTGCTCAATAAAAGGACACTTGTTTATCAGGCAATTGTCACCCATTTTCCTGTTTCTACCTTTCACTTGCATTCAGTTGCATTTCATCTTTTACAGGTATGAACTACAAAGTTTGCTTTGAACACGTGACATTTTGTAAGTAGAAGGCAAAACATTTTGATACGAACTCACTTCGTTCTCACACACTTAAGATGTACAAAATTACCTAGATAAACTAGTGTCTTAACCTGAGGTATTTTTCAAACCATCTCCTGATCACAAATAATGGGGAAGAGACGAAGAAAATGAAAAAAATTCAAAAAGAATGTGTAATTAAACATGGCACAAAATGGAAAGACCGATACCAGCCAAGCTGAAATTCTATTCGCCTCTTTGCAGCTATTTTATCCTCCATCTTTTCCGAAAAAGCTTCTGCCCATTCACAATCCACTGACAAGCCTATTTCACCACCTTGCTTGGCCTATTGTACAGCATACAACAGAAGGTCTACGTCAGTACCACTCACATGATTTTATTACTAAGAAAGATCATCCATACCATTTAATGGATAACTGATTGATCTTAAAGAAGTTGTATACAAATACAATGGCTTCAACGTAGATAATGTTCATGCAACAATAAAAAACCATAAGTATCCTTTATGCAATTACAATATGATTGAACAGATAATAGAGTTGTCTCCAATATCAGACCTTAAATTTCTCCCTGTATATGGAAACAGCCGCTGCATGGGCTAAAAGCTGGTAGTGTGAAGCCAGATAAGGTTCTGTTAAAGAATTTTCCTTCCGTCCAGGGGCGAAAATTCCAACACCATGACCATTAACTGCAGTTTGGAGAGGTTCATTAATTGTGATCCAGTGCTTTACTCTATCTCCAAATTTAGCAAAACATGTTTCTGCATAGATTGCAAAGTATTTCCTGGATTGTTTGCCAAATATGAAATAAAATTAAAATAGATCTCTAGAAACAGCATGTAAGACTTAATTCTTCTTGTCACTTACACTAAAGTATCACATTTTCATTAAGAGGTTAAAAAAGTTATGAGAAATTGTCATTCATTTGTCATACAAAAACAGTCACATTTCATATATCAGTCCTGCCACTATACAAAAGACTTTCAAGAATCATATATCCCATACCCTTATTCACTCTAATCATCAAAAGTTTGCATACTTAACAGCATATTTAAAATTGAACTCCTTTAAGCATATGGCATCACCTTCAGTTTTTTTTTTTGGCAATAGATAGCATCACTTTCAATTATATGCCTTTTTATATATTAACTCAAGCAAAAAGAGAGCTAGTATTACTTTTATTTCAAAGTGCTGAGATAATGTTTAGTTTGTGAAATCTTACACAATTTTCCCAGTCAGCCATCCTCCAATTGACTCCTGGAGATTGGATGGAAGATCCCAGTGATAAAGCGTCACAAATGGTTGTATCCCTAGCATCAAAATTGTCACATAAATTTGTTATGCATATATAAAAACAGGGCTGCTAGGAAAAGAGGACAACCAAAGATACCTTAGAAGGAATTAGTGAGAAAAAACTTAACATATGCATGACTTGTATGTGAAATTGGTGAATATTTAGGAATTTAGTAAATTATTATTTTAGTCATACATTAAAGTTATTATTTCAACTCCAATTAGTTTGAAATTTAAATTTAAGCAGTTTTAATAATTTTTGGCTTGTGTCACCTTGTCTCTAGATATAATGACTCAAGAAGTACATCACATCTTCTCTGGCCCAAATTCACATTTAGTAACCTAGCAAGAATGCACACGCATAATGTGTGTAAATACAGATTGGAAAAACTAAAATAAAAATAAAGTGCGTATTGAACAAAGGTCTCCCTTGCATGTTATAGTTGCAATACATGCTCTTAGGATCATAATGACAATAAATTATACACAAACTCTATATTGACCCAAATACACTCATAGTAAACAAGTGCAAGTCCAAATCTCATAGGCTAAATATTATGTCATTGACCAATGAAGACAATGGAATGGTGTCGAAGGACTTTGTGCTGTAAAGTATGCTATTCATATTCAAGACGAGTTTGGCGGTAGGTCTCATTTGATAGAGCTCTTCTAGAGTTTAATAAGGGCGTAAAAATTACGTGAATCCTAACATTTATAATATAGGCAAAAATGACAAAAATTATTATCGTAAAATGTGTTGTAGATGTTGGGCCTACAAAAAAGTTCAAAAAAACATAGTTATGTGAATCTCATTTAATAAAGCTTGTCGAGAGCTTTCTAAAGATACAAAGAATGCGCAAATCCGAGTTTAGGAGTGCAAGATATAACATTAAATAGTAAAAAGTAACACAACCTAAAAAATAAGATCCATACCATATCAATCCCTAAGTATTAATTGGACATGTGTCAAGACATCTATAACAATATAAATAAATAATTTTACTAAAATATCTTAAAATCACATAATAATTCAAACTTTTATTAAAGAACATAAGGATATAAAATATGGCTAAAATAAGAATTAGGGGTAAAAGACATGGCTAAAATAGTCCAAAAATGAAATTTTGATAGTCACCCAATTTGCTTTATATAATAGTATGATTTGCATAATGTTTGTGCTCTCTAAACTTTTTTGCAGAACAATTTGAAAGTGATCTGTGTGCTCCTGTTCAATGTTGTGCTCCTATTCAATGCCGAATTGAGTAAAATGTCATGACAATAACAAAGAATTAGGAGGGGCATTAGTAAGTCCAAAGAACATCACTAAGAACTTGTAATTCTCATATCGAATAAGAAATATTGTTTTAAGGATATTCTCCTCTCTGATGCACAGCTAGTAGCAGCCTAGTACAAGAAAATATCTGTTGATCCCAATTAATTGCACAAGTCATCGTTCCGAGCATAGAGGGTGGTTGTTATTCGCATTGACTTGGATTAGCAGTCACTAATCCACATAAAGCTTCATACATCTCTCCATCATAAATTGAACTAGAGCATTGAAAAAACATTATGTCGAATAAATCCTTTGTCAAACAACTCTAAAAGTTAAGAGGCCATTACGTAAGGTGTCTTAGAACCCTATGGAAAATAGATCTCCCTCTTATGTACGAGTTTAAAAATCATATGAGAATACATAAGGAAAGTCCTCTACAACATCAAACTCATCAATACTCTTTGATCTTGTGTCAAACATAGTAACACATACCAGTTCACAATCTCGTGAGATCTCTGCAAGATCTCGGTCTTGATAGGGATACCAAGGCAAGAGACCATGTAACCATGCTATTTTCCTAGTTTATGCAGTCTCGGCGAGATCTCAGTAAGTTCTAGTCTGGACTCGCAATTTCTTACACAAAAAACAATACTAGAGCATTGAAAAAACATTATGTCAGATAAATCCTTTGTCAAACAACTCTCAAAGTTAAGAGGCCATTATGCAAGGTCTAATATTCCCATTCAAAGATCAAATTTCCGGCAAGACACAAATTAGTCATTTCTTCTTCTTCTTCCTATTTCTCCTTCTTTTAATTTTTTTCTCCTTCATGATTTGAATTACCGATGGGTTCACTACCGGCAACAAATCTGAAATTATTGGCAGGAGCATGAACTACCGGCAGAGTTAGACTTGTTACCAGCAATTTCAATACTCTTTGATCTTGTGTCAAACATGGTAACACATACCCGGTAATTTCTAGTCATATCAATTTAAATTGAGGGAGAGATTTTCTCTTTAACCTTTAGCATGTTTGGGAAAGCTGTCATGTCCATTTCAATAAGAAAATTGTGGCCGACCAAAAATAATTGGAAATTTTCAAGTCCTTTTTTGTCTACAAGAATTTCTTTTAGTGTGGAGTGTTAATGCTTTTCTGAATCCTTGATTGAACTACTTTTATATCCATAAAGACTTATGATACCTTTTTAGTTTTCTTGAAGAAGAACAATGACCCAAATATCATTGCTAGCATCTGTTTGGAGGATTTGTTTTTCTTTAGTGGATTTGTGTAAAGTAGGAAGGGTAGTGGTCAGCCTTTTGATCACCTTGACTGCTTCAGTATGGACAATGGTTTAGTGCTATGAAGTTTACTTTCCTAATAGTAATGATAGACGGGCTATGTGTTTAGCAAGCTTAGGAAGAAAATCAGACATGTAATTAACAATTCTTAGGAACTATTGGCCTTGCTTGCTAGAGTGGAGGGAATCAGGAAACTCAAGAAGTTTATTGGCAGTGTGAGGTTGTAGCTGAAAGTTTTCTTGTGAAATTCTCATGCCAAGGAAATCAATTTTAGAGATTCCACTTTCTTTTTCTTTTTTTGCATAAAGCATGACTCCATGTTAAAGACAAGATGGTGAAGTTGGTCAAGAACAACAAGACGTCATCAAAATAGATAAGGCAGAATCAAGCAAAGGGGACAACAATTTTACCATACTTTTCTTAAAAACCGACGGAGCATTCTTGAGGCCGAAAGGCATGACTGGCCATTGAAAATCGTGGTTTGGAATACGGAAAGCTGTTTTATGCCTTTTTGATAGGTGAATGCCAAGTTACTGGAATCCTACTTTCAAGTCAAACTTTGAGAAAATGGCTGTCGACGCTAGGTACTAAAAGAGATCTCATTTAGTAGGAAGGGAAAACTTATCATCAGCAAGAAAGCAGTTATATAGCTGGCAATTGATAACTTATCTCATTTTCCCTCTTACTTGTTCAGAGCGTTTATTAACATAAAATACTTCTCAAGCCTGTTGAGACTGTGTGGGCTCGATCAAACCTTGACTTTGTAATTATTGGATTTCTTGAATGGCTAGCAAGGTGTTTCAGACTTCTATGCTTTATTTAGGTGTATCTTCTGAAAGTTTCTGCTTAATTATGATGTTAGTGTTTGTATATGTAGATATGCACTTAGATTGTCAAAAATATATGTTAAAAACCTTTCTTGAGATGACTGAGATGGCGATATTATTTTACATAATCTATCCAAGATCTCTTCTCTTGGCCAACCTAGACAAGACCAAGATTCATGACAACGACCTCAACACAAACAAGGATCCCAAAGCACTGGTTTCATATTATAGTCTCACTGCACCACATGTTAATTTTAGACAACATCCATCCCACCTGCTAACACCCTAAAATGTGAGTGGCTCAACATGGGGAATGTGAAAAACATTAGGCATGATACTATGACAACTAGTTCATCCACATTATAATATAAAAGTCCCCCATCTCAAAGAAAACTAGATCCACTAGAAATACATGTCCATCTATGTTAATATCAGGCACCTCCTCACCAGAAGAGATACTCTGGCTGTGGTAGACATCACCAACCAAGGTTTGCTCCATCTCGCCGAGATCTCGGATCTCGCCAAGGTGGGGAGATAAAATATCAAGGCAAGGATCTCCATCGAGATCCTCTCCTTAAGATTTTAAGGAAATCTTTTAAAGCAAAAACTGATGATAGGAAAATGCATAAGGTATTATTTTTTACAAAAATTCTTCGATAGAGGCAATTGGAGAGAATCTCGACAGAGATCTTCTGTAACTTTCCTCTTCGGTAAACTTTTTTTTCAAAATTTTCCAATAATATTGCATCATTGAGGTAGTATTCTCAGCCGAGATGAATGCTCTCTAGCATAAAGGGCTTAAAGAGAGAGTTAAGGAAAAGGTTTAGCATTCAGTGTGTTGGAAAATCTGTCTGAAGATGAGCCTGATCCGAACAGATGAACAATGTATATCAAGGCCAGACAAGCCCAACAGACAAATTATCCAACATAGTCTATAGTAATGAGTCATTAAGAAAAAATTCAAACATTGCTGTCTGCTACAAGTTTAAGGAAAGATTTAAGGAAAGAGTTATAAAAGATTTTGAAGAAGTCATTCAGGTTACACTAATGAGCCATTTTCCCTTACTTTCTAAAAACAAACTTTCTTGATCTCGCTGACATCTTGGATTTTTGGCCGACCAAGGTGGCAGCCAAGACTGAGACAGCAAGCCTTGTCGCCAACTCGAACAAATATGTGCATATTATCATTATCGTTTCTAAAGACATAATGATCATTCTTCTCATTTCTATTGCCAAAGCTAATATCCATTTTTTTAAATATTGGTTGTGCATAACCTATCAAATAGGAATAGTTTTTTTTTAAAGTATGGATTCCTTTTTTATTTCCCTTTGATTTACACAGTTTTTATAAATCTTCTTCATTTGATTTCACAATCATAGATTATGAAAGATTTAAGCTGAACTTACTGCTATGAGCTAGACTGGGTTGAACTAGTTCCTGCCAGAACCATCAGATTTCTGAAGTGGAATTGAATAATGATAAAATTAAACAATCCTAAAGATATGAATGTTTAATAGGTGGCACAAAACAAGCTAGAATGGAGGTGTAAGATCTATGTCACTGACCCCAAATTGTTAGAAATAGGTGCTACTTGATTATGATTATGATTATGATAATTCATGTTTTAGGAAGAAAAAACCTAAATCATAGTCCACATACCACATAATAGTTTGCATTAAACTTCCACGTTTGGCACTAGGAGTATGAGAGTCCAGTTTTAATGTGATATAGAGTCAGAGACAATTAAGATTAAAGATTCCCTATTTACATGTGGGACCATGAGCACATGGTACAGGTTAGACCCTAGAACATCTGGCTTGCATTGCATCATCTTAATTGCCTTTAGATAGTTATTACATGTGGCATAAATATATCATCTAAGGGATACCTTCCTTTTGATAGTTATTGGGGAATTGATATTATAGAAAATATCTAACTTCCTTCTATCTATCATAACCTTTAAACCACCATAACCCCCTCAAATGACACAGGGAGACATGGTGGCACCCTTTTATCCCCTTTATTTGACTTTTCTTGTTGTTGTCTCCCTCATTCACGACAACCTCCTTCCATGGATAATGACCCCGCCTGCCATAACTCCCCCCTCCAACCACTGGGTCTAGGGTGTGGGCATGGCCATCCTCGCTAATGACATTAGTGCTTGTATGGCATCCTTAGAGGAGCACCTAGAGGAGCTTACTATTAGAACATATAAGGGCATATGTAATGTAATTGGCTAATTTTGGTGAAACTTCATGTATGATTTTATTCTTTAGTCTGATTATATTTAATTGTGGTCAAGTCAGATTTGAAATTGAAAGATTTAAAAAATAGTAGACATGTTCTGAAAGTTCAAAATTGAATACTACATCGAGTGTTAAAGGTTTGAAGGTATGATATGCACACATACACAAATCACTTAGAATTAAGTTTAAATAATTTGTTAGAGTGATTTTAGAAGTTTTAGGACATTTTAGGTCAAAATTTAGAAAATTGTTCATAAGGTATCGATCACCTTGAATGCATGATTTGCAAAGATCTATCTTTGCATGACTATTTTTAAGATTTTAAACCAAAGCAGACATCAATTAATTGCCTACTCAATAGATCGATTGATTGGCAATTTCGTATAGGCAGAGACAATGATCAATCGATTGCTTGCTAAAACGATTGATCGTTTGAGGCTGAACTTACCTAGTTTAAGAATTCTAGAATTAAGTCCCTTTCTACTTTGGATTCTTTTACCCTAGCCAACTTACAACATTATTATAAAAGGGCTAGGTATGGACGAAATTGAAGAGAAGAAAATCATTATTCAAGTTGAGACAGAAGGACCTTTACCTTAATTTTCCTTGATCCATCATTGATTTTTTAGTAAAAATTCTTCATGGTGAGAGAGACATAAAAGAGAAACAACACACGCATGTGAGTTTGAATAGTAGTTGAATCTTCATCAAGGAATGATTGAAGAGTGTCAAGGTAAATGAACAATTAAAAAAGAATTTTGATTGAGGAACTAGAAAGAGACAAAGATGAACTAGAAAGAGACAAAGATGAAGTAAAGTGGAGAAAAACTTCAAGACTTGAAGGCTCACAACAAAAGAGGAGGTCTAAGCAAAAAGAGTTTGTGTTAAAGTCTCAATAGAGGTTGGCAGTTTGTTTTAGTCTTAAAAGAAGTCTTGCTTACTAGTTCATTGATTTAAGGCTTTGATAGACTATCCGTGGTTTTTTACCCTAATTTAAGTTTTCCATGTTAAATCTTTAAGTGTCTTTTGTATGCTTATAGTTTGATTGATTGATAGAATAATGATGAATGTACTTAAAGATTAGGTTTTTATTATTTTTACTACATAAACAAATTCCTGTGCATAGAGACCAAAACTTTTAATTCTTACTTTGGTCAAAGTATTAATTTTAGAAGCTCTTTCGTTATCCACTAAGTCAATTAGATAGATATTAAACACTCACTTACCACTACAACGATAAAAAACGTGATCCAAATCTCCTAAGTCAACAACAGCTTCAGAGTGGGACTTGGGCCCCATTGTCTTTTGTCATTTGAGGGGTATTTGCATTTTGAAGGGTCCAGCAGACAGGAAGTCTTTATGCAAGTGTATGTTGGAAGTGAAAAATATGACTTGGGTATTGAAGAAATAGTGGTTTGAAAGTTGGGTATATTAGATATTCTTCTTAATGCAATGAGGCTCTTGGAGTGACACCCCTGCATTTGGCAATGAACTTTTAATAATAAACAAAAGAGTCAATTTAAAGACCTAGCAATGGTTCGGTACGCCTAAGACATGATTTTACATGGCTTATGGTTGATTTTAGAATGATTTTTGCAGTATGATATTGATAACAAAATCATCTTGTAGAACACAACTGTAGAGATGCATTATAGAGATTAATAGTTGATATTTGAGAGATTTTCTTTGCATTCATGAAACTCATGGCACTAACATTCTTATTTCTTATGAGATTACTGCTAGATTTTATTTGATATTATGATGTTTAAGAAAATGAGATTTATGCAGTCAATCCTTTTTTATGGTAAATGATGTAGACTGAGATGGTCATTATTGTTAGAAGATGAATCTGATTAACTATGAATTTATTTTTATTTACTATTTAATTGCAATTTAATACAAACTTGATGATGCACAAATTACAATATCTGAAAGAGAGAAAAAAATCCACCCCCTTTTTTACTAAATTCTGAATCAATATAAAACTATATGCCTATGGTTTGATTAAGAAAATTCAGTGAGGCCAAATGGCGGTGTAGAATCCATTTTACAGACCCTATACAAATGATTTAAGGTATTGACAATAATGATAATGATATAAAACAAGACTGCCACTATGAACCATAAAACTAATAGTTCTTCTAAGTATTGTGACAAGAACAAAAAATGATGCACCTTTCTCTAAAAGGGAATCAATGAGATTGTTGTAGTAGTTTACTCCTTCCTCATTGATTTTAGTTCCCAAGCCATCTGAATATGTGGAAGAAATATAACATTCATATCAAACATCAGAATATGCTTATATTGGAATTGCAAAAGAAATATAAGATCAAACAAGGTACCACTGAAAATACGAGACCAAGATATCGAAAAACGGTAAGCACTGAAACCCAATTTAGCAATGAGCTCGACATCCTCCTGCAATAAAAAGTATAGAACTTAAAACAGCCATTATCATAAAAACCTTTCTCCTAATATCACAAATTTGATGTTAAAAAAATTATGCAACATCAGGCTTGCAAAATCATGCCTTATCATAAAAACCATTCTCTTAATAATGTATGACAGCATTAATATTTAATCAAAATAAATTTTCTGCACTTCAGGCTTGAAAAAGTTTTATCTTTTCCTTTTACTGATGCTCTTGCTAATCACTGAATCTAATAAGCATACATGGCTACTCTCTATATATCAAGTTTCGAAATCTAGCGAGATCTCAGTCTCTGTAGGAATACAAAGGTAAAAGACCATGTAACCAAGCTATTTTGCCTATTTATGCAGTCTCAGTGAGATCTCGCTAATTTCTTGCCAATCTCTATCCCAGATTTTCCATTTGCCAATTTCTCACACAACAAAAAAACAACAACTAAAAATGCCTCACCTCCACTCATGGGGCTTCAATTATTCCCATTCAATGATTGATGTAAGTTGGGGTCAATTATTTCCCCTCAAATTCAAATTTCTGGAAAGACACATGCTAGTCATTTCTTCTACCTCTTTTCTCCTTGTTGTTGTTGTTGTTCTTCTTCTTCTTCTTCTTCTTCTTTTTTCTCTTTGCTTTTTCTCTCTTCCTCTTTTCTACCTTTCCTTCATAATCTAAACTGCTGGCAGCAGATCTTGTTGTCAGTAGTTTCAAACTTCTATGCTATAGTTGTGTATCTTCTCAAACTTTCTACTAAATGTATGATGTTAGTGTTTGTAAATGCAGATATGCACTTAGGTTGTCACTAATATAGGTGAAAAACCTTTCTTGAGATGACTGAGATGGTGAGATCATTTTGCATGATCTCTCTGAGATGTCTCTGAGATCTTCCAAGATCTCTTCTCTTTGGCCAATCAAGACAAGACCAAGAACCGAGATTATGAACCTTGCCATACGTAACTAGGCTAAAATGATTTTAACTTCACATGCTATCCAACGACCTTAGCCCACAAGGGGAAGGGAGGATTTTTCTTTTTTCACTTCAGGGAAGGGAGGACATGTCAAGGCATCCTGGGGAAACTTGAGTGTTTGACTCCTCCATTAGATTTACCTCCAAATTACTATCCCCAACCATTATTTTAAAAGAAAAGACTTTATCAAATATGTATAACTAAATTTAGCAAGTGAATAAAAGAAGGCCACGATAAAATAAAAAACCATGGATAGCCCAGAATGTAGACGACCGTGACTAATAGCAACACCACTTTAGTACCATAAAAATTCCCATTAATTGGTCCACCATCACCAACTCAGAACTCTTTAAAAACATTAGCGAGCTAGGAAATTACATAATAAAAGAGCTATTTTCTTGTCAACTTGACATTTTACATGACAACAGAAGAACACATTTAAAAGCATAATGTACAGCAGAAATAACAAATGGACCTTGTAACGGTGATACTGATCAACTGCAACATCCCCATTGCTCCCATCTAGTATTTTTCCTGGTAAAAATAAGCAATAGTTTTAGTATGCAATAGGCCTTGCAGAATCAAGCAAGCATCATATGACCGCTTCAATAAAATGCATACCTTCAGAGTGTGAAAAGGTGTCCCAAATGCTTTCACCCCTTCCACCCTCCTTTGCAGCTCCTTCAACCTGAAAAAAGTTACAGACAATATAAGTTAAGTGAATTAGTTACTACTACTAATAGAAAAAAAAGAAAAAGAAATAGTTAGAATGATACTAAAGTAAATCATACTGCTATCAACTATTACAGCTCGATTGATATTAATGAGTAGAATGGAACGCAAGGCCCTTACCAAACTACAAGTCAATAACATAAGGGTTGTTCACCCAGTTTAAAAAAATAATTACAAATTTTAAAACCGTAGCACACACAGAACCATTTATCAATGAGAGAAGACGAAAAACAACTCAAATTGCAACCAGACAAGCCCAAATATCAACGCCTCGACGAATATAAAATGTCCCAATATGCCAAAAGTAGTGAATCATGAATGCCAGCAGGAAGAGACAAAATTTCGCGCCATCGACCTTTTAAATTATCTTCCCTCAACACAATCTAGACTGTACTCATTCACATTTCCAGCATTAGCCAAATGGAAAACGGTAAATCATCCACATCTCGGACGAGTGCAAATACCTCTCCAGAACACAGAAACAAAAAGAACAACGCAGTACAAATGCATAATTTGGTCCCAATTACAAGCCATGAAAACGATCGCCAATCGGGACTCGCTAGACATGAATCCGTTAGAAAAAGGAGGAGGCAAAGTAGAGAGAAATGGAAAAGGGCGGGCGCTGTTAAGGAACCTGATAAGCGGAAGTGGCAACTCCAAAGACGAAACCGGGAGGGAAGTCGCTGCGGGAGACCTCCGAGGGTACGTCGTCGCCGTAGCTCCTCGTCGAGGCCATGGACGGTGGATTAGTGGAAGCCCAAGGAGAGATCCGGTACCGGTAGCGAGCGCCACTTTTCGAAAGTTGGGACCTTTGGCTGTGGCTATCGCTGCGTCACTGCATATTACTGGTGCAGTGGCGGTTAAGCGATCGTAATCAGCTCCTGAACCTTCACGAGAAATGTTGTTTTATACATCACACTGGAGGAAATTGGAGTTGGTGTTTGTTCCTATGTGAGAAGGTTCTTTCAAACTGGTGAATCTTAGAGCTTCGTTGTGTTAATTCCCAAGATATCTAATCCAATCCTGGGCATCCATCTCATTTTAGGCCCATCAGTCTTTTTAGGGAAAATTATTTAAATATTAATTAAAAAAAATATTTACCACTTTGGATCATTTTGGGAAATATTTTTCAAAGTGATGTTCCTTTTTGCCACGTAGGCACCAGCCAAGCAGCTAGCGCCTGCGTGGCTTTTTTTTTTTAATTTTTTAGTTAATTTCGTCGTTTAGAATGACGAAATTAGGTTTAAATTGATTTCGTCCTTCTAAACGATAAAACCGGTTTAACGTTTTAAACTTGACCCGATTTTGTTCTTTAGAAGGACGAAATCAACTTACGGCGATTTCGTCCTTCTAAACGACGAAATCGCAAATTAATATTTTCCCCGCCTCTATTGCAAACCGGACTACTATTTTTTTTGCCGTTTCAATGCCCATAAACCGGTTGCCATTACTGCAGACCCGGACTACTCTATTATAACTCTTTTTGTTACCAATCACTTACTATGTCTCAGTTATTATCAACTAATTTTTTTGTAAAAAACAAAAAAATAATTAATGCTTTGAGGTTGAAACTAATGTGGGTTTTAACTTTTTAATAGTTTTTCGTTGACCAAAGGCTAATAGTCTAATAAATGATAATAACTCTTCAATTGCATTAGTGGTTAAAAAAGTCACCAAATGGAATAACGTGAACGTAGGTGTGTTGCATAAAGTGAATGTGAACGTGAATGTGTAGTGAATGTGAATGTGTAGTGGGTGTGCTGCATTAATGACAAAAAAAAGGGATTGATGTTGCATTAATGACAAAATAAAGGGAATGATGTGTAGCATTAATGACATTGGTGCCATATTGGATTTTAAAACTATAGTGAGTATTATTTAATTCTTTTAAATTAGTGAGCATTATTTAATTCTTTTAAATTCTTCATATAATTCTTTTAAATCCTTTATATTCACCCTCCTCTTCCTCCCCACCAACTTTAAACCGGACCCAGAGCTTCCTCTTCGACTCGACAGAGGTTGATACTCTAGACTCTGGCGACGAGGACTCATATTCCTTACTTTTGAGTTTCTCCGTCCCCCCTCCTATCCGCACCTCCCCTCCTTACCTCTTCTAGGATTCCCCCAAAAATTCTACCCCGGACTCCGAGTCTGACTCTTCTTCCCTCCCCACCCTCCTCTCCTTCAACCAGGACCACGGCTGCTTAGCCACTGGCACAGACCGCGTCTTCCATATCTACAACTACCCTTTTGCCAAATCTTTCACCGGGATTTCGACTACAACTCCGGCGCCCCTAGAGCTAGCATTAGCGTCGTCGAGATGCTTTTTCATTACAACATCCTCGCTCTCGTAGGCCCGACGATGCCAGCGAGATCAAGAAGATGTCTATCCGGTAGAGCAACGATAGCTCCATGCACAGCTTAGAACATTAATTTTTTTAAAAAAGTTGTGATTTTGTCGTTTAGAAGGACGAAATCAACTTAAACCTGATTTCGTCCTTCTAAACGACGAAATCAACTAAAATATTAAAAAAAAAGCCACGCAGGCGCCAGCTGCTTGGCTGGCGCCTGCGTGGCAAAAAGGAACACCATATTTCTCAAAGTGGTCCAAAGTGGTAAATATTTTTTTTTAATTATTATTTAAATAATTTTCCCGTCTTTTTATCTTCTCCTATAAGATTATTTCTAGAATTATGGTAAATTGCGACCTTTGATGAACAAACTTAGATAATTAAATCAAACTGCCTTTATCCATAGTCAATTTATTCACGATAATATCTTACTAGCCCACGAAATTTTTTCTACTATGTATTCCATGAAAAAGTAATTCAGAAATAAAAGCGGTCTAGTGGCACTTAAATTTGATCTAGCAAAAAGCTTATGATAGTGTTAAATGGTATTTCCTTAAACAAATTTTGCTTCAATTTGGTTTTGGAAAAATTATATAAATAATGTAAAAATAATATCAAAATAGTACAAAGATGAAAATAATTACTAAAATAGTATTATTTCGAATGATGAAATCAAATCTATTACCTACTGCCTCTTGTGCCTTGTGCATTCTACCCTTCTTCTCTTCCTCCCCTCTTTCTGCCTTGTGTGTTCCACCCCTTTTCTTCGGCATTCCAATCATCTTCCCGCTCTAACTCTCGCTCTCAATTGCTTTCCCAATCTCGCCCTCCCCTCATCTAAGAAAATGTCTGCGCTTTCTTTGCCCTTCCCTCTTATATTGTTCTCTCTAGGGTTTGGTTTGTCGCCAATTTTTTGGACAACACCGGTGACGGCGATTGCTCTGTGGATCAATCCATCCATCTCCTTTTCCACCTTGGATAATGTTCATATCATTGAGTATGTGGCCGCTTTTATGTAGTTTTTAAATCCATTATAGAATTTATGAATGTATTGGGAATTTGCCATAGTTTTTTACATGGTTTAAAGTATTTTCTATTGCATTCTTATAAACAAAGATGAATTTTGGAAAGGAATTCAAATTGGGTATGAGATTAGGGGCACTAATCTTGTTGTATTGATTAGATCGGTCTTTGTTCTTAAGCAATTTCTTCTCGTGATGTTCAAGCATGTTTTGTCCGCTACTTCATTTGGCATATATAGATTTACCACATGAGAGAGAAAATAAGAATGAAGAATTTAATCTAATTATCTATGGTATATATGGTAAATTTTATTTTAGAGATCCTTAATCTTTAGACCGAGGAGAGCTTTTTGTTATCCTTTTGGTTTGTACCTCCTATCAAATCTTTGAATAAAATTTTCTACAATGTAGTGTCCTTGCATAATTGTGTTTTTATTTTCCTCTTCTAAGTCATAAGATAAATTTGTGTGCACAGTTTAGCTTCGATCAAGCTTAATTTCTCAGCTTCACTTTTGGGTCTGATGCAGGTTTTGTCAATGACATTACTTAAATTTTGTACTTGCTCACTTTTGTGTTTTGCATTATGTATGTGAACCTTTTTATCAAATAGATTATGCAGAGTAGTTTTTTTAGTTGATTAAGGAGGCTATGACTTGCCCTTTTTTTTGTGCATTTAATATGAACTGAAGAGTATCGTGTTACAAGTTGACTTTCTTAGGTATGTCTCTAGATGCATAGGTAGCTAATTAGAACCAGAAGCCACCAAATTCTATAATATATTTTAGTATGAAAAACTTGGTAGTATGAAGCCAACCATATCTTTGTTTTCCAATTGGGTTTATAAATATAAGAGTAATAACACAATGGAATTGGAGCATATGTGTCCTTTATGCTATCTATCATACAAAAATGATTATGACTTAAGTGAATACTTTTTAATGGCATATTGTGATGTATCTAAAACTTATATATTTATTATGAATTAAGCGAATAGATATGGTAGGAGAAATAGTTAGTTTTATGCTTCACCATGAAGGGGTATCAAATGGATTATTCATAAAAAAAACCTTCTAATTATGATGAACTGTAGATGCAAGTGGTTAGCAAAGTTGGGTGGGATCGAAGGAGATGAAAAATTATAATAAAGTGTCACATCCCGATATGTGGAATGAGATCAACTCTACTATGTGTAGAGTATAAGGCTTCATTTAGTCAAATATTTTATCATTCGTCTCAAGTATGCATGTTTGAGCTATTTCTTGAAAAAAAGGCCCAAGTGCCTAGTTTTGAAAGCGAAGAGAAGGGTGTAAGTAGGAGCTCCCGAAGGAGCTCTCACAGAAATGTGAGTAGTGGAAGGCACATACAAATGCAAGTGGATGACAATGCATATGATAATTTGTCCATGACAGTAGTGTCAAACGAACGCCATAGGTAGTCTACACCTATTGACAATGGAAGTGGACCTTGTTGGAGGTAAGGTTTCATATGATTTTTTTGTGTCAATATTTTAATTGTCAATGAAAATAATGAGATTGAATCATACAAATTGTTGCCAATGTACCTCAAGACAATACAAGATGTGAATCCCGGTTCCATATATTGTCGATGAAAATAATGAGATTGAATCATACAAATTGTTTCCAATGTACCTCAAGACAATACAAGATGTGAATCCCGGTTCGGTATATGAGTTGAAATCTGATGAAGTAGAAGGTAGCCCGCATTGTAGATGTCAACATATGTTTTGGGTATTTGGGCCATCTATACTAGGGTTTAGGCATTACATCCTAGTGATTGGTGTCGATGACACTCATTTGTATGGCAAGTATCCCGGATCTCTTATGGAGGCAACGGCTACATATGGGAACAAGAAGTTATTTTCTCTAGCTTTCGGGATAGTATCAAAGGAGGATTACCCTAATTGGAAATGGTTCTTAAGTCAATTGAGGGAGAAGATACTTATAGATATGACACATGTCACAATCAACTCACATCTCAGATCGAAGGGGCTTCAAAAGGCCATGCCTAAAGTTTTTCCCCCTCCATTCTTCTACCATCAATATTGCATCTATCACATAAAATTAAATTTTAAGAAGTTTTAAAATGATACATTGACAGATTTGATTGGGGTAGCTGCATGTGTACTGATAGAACAATTGGACGCTAAAATGAACTTGATTGGTAAGAGGAGTTAAAGGGAAAAATAACTCCTCGCAGGAGGAGTACACCCTGAATAGTGGTCTCTTACTCATGATGTTTTTAGAAGATTTGGAATGATGACTATGAATATGGAAGAAAGTTTAAATGGTGTCTTGAATGGGGCATAAAGATTACCCATGTAGGCCTTAATATCAACTATTTTAACTAGGTGATAAAATTCTTTGTTAAATGATCTTGTGCTTCAGAGGCCATGGTTACCCTATACACTCCCATAGTGGAAGGGATTATAAGGGAACAATCAAATAAAATTAGGGAGTATATAGTTCAAAGAATCAACTGTTTCGATTACGAAGTGATAACTATGAGTAGAAGGAAGCTTGTGGTGAATGTAGTTCATTAAACTTGTATGTGTAATTACCCTTAAGTCTACCAATATCCTTGCTCTCATCTTCTTACTATGTGGGGAATATGGCGGTAACCTGTATAGGTAGGAGTATGTTATACATCTACTGCTCATAGAAATGTGTATTCCACACGATTCTACTCTTCTCTTGGTCGAGAGTTTTGGGAAATAGATATTCCTTATGTGTTATTACCCCTATAGCAACAAGACAACCTGGTTGCCCATGATGTGTCCGCATTAGGAATACAATGGACCGTGTGACCTTAGAGAGAGATGGTAGAATAGGTTATAAGTGGGGAGGTGCAAATAATATGGGCATAATAGTAAAAGATGCGCTAACCCTCCCGTTGATTGGTAAACATACAATTATACTATGTAACCTTTTTATTTAATATCTCCTTTGTAGATATGACCATATGTTCCTGAAGTACTTATTTTCTCACAGATCATATCGAGCATTTTAATGGGTCAGGCCCCATGGATGAGTTTGTCCTTGTTCAATAGGACTCTCATAGGTCAGCATCCATTTGACGAGGAGACGTATTCTCACTTAGCATGTCTTTGATTTCATTTGTTATGAAATGGTATGTTGGTTTACAACATTTTCACTTCTGGGTGCCTCGAGTGCACAAAGCATTTTAGGTACCTTTGATAGTGGGAGATAGATGAGCATATTTTGCCATATATTGAGCGGGCTGGATTTGGACACTTCATCCGTTTGCAGTAGCTTCGACTTGATAGGCATTTGTTCACAACTCTCATCGAGAGCCGGAGGAGGGAGGCACATACATTTCACTTGCCTTAAGGGGAGATTCCCATCACCCTTATGGATGTGGTAGTACTTCTTGAACTTTGCATCGATGGCTTTGTGGTGACAGGCCGATAGGAGGAGGAGATTTAGATTTAGATTTAGTAGTTAGACTCCTGGGTAAAGCATCTCTTCCTTTAGTATTGTGCGGTAACAGAGTGAGCCTTAGATGGCTATTGGGTGATTTTACTCCTATTTGATGCCACCAAGTAGCATGCATGCGAGTATTTGTTTCATCTACTTGGTGCTACTATATTTGCTAATAACACTAGTAGCAATGTGCATGTCACGTACCTCACCCTCCTAGCAGATTTCAACATGGCGGGCACCTACGCATGGGCAGTGCTACCATTGCATACTTATTTTGGAGTTAGGGAAAGCTTATCAGGCGAAGACCTCAGGGATTGTTGGCTACATGTGTAACGCCCAAGATTTTTCATACATTTTCCTTAAAATTCACAGAAATTTTTTACAATATAACATCTGTAAATCGGAGGAAAAATGATGAAATCAAAACCTGATAAAGCAGTTTATAATTTAAAACACTAAACATCAATTTTCCATCTAAATATTTCCATCATATGGTCAAACATTGTACAGCCAAAACAAATAACCTTAGGCGCTACTCGAAAACACACGTACGACTAAATTACCATGATCATGGATTTTTAAATACAAATAACTCTCAGGCGTCCCTGATTACGAGTCCCATAAACAGTCTACTATCTGATCCAAATTAAAAGTCCAGAAGATATAAACACTTAAATCTTATCTCACCCAATACATCAGATCATGGCACCAAATATATTCTCATTGAGTCAAATATACCTGAATCAAAAGGGGAACAATCCACTGCAAAATCAAGCATTCATCTCCAGGAGCTCTCCAACAAGACCTGCAAAAGCCTCCCAAATAACTGGGCTAAAAAGTAGGGTGAGTATTTTCATACTCAGTAGGAAATACCCAGTAAGGGAAACCAAAATAGTGAACTCAATAAGTTCATAAAATACATGTGTTCATGCAACTCAAACATGAAGCAATCAACGTAATATAATCAAATACATCTGCATATAATAATGCATAGACACCAATGAAAGCAAACTTACATAAACACCCTTAAACAGAGTCTTACAACTTACTCGTACCATCATACGCATACTCAAAACCTCACACATACTTGTACGACCTTACTCGTACAATCTTACACTTACAGTCCTCTCAGAATCATACACTTACAGTCGTGCTCAAAAACTTACACTTACATTCTTACTCAGAATCATCATCTTACAGTCGTGCTCATACTCATACTCATACAACTTACACGTACTTGTACGACCTTACTCGTACAATCATATGCTTACTGTCTTACTCAAGCATACACTTACAATCATACTCATACTATCGACCACTGAAGCTCATTACAACTAATAAGCTTCAACGTTGAAAAGGAAAAGAATGTCATTGGGGCATCACCTTAACCTCTGGGGAGTGACTAGACACCATGAACTTTTCTAAAGGCAAGACACACCTATACTCATGGGGCACAGGATCAAATAAGTAAGAGTAGATCCATGATACTACTTACCTGAGCACGCAAACATACACCCACACATAAGGGGTCATACAATTGCCCACACATAAGGGGTCTTATAGTGCCATACAATTGCCCACCATTATGGGTCTTATAGTGCCAGTGCCACTCTTGGGCAGAAATCATACAGTGCCTCTTGGGCGGAATCATACAATGCCACTCTTGGGCAGG
Source organism: Saururus chinensis (assembly GCA_035235625.1). NCBI lineage: Eukaryota > Viridiplantae > Streptophyta > Magnoliopsida > Piperales > Saururaceae > Saururus > Saururus chinensis. Next base: position 60,603,143 of record CP141140.1, read on the forward strand.
AATCATATAACACTCTCAACAGAGCATCAAAGTCTGGGCTTAATACAACACACAAACCATATCGAAAATATACATTGCTCTCAACAGAGCATCAGACGTCTGGGCTTCATATAATACACAGACTAAATCGGAAACATACATAGCTCTCAACAGAGCATCAGACGTCCGGTGCTCTATACAGCACATAGACAGCATCTTGCAGGATAAACACCATGGCAAGACATGAGAAATACTTAGCTGACTCATTATCGGCTAGCACAACACAGAACTTAATCTGTCGAACCCTCAGGTCTCAAACTCACAACGCTATTATTAGTTTTCTCATAATTCAAGTTTGAATTAAGTATATTATGTGATACAATTATGCCACACAACCTCACAGTCCTAGACTGATCAAACCGAAGCTGAGCCCAATCGAAACCCTAGTTCGCCAAGGCAGCAGACTTCACTTACTCGACCAAGTCACAACATAACTTACTGTACACAAATCCTTACATAATCATACAACCTCTGACATCCACCTTACGGTCAAAACATCTTACTTACATCGTCAAACTAAGCTCCTCATAGCAGATCCCCATTATCATCCTCTTAATTCCTCACTTATTATACTTACTTTTCACTTCATAATTTGTACGTTATGTTTGTATAATTATGCAGGCTCTTAATGTCTAATAAACCCTCATAAGGCTCCAAGCCTAAGTCCACTTACTTACCAAACCCCTGACGTACACTCCAAACCGAACCAAACCAATCTGCCCTACTCCTTGCTTATCAAACTTACTTCTACCGTCTTTTGTCACATGCTTACACATCCACATACACATACACATACAAATCCTCACCAAACACCTTGCCACTTCTTATCATCCATTGCCCATACCTCTGCCCCCACACATAGTCCACATACATAACTAACTCACAATCGCTAGCCATCACTAGCACTTCCATAATATGCATCCATAGCGTACTAACATATTGGCTAGCTATCGCTAGCACATACATATTCCACATCCATAAAGCATACATACATCTCATACATATCATATGTATCTCAACGTGGCATGATTCATTATTTTACATCATGCAAACAGGCCATGATTTAATATCCAAAACATGGAATCATATAATCCTAGCATGCTGCTACTCATTCAAAGCATGCTATTATGAAATTACGAGTTCAAAGATCCCCTACATCGTAATCATGAATTTTGATGGCGAGCATACGGTGGTGGTAGTGTCGGTGGCGGAGTTGGTGGCCAAAAGCCTTTCCTAGCTGAGAGAGCTACTGTCTTGAGGGTTTAGGAAGCACCGGAACTACACACGACCAAATGGGGTGTCAAAGTTAACGCGGCAAAATCCGCGATTCACGGTGGCACACTACGGGCAGCCGGGAGAAAGGTCATGCCAACGAGTGGCAGGCGTACACACTAAAATTTGACTAGCTGTTGAACAATACTCAACTGGTCACATCGAAATCGGTCATGGACAGCACCCAACGGTGTCAATTTTGCGTTCACAAGGCTTACATAAGGGCGGAGGACTTGGGGCGACACTAAAGGACATAAGAGAGGTGGTGGAGGACTCTGATGTCAACTCCAGATGATGGCGGAGCCATCGATGGTCAGGCGGTGCCAAAGTGGCACCTAAACTCTAAACTGCACACGCGGCTATTTGCATACGCAGCCAAAGGGACGGGGAGAGGGCTAGACGGTGTTAGCCCAAGGCTCGGAAGGGTGGTAGGGCCATGCCCAAGGGTGGTGACTGACAAAGATGGCCTTTGCCATTGTCATGTCGAGGTAGGCCGACTAGAGGCCATACGGTGTCCGGTGGAGGTAGGACGGTAAGAGGGCAAAACATGACACTTTCTATAGTGCGGTCAGACACATAATCGGTAGAGGGGGAACCTGGCTCATGCCGAAAGAAGAGAGGTGGTGCCGCACTAGGGCGGCCAGCCATCTCTAGGCTGAGACCCACCAAACTACAAGCGTCCAAAGGAGATGCTACAGTGGCCCAAAACGGGTAAAAAACCCTAGGGCACAAAGGAGTAGGGGTTATTGGCAGTGTTGGCAGACTCCATTGTGGCCCTAGCGGCCAAGAGGAGCTATCTCCGGCCAGAGGTGACAGCCAATGGTAGTGGCAACATGCCCATAAGATAACAGGGGGAGGAAGAGCAATCAACTCGGTTTGTTCAGATGGAACACTACAACTGGGCGGTAGACCTAGTTTCGACTGAGTGGAGGGAGCCAAAAAGAACAATAGGGTGGTGGGGATCGACTGAGGTGACAACCCTATCATCGCTAGACCAAGTCTGGCCGGTCGGAGGTTGGCTCACGTTGGCACTTCCTCAATTTCCATCACAGAGGGAAACAAGGAAGGGCGGAAAGGTCTGGCTGAGGGAAACCAGCAAGGGCTAAGCGACCATGGGGGCGCTGAAGTTGGCTGGGGGCGGTCCTACAGTCGTCAGCCCAAGGCTCCGGAGGCAAGCTAGATACTGGCTCTCGCCGGTGCAGCCCCAAATTCCGTCACAGACAAAAACAGGGGATGATGCAAGTGTCTGGCCGGACGAAAGAGGAAGGGTAGAGGCGGTACCGGACAAGGACATGGGTCCATAGCCATCATCGGACCAAAGGAGTCCGGACTGAGTCCGGTCGGGGCATCCAATGGCAGCTGAAGCCAACCGACGAGCTCGATGGAAGGGGGCAGAAAAATAGTGCAGAGCGGAAAATGAGGACGGGGCGGCGGAGCGGAGGCCCACTGGGCCAGGATGGGTGGCCTACCGCCTTCGTCAGCCCAAGACGGAGCTGTGGCCGGCCGGCCGGCCCTTGGTGGCCCACGGCGGTGGCTCAACTCATATCACAGTGAGAGAGAGATAGAGAGAACTCACCGGTGGAAAACAGAACTCAGGGACCCAGCAGAGCTGGGTGGGGGCCGACCTTGCGGTTGCTGGCCCTCGGCTGGCCGGACGGAGGCTGGACAGAGCCCACTGGCCACTGCCGGCGCCGCAAGTCCTAAGACAGAGAGAGTGAGGAGGGACCGGGGAAACAGGGGAGGTGCTCACAGCGGTCAAACTGGCTGGGGCGGCACCGGGGAGGTGTCCTGGCCATCACCTGGCCGTCATCAGGCTGAGGTCAGTCGGTGGCTCTCCTCCGGCTGGAACAGATGAGGGAGGGGGGTGGTGTGCACTGTTCTAGAAATGTCTGGATCGGGCTTGGCCATGCCGAAGCCTGTTTTCTTCTTTTTATTATAATTTTTTTCTTTTTCTCTCCCTTATCTTCTGCAATACACTCTTTTAACGATTTTTTATCGCCGAAATGCACGTCCAGGCACGTGGCCTACAATGAACCCCACACCCGACTACGGGTACAAATACTGAGGCCAAATACACCTAAGCGTCATATTTTTCCGTCAAAAAAGACCAGAAAAATCGCAGGAAAAACACAGAAAATCGTATGGAAAATCAGGGGCATTACACATGACCCTTCTTTAGGTAAATGGATATGCTGAAATCTTTATTTTCTATACGTACAAATACTTCTCATTTTTAATATTTGCTTTTATGATATTTTATTCCACAACTATGGTCATGAGAGCATTTGCATGTCGGCTGACAAACTATTGAGATAGGGCTAGTAGTAGAGGGTGCTCCATTAGGAGCCAAGTATATATTTTTTTAAACTATTATATTTTTAGCATAGTTTTATGTGGATGTGTTAAATTTAATTCGTTAAGGTGAAATGCTTGGATTTGAAAAACCAAAAAGCCACAAGGAGTCCTCCAATTGTATGGAGCATTTGCATGTCGACTGAAATGCTTAGTTAAATTTAATTCATATGTAATATAATGAATATAAGCTAAGTAATGTTATTAAAAACTAATTATGCTTAAAAATTGTGCAAGTCATTTAGCAGCTATACTCGGCTGAGGCGTTGACTGTGTTACTTGCTCTATGTACATAGGGAAGGAATGTGTGGATACCTAAAATGTCACTTATATATTTTGAGATTGTGGAGATGCACGTGCCTGATCGTGTGATGCTCCAATTTGACTTAGAGTAGGATACTCCTCATATAGTAGAGTTCATCCATTGGAATACTCGACAAGGCCGCCACATTACCCACTTGGCTACACTTCATGCAACATATATCGCTTGATAGGATAATAGGAGAGAGGCTATTATCCAAGACAAGATTGCTATAACATCGCGTGATGTTAGTAGCCCGTACATGTTATGGTATTTGGCTATTACACACAGATATATTATACCATGTGATGATTTAGAGGAGATGACCTATCAGCCTGGGGGGGTGCATCTAAGGTAGCTTTGGTAAATATATCTTAATTTTTTATTATTTATTATTTATATGACTTATTTTTTTATAGCTTGGTTTAGCACGATGGACATATACACATTTGACTAACATTGTTAACACATATACTTTGGATAAGGTCTTATTAGTATCATGTTAGTCAATCATTAGGCACCATGAAGATGTCCTTCGTAGCTTGCCGCTATTTTAGTCGGTTATTACGGATGTATATGAACACTATCCCATCGACGAGGCAAGTTAGACACCGTCGAGGCATGCTTCATACACGGATATTCAATCTTCATATGTTGTAGCCTTCTCTCCTCCTTTATTTTTATGAGCTTCAGCTTCGCAGGATAGTCCACGTCCATCATCTCCGTCTGCTCATGCAAATCCAACCCATCCCCAGCTAGTTGAGATACTGATTATTCCGAGAGTATATACTAGACGATAACAGGAAGCTTGTGTGGACCTGGTCTCATTATCTTTAGAGGTGTGTTTGGATGAGCCATCCGTTATTTACGCAGACCAAGAAGAGATAGTAAAGCAACTTCATGGCCAAGGGTGTGGTTTGGGTCAAGGTCGAGGTTGTAGGGGTAGGAGAGGTAGAGCTAATTAGAGTTGTGATATATTTTCTCAAATATATAAAGTGTAAACTTCTTTTGTAAACCAAACATTTGGGGAACATTTTATCTAATTTATATGTGTTTCATAGACTTTCTAATTATTCGATGTGTGGCTATCTAGGTGTTTGGTATAGAGTTAAAAAAATTTCAGTTTAATTTTGTCCTTTAAAGGGACGAAATCAGCAAGAACTATAGAAATTTGTTGTAGGGTGATTTCATCCTTTTGAAGGACGAAATCAAAGCACCAACACCTAAGTGGCACCTCCATGGCAAAAATAAATACCAAAATGGCATTTATTTTCATCTCTTGCTATTTTGGTAAATTTTTTAACATTACTTATATAACTTTCCGTTTAGTTTTTGTAAAGAATGGGTCCAAAGACTCATGTTTTGTGGTACCACAAACTTTTTAATGTTTTGATTAATGGTAGCCTTGGGACATCATTTATCCTCAACAAGGTCTACGACAAGGTGATCTTCTCTCTCCTTACTTATTAATATTGATTTAGGAAGTGCTCTTTGAAATTCTTTTTAAAAATAAAGGCCAATCTTTGATGCATGTGATTAAGATATGTTGAAATGCTAACCCTTTAAATCATTTGCTTTATGTGGATGACTTCATTTTGTTTCTTAGAGCAAGAATTAAGGGATGCCGTAAAGCTATGCATATTGTCAACACTTACTGCAATGCTGCGGGTTTTAAAATAAACCAAGATAAAACAAGGATACAAGTTAGCCCAAGTGTGTCAAGCCCCATCATTGCCCATCTTCAAGATATTTTTTATGATCGTGGTACTCTTGGCATTGATAAATATCTTGGAGGTCCCATGGTCAAAGGCATTTTTAGAAAAGAGCATTGCCAAGATATTGTTGCAAAATTTCAAAATCGTCTAGCTGGCTGGAAAGGTAATAGCAGGCAGAAGTACTTTGATACAATCTTCTTTATTGGCTATTCCTATTCACGTCATGCATGTCCATAAATTTCCTGCTTCTATCACTAATTTGTTGGACTGCATAACTAGAAGTTTTTTATAGTCTATGTACAAGGAGCACTCATTTCATACGATTAACTGGGAGACTATATCCAAGCCTAAGAGGATGGGTGGGCTAGGTATCCAAAGGAGTGCTTGGATAAATGCGGCTCTTGTGCTCAAAAAGTTGTGGGAATTGATGTCTGATAAATCAAAATCTCTCTAGTCTTGTACTATTTATTAGAAATACCTTAGTTTTGGCTATAAAGGTTGTGCTCTCTATAAGCGAGGATCTTCTTCATGCTGGAAGGTTATTTCTAATTTATTTCCTCTTTTCAGAAAATGCTATTTCGTGGCAGGTCTCATCTGGTAGCTCAGTTTCTTTATCCCATGATCACTGGTTGCCTTCTGACCAACTTGTGCCACAACATCTGAGTCGAACTTCCTCGTGATACTACTGTTAATTACCTGATTTCCCAAACCACTGACACTTGGAATGCTGATTAGATTTTATCTTTATGACCTCCTAATGTTGCTTTGTAAATGGTATCTACTCCTATTGTGTCAGGTTTTGTAGTTATATAAGATGGTTTGAAAACTTACAAGCAGTGGATTTTTTACTTTTTAATGTCTCTATTGCTTACCAACAGATTGCTAATCTCCCAAGTGTGAAGGATACATTCTAGTTGCATATTTAGCATTTAAAAGTTCCCTATCGAATTAAAGTCTTTGTTTGGAAAGTTTGTCAAAATGGTCTTCCTAATGCTGATGTGCTATATAATAGGCTTCATATATTTCTTGACAGTTGTGTGTTTTGCTCCATGCCTTACTAATATGCTAAATCATTTATTTTTACAATGCCATTTCATTCGGGACTTATGGTGCCGTATAGCTAACTCTATTATACCTGAAGGAATTTCTTTTGTGGTTGACTTCTTAATTTGGCTTCGAAAAATAGGGAAACAAAAGGATGTTGGGAGAGCGCATGGCATCATACAAGACCAAATGTTGGAAGCTTATATGATATTAATATTGTTGTTAATGTATGCCAAAAATGTTTCTATTTCAATTCCATTATGCCTTCAATGGAAAAAATTACAAAAAATGTTCTTGTGCTTCTCAAGCAACTTCGAATTATTGATTATAAAAAGGAGCATGCTCATGCCAAGAAGATTTAGTATACAAACAAACTATTATGTTCGAAACCCCCTCCTTGGGGATGGCTCACATTGAATTTTGATGGTGCATATCATGGAGGTTCTAAAAAGGCTGTTGTAAGTGGAGTCATTTGGGATTGCTTTGGTAATTTCAATGCAGGTTTTTGCTATAGAAGCTCATGTCACATCTGCTCTTATGGTGGAAGCTTTTGCTTGTCTCCTTGGGGTTCATCTAACTCATTATCTACAACTAATTAAATTATTATCCAGGGTGAATCAAGCAACATCATTAGCATAATTTGATTTCATAATAATCAAATTCCTTGGAGGCTTAAAGGATATGTTTTTGAGATAAAATCTGCACTTCAATCTCAGCAAAATATTGGAGTTATGCATATCTATCTAGAATAGAACCAGGTTGAGTCGATGTCGTTTGTAGTTTTTATCAAAGCACAACTGATGGTTCCGACATAGGCCATACCATGCTGGTGTTGTTGCTTGGTGAGTGATGAAATATATCCCCAAGGTGCGCCAGCAATGTGTGCAACACACATAAATTTTTCACCCAAAAAGCGGGCCTGTTTTGGTTAGTGGACAAATTTTTATCTCGTTGTATGCACGATTAATTTATGGAAAACATTTTTAATATTTCACTCTGACAATGAGTATAGCATAAGGAAAGCATAGGAACCCTTCATCCCTGAGATCAATGGCTTACATACTAGTGTACATTAGCGTCAGTGGTTCTGGCACTAACATGCGCTAGCATGTGTGCTGTCTATCTTAAATGTCAATGGTTCTCATGCATTCCTTAGGTTGAGCTCATTGTTAGAGAAGAGCATGAAAAACTCTCCCAATTTATGAGTTTTGACATCTTGTCCACAAACAAGGTCTATTATATAAGGATACAATCCATCTTCACGGGCATACCTCATGCTCAAACCATGCAAGTTACTATGACAATGCCCATACTTTTTGATAGTTAAAACTATAACCAAAACTTCTTTAAAATGCCTATAATACAAGTCCAAAATATTTTTACCACCAAAGAGATATAATGAGTTACTAAAAAAAAAGCCCAAATCTATATTGCAAATAAACAAATCATCATTTTTTAATAACATCAAAAACCAATATCATGCTCCAACATAAGTAATCTTTTGCAACGGATAAAAAAAGCTTCAATTTGCTTCATTCATGCAATCCTCCCCCACAACAATAATGTAGACTTGTTTAACATTTCACAACAACAAATATTTCAATTGAAATAAATTCATGATCCACAATTTAATCATGTTACTTATTCAAAGAATTATAAAACCTAATTTTGCAATCAATCTATCTAATATTTTAAAACATAAAAAAGTAGCTAAAGCCTAAAGGGGTGTAGAGAGATTCATGACAATCCACCACATGCTTTATGCTCCTCCTATTCACTAATAAAAAGAAAACAAATTAGCAATAATACACAAGCTATTACGTACACACACAAAATTGTAGCTAAACTTTACCATTAATAATTTCAATATCATCTCATTATGAATAGTTGTGTGGGACATTAATTGATGCTGCCTTGGGCTACAATGAAAACAAATCAATAAATTATATATTAATTTAAAAATTAATAGACATTTATATAAAAATAACTTCTTTTTAACTCAAAATCCAATTTTGAGCACACGCTAATGTTTCAATTGTCTTAGTTTTCAAGCTACTCATATACTGATCAATTACTCAACCTCATGTACCAAACATTGCCTAAGATGAAATAATGTAAATAAGAATTGCTAATACATCTTGAATAGAGGTGGCAAATGTCCAAGCCTAGATTGGGCCCGAAGGGTGCTTGTGTGTGTGTTGGACCTGCCCAGCCCGCACCTCCGAAGAGGCCCAACATGGTCCACTACCTCATGTACATGGCCTTGGGTTGAGTCAGGCCCATGGGCCTGCCAATTTTTTTATTTTAAAATTGTGTGCATAAGGCCGATCAATTAGCCCACATGCATGCTCCTAATGGCCATGCCAATCCCATATGGAGGCCTTATGGGCTTCGAGCCATGAGGCCTTACAAGTTTCGGTTTGACCTTGGGCATGGCCCAACGGGCCTTGACAAGGCTAGGTTAGGCTTGATAAGGTCCATGGGCCTCAATTAGGGACCCAGTAAGGCCCAAGTCACATAAGGGCTAGGGCCGGGCCCGATCGTGAATGAGCTTGACCTGCTAGTAAGGGCCAGGCTGTTGTAGATCGTGAATGAACCCGACCCTTTAGTAAGGACCAGGCTGACCTAGCCCTTTGCTACATCTAATCTTTGAGAAATTTATGCTAACATGGGATCATTTATCACATTTAATCCCCATCAAGATTGTCACAACCTGGATTTTAAAACTCTCATTAATAGAGCACATGCAATATGGTCACACCGAGTGCACACGGTTGACCAACCCATGGCACTTTTGCATCCACACATTCCATGTACATGTATGTGGATTTCGGTAGTTCCCTATGCAAGCCAAAAGAATGGATCAAATGATCATTCATTGCAAGAGATAGAGAAGAGCCTTTTTTATTTTTTAGGTAAGACGACCCTCTCTTGGTTAATCACTACTACTTTTTGTAATTTGAGATGGAGTAGTGATGATTAACCAATTTTCAAACCCTTCAATTAAATGAAAAAAATAAGACAAATTAGAAATAAAGAAAGGATAAAAAAATAAAATTAACAAAAATGACTACAAGTCTTAAAAAGAAAGAACAAAAGGAAAGTGCAAATATGTCATGCAATGATTGCTCTTTTCAAACTCCTTGGGATTAAAAGAATGCTTCCTGACAAACTCTGTGGAATTGAATGTTCTTAAAAAAGGAGATCTTTGGAGGACTTGATGAATAAAGCTCTCTTCTTCAACATATACAAGTTAAGTTTGTATGTGGATTAAGTGTATTTTGGTAAAATCATTTTCTTAAATTCTTTTAGATTGCTGTCAAATGTCAACCTAATATTGGTTGATTACATGACATGGGCCCATTTTTTACATTATGTTGATTTTAACTTTGCAAAGTAATGTTTTACACTCTTGAACTCATATTCGTATGTTCTTAGTACCTTTAGAAAGCTCTCAATGAGCTCTATTAAATGAAATTCATATAAGCAAGTTTTCTCAAACTTTTTTGTGTGCACCAAACTTTCAACATGGTTCTCAATAATAAATATTTATTTTTTTGCATATACTACATGGTCAAATTCACATTATTTTGACACCATTGAAAAACTCATGACAAGCTCTATCAAATTAGACCCGAATCCAATCTAGTCTTAAATATGAATGGCGCTCTCTACACTGCAAAGTCCTTCAATGCCATTTTCATTGCTAACCTATGACCAAATATTATGCTAGTGAGACTTGGACTCGTAGTTGCCTACTAAGAATGTATTTGGGTTAATATAGTGCTTATAATTATATGTGCGTGTAATTTAGGATCATTATGATCTTGGAAGCATTTAGTGTACCTATAGCATGCAAAAGAGACCTTTGTTTGATGCATACTTTATCTCTAATTTATTTTAATTTTCTTATATAATCTATATTGACACATGGAGTGTGTGTGCATTCTTGCTAGTTTAGTCTAAATGATGTAAATCGTAAGAGCCTACAAATGAGTTATATGAGCCAAGTTAAACCTTTATTGAAACAGATTGATAAGATGGTTTCCAACTTGAAGAAGATTGAAGATAGGCTAGGAATTGATGATGCAAGTAACTTGGCTTTGAACTACATGGAGAATTGGGATAAGAGGAGGAAAATGCACAACGAGAAGAAGAGAAAACTTCTTTCCCCATTACTTGGCCCTCTGCTTTGTGGATTTACTATTATAAATCGCGAGAGAGAATGGTTGTGTGTGCTTGTAGCCAAGATTCACGAGCAACATGGATCTCATCAATCCCAGCCCTATAAAAGTATAAAAAAACTCTTCGATACCATCAAATGTTTTATTAGTGGCAAAAATAAAGACTTTCTAAAAAGATATAAAGAGATGCACAGTAGTAAGAGAGACCATACATCAATTCTATCAACATGATAAAATCAAGCAAAGTTTCCTTTGTAATCCATAAAACAACTCATAGACTAAACATAGAGTGGTTAAGCATTATAGTTTATTCATATTAGTAAATTAGTTGGGAGGGTTTGTTGGGTAGATTCAATGAGTCTATATCACTATCTATATACAAAAATATATCCCCACTTTGGAAATTATAATGGTTGCTATGTATTAACTTACTTCACATAATTTATGCTCACAAAATAAACTAAAATTAGTTCATTTTAATAAACTAAATGGAGCAAGGACAGATAGAGTATATCTTTGGGATATTTAGAACTTCATGTAATCTCACACAACTTATTCTTTCATGTATTCCTAATTCTGATAGAGCAGTGTTAACTTTTCCATATCATTCTACTATAAAAGTGAGTTGGTGGCTATGATAGATTTTCATTATTTTTTTACTACCCTTAACCTTCTTTGTAATTTTTATTTATTTAATATCCTATACTATACTACATGTGACCCTTTATAATATTACTTCTCTAATTAATCATGTGACACCTGTGCATTTTTGCATGAAATTATTGTGCATTATATTTATTATTTTTACTCATAATTTTCTTGTGATTCTTGATTTTTGTTGACTTTGTGTCTAACGAGTTGGCGAATTCCTTTATGAAAGATAGTATTACTAATTAATAAAGTTAGGAAAGTAGCAACAATGATAAATATAAACATTTTCTCAACTTTTTATGAGAAAAGAACTTCAGTCTACAGGCATCAACACATTAGTGTCCCTACCGATGAAACTATGGGTTACTGTTAGTAAGGTTTGACATGTCGATCAATTTGCTGATGAAACACCAAAAGCACTGTCAGTAGATGTCGTTACATCAGTGTTTTGGGCAAGTCTTATTGATGGTTTTGAAACTACACTTAGAAATGGTTTTGAGCAGGTTTTTTTAGTCGGTTATGCAATAGAATTCAGTTATCTTTCCCTCATATAAATACCTTTGACAATCCTTGACCCAAATCCTTCGGGTTCTCTAACTTTGGGAGAAAGACGAAGGACTAGGGCACATCAAAGTCCGAAGAAAGAGGGAAGAACACTGAGTTCATGGAGACATTTGCGTTTGGTGTTTGAAAAAGGCCAAATTGCTAGCCTTACTACTGTGATTTGATATTGAAGTGTTGATGTGAGATGAATCATGATTTATATTGGTATGTATGCATGTTAGTAGATGATTTCTTACACTTAGGTTTTAATATGTTTGAAATCGTGTATTTGCCCACTGTTACTTATCATGAAATAAATTAATTATCATTGTTACTGTGGGAAGGGCATGAGTGGAAAGAATTACAATATAACATGTTTTAGAGTGAAGTTGGGGATCGTAAAAAGTTTTTTTTGTTTCTTCCTAATTGTCGGCATGACCACCAACACGTTGGTAAGGGCGTTAGTGAAAGGAAAGAGATGACAATACTGGCTCTAACACACATTAGTGTGTCAATATAAAATCGGTCAATCATTGACAATAAGGTCAACTCATTGGTGAGGCGCTGATGAGGTAGGTTAATCCAAACCAACATACTGTCGGTGAGGGTTCAACATGTCGATGGTCACCGATGGGCATTGGTAACATGACCGACATGTCGATGGTCATCGATAACTTGGTCGATAAGTCACTGAGTATCGATGGTAAGTTGGTAATAATATTTTTTAGCATAGGAAATTATATGATATGACCTATTATTAAATATTATAATAGCATAGAATTTTGTGCATAAAAGTGCATGTGTATGTGATGATATGATTATTGAAGTATGAGTATAAGTATCATTTGTGCACATGAATCCTTGTCTGGGATCGCGCACCCTGGACTATTGTTAAATGACACATAAGGATGGAGACTCCAAGTGTCATGTTGTAACATCCTTGATTTTTCAGTAATTTTCTGTAGGCTTTCTGCTATTTTTTTGATGAGGAAATCTCACACTTCGTTGAATTTATTTTTTGTATTTAACTAAATATTTGTACTCGTAGAGTCGGGTATTAGACTTAGTCGTAGGCCACAGGCCTCGACGTGCCACAGAAGCTTTTGGCACGAAAAAGGAAGAAAAAACAAAGTGAAATGGAAGAGAAAAGGGGGGAGAGTTTTCAAAAAATGCAAAAAGTGGATAGGGCGTATTAGTCCATGCCCAACCCTCATGAAGGGAGAAGACTACCTCCTTCTGCGTGAGCCAAAGGCGGCATTGCCGCCATTGTAACATCCCTAATTTTTACTGTAGTGCTCGAGAATTTTCAACATATTTTCTTAATAATTCACAGAAATTTTTTGTAATATAACAACTATAAATTGAGAAAAATTACAAAATACAAAACCTGTGAAAACTATTTTATGGCCAAACGAAACATTCTCAGATGCTACTCGAAAACAAATATACGAAATAAATTGCCATGATCAAGGGCTTTAAATACAAATATATCTTAGGCATGTCTGAATACAAGTTCAATAAACAGTCCAAAATATAATCCAATACACAAGTCTAGAAGGTGCAAATATCTTAATTTTCATCTCACTCAATACATCAGATCATGGCAAAATACAAAAGACTCAAAATGAGTTAGAAGGTATACCTGAGCCAATGAAAATTGATCCTCCCACATAAACAAGCGTCCATCACCAGGAGCTCTCGTCAAAAACTTGCAAAAGCCTCCAGAACATATGAGAGCAAAAAGAGGAAAAAATAGTATTTTCATACTTAGTAGAAAAAACTCAGTAGGGGACTTCTAAATAATGAACTCTGTAAGTCCATACCTAGATGCGTTCATGCAACTAAAACATGAAGCATAAAAATATAAAAATACATTAGAGTCACATAATATAACAATCATGCACAAATATATGCCATCTTACCTCTCTTACACTTACAACCTTATTCGTACAATCCTTACACTTACAATTATTCAAAACATGCTTACAGTCTTATTAGTACCATGTTACTCAAATTATTAATCTTACAATCTTGCATAGAAACATGCACACACAATCTTGCTAAAAAACTTACTCTTACAGTCTTACTCAAAATCTTTTACTTATAGTCTTGCTCATAATCTTACGAACTTACTCTGAACTTACATAATTACTCATATTATTGTCCACATATTATTGATAAATGAAGCTCATTACAATTAATAAGCTTCAACTTTGAAATGGAAAGGAATGCCACTGGGGCATCACCTTAACCTCTGAGGAGTAACTAGAAGCCATGAACTTTTCTGAAGGCAAGACACACCTATGCTCATTAGCTATATGATCAAACATGTAAGAGTAGATCCATGATACTACTTACCTAAGCGCTCAAACACATACACTCTAGGGGCCATACAATGCCAACTAAGGGCAAAAATCATACAACGTCACTCTTGGGCCAGAATCTTATAGTGTCACTCTTGTGCAGAATTCTACAATGCCTACTAAGTGCAGAAGTATAAAGTGCCCTCATTAGAGCATAACATCTACGCTTAATACAACGCCAAGATAAAATCGAAAATATACATCACTCTTAACAGAGCATTAGATGTCTAGGCTTATATACAACACCAAGACAACATTCTGTAGGATTAACACCATAGCAAGATATGAGAAATGCTCAGTTGACTAATTATCGGTTGGCTCAAACATAGAACTTAATCTGTCAAAACCCTTAGGTCTCAAACTCACAATGCTATCATATAAGATTTGTTTATAATTCAAGTTTGAATTAAGTAATTTATGCTGATACAATTATGTCATAAAAATTTTCTCTCTAACAATCTTTCACTGACCAAATTTGATGTTCAACCTATTCTAAAACCCTAGTTCATTAGAGCAACATACTTCACTTAACCAATCCATCTCATAACTATAACTCAACATACAATAAATCCTTACACATTCTTACATTCTCAACCATCCACCTTATGACCAAAACATCTTACTCAGAAGTCATCAAACTAAGCTCTTCATATCTCATTTTAGTTATCAACTTCTTACTGATTCCTTACTTGTTGTTCTTACTTTTCACTTCATAATATGTATGTTATGCTTATACAATTATGTTGTGCACTCTTACTATATGACAATCCCCCATAAAGTCTCCAAACCCTAAATCTAGTTACTTATTGACCCCCGCGTAGATTCCAATTTAAACCAAACTCATCCACTCTAATCCTCGCCCGACAAACTTACGTCCTCCACTTTCTTTCATACGATTACAAATCCACATCCAAATCTGTAGAAAACCCTCTATCACCTCTTATCGTTCTTTGCCCATACATCTGCCCCACACACATATACATATCCATTACACAGGTGTATAGCCATTATACATTCGTATGTCCATCACACATACGTGTCACAAACACATAATTCAACATGTAGCTTACCAACATACTAGCTAACCATCACTAGCATACATATATTCCACCTGCATAAAACTTACTTTTAGCTCACATGCATGTCATATGCATTTTCAAACATACCATAATTTATCTTATTTCCCTCTTACATTATGCAATTGGATAATCACATAACACCTAAAGCATTAAATCATACAATCCTAGTATGTTGCTAAACATTTAAAGCATGCTATCATGAAATTACAAGTTTAAAATCCCCTACCTCGTAATCCATGATGTTTGATGGTGAGCACATGATGGTGGTGGCATCGGTGGAGGAGTTAGCGACCAAAAGTATCGTCTAGTTGAGAGAGCTGTTGTCCCGAGGTTTATGAAGTGCCAAAAATAATCATAGAAGGATGAGGGTAACCAAAGTCTATGCGGCAAAAAATGTGATCCACAGCGGCGGTGCACCAAAGGTGGTCGGGAGAAGGGTCGTGCCAAAAGAAGTGGTAGGTGAGATCAAAAATCAAGGTGGACTAACTGAAGGTCGATCGGTGGTTGAGAAGTACTCAACAAGCTACAAGATGTCAAAATCGGCTGCGAACAACACCTAACGATAGCAATTTCACATCAACCATGGCCCACATAAGGGGTGAAGGGCGTGGGTAGGTGCTTGTATACATAGGGATATAGGAGGGCTATGATGGTTAAATCTATTCAGTAGTGGAGCCAGCCATTGGTCAGGTAGTGCAAAAACGATGTCTCTACCCTAAATTACACTCATGACCACTTGTACATGCAGCCAAAGGGGAGGGGGAGAGGGCTAGACCGAGGTGGCCCAAGGCCCCAAAAAGGGCAACAAAGCTAAGGCCAGGATGTGGTGGCCAACGAAAATGACAACATTGTCAATCACCACCATAACCAAAACCAATTGTGCATGTGGCTGTGCATTTAGCACGGTCGAGGGCAGAAGGGTAGGAGTATGGAAGACTAAGGTTTGCAAGGCCATCATTGTGCTAAGGCCAGCTAGATAGAGGTTGTCCTGAAGTTGGTGACTGGAGCTGGCTGTAGAACAAAGAAACTGTGCAAGAGTGAAGAGTTGCAAATTGTAGAGTGCTACAAAGGAAATACTATATATGGCAGAAGGGGGTGGAGTAGGCTGGGAAGGGTAGCTCCCCACTGTCGCTGGCCTAAGGCAGAGCTATCTAGAAGCCAACTGGATGTGGTTGGCTAGCAGTAGCCATTACGGAAGCAAAATAGAGGGGGGCACTTGGGCAGATGAGGAGGAGTGGGGAAGGCTAGAACTGTGGCAGGGTTGAGCTAGGGCTAGAGGCTAGGTAGCTGGGACCGACAAGGTTAGACTAGGGCAACAACCCCACCATCCTTTGGCTAAGGCCAATCAACCAGCTCGAGCTCAGCTGCCGGCAATGCCTTACCCAACAAAATAGAGAAAGGGAGAAAACATCCATTGGTGTCAAAATGGAAAAAGATAAGAAGGGCTAGAGTCGGCTAGTGGCAGCTAGCCCCACCATACCGGGCTTGTGCGAAGCTAGATATAGGCCAGCTCCCTGGAGGCTTGCCGAAAACAACGTCCTCATCCAAAAAATGGATTGGGAACCCACTAGTTTAACATAAAACAAAAAAGGGGGCAGACCGGGGTGAGGCAGAACTAAGTTAGGGGGCTGACAGGGCTGTGTTGGAGCAGCCCTGCAGCCATCACCTATCCAGGATAGAGCCTGGCTGAAGGGAGCACTACCGATGCAATAAAAAAGATAAAGGTATAGGATATTGATATGCATCAAAATGTCGATGTGCTACCAACGAGTCACTGGCAATGAGGCCGACGCATCGCTGGGGCATCAATGAGGATAGTTGTTCTTGTCATCCCACTATTGGCAAGGGTTCAACATATCAATAGGTTATCGATGGGCATCAATGACTCGGCAAACATGTCGATGTGTCTACTGACAGCATGTTTGTTTTGGTAGCAATGAACACTATATATGTTATAGTATTATTATGAGACATAATAGCATGACATTGAATGCTTGAAATGCAATTATATGTGATGTTGTGATTGATGATGTTAGGATTTATGTACCCTTATATGTGTGGAAATCCTTGTAATAGATCGTACCCGAGTTATTAGACAAAGACACTTAAGGACAAAAGATACTTGTGTTGGTATGGCTCCTCAAGAGATTCTTTAGCCACTGAAATGGAAAAAGATTGGTATGAAATAGGATCAAAGTCTTCTAGCTCTCTAAGGATGAGAGTTATGTAGAACCGCTTCTCTGGCTCGGACAATGTGTTCGAATGGACTATAGCATTAAAAGATGACTAATCTCATGCATCGCAATATAGAAGGTTTTGATGATTATGGAAGTCAGGATATCAACTACTTTGGTTTATGTGCCCCTGTGAGCTTTAGCTTCATAGCGTGGATAGAGTAAGCATACCTCAAAATACTTGAGGTTCGTGGTGAGTAGTTCATGGTCTAATGAAGTGAGGTTGTACTTCTAGACATAGCTATTGTGTCATAGAGAACATTATGACTTACACTTATAGAACAAGAGACTCCTAACTGAAGTTGCATTATGGTGTTTGAAATCATGAGAAAATAATTATCAATGTTTTGCTTATTCCACTTATGTGTGATGATGATTACTATTGAATATGATAATATTGTTATTGTGATGATATAGTGAAATCATGTGCATTTTTATTATATATTACTTGTTTAGCCATCCCATTAGATATATTTGTATACTCAGCTTCCTCATGATGTAAGTTCGCCTAAAGAGTAGCCGAGTTGGGATTGGTGAGCACGGACAAAATGACAAGCTCTAGAAGAAATGTAGGATTTCTTATCTTTGTCAGTAAATTTTTTAGTATGGTGTGTAATTTGAACAAAGACACGTGAATGTCAATTACTTATAATTGTATGTGTGTAATGAATTCTTGGTACTTACTTGGGCAAGACCTTGTGTGATTTATTTGTGATTTGACCTTATCCTAATTATAGATATGATGGTTTGAATATTTTTATATTCGAAAATAAGCAAGTCACCCCAAAAATAATTTTGTTGATGAATGACAAAAACAATATTGAAAAAAGAAAAAAATGAGTTTTGAAAATTCTAGGGCATGATAGTTACTAAGGGGCAAGTGGGTTTTTATCACCCTTGCCCAGGGAGCAGTTGGATTATGATCCACAAGTCCCAAGGCGCCCGACGCATAAGTGGATCACCCCTAAGATAATTTTGTAGCTTAATTGACAAAAAATTTCTAAACATTCCATTTTCCGTTATTTAATTTATGAGAAAAATGGGTTTTAATATCTTGGGGTATGACAAATAATATCATACTTCTTACTACTATATATTACATAGAGAGAGAGGTTTAAATATCAGCATAAATAAGTGGATCACCTCTAAGATAATTTTGTAGCTTAATTGACAAAAAAGTTTTAAAAATTCTGTTTTCTGCTATTTAATTTATGAGAAAAATGAGTTCTAAAATCTAGAGACATGACAAATAATATCATACTTCTTACTATTATTAGAAGTGGGAAAGAGGTACAATAGATTTTTAATATTATTTATATAATCCTTACTCACGTATGTAGATTTTTATTATTTCTAACTAGCAAGACGACACGTGTATTATGTGTGTAAATACATATTAGTAAAGAAAAAATAAAATAAATTAGAGATTAAGTGTGTACAAATAGAGGTCTCCCTCACCATTATCCTCTCTAACCTATAACTAATATTAAGCCCATGAGAATTTGACTTGTAGTTCCTACTACAAGTGTATTTGGATTGATATTGTGAAAAATCTTTAGTCACCCTTGGCGTTGTGCCTAGTAATATGATTTATTTAAAAAAAAATTCTTAACTTATATATATTTACATGTTGTCATGGCCATGCCTGTGGAGAAGTCAATCCTACAACGCTTGTTGGGGTACTTGTAGGTTTGGTGCCCAACAAACTAACCTTTGAGTGGGACAATTGGGCTTTTTTGTACAGATGCACCACAAATCACTTGTGGACACTCGTATAAAGCAAAAGGTAGGGGAAACAAGAGTGACTCATTATAAGGAAATGAATGAATACACGTAACTCCATTCATTATTAACGTGTTTACAAAGCAATGGGTGTAAGATCACTCCAGCCAACAACACTAACACATCACTTCCCTCTATATAGCATATGAAATTTATTGCATGTGGCTAGAGTGGTAGTACATACACGGTTACAACTTCAAACATAAAAAAGAAAAATATAATGAAATAAAATAGAATACAAGTAAAGCAAAATAGAAATTAGTGGGATGCCCCAAACACAGTCCATGACAACACACAATGCACATCCATTCTTGCTAGTATTCTTAATTTACATAGAGGTTCTGAGATGGTTTTTTTACTTAATGGTTTATACTCTCAAGTCAACTTATGTTTTAGGCTTAAGTACTCCCTCAAGTAAGGGCATTGTAGTCTTATGCACCTCATTTAGACTTGATAGTAAGGGCATTGTAATCTGATGGAGCTTTATTTGAACTTGATTTGTAATAAGGGTGCTCACAAAACAAATGAGTAATGAGCAACATCCCCCCTCCCTCCCCCCGGACTGGACTTGATTTCACTATGCCCACCAAATAAATTGCTGATTGATTGATTTATTTATTTATGTTAAACTCATTGTTATCTCAAAATCCAAACTTTATTAAGCTTAATTGAAGGTAAGACATCATAACTAAACTATTTTTTTAACAAAAGATAAAATTATATCATTAATTATAAGAAAGTATTAGTGCAAGTGATAGTTTCACAGTTTGAGCTAAAGTCCAGCTTGACCTGAACTTCCAATATATAAGGCTAGAGCTCAAGCTAGCACCAAAAGTGACGAGCTCTTGAGGGAGACCAATACTACACTTGGTTTAGTTGGCAAGTACACCTACTTAGGGATTTTTTGGTATTTGAATTTGGGCAAGAATCCATAATTTTGTCTCAATTCTACGAAGAATCCATAGAATCATGGTTAAGTGTAGAAACTAAGGGGAATAAAAAATTTTACATAAAAGCTACTTAACTCACCTTGCAAAGTGATACCGTTGATTCCAACTCCCGACCCTCCATTTCAAAATTAAAGATACTATTATTTTTTAATTATTACCCCTCATAATATCGATTTATGCCTAAAAAATTGTTATATAAGACCCTCCTCAAATATTCAAAATAACCTACTCATATAAAGTCCTGTTCAATAAGGCTCATCCATATGAGTGCAAAAGTACCTAAAACATACATATCCGAATTCAGAGAAGAGAGTTATGTTAAAAACTTAAAACAAGTTAATCAAAGCCGACCTTCAGATCAAATTCTTCGGTGGCTAGCCCATGGCACCTCAAGCTGGGCCAAGCTAAGATGACATTGGTATCTTTCTACCGTACATGAATTCTTGGCATCTCTCCCTTGCGATGTTTATATCATCTATTTCAGAAGCGAATTCATTAACAATAGGAGTAAATGTAATGACATCTTAAACAAAAGTAAAAACGATCTTCCTGGAAATGCTTCCATTAACACATATAAACGAAACAATTGGCTCAATATAATGACACAAAATTTTCCTTTTTAAGCCTATCTAGCCATCAATCTCCACTCCCAACATTGGGACGCGACTACCCTCATCATTATCATCAGGATCAACAGTATTTTCAATGTCGTTCGCATCTAATCTTTTATTGGCATAGTCAACTTTAAAGTCATAGTCTTCATCCATCATTGATGTATTCTTTGCTTTCTTCTTTTGTTTCTTCTCTGCCCTCCGTTTCCTAGGATCAAGAATGCCTTCAGCAGTGTAAAGTTTATCATTTTGCCTGTTGATAGAGGATTTGGTTTCGCCAGCATCCTCTTCAACATATGACATTGCCAGATCAACAGCTGGAGTGCCTTCCTCCTCTTTAACATTATCCTGAAGATGAACACGTTGCATATATGTAACTTTTTCAAGGTTTCATAACTAATATCTAGAATCTAAGGGTACGTTTAAATTTGTCATATGTCTATATGTAAGGGGGGAAAACAAGTTTAAGGACAAATAATATACCTCCAACATTTGCTCATTTATATTCAGGGGAGCGCTAGAAGGGACTGCAACATGTTCAAAATCCTCAACAGAAACAAGACTGCCAATAAAGGAAGACTCATCCTTATAAACTTCTTCCACATTAAATTCTTTCCCCAACTCTGACACAATGGTAGACTCCAAATGCTCTCCTTCATTTCTAATCGGAGGCAATGTATAATATGGAATTTTACCTGTACAAATTACTCAGTAATAATTAATAATTAGAAATACAACAACACTATTACATGTCCAACTAGACAGAAGGATACTAACAGAAATTGTACCAGCCTGATAAGAAAATACATTTACAATTGATCCACTAAAGTAACCCAGACAGAATGGACACAGATTTTATGATGAGTAAAAAAATATCAACTTTCTAAGAAAAGCTAACCTTCATTCCAGTCATGGAGCACTATCCTCGCTGCAGCTTCAACATCCACAATTCCACCCTTTTTAAGTTTTCCCCTAATGGTAGCCACCTTTTGCAAGAACTCATCAACTGAGCTAAATGTTGGTAGCTTGTACAATGACATCAGCTTTTCAGCTGGGCAAAGCTCAAGGATCTCCTTAACTACATAATTTTAGCCCAGGAGTAACTCTCAGTCTAATAAAACTTAAGAATAAACATTAAACCAATATAGATACTATTCTAATGAAAACAGGTATCACTATAACCTGATGCAAAAAAAAATGCAGCTAGACCAAAATCAAACAACACAATAGGCTGACTAGGAACAAAGTATGATCCATAGAACATAGAATAATAATCAGCAACTAACATGTCTGATATAATTATAACAAATGGATCCATCATAATATTTTTCATAGAAAACCTATAATGGGTAAACACGCTAGTTTATGGCGAAGTATCTGATCCACAATTAGTGGAGGCAACAATTATAAATGAACACACAAAAAAAAATGGACTCATCACGTTTAGATTCATTACCTGGACCAACAGGATCATCTAACTTCTCAATTCGCTTGCAATTGCGCAAAGCTGTTGATACACCATTCTCCCCAGATTTAACCATCACAACACCAGGGCAATCAAGTAATTTCACGTGCTTATCCAAATGAATTTCTTGCATTGATCTTGTAAGTCCAGGAGTGGAACCAACATTTACAACATGGGCTCTCTTCAAACTGTTTATTAGACTGCTCTTACCAACATTAGGAAGACCCACAACACCCACTGTAATAGATAACTTGAGCTGGCAAAAGTACATGGATCAGCAAAGTCAAATTCGTGTTTAGGTTTGTAGCAAAAAAAAAGCAGCGTTGTAGAAGAGGAACTGTCTTGTCATGTATTGACTTAGGCAATTTCTTGAACACAAAGCCCATATTGTTCACAAAATAACATAAAAGCACTTATAAAAAATGGCCTTGGTCAAAGTAACAATAATATAAAAAGCATGCTGAATATTTTGGCTCTGCACAAGTAGGTTAAATACCTCATGGCTACGAGTATAATTCTTCAGTAATTTAATAAGAGTGTCAGCTCCAAGGCAATCACTCATTTGCAGTGTATCACGACGTTTTGTTGTCTTTGAAGCAGATTTCCATCCTAAATTTGATCTCTGCTCCTGAGTGTTGCATTTAAAGGCCACTGCAGGCAGTTCTTCTCTAAGATACTTCAACCACTTCTCCACAGCCTCCCGAGGAACAAGATCTAAAATACAAATATTTATTTCTCCATTGAGTGAGCGACGGTTCTTATATCACAAATATCAATATTCTTACACATATATTAAAAGGAAAAAAAGTGACGCCTAATGGCAGCACAAAAAATTACCTATTTTGTTGAGAAGCAAAACCAGGTGCTTTTCAGGACCTAATCTTCGTACCATCTTTTCCAAATCCATACAGCGCGTCCCAAGAGGATCGCGTGCATCAAGAACCTCCAAAATTACATCTGATGCTTCTACAACTTTTACCAACTCCTTATAGAAAGCCCTATCTGAGTTATCTGATGAAAACAAAAAAATGTAAAATGAATAGAAAGAAAAAATAAACATTTTATCCTCTACAAAATCCAAAGCACAAGTTTACCACAATTTTTGTTATCTTTTGACATATTTTCCTTTCCCAACTGATTTTCATCAGGTTCATTAACAGCATCACCATCTTCTAACAAGCCTAACTTCCTCTTTTGAGCCTACAAATGACACATAGTAGACTGTCATTAGGTAAATCACTTGGAAGAAAGCAAATACTAAGTTCACAAACACACACACAGAGGAATAGTTAAGAAGTGCCCTTGCCTTCTCAGCCTGCAGATCACACAGAGGGGCAAAAAAAAAACCCCTACTACCATGGCCATGCGATCAAGAACGCGCAGCCGTGGCTGGTGCATGTTGGCTGCGTGATCCATGGTAGTAGGGGGTAGAAAACCCATCTGCCCACGATCCGCCGGCTGAGAAGCGCCTAGGTGCTTTTTAACTATTTCTTATATAAAATATATATGTATAATATACATATACACACACAAAAAAAAAATATCATTGCTCACAGAAAACATGATTAAATATAAGCCATAAGAATCCCTATCTGAAAACCATATTCACTACTTGACAGCAGCAAACGATCAGAAAAGTCATCCACAAAAATATTTTAGTTAACACACCCACACTTACCTAGAAAAAATTAAAGTTAGTTTACACAAGAACAACGAGCATTGATACAGTAAAATACAGACCACAAGTACTAATTTTGAGAAAGACCAAATTGATCGCATGTACTGGTTTAACAGAGGGTATAATTAACTACACATGTAAGGCATGAGTAAGAACGACAAATTGAGCTGAAATGGTTACTAGAATCAGTCATTGGGTCTCTCACACCAACTTGGTCATCAGCCAAGAGCAGTGTCACAATGTTCGGCAAATTTCCCGTATAAAAATGGAAAATTCGCTGAATAGGCCTGAGAGAAAAGTAAGTCGTACTTTTGGCATTCTGCCAATTCAGTGACTTGGCAAATTTTCTCAATACTTGCCAAACTTGCCGATTTTTCAGTTTGGGTCATAAAAAAAACGATTCGTGAAGGAATTTGTTCCGAATTCAAATTTTGGGGACAGTGGCCAAGAACTGGTTAGTGTTCTAAGCAAAAAGATCGGTACTGCAAAATCCCACATTTAAAATATATGTCAAAAGAACAGAAAACATTATGAGGGCATACACATTCAAAGGTGCAACAAGGGTAGATAATTAAAAGGGACTGAACAAAACCATACAAATTTGGAAGTAACAAGATATAACTGCGGGAACGCAAGGAGGTGGAGGGCAGATGGGAAGTGTAGCTCACCCTTTCCTTTCTGGCAGCTTTCTTTTGTTCCAACTCTTCAATTGCACGAGCTCTCCGGGCTTCAAGAGCCTTGAGCTCCTGTTCCTTGAAAGGCCAATCATTGGGGATACCTGGGTCCTTCTCAACTTTCTTTCTCCGAGTTCCAAGCTTCTTTGCTTCCTTTGCCTTCTTCTTATGGTGCTCTTTCACCTTCCTTAAAACCTTATACTTCTTCCTAAGTGGCACTCTCTTGCTCTTGCTCTCTACACGACAAACAAAGAGAAGATTAAGCCCCAATCTACAATGATTCAAATAATAACAAAAGATAGCAGGTTAAACAAAGTGCTCACTTTTGCTTTTCTTCACCATTGCTGCTGCTTCTTCACCAACTGAAGCTGTCAAAACACAACATTTTCTCAGTTCTAGGCATTCATTTTACTCAAAGGAATTATAATCAATTGATAATTCATTAACAGTTAACAAGGAAGCATGGATATGGATATGGGAATACTATACAACATGATACGGACACGGGGATACGGATACGGCAATTTCCAAAAGACTAGGATATGATACAGCAAGGATATGACTATTAAAAAATTATTATATATACATTTTTAGGTGTATTGTAGGAGGTCTAAGTGACAAAAAATAATAATAACTATAAGAAAACATTGTTAGTGTTGAAAAATAAAAAAATAAACAGGAACCACCCTAAACAGCATCCACCTCTCACACAGCCTAGAAAATATTAATCTCAGTGCCAGAATAACATCAAAAGTTCAGAACATAAATAACCTGTGGCCGGTGACTGATAAAGTCATAGTTTCTTTTCCTCAATTCTTCTCATGCCTTAATTGTTCACATTCTACATTATCAACCAATTCTACAATCTCAGCCATACATTTAGTGGTATCTTATCTTGCAGTTTCATATTCTTCCACATCGAAGTCAGTTTGCCTGGACTTTATAATTTACAACTCAGGCTAATGTTTTATACACCCTCACCAACCAGGTCTATAAAGTAGTAGAATATACAAGCCAAACGCGACCCATTAACGGCCCTTTTTCGACAAGCCAGAAACTATTTTAAGCATACTATCAATCCTTTAAAGACAAGTCAGCTCAAACACGGAGGGAATCACATGAACTTTTTTTAATGGAAAACTACAACTCAAACTCCAACTATGGGACTTATCGTTTAATTAGTGCCAGCGTCTTCTTTAACCAAAGAAAGGCTGTTATAAACAGAAAGTAATTAAAAGGTTAAACTACTTATCCCGCAAGTGCACACGACAGTATATATGGAACCAGCTATTGGCATGGAATCATTTATCAGACCATTATCATACCAATCGATGCAAACACCAAAAACTCTTTGGAACAAATGAGATGAAAGAAAAGAATAAAACCTTTATGATTGGATGATTTGAACTTGGAATAGAGAGCGGGAGAGAGAAAGACAGGAGAATAGTGAGATGACTGGAGAGGATGGGGCCTCAGTAGAAGGAGACAGTAGAGAAAAGGCAGTGGAAGAAGAAGACGACGAAAGGATTGGCGAAGAGCAAGGGAGGAAGAGAGAACCAGAAAAAAAAAATTGACCTTTTTTAGTCTAGGCTCAGGGCTCTAGATGGCAAAGGGCGGAAGGGCTCCGGACTTTGGATGGCGAAGGGCAGAGGAGCCGGGAGGCTGGCTCCGGGAGACGGTCGCCGCCGCCGTTGGTTAGTGCTTGTCGCCGCTGATTCGTGGGAAAGGCTGAGAGGGGATGAGAGGCAGAGAGGAAAGAGACACACCAGAGGGGGTGTGGGGTTATTTAGGGCTTAAGTGGGGATACATTTTTTTGTTCTTAAGTTTTTTCTTTCGACATTACCTGGCGAGCCAAATATTCTATACCACGTGGTTTTCAACATTAAATGCCACATAACCCATATAGGACGTTTTAGAAAAATTAAATTAAAATACCCTTACACGAGCGTTTGGAGTTTTATATCACCTCGTGGAAGCGTTTTTAATGCTCCTTCTATAATGTGCACCTTTACGGGAGTAGTTGGATTTTAAGATGGGTGGTGCATATGTTAGCGCATGTTAGGGTCTGTTTGGATTGGTAGAAACCGGGAAAAAGGGAAAGAAAAAGTGAAAGTGAATCCAGGTGAAAGAGAAACTAGGAAATTCCTAAATATTTTTCACTGTTTGGTTACACAAATGATGTTTGAGAAAATTGACAGTAATAGTGGTGGTAGCGGCGGTGGTGGTGGTAGTAGCGGTGACAGTGGTAGTGGTTGTGGCGGTGGCGACGGTGGTGGTAGCGCGGCAGCAGCGGTGGCGGTGGCGGTAGTAGAGATAATGGTGGCAACGGTGGTGGTGGTAGCAGTGGCGATGGTGTCAATGGTGGTGGCGGCGGCGGCGGCGGCGGTGGTGGTAGCAGCGGTAGCCGCAATGGTGGTGGGTGGTGGCGGTAGTAGAGGTGGTGGCAGATATAGTAGTGGTGGCGGCGGTGGTGGCGATGGTGGTGGTGGCGGCTGGCGATGGTGGTGGTGGTGGTGGCATCGGTGGTGGTGGTGGCAACGGCGACAATAGCGGTGACGGTGGCAGCGACGATGGCAGTGGTGGTGGTAGTAGCAGTAAAACATAAGTGTTTAGTACAATGATTTTCTCCCAAAATCCATGGGTTGATGGGTGGAGAATTTTTGGGCCAAATTTTCATCTATTTTCTCTCACTTTTCACTCTAGTTTCTCTTTCCCTGTTGCACCAAATAGTGGAAACTGGGAGATTTTAAGAAGATTTCTTTCCTTTCCCCCGCTTTCCACCAATCCAAACATACCCTTAGTGTAAGCTTACACTAATGTGTGCTAACGTGTGCGCCACCCATCTTGAAATCCAACCGCTCCCATGTGTTCCTTACACTTGGTGCATTGTCAAAGTGGAGCATAGAAAATGCTTTCCACCTACATCAGGCACCGTAAATACACAGTAAAGACCGATCTTTGAGTACGAGTTCCAATTTTCAAAGTCTAACTAGTGAAAAGTAAAATTGCACTAGGGGTTCGATTTTTGACCGTACATTTTTAAGATCAAAGTTTCAGTCCTAAAGTGAGGCTCGACTAGAAATTTTACTCATACACTCTTTGTAAGAAGTGATTTTCTAACAAAGGTCAACGATCCATCGAAGGATTAATTTGACAAAGGTCAATGACATCAATTAGTCGACAACTTTTGTAGTAATGGCCTCATTTTAGACCCTAGATTTTTTTTGTGTAGGTTCGATTGTTTGTATATCATTTTATAGAGCTCACGATAGTTAGTACTTGCATACACATGCACAATATATAATCGTGTTATCAATAATACAATATATGATATACAACATTGATAAGTTGTGTTATCGTGTATGGGAAGACATATATATCGTGTTATCAATAATATGATATACGACATTGAAAAGTCATGTTAACATGTATGGGAAGACATCCTATATGTTAATGATAGCACGATATATGAACTTAGGGTATATTTGACCATTATATGTGTTCTTACATAATGTGAATAAGCGTGACTCTTTAATTTTGGTCACGACCTATTGTTGATATATGAATATATATACATATAACATATTTGACATACATAGGCTATAAGAATATAGTTTAATAGTAAAATCAGTAAAGGTCTCAGAAGAGAGAAGAAGAGAATTTGTGGGATGAGACCTGGACTCGAAATAAATAGTTTCCCTGGTGGACGACAACTATCAAAGGACCTCGTATAATTGAGGTTGGGATGCAAGTCATTATTGGAGGAGATTGGGTTCTACCCAATATACGATTTTGAGTAAATCATCATCTCTAGGCCACTACTGGATTTTTTGATAAGTGAGTACTAGGATGACTCACAAGAGGTGTTTAACATATGAGGAAAAGTATACCCCTCACGAAGAAAGACGTTGCAGTGATCACGGGTTTGAAGGTGAAAGGAAACCCATTGAAGTTGGACAATGGTGATGTGAAGGCTGCCTAAGCCAAGCAACAATTTTTCAAAATGTTTTTCACATGGAAAGAGGTTGGAGAAGAATCTAATTGAGGAAATTTTGAAGGAAGTAGTAGAAAATATGCATATTATCTCCGATAAAGACTTAGCACATTTGGCCATATTGCATATGGGGGCCCTCATATTATTCACACAGAGCAACAGATCTGTCTCCACATCTCTGCATGACTTTCTTGACGACCTGGCTGTTGTTGGGAGGTACAACTGGGCGGAAGTAGTTCATGACATGCTTTGTCGTAGCATATCCTCAGTCCATTGCAACATCATGAGCAAAGAAGTTCAGTGCTCCTCCACATCCGGTATTTTAATTAGGGTTTCATTTGTGCTATAGGTAAAATTTCGTATTATTGATATCACGATTATATATATTAGCGTAGATTTGATAACACAACCACATATTAGCATTTTAGGAATATCATGTTGTCAATACCACACTATTTTGATTAGCGTGTTTTAGATAACACGCTAATTTGATTTGCATATTTTTTATGACACACTAGTTTGTTATGTGTTTTCGATAGCATGATATATTTTTATATCGTGTATTTTTAATAACACGATGTGAGTATTTTGTGTAATCAATGACACAATTAGTTTAATAATCATGTTATCGATTACATGGCATACATGATATTGGATCACTATTAACGTGATTGTTTTGTTAACATAAGTGTGGTTTTTTTAGTACACATTTATATGGGTGCCAAGTTGTCCTCTATGCAGTCCGAGGTTAAAGAGATGGCCCGGGTTTAGCCAATTACTTACTGATGTGGAGAAGGCTTCCAAACTTGATTTGGTGGACAAAAAGTCGAGGAATAACTTGTTGGCTCATCACAAGATGAGGAAGTTGTACGAGGAGATGTTCGCCTGTCTAAAGGTAGATTCTAAAGTCGTATCACAAATAACTTTAATTGTCAAAGAGGCCCACTTGATTAGAGGCCAATGACTGGCTGAGAAGGTAAAGAAGATGATCGCGCATTCAACTATACAGAGGAGAACATATCATGTTCAAATGTATTAGGGCCAGACATCAGGACAATTTCAACTCAGCACATATGTTATTGAAAGCTTTGTCATGCCACTAAATGTTATGTCTGGGATTATTGATGTCGTCTTGGAGAAGGCCGTCATGTACGGACAAAGGGATTGAGGTACCAAAAGTGTGGAAGTTGCACTGCATAGAATTAAAAACTCAATCGAGGTGGCCATGAGGTTAATCGAACAGATGCAGCCTCCATATGAAGAAATTCCTCAATTGCAAACCCATTGAGAAGTACCAACTCCTCCAACACATGAAGTCCCTCAACCAAAAAAATGTCAATAAGCACCTCCTTTGCCAACAATTAAATGAGCAAAGTTGGTGAGGGTGAAGGCTCGAGCTTCAAAATCAAGTGAAGCAATTTGCCAATCTGTTCCTGAAGAGCAAAGAAAATTTATTCCTCAATCTTGAGATAAAAATTCCATTTTTCATAAGTAGTTCTCTCGTATTTTTATCATCAAGTTATTATGTCTTGTTATCATTACAACCTATAGTGAATTGTCGTGTTATCAATAACACGACAAATATTCCTTTCATATTATCGTGAAAATGTTGAGGTGAAATGTCATGTCATTGATAATACAACATATTGAATTATCATATTATCTTCAAAAAGATTTTTGGAGTAGTCGTGTTATCAATAACACGCATTGTCTAATTTTTATATTTAATCTAATATGACTTGTTACATGAATTTTGCAGAGAAAAGGGAACCCAAAGCTGAAGAAAAATAAAAGGATCCCAAGGTTGAACCCACCTTTATCATCAAATTTCTCAAGAATATTAATAAGGAAGTGGTGCATGCTCAGGAAGATTCACCAAAGCATCTGAAGCTTAAGATTGAAAAAGAAAAGCTTCCGATGTTGGCTCTGTTGCATCCCTTCTACCACCCGTACCTAGGTGGACAAGGTACATGGTGGCTAACCCACCAATGAAGATAGCCAAGAAGGAGGCAGTCGAAGGGGTTGCCTCAATTCGTCCAATGCTACATAGTAGCTACCTAGCCATGAAGCTTGGTAAGGCAAAGGGGCAAGAGGAGGTGAGGTTGGGGGATGATGTTTCATTGGCAACCATCCTTGCCACATACAATGTCCTGGTCAGAGATGGGGAGAATGTTGCAAAGTCTCCTACCCCGCCTGTTGAGTAGTCAATTGCCCATTCCAGTTTGGTCACCATATCAAATACTTTTGATCTAGTTGATCAAGAACTACTACAAAGTATATGAAATGTTATAGACGTTGAGGAGCATGCAAAGAAGCATGAGAAAAAGCAAAAGCAAAAGGAGATCGCAGTGGAACCGGAGTACTACCTTGACCTCCAGCACAAGTTCCACATGGAGGTCTTATGTGGTGAAGATTAGGAGACAATAAAGGAGTTAATGCCCAACCCACACCAATAATGGCCTATGGCAACACTTCATCATACTGACTTGTGTCTCTGCTTCATCAAGAGCGCATAACAAATGAGGTATAAATAAGTTCATGTTACTAGTCCTGTTATCAAAAACACGAAATATAATTATTGTATTGTTAATAACACAATATGTGAATTCACGCGATAGTCGTGTTTCTTAATCGTGTTATTGATAACACGATAGACAACATTTACATTTCTTAAACAAAAAATGGATTGGAGTATCATGTTTTCATTTACACAACTTATTATCTATCGTGTTATCACTAACACAATAATCTTCTTTAAATATTATTAGGTTATAAACATGTTTTGCCAACTACTTGATGAATGCAACCTGAGGAATCCCATAGTGTATCTGAATTGCTTCTTCGAAAAATTTATCATCCAACACTACTACAACATATGGATGCATCTTAACAAGATGTAGGTTCGTCCCAAAATCATCAACAATCTCCTCTAGGAAAATAATGTGTAAAGATACATACCCTTTTCTCTAATCTCCTCTAGGTTTTCCTCTCTTAAAATTTGGAATTTCATAACCCTTAGATAGCTCCTTAAGTTGTTTTATGTCTTGGACTTGAATAAGAAAAGAAATTGAAATTGGACTGGTTGAATTAGGATAATCTATTCTTTAAACAATCGTTGTTCCAAACATCGATCAATCAATCACTGTTTGTTTTGTACATGATACTTTAAACAATCGATTGATTCACGAGAGCGATCAATTGTTAACTCTCAACTTTATTTTACACAGGGCAAAATCAAGTGTCGGTCAATTGTGCATATTCAATACATGTCCAATGATCAATTGTTCTGCTTACATTTTTACTATTTTGTGTTGTTTACCCTAAAACCTTTTGAAACCTCTGAAATCACTTATAAAACTTCTCCGAGTGATTTCGATATACAAATGTTATTTGAATAAGCTTTAAAAAATCTTAAATATTCTTCAGTCTTCTATCTTGATCCATAAGAACACATATACTCCTATTTTTCAAGTCTGTCAATTCCAAATCTGACTTAACCATAAATACCTTAAATCAGATTCCAAGACTCAATACATACATAAGGTTTCTAGACACAATTTCTAAAAAGAAATCAACCAATAACCTTGACATATAACTCATATGTTCTCACAATCTCCCCATTGGCTATTTCTTCTCAAAGCACTACATATTTGAAAATCAAAATAAAATTACAACTCTTGATATAGTGCATTGATCATATTTATGATTACATGATATGAATAAATCAAATATGATGACCTCAACATATTGTGTTATTGACAACATGAACTCTGCCTAGGTCGTGTTATCAATAACACGATATGCAAATACTACCCTATATGAAAACACGACACTCAACAAATAACATGTTTCTAAGAACACGACTACACAATTAAGGGAATGATATTTCTTCCATTCCAAGTATAGAACAAGGGTGGATAAGGAAACTCTAATCAATGTTCCCTATCCTTACGTCATTTTCCTACTCTTTTGTTTGTCCTCTTTTGGCTTGTACTTTGACTAGCAGCCACATTTGGGGTCATCTTGTGTGCTCACACAACATTTGCAATTGTGACAGAATTGCCCACATGCTCTACATTTGTGTGGGGCTTTGACCTTGGGTTGTGACTCTATTCGGTTTTTCCTTAGATACCCCCTCTGCTTGAGTGGGATTGGTGGGTTGAATGTAGGAAGAACTCCAATACTGCCCACTAGTGTTTGTCCATCATTGGGAATAATGTCTCTTGATATGTCATTTTATATGTATCGGCACTGTACCATTTTTTGTCGTAATCAGACACATAGAAATGTTTGTGATCAATTATTGCAATTGCATTTTTACATGGTAACCCCATATGCTGAAACTTTTCGTATGTGAAGCTACATTTGACCAATTTCACTACATCCTGTTAAAAGAATATTGTATTAATGAGAACACTATAAGTGACATTATAGTTTTATTGAAAACATGAACCATCAACATATGACGTATGATCACAACTATCATGTTATTTGAACACATGAACATACACGTTATTGTGGATAATGTATAACCTTACACACGACATTATTTACATTTACCTAATAATATAGTGAGTTAATCTGGAATTCATACATTGATACCGACAATCCATGCACGTGCCTTGCTTCTTCTCCTCTACTTTTGATATGTTTACGAGGATATGGGATTAACTCTTCAGTCATATTTTGGCCATTTGTCCGACGTTTCTCAAAAGGTGTGAATGTGTGTTCCCATGTATGCTCAATTAACCAAGTAATAGACATCAACCTAGCTTTTTTAAACATTGCATTAGCACTTTCAAACCTATTTGAGCTGAGTATTCCATACCTTTTGCCTGAAAATGCAACATTGGCCCAGTGCTCCGCACCTATCTTATCCAGCAAAGCAAATGCTTTAGGATTATGTTCTTTAATGTTGCTCATTGTGCTATCATATACATTTTGTTTGAAAGTTTTAGCTGCCACATAGAGATGGTCCTTTAGGTAGTTGTCTTTGAATTTGCCTATCATATTTGTTGCCATGTGATGGATGCAATATCCATGGTGTGTAGAGGAAAATATTGTTTAACAACATTTGCCAAAACTTTTATTCTATTAGAAACAATTGTATCCAACTTAGCTGAAGGATCAGAAAATAGATGACTTTTGAGCAATTCAAGAAACCAACTCCAAGTTTTCTCACACTCATTCTAGACCACTGCAAATGTGACACATATCATATTATTGTTCCCGTCTAGTGCATTTGCTATTAATAGTTGACCA
Source organism: Saururus chinensis (assembly GCA_035235625.1). Classification (NCBI taxonomy): domain Eukaryota; kingdom Viridiplantae; phylum Streptophyta; class Magnoliopsida; order Piperales; family Saururaceae; genus Saururus; species Saururus chinensis. The sequence goes on from CP141140.1 coordinate 60,637,336, forward strand.
GGATATTTTCTATTCAAGAAAGTTTCATCTACAGTTAGCAATGACCTCAATATTATTCTAAAGACTCTTGAAATTGACCCAAACATCCAAAATACTCTTTTTAAAATTGTATCCCCCTGTAGGTCCAAGAATATCACTTGATCTAATTGGAACTACTACACTACCTAGATAAATCCTTTCTATTTGAATTTTGTATGCAAGAAGTATGTGTTATGATTCGTCTGGGTCCCCATCGATTAAATCACACATTGTTTTACCTGCACAATAGGATTTTATGTAGTCAACATTAAAAATGATTAAACAACAAGTTAATAAGTCATGCTCCCGAGAATACGAAAAGATTACTAGTCATGTTTTCATAAAATTGGACTTTATAAGCAACGTGTTCATGGTAACATGACGGATTAACAACTCGTTTTTTAGAAAAGTGTGACTTTATAAGCCTCATGTGGCCGATAACATGTCACGTTAACAAGTTGTGTTTTCATAAACATGACTCTACAAGTATCATAAGCATGCCTTATCGCCAACATTTCTTGTAGTTCATAGTTATACCCCAGTTCTTCAAAATATATCTTGTTTTATTTTTTAGTGTAATGTTTGTTGAATCTTTAAATAGCCCATAACATTTTCTTGCAATCCAAAGGTGCGATGCTAAAGGGTGGTTAGTTGACTTCCTTTGTGTTCCACACCCATGGTCGGGCACCAACCTGGTCACAGTCACATGATCTCCAATGTTTCATGCCCTTATGCACCACTTGCAAGACTGGTCGGACCACTTTGTGGCATACATATTATTGTTCTCATCCACAACCTTATATGTGAAATTCACCTTTTTTGCAAGGTCGATCAAAACCTCTTTAAATGAACCAGGCTTTGGAAATATGCACCCAATTGGAGTAGATTCTGATAGTCCTTTGCTTGCAAACTACCATTCATTACCTCACCCTCATCAATATTTGGTTCTAAGAGGTTAAGATCATCAATTGTCTCCCACTCTGCCTCGGCCTCAAAATTAATATAACTGGGAACCTTGTTGTGTCTGAATTCTTCGTCAGACATACTTTTCATGTCAATTATATCATTCTTATTCCATTGGTCATCACCCCACACTCTTCAAATTCTTAGTTGTTATAATTTCAGGGCTATATGGTGGATCATAGTTATCAAATGAAGTCCTTATTGCACCCATTATTAACGACATTTCTTCAAATCCAATATGAATGACTTCTATAACAGGTTTTGTAGGCATTGGAATGTTGTACGATGTATGACATGGATTTTTTGAGTTGAAATCTCATATTTCTTTTAATATGAAATGGATATTAATGTGTTAATCAATATGTGATATAACTCAACATTGTGTATTTGGTACACACAAATTTTATTGTGTTAGTGATGGGACTATATTCATACAAGTCATGTTATTTTATCTATATTAACAAGAATTTGTGAGATATCACTTTTATATTACACATCATTAGTTATGCAATATTATAAATATCGTGTGTTTGAGTACACGATAAAGTATAATATTGTGTAATCTAAAATCCATTGTTACCTTACTGTTTCATAAGTGAATTGTGTATCATTGATTCCTGTCCGCAATCCGTCATTCAAGATGAGGTGAGCCGATACCACTAGTGATTTATCTCTATTCACAGTCTGGTTCCTCTCCACTAATGGTGATTTGTCACTGTTGTGAAGCTCTTTCATCTCTGCATTGACTTAGAATGTTTTGGCCACTTCTAACTCATTTCAATGGTGTGAGAACTTAATTTGTGCATATCACCATTTCATATATTAACCCAAAGTCAAGGGGGGCTAGGGGGAATAATTAGATAAGTGTAAATAATTATTAAACCATAAAAAATGAATAAACAAAATTGACAAGGGCCTTTTCATCAATTTTGTTAATAGGCTTTAGGATTCAGCTATGCTTTCCCATCATCACACACCACAATTAATATAATAGAGTCCACAATTCATGTACAATCCTTAAAAGAAATAAAAAAAATTGTACAAGTTGGAAGCACTGTTGCCCCTAAAAGAGAAAAACCAAAAATGTGTATTAAAACCATGTGATTGAGAGGTGATCCTTGAGTTCTGGTTAAGCTTACAATGGGTCTAATGAATTCTCTCTCACAAAATTACATAAGTGGGGCACTCAACATAAAAAATTAATAAACTATAAGATTGCATTTATATCCCTTCGTCAGCCCAGTAAAGCCCTTTAAAGATAATTAATACACATCCACATACAATCACATATATAAAAAATTCCAGAAACCCCTATAAGAAGGAAATGATTTTTTTTCCTAAACCAACCAAACCAAGTCTATGGACCTGGTGGCGAGATAATTGAATCAAACTTGCAGTGCAAGTCAGTGAAGACCTGCGCCTAGAGCGGGTCAATAATGACCCATGTTGGTGGGTCAAACATGACCTGTGGGCGCATGTCAGTTTAGATTTGCAATGGTAGGTAGTTCAGACCCGCTTGTGAGGGTTGAATGAAAACCCAAGCGGGTCAAAATAGATTTGCCTATGTGGTTTGTCTTCAACCTCTTGCCTAGCAAGAGGTTGTAGACAACCCCTCGATGAAAACCTTGTGTCGCAGTCATTTAGCAAGGCTGGTCGGTGGCCCAAAATCAGGAAAAACTTTTGCTCAACAACAACAAATCCAAAGGCGGTCAGAAAAATCCTGATGTTGATGGTTCGGTGGCTCAAATAAAAAATGCATTCGGAGAAGAACACTCTATATACAGCAACGGCACCAGCCAGTACCCAAACACCACGAGGGGCTCAACCACTAGAAGACCACAATTAATAGAGAAAGAAGGAACAATAATAAAGTATACCTTTTTCGCAGTGCCGACTAGAGCCCAACACCTGGCAATGATAGCTCTGGACAACAGCCTACGCTTCAGCCAACAGTCTAGCAATTATTCAGTGGCGATGCCAGCTAGTGGCCAAAAATCTTATTGTCGGTCGTTGTCACCTCCAACTAGCCTCGATACCAATTGATAGAACAAACTATAATAAGGTTTAGGCTTACCTATAACAATTAGAGACTGAATAAGCTTTATCTTCCCTAACGAAGCTTTTTCTCAGCTAATCTTCTACAAACTTTCATAATGAGTTTCTGGTTTAAAATTTGGCTTAGAGTAATCTTGTTTAAGATATAGGATTAGGATAACTGATTGTGTATTTTAACTAAACCAGGACACCGTTGTTAAGAACTTTATAATCCTGACCATTCATCCAAGGGTCAAGTAACAGTCCAAATTTGCTACTAAAACTATAACATAATAGGTATCATGACAGGCCCATTACTGTACACTTACAGTATTTTCATATGTTGGAATAAGTGGGCTCGCAGAAGAGGCAGACTTTGAATGGGCAATGCAAGTACCAAAAATTGTCTAAGGCATCTGCAACTATAGCTAGACTTCTCAATGACATTGGGGGACACAAGGTAACAAAAAATAAGAAAAAGAAAAGGAAAATTTCTATGTAGTGTTTTCATATATGTGGACCCACAAAAATGATGTGTGTGTGTGTGTGTGTGTTTTTAAAGTAAAATAATGTGCCACATGAGCTCATAGTGTACCCCTTGTGTCATTTTTGTGGGGCCACCTATTAATTATTAGTACCTAAAATATTTTGTTATTGGTGCCCTCTGTTTCCATGTGTGTGTAAAATGTTTATTTACATATTGTTTAATGTTTTTAAAAATACTTTTGTTAAAAGGTAACACTCGTGTACCCTCACATTATATGCCAATGAACCTATCACACCTCTCCAACAAATGAGAAAGACCCAAACAACCCAATTAAGATTGCATTGGCAATGCCTACCATGATACAAAGCTTTTTTTTAACAGACAGAGCAAGAAAGAGGAGATGTTACTACAGACGTGGAAAGCTATACGGAGGAGTATGCATGCTCAGAGGAAGAGGTTGGCGCAATGATAGAGAAATTTGTGGAAATGTTATGGAAGGAGTCAAATGAAGAATGTCTCAAGCCTACAACCCTTGCACTGACTCTTATCATGCGAGTAGTCAACTTGGGGAATTGTTTAGCGATTCTACATGTGAAACCAAAGCTCAAGTCCTATCGGTGTTTGTTAATCCGATTCCTGTTTGAGCATGGGGCAATTTTCTGATTTGTAAAATAATAAGGCCACTTGCAGACACCTACACAACACTAACATACACCATCAATGCTAAGTGTTATGTCGGTGTAGCTTGGTGCCAGCGGCTATAGCACTACTCTATATGCATCCCAGAGTCATGTGAAAGGTGGAACGACCACTATACTTTTAATCAAGGACTATTTTAGTGTTTATATGACAAAAGCAGCAGCCATATGTTCTTGGTAGAATAAACAAGGATAAGATACAATCCCATTATATAAGTTGCAATACATAGGAGAAATATGTATGAGCTGTGATGGTCGAACATGTAACAAAAAAGTGATAAGCTATGCCACATAATTATAAGAGTTCAAATCCCATTCTTTCTGAATTTCGCACTTTGATCTTCAATTGCAACAAGAAACTATAGTTATCCTATCCAATTGTGTTAGCAAGGCAATCATATCCAAGTTTCACTTTTATGATATCACATTAGTAATTGGATGCTTATTAGCATGTAATACTCCAGGTTTTTATGGGAAAATATAATCTGATATTTTAAAAAATTTTGTTTAACCAAAAAACCATTGACACATTGTGAATTGTATTTTTAACTTTCGATAGACATTGACACATTGATGGTCACATCATTCAAACATTAAGGCGAGGTTGTTTTGGAAAATCGGGAAAAGTTTTATTACCTTGGACTCTTTGAGTGGTTATGCCTTATTTAAAAGGAGGAAATCACATAATTTTGAGCATTGAGGAAGTCTAGGTGGAGTCCAAGCATGAATGGGGAAATTCTGGAGTGGAGCAGCAAGGATTTGGTAATAGGAAGAGGTTTTAGTGTTTTTTCAAGGTTGGATAGCACCCTCCTTTATTTAATCATTTGGTTAACATGATATTTGTTTTTCCTTGAGTACTTGATAAGTTTGAGCATTTAATGGAAAGTTTTCTTCAGAGATTTTACTATATGTAGTGTATTAATAGTGATTTCATATTATGATGGTTTCACCGTCCTTTTTTTAGTAAAAACTATATAGAACTCTATATTTGTAAAGCTTTTACTCTATCTTGTTGAAAGAAATTGTTTAGAGAACCGGTGTGGTTTTTGTTTGTTTTCTTTCTAACCATCAACACGTGGTGATCAAGTCAATGAAGGGAGGAAGATGAACAATACTAGCAATGACATGCTGAGTCATGTTGGTGTTAACTGGTCACCAACAGTGAGATCGGTGTGTGGTGTGGTGTTAGTAAGGTGGGCTCTCACAGTCAATCTACTCTCAGTAAAGGTTTTATGTACCAATGTGGCATTATTAGTCATCTGATTTTCTCTAAAAGTGCGTTGTTATTTAGCCATGTAGACAGAAGGGTATGATTAATTGTGTCACGGCTTTTCAAGATCAATTCCAAATTATCTTAATAGTGTCTAAGTTGAGTCAAGTATGTGTATATACAAGTGAAAGTCAATGAACTAAATGTCATAGTTATTATTTTTTATTTTTGTACTTGTAGTGTTTTGACATTAAATAGCCAAAAGAAGTGATTGTTAAAACATATAAGGTCATATGCATTATAATTAGCCAATTTTGATGAACAAAATTATGTCAAAATTTTATGTACATTTTAGTCTTAAAAGTTTGATTAGATTAATGTTGTGGTCGAGCAAGATTTAGATTCGAAAGACTTGAAAAATAAGAGCAGATGCATTATGAAAAGTTCAAGGTTAAAGATTACATTGAATGTTGAAGTTTAAAGGTATATTTTACACACTCACGTGCATAAATCACTTAGTTTTGTGTAGAATTAATCATTAAAAGTGATTTTAGAAGTTTTGGAAAAATAGGGTAAAAATCTGAAAAATTGTTCACAAGGGATCAACCACCCTTGAACATACAGAGAAGAGAAATCGGTCATTTTGTGAATAATTTTTCATATTTATGCTAAGACAGTTGCTTATCGATCATTTGATCAAAAGATCAATTGATTTTGTGTTTTGATCAAACTAAACTATTGAACGATCGTTCGCTTGGTTTAAATAATTGATCACTTGCATTTTTACTTGTGTAGTTTAGAAATTCGGGTTAGAGTCATTTCTATGTTGGTTTCCTTTAATTTTTAGCCTACTTACTCTATATAAGGACTAAAGTGGAATGAAATTGAAAAGAGGAAAATCATTATTCAATAAGAGAAAAATGGAGAGATTATCTTAAATTTTCCTTCAATCACCATAGATGAATTTCTTACGGGTGAGAAAGATTGAAAAACACATAAGATCTTGATGATGAGGAGGAGGAGAATATTCTTAATTAAGGAGGATTGAAGAATATTCAAGGCAAATCAACAATCAAAAAGGACTTTTGATTAAATATATAGAAAACGACAAAAACAAAACATGAGGAGAAAAATTTTAAGGGTTCCGAGGAAACTTAAAGGCCAACAACAAAAGAAAGAGGTTTGAGCAAAGAAAAAAGAGTTTGTGTTAATGTCTCTAGAGGTTAGTGGTTGTTCTTAGGTCTTATAAAAAGGTTTTGCTTGCTAGTAGTATATTGATTTGGCATAGAGAAAAGTTTAAGTTATTCTTATCCTAGTTGGGGTTTTTCACGTAAAAAAATCTTTGTGTGATCTTGCATGGTTGGTTTGATTGTTTGATAAATTAATTATTAATGATGCATAGAGATTAGTTTTGTATTACTACTATATAAATAAATTCATGCAGAAAAGATACCAAGATTTGTATCCTTTATCTTCATAGATAATCAAACTTGGGGTAATTTAGCAATCCACTAGATTAATTAAATGGATATTAAACTCTTAGGGACAGAAGATCCAACCTACTATTGGCCTTATGTGTAGATTCAAGAAAAACCGACCTATTATAAGGTTGATTTTAAGGATGTGACAAAACCATCCTAGTTTACAATGTGTTGCTTCATTGTAAATTTACAAGATCTAGATATGCATCAATACAAATTTAATCATCCTAGTTTAGAATGTGTTGCTTCATTGTAAATTTACATGATCTAGATATGCATCAATACAAAATTTTCATAAAAAAAGGAAGGAATCCTCCCTTTGATGGTCAGAAAAAGAGCTCCCCCTTAGAGTATGTCATGAACATTTCTTTACTAATAGAAGCTCACAACATGACACATTTTTGGAGGTATAGATGTACTTCCCCTTTTTGTCAATAAAATAACAAGGAGCAAATGATATAATGACATAAAAGGGAGCTTTAGAAGATGCAACATACACCGAGTCATGAAAATAAATAAGTAAACTTGTCGGCATACATAGTCTGTACTACATAGTCTGTACTTCTCAAACAATAAGAATACAAAGAGCATAGGTAGCAAATTACTATCATATCACATGAGTGGAAAAATAAGTACATATATAGATAGAGAAAAACCTGATAAAAAACATGTCTAACAAAATGTATGAGTCACTTCAAGATGCACACATTTTCCCAAATGAACATAAACTAAGCATTAAGAACCAGCAAATGCGTGCAGAAAGGGGAAACTAAGCATTAAGAACCAGCAAATGCGAAAGGGGCAGCCAAGAGAGCAAGCATGAAGTTCATATTGCCACACAAAAATCTTGGCACATGGCCAAAACCCGTTAGATGAACTGACAGGGACGTTGCTGGAGTCAAGCTTCCACATTCGGCTAAAAATGCGTCAACCAGGCCACAAAAGAAGTGGAACTATGACAACCAAGGGTATGAGAGTATCCTTGGAGATCGCGACTAACTGCTTAAATTGATGATAGTTGGGTTTTAAGTTCTTTCTCCACAAATTTGCACAAAACCCCCAAGTTTAACTCCACTTGAGTGCGCACCTCATGAGATAGAGCAAAAGTACGAAGTGCAGAAGCCTCAAGTGTATCACTCACTTGATTGGTGAGATGTTCCCAGGCAGAAGACAGACCAGCAAAACATATAGTCATGGAGGTGGCGAGCCTAGCCAGATCTTGACGAAGAGTGTGAATGGTTGAAAGTTACTCAGCCATAGATGGGGACACAGGAGGCTACTTGGTAAAGATAATAAGCTGAAGTTTCATTTTGGCCACCTCAGTAGACTGAGAGAAGAGACAGATTTGGTCCACACGGATGATCTCCAGGAGAGTGAGAAGTAAAAAGGACAAATAGAAAGAAAAACATGGTATTAATTACTTCTAAACGTACACAAAGATAATAGTTTTTACTAAAGCCTCTCTTGAGTTCATATCTAATTGATAGATTTCTCAATGAGTGAATAATTGTGTGTATTAACTTAAAAACGACTTTACCACTGCTGACCTATTTATTCACATAATAGTGACTAGGGATTATGCTCGTAGGAGGTGAGTATAATGATAGAATAAAATAGTTCTCCTTTTTCATGTTTTTCTTATACAATAGAATATTACTAGAAATCATCTCAATTTTGATTGAGAGATCGGTTTGCCTAAAAGATATAAATAAAAAATTTCCTTTGTAACAGTTTGAACTTTTGATAAATTTAATTATTTTACATGACATCAGAGCTCCATGTTCTAAGAAGTTCTGGGTTCAAGTCTTGTTGGAGATATTTGTGCTCTAATTATATGCTATGTGTTGTACTTAATGGATGTTTATACATGAAAGGAGGTGTTAGATTATAAAAAATATAAATAAGATTTTCCCTAACGACTCGAGCTTTTGAGAAATTTGGTTATCTTACATATGAAGCAAATAGTTTCTTTCTATTAAGAAATAATTTAGTTTAGCTTGTTTGGGCTTTTAATAATATTTTCACTCCTCCAATTTTAATTATCTTTCTCCATTGTAAAAACATGGAAAGCTAATCCATCATTACTCTTTATATAAAACAAGCACTACTTGCCTGGGGTTGAATTGAAATTTCCACTCATCCAATTTTAATTATCTTTCTCCATTGTGAAAACATTTATGTAAAGGTAAGCCAAGATTACATTTTTTTTATAAAATAAATACAATAATGAATCTTCATATAATATATTTCTTCTACCCCACATTAATAGCTCCATTTAGTTTTAAAAAATAAATTAAAATTAATTGATTTCAAAAAATGAAATGGTGCTATTAAAATGAAATAGAGGAAGTATAATAACTTAGACATCCGTCTCAACTTTACATCCGAGTAGAAGAAGTGAAGAACTAATAACTAGTCTTTGGAAACCCAAATTAACTACCATGCCATATTTTGAATTGGAAAATACGGCCGGGTATATATGATAAAAGACATGATCAAATACTTGTCATCAAGATCGATAGGAAATTTATGGTGTGTTGTGGGGTTTTGCCCTTATAGAAACACTCCAAGAGGTATGTTGTCTCTTGGAGGGTGTAACGTCAAGGAATTTTATAAATTTCCGAAGTTGTACACGGGGAAATTAGGGTGTAGGACCCCTTGATCTTCTCGTGAGAATAACTTGATTATCAGTTAGAATTGGTAGCTAAAGTATACATGGATGAAAAATAGACGGAAAGAGCTTCGAAACGCTACCAAGAACGCGCAAATCGGAGTCCAAACGAGGGAGATACGACTGTTTGAAGTTGACTTTAATATGCAGGGCCCGTTTACCCGAATTAAATGTGCAACTGGGCCGTTTAAGTTGTTTTGAGGGTCCGATTATTTAGCATTCCGAAATTGGGTTTTTGGGACTCAATTTCTCTTGGGATTAGGGCTCCTAATCCCATGCCTATAAATAGAATTAATTAGGGCTTTTTGGGGGTCTTTTGCCCGATGGGAGGAGCTTTGGATGGTGAAGGGAAGGGGAGGAGCTGCCGATAAAATTTTCCGGCGAATCTCCGACAAGGTTTCGGCGATGGCGGATCGATGGCAAACTGGCTATGAAGGTAGGCCAACTGTAAATTTTTAAGTCGAAATTTCTGTGTAATTTGTACATTATATGCAATCTCTGCAATTTGCTAATTTATGTTACTTAGTTCTCGTTATAACGAGAAACAATGTCCTCTGTTAGTCACTGTTCCCGTTTCCCGTAATTATAAGAACAGTAATATGCCTACTTCCGGCCGGCAATCAGACGGCTGATACCTTTCTACCGGATGGACCTCGTTTAATTCCGACCATACATCCAGGAGAACCGGCCACTGTGGGTGCGCTTGGTCGTCCGGAAGAAACAGAGAATGGAAAAACAAAAAAACAAAAACAAAAAGGTACTGTGGCGGCGCGGCACAACCCCGGCAGGAAGAGGGACCTGGCTTCCCGGAATCACCAGACGATGGCGATCCGGTAAAGCCAGGCCCATAGGCCAGCCATGGTGGCTTGCCGCCGCACTGCATGTTTTTTTAAAAAAAAGCCCTTTCTACACCGGCCGGTGGCAGGGCTGGGCTGGGCTGGTGGGAATCGCCGCCAGGCGGCGATCCGATACCGCCCAGCCCTCGCCTCAGAGCGGCGGCCTGGGGCGGCACCGGCAAAGGCTAGTCGGCCTCTGACCGGCTGTGAAGAAGACGACCAAACGGGTCGTCGGGCTTCGTTTCGGGCCAGGCCGGATTGGGTGACCCGACCCGTTCGGCCCGGGTTAAAAAAAATAAAACTAGTGAACCGGGTCCGGTTCACAGTGTTAAATATGTCAAAAAAATCATAGAAAATTACTATTTCCCCTTGAGAAGCGTATGAGTATTCTGGCCAAGTTTCAGCTTGGGGAAAAATCCCAGAGTCTCTAAAATAACCTTTTTACCCCTGGTAGTTAAATTATCGTGTGAAAACTATTTACCCGACTTCGGGGCTCCGATTCAGGGGCCTATGAATTGGTTTAAAACTTGGGAAAATTCTCAGTGAGATTTTAATGAATAACCTGATTATGTGCCAAGCCAATAAATGAGAAAAAATCCCAGTGAGTGGATAATTGACCTTTTTACCCCTAGGTTTAATCGTAAATTGTTAAATAAACCTGGGTCGGTTCAAGGGGTTCACAACCCCGTCATATGCCAGGAAAATTACACAGAGTCCATGAAGTCAAGTAGTATGCTTGATTTAAATTTTGGACCCATTGGATGCCATTAAAGCCTTAAACCAAATGACAGAACTACCCCTATGCAAACTGGCCGCATTCGCGTGGATGTTGTTAACGGGCCAATGTAATACTGAAACATTTTGAGAGGTTAAGGACTTACCCGAGTGCAGAGAGGACTGTATCTAATATTGAATAATTACTCTAATGCCCTTAGGTGCATTACGACTAGTTTAATAAAGATTTAGTAAGATAACCCAAGGAGGGTTAGGGCACGAGATCTCGAATGATTCTTATATCATTAATGAATTCTACTTTTGATATTATGATATGCTTGAACATGTGTAGTTCTGATTGTTTATGTTGTTCTTTGTTTCGATTTTTGATATTGATGTTGTGATAGTAATTTATCACTAGTTGAAAATTATTGAAAGAATAATTACTTGGGGTTCGATAGCTTTGGATTGGGCAAGAACACCTAATCAAGATAAAGACTAAAATACCTCAGATGGGTCTGGGACTAGTTCATACAGTGAACAAAGCCTTTGACTTGGCGATTTGCCTTGGTTGACGAACCGATGACATGTTTCGAGTTGTAAACCTTAGTCTAAAAGGGACTAATAGGGTTTGGGATAGTCATTCTGAATCCTGGCTTATAGATGAGCAAGATAGGGTTCAGAATGGTTTCCTGAGTTTTAGCTCTATTGAGGAGCCGCTGATTTAACCGTGAAGTTACACCTCCCCTTTGGAGGGAGTTCTTTGTGAGCCTGGCTCACTGCAGATCTATTGAGGATCTTTTAGTGTACACGCAATTTCACTGACATCCTTCTTGGTTGGCGTCTCTGACCACTTCTGTTCAGGTGCAGTTGTAGGCCATGCCCTTCCACTCTGGTCAGGTCCTTATGGGCTAGGTTGGGAGATGACACTTCCTGGTGGATTCCAGGATGTTTCGTTGTCATTTGTTACTTAGGTTGACATCTAATGAGTCTGTCATTGAGATTAGATAGGGATATTAATTATCGAACAATGGTTCGAGAAATAATTAATAACATTGATTGACATTACTTATTTAATTAGAATAAGTGGAACGATTAAAGGACTTGCATAAAATGTAGGTTGCTTAAAAATACTTAAGCATTACATGTGTGATGTTATGCTTCTTAGTATAGTGTAGTATTAGGCAGAACTACGTCTGGATCCGATCTTGTTGGAAACATTGGAGATGTTGTCTGATGAGTACGTAGACAACTAACATCGGGTGATGTTAGCCCGATCCGAAAAATATTAATTAAACCTTTTGTTCTTTGGAAGTTCTTCTCCTAAAGGCGGAGATGCTCCATTGTAGTTGTGGTTGTTGTTTGGTTTGCTTTTTTGTAGGTTTTCTAGGCAACAACGAGTGAGACCAAGATTGACGTGTATGGAATGAAGTATCTTCGTTTTTGCAACTCCAATACGTAAGTATATCTTTAGCGTGAGAGTCAACTTGTTATCTATTTTCAGACGGATGACAGACTTGTACTTAGAGGGTTAACTTGCTATTTATCGAAATTTGACATGTGTAATAATATTATATGTTTTGATATTCATATTTGTGAACCCCAGTTATCATGATCTGGATATTTAATCGGAATATTTGTTTTGTGTTTAAGAAAGAAAGGAAAAAATTTATTGTGATTTATTGTGCGTCCTTTATTTGAAAAGAGTTTTAAAAATCCGGGTTGTGACAGAGGGAGTCAAGGGTTTTGACTACCCCTCCCATAGTCGTAGATGGAACAAAATAAAATGTAAATGCTACATACACTTGCCCTCCGTAACATTTATTTAAATGAGAGCATCGACCTATGTATGGGAAATGTTTTATATGCTCCGCGCTGACAGTGGGCCGAACATAAGGAATGCCTATGAGGCATTTATTTTAACTTACGCTAACGTGCACTAGCACATGCACCGTCAATCTCAAAAATAAATGCCTTACAGGCGTTCCTTACGCGCTCACTAATAACATGGAGCATGAAAAACGCCTCCCTATGTATGAGGCTGCTCAAAGTGGCAAGTGTTACACGAGTGGTCCTAGGTGGTGAGCGTGTGCAGCATTACACAACAACAACAACAAACAAACTGTATTCCTAACAATTAATATTATTATTATATAAATAAGTAATAATCAACATGATACTTGGGCACCATGATCGATTTGTCAGCTATATTTTGTTGGCAAATTCTGACGAGGTAATTTAGTTACTATTTTTTTATTACATGCAAATAGTTTATATACTTGCATAATGTTGCCGAAAAGAAAATTGTAAATTTAAGTCATGGCTTCACCCTTGACGTTATTACAAGCAAAGGTTTAGGTGTAATAAGCATGCAAAATCCCTTAATTAATAGGGGCGCTGCCCAACGTAATTTCCTGGGGGGCTACAGTCGCAGATGATGAAGGTGGCCCCACTATTGCACTTCACACGTGCGCATCCGAGTTTCACCGAGTTGGCCCACACCACCTGAGTGTAGTGCCCACACACTTTCCCGGTGGCACATGTGTTGGTGGTGTAGTTGTAGTACTGCTTCTCGGCGACCCACGCGTTGACGGCGTCCGCTGCCGTGAACTCCTGGCCGTAGCCCCAGAAGATGTTCTCACCGTAGGGCCCACCAGAGTGAACCACGCTGCAATCTGCTATCCTATGATTTGCGTAGTTCTGTGCATAGGCGGCCACGGTGGCATCCCATGTCATAGGGCCCACCCCTACTAGCGCACGTGCGGCATTGTGGGGGTTGAGGTAGTCTTGTGGGGTGTTTTGGGCTAGGATTGTGTGGAACAGAGAAAGAAAGAAGGCAGTATACAAGCTTATTCCCTTCAATGATCCCATCTTTCTCACTTTGTATGTCTTTGTTTCTGTTTTTGAATGTTTGATCATTTAGGGTTGATTATAGTGTGTGTATATATAGTGGTATAAGAATGCCTCTTGTAGCTTGTAAGAGCCATTTTGCTTGTGAATTAACGTTCAAGCAGGTTTCAAAGTTAAGCCAGCATAGTCAGAGAACTGGCATGAAGTACAATGAACATAAACACTTACTTGCATTTCACTTCTGTTGTGTTCAGAGAACCTGTGCAGATCAAGCAAAGTTTCTGCGTGACTTAGCTCAATATGTGCCTACGCAGTATCATTTTTATCTTGTTATTTATGTTTATTAATCAATGTTAAATCGATAAAAATATTGGATATTTATTTACTGAGGAAGCTTTCTATCTACAAGAATGTGGTTGCCGTCTCATGCATACTACGTTTCCTGCTCTGTAAGTACATGGGGTAACATGTGTCAAAAAGATGCATGCACTTCATTTTGGCCGCCATGTGACCTGATATCATATGGTCAACAAGATCAAAGGAAGATTTATAACAATGCATATACATGTGCACTAATCAGATTCAATTGGACGACCCAGTACTGGTTTTCTTCAGCAGTACACTCTTAAAGCTTTTTACTCTATGAAGGAAAGCTGAAAATCTGGTACTTGAAGTTAGGTAGTTGCACTTATTTATCAATGACTATGGTTAGGATGCGAAGGTAATGCAAACGCATTCATCAATTGGGGTGACTTGAGCATGGCCAGCCAACAATATGGTACAGTCCCCAAATCTATTGATACAAAGAAGAAATCAGAAGGCATTTCCAATTTCTTAACTTTCACTTACAATCTCCATGCATATGGACTAGTGTTTTAAAACCGGACTGATCCGGACAATAGAACCAGGTCCAACTGGACTTGGCCTATTTTAGGTCTTTAAATTTCTAAGTCCCTTGCCGACTGATCAAAATGACATGGCTGGTTGCACCGGTGACTTGCCCGAGATGGTCGACCAGGTAAAACTAAAAAAGACACGCCTAACCTGACTGGGCTACATGGCTGACCATGTTACTTAGGGTTCCTAATATAGTACATAAAGGCCAACACGACAACTATATATCATGTTAGGCACCCTATATAACATGGTCATGTGCTATGGTCACGTAGTCCCTAAGGAGTCATGGATTTTTGAACAAAAAAAATTAAGAGAGAGAGAGATGTAGAGCCTTGTGTGTCACAACTTTTTAACATTGCAGTTTCAACAAAATATGGTGTCGAAAAGAAAAGTTGAAACTATTATTAAGAACAAAATTAATGCTTTGATGCCACTTTCTTGCTTTGCAAATGCAAATACCCAAAAATATTGAATATATAAATAGATTTAACTCATAAATTTGGACCTTAAAATGTAAACAACAAATAATACAAAGAGAGAAGAAGAGGAAGCTAAAGCACCCAAAAATAGGGGAGAATAGAAGCCCACAAATATGTCATATATCTCCTATTTTTACTAGGTCTGGTTACTTCAAACTTTCTAATACATAGAGGGTCTACCCTAAAAGAGTGCTAAGAATAGCAAAAGTCCAAGAGGGGGGTGAATAGGACTACAAATAAAAATAACTTAAGTGGTAACAACTACCTGTCATACCATCACAAGTACTCGTGAAGACTATTTAGATGGTACAACATCCATGAGCAAATATAAACCCATAGCACATTTGCAAATAAGAAACGCATATTGATCAGAAAGACTAGTTTACGTGAACATATAAGAGTGTTCACTATCATGAAATAAACACACAAATGCAAACATCATGCACACAACAAATTTATAGGACAATGTATACATCTACTCTCGAAACACCCAATCTAAGGGACCTTAACTATCCACTTAGTGAGGGTTTTTGCTATCCCACAACCACTTACCAAATCCATTTTTTCATTAAATCACTGATGAGTCTATCCTAACTCACAATGGGTTATGCAAAAACATATCTATCTTAAATAAGTATATCAACCACTTGGTCTACTTCACTCTTGCATGAATCCATTTCTCAAGCCTTTTGCCTTCCTGCATATAACCTTGGATTTAACTAGATACTTCAAAATTATTGAAGCTTCTTAGATAGGGTAACTTGGTTTTTTAAAGGATTTTTTGATGAAGGTGAAGAACGCGGACAAGAGGACTTGAATCCAGTGTTTTAAAAACCGGACCAAACCAGCCGATCTGACCGGGTTCAACCAAACCCGTTGTAAAAAATGGGCCAAGTCAACTTGATTTCCAGGTCGGGTCAGTGTGACCCGGCTGGTTAAACTGGTTATCCGATGTTCCAGTCCAATCTGGTTCTAAAAAAAAAACTTACCAATCGCGATCGACGAATCGATCGCTATCGGGATTCTAGACTCTATAGGAGCTTGGAGTCGGGAGTTTGGATTGAGGGCGACTGTGAGTAGCGATCTTCTCCAGCGATTCATCCTCTCCATGTTCCAGCTGCAACCATCTCTGCCTCGTCGTCATCCATGACTTGAAAGCCGGTTGGGGCGATTTGGATTGGCGGCTGGCGATCTTCTCCGGTTGAAATCCGGTGATTCTTCCTCTCCACATTTTGGCCATAGCCACCTTTGCCTCGTCATCGTCCATGACCTGAAATCCTATTGCTAGCAAGGAGCACTGGCTATTTGGGGACAATTTGTGGGCAATTTGGGCCGGTGTGTCATAGCACTACTCAATGGAAAGGTTACCGTGCGGCACTTGTAAGGCTTTCTGCCTGGCAAGTAAGCTTATCGAATGTGACAGGAGTTCTTGCTTGGCAAGGCGCTGCGCAAATCATGTGTGAAGGGCCTTCCAAAGCAAAAGGTAGGGGGAACGGGAGTGACACATTGCAAAGAAACAAATGAACACAAACATGAAGATGTATTGCATTCACTATCAACGCGTTTACAAAGCAATGGGTGCAAAACACATGAACAACCCACACAAATACTACCATCCCCCTATATAGCATAAAGGATTTTTTGGATATTGCTAGAGTGGCAGCCAAAGTGGCTCTATGGGCATGGTTACGCAAAAGTAAAAGAAAACATATAAAAATATAAAGAAAGACATTAAAAGGTATTTACAATGTATTTACAAAGGTGTTCGAATTAGGTCTGTGACAGGCGGCTATCGATCTTCTCCGGTGAAAATTTGGTGATTCATCCTCTCCACGTTCTGGTCGCAACCACTCCTCTGTGTCATCGTCGTCTATGTCCTGAAAGGTGGTTGCAAGAGTGGAGCTCCATATTGAATGAATAGGAGGTGATTTGGGGACGATTTGGACTGGTGGCTAGTGATCTTCTCCGATAAAAATTTGGTGATTCCTCCTCTCCACTTTCCCGCGTTGACCAGCCCTTTTATGCCCCACAGTCAGATTTTTCAATTGTTATGCATATTCGATTTGGGGGTGATTTGGAGGTCTGATCATAGCATATATATTTGCGGATTATTTTAAATAAGTAGAATTCAAGTTGCATTAATGGTTGAAAGCTTTTGGCTTACTGTAAATACGTCCACCTTACGTTGTGGAATTGGGGAAAAATTTTGCTTTCAGGCGATCAATTGCATGAACTGTGATGTGATAGATTTTAAATGAGTTTTTGAGTCAGATGAATATATTTTTATGCTTGGTAGTTGTATAAACTTTTCCTCGTTGAAAATGAGTGATTTATGGCTTGATCATGTGCATATAATATGTTTGGTTATTATGATTTACATAATGTTATGGAACCCATAAGTCTTAAAAAAACATGGAAAAGGACTGAAAATGTCGGTGTGTAAACATGAAAAGTATATATATGATATGGGATATAAAACTTTACCCTCTACTGTTGGAAATCAATTTCTTGTGTGAACAAAGACCATTTTCCGTTATTGGTGCAGAAATAAGCAATTGGAGTAAAGATGAAAGAAAGAGCATGCAGCATCATGCTACTCAAAGCGTTCTCCTTACAAACCCACGATTGACATAGAACAGAATTCTCCATTGTTCGTCAATTGGGGCATTCAATTTCAATAACAAAGCACAGACATTTGCATGATATATTTGGCTTTGCAAGTGAAATTGTTCCGATGATTTCGCGTGATACCCTATCCTATACTACTCAAAACACATTTCTGGATGCGAACAACGCTGTTTATAGAGTCCTGGATGCCCAAGACCTTAATTTTATTGTAAAATGCAACTATGAGAATGACGTACTCAGTAAACGACTAATTAGAGGGAAAAGAATGGCAATTGGAAGACAGAGCTAGTATTTTCTTGATTACATCAGATTTGTAATTGGAGGCAAAAACGCAAAAGACATTGCACTTTCTTTCACCCAAGCTCCAACCCGATGACAATGTTTTGACCCCTGTTTTTTCCCACTATCCCCCAAACAAAAGTAAAAAGTCTAAATTTTTTATTACTTTTATACCCTACTTTTCCCCACTAACTTGTTCATTTATCCCCTATTTACCTTTTCATGATTTACTCTTCTTTTTTCCATGTTTTCACCTCACGAGTTAACCTAAGGAATGAGGTTTTTTACTTTCTCCTCCTCCTCAAGGCCTCCGGCGAGCACTGTAGCCGCCAGCCATCAAAGAGTATTATTTCCGCCGGCATACAACAATGATTTAAAAACTTCGGTGGTGGGTAAAAAAGCTCCGGCGACCCACCAGTTGAACCCTTTTTATAAATTTTCTTCTTTTGTTCATCAATGATGTCTTTACACTTTCAAAGACAAGTTAGTCGAAATTTTTTTTTGCCATAACGTTTTCAGAGGCAAGCTTCTATTATGTTTTTGGCGGGGGCTAGCCCCTGCCACATTGTTCTTCACTTCACGGGGACCGCCCCCTGCCATGTATAAATAGGTAAAAGCTTCAATTACTATACTTGCGGAGCTTAAATTAGTATACTTGCGGAGGGTAAACCCTGCAACAATGTGATTATATCTACATGGGGACAACCCACTTCTAAGTACAATAATATATATTGATGGGCTAAATACTTTTGTTAGCTCTTGCCAAGTATTATTTGTCTATTTATGATCATCATAGATTTTCATTACCCTTATTTTGTGTTATTATAGGTGACTATAGCTTATTAGTTAAGTCAATCAAGAATAGATCATCTTGCTAGTGAATCTTCGTCATTTATGTATTTGATATCATCTATTATCAAAAATAGTGGGTGTACTGCTTCAAACGAGGAAATAGATGAGATTGTTCTATGCTCATTGAAACAAATAGAGGCGAATGAACTATATGGTGAGGTAGAAAACCAGTCTTCTACAGAGGTATAGACCATTTTTCTATCTAAAAAGAAAAATAAAAGGCAACACAAAGAATTATGGTATTTTCTAATGTTGTGAAATGAAAATCTTATGATGCAATTCTTTGTTAACAGATGTATATGAAAGAGAAGGCCAAAGCCAAGGCGACATCTTATAATCCTAAAATCGGATGCCCAAAAGTGGAAACCACGTGTTACTTTAGCTTGTGAAAGGGCAGGTTACTACAAAAGAAGTATTATTCAAAAGCCCAAGTCGGATATTCATAGTAGACAAACAACCACAAAGAAATGTGGATGCCCATTCAAGTTACAAGCAAGGGAAATGTATATTGACAATGAGGATGCGCCTGCTGATGCTTGGGAAAAGTTATATAAAGATCGAGTTTTTGATATACGTCCATGTGGTAGCATTCCATCATCGTGTGCGACGGTTTCACTATGTGATAGTTTTGGAGAGCTGGCAGTCGAATCCTAACTAAAGATGGGATGTATTGAAAATGTTTTGTACATTCAAGTTTACGGATAGATGTTTATGATATTTTGGATACAATTGGAAGATTTCTATATATGTACTAGATGAGTTAACTCACTTCAAATAGTTACTCAAAGATAGAATAGTTCTTAGAGTTACTGTTTATTTGTGGCGGGGGCCACCCCCACCACTTTTCGAAGAACCAGACAGGGGCCAAGACCCCCCACTACTTCATGCTCAATTTTGTGGGGGGTATCCCCCGCCAATTCGAAGATAGTAACTCGAAGAAGTTACTGTCTTCTTCGTGGTGGGGGGCACCCCCCACCAATTTTCGAAGAATGTTACGGGCACGGGGTGCCCCCCGCCACTTCTTGCTCAATTTGGCGGGGGTACCCCCCATCAACTCGAATTTGAGTTACTGTCTTCTTTATGGCGGAGGGCACCCCCCGCCAATTTTCAAAGAATGTTACTAGCCCGTTAACCACTCACCACTTCATGCTCTTTGTGGCGGGGGGTACCCCCTGCCAATTTGAAGACAGTAACTTCTTCGAGTTACTATCTTCTTTGTGGTGGGGGGCACCCCTCGCAAATTTTCGAAGAATGTTACAGGCCTGTTAACCACCCACCACTTCATGCTCAATTTGGCAGGGGGGTACCCCCCGCTAATTTGAAGATAGTAACTTGATTAATGGG
This sequence comes from Saururus chinensis, assembly GCA_035235625.1. Taxonomy (NCBI): domain Eukaryota; kingdom Viridiplantae; phylum Streptophyta; class Magnoliopsida; order Piperales; family Saururaceae; genus Saururus; species Saururus chinensis. The sequence goes on from CP141140.1 coordinate 60,657,777, forward strand.
GGTTCTTTTGTGAAGTAGGTTACAAGGGTTCCATTATTCTCACAGTCAGTAAACTTGATTAATGGGGGTTCTTTTGAAAAACAATACATATCCAGTAAAGGATGAGGATGCACCCTAAAATATAGATGAAGAGGCGAAGGAGAATGAGGTAGAGGAAGGGGTGGTGTCAGTGCGAATGTGAGTGTCATAGATTATAAAGAAGAGCGAATGTGAGTGTCATAGATTATAAAGAAGAGTAATGCTATTCTGATGTTGAAATCTCAAAAAGTTACTTCATCTCAAAACTATTGATGAGTGGGGTCTATTTTTATGGGTCCTACTCATTAACGGTTTTGAATTGATGAAATAACTTTTTTTATGTTAATTTTTCAACGTCATAAAAGTATTTTTCTATCAAGAACTAGGCAATAGCTCTGGCAGGGGGCCAAAAAGCCTCTTTTTTCACAACCAGCTAGGGGCCTGTTGACCTCAAGCGGCGCCATCCCTAGCGGCCATGGTAGGGAAAGGTTTATCCCTTCTGATCACCTTCCAATGGTGATTCTAATGGAGCTAGTCCCGTTGTTGTTCGATGGCTAGCCGCCCTCCTTCACAGGCCACACAGTCAATTGTATTTTTTCCGTTTCATTCTCAGTTTAATGACCGAAGCCGCTAGGGCCAAGGCTAGTGCAACTAGGGCTAGCACGGCCAGGGCCAGTGCGGCCTAGGCCAGTGCTACCTATTCCACTCATCTGATGGAGCAAAGGGAGAAAATAAAAGTGGGGAGGCGTTGCACAGTGGTGGCCATGCACGGCCAGTGTGAGGCTGTAGAAGTTCCACCGCAGAGAGACAACTTAGTAGGCGACAACTAGCACTAGTTGTTTGCCAACCGGAAGCATTTGGCCGCTACATGGCCGGTGCCCATCTCCTACTATTTCTCTCCCTTTACCCCTTTCAAATTAATATACAAAGCCCAATTTTTTAAATCACCATTAAACTTACAAAGAAATTAGGTTATTAGTAACCCTACCTCGTCACCGTTAGTCTTCGAGCTCACTCCTCAAAGTCTTTGTCGCTGACCAAACTTGCCAAAAACTCCTTCAATGACCCCCTTCTCTCTCTCTCTCCCTCTCCCCTTGCCTAAGGGCCAAAAACTCCCCAATTGTGCCCTAGGAAGTCATTTTTATTATCATGGAGATTAGAAACTCTAATCCCTTTATAAGTTCGGCTAAGGTAGACCACTTAAGCTATATCTTAATAATTTCTTTCACTCTAAATAAATCAGGCCCGCAAAATGACTTAAATGACCCAAATACAAGTCTAAATTGGGTAAATGGGTCATTTACAACTTGTTTAACTTTGAATGGTTATAACTCCCTTATCTAAACTCCTATTTTTGCATTCGTAGTAATTTTTTCGAAGCTCTTTTTATCTACTTTCTATTCATATAAGTTTTACCTATAAATTTTATATTCTAAAGAGTTTATTAAACTAAGAAAACCAAGGGATCAACACTATTTCTTATGTATTTAAGTATTTGAAACCTAAAAAAATCCAAAATATTACATTAATATTTTTAAACTAAAAATAAAAAAATGCATAAAATTTATAATTAAATTAACTCATTAAAAAAAATTAAATTAAATTTAAAATAAATAATTTTAATATTAATAAAATAATATTAAATTAAAAGATCTTACATAGCCGGACTTGGCCAAGTCGGCCACCATTGTATGACTAGGCTAGGCAACTGGCTTGGCATGACCCAATCACGATCGTAGTTGGCTTTGCAGGCTGGGTAACCACCGGATCGGGCTGAGCACAGCCCAATGCATCCTGGGTAATTGAGTCTTTTTATCATGTTTTGCCTATATACCCATGCCTCATATTTACAAATCAGGCAGTAGCTTGATTTGAACATATTTCTGGCCATAAGTGCATCCTGTAATTCCTTGTACAATTGAATGCTGAACATAACTAAATAGTAAGATGTTGGCTGCATCTTTTTATACTTTCCTCTAAGCCAGAAATGCCATATGCATCATCAATCATAACCCATGCTTCTTTTACAACTTCTTCACAATCCTTTATTCGTGACCACATTGCTTCGAATCTAAATTTCTTTGGGCCCCTTTTTTATATCCGCACTCTACCAGAGATCTTTATTGCAGTAGCATTATGGTTCAACACTAAAGGCCGTGAGTCTGTGATATGAGAGACCTCTGAGTGTGGGAAAAGTTCTAACCAATCTGGGTATGAAAAATATTGTCCAGTCTTGACTCTGCCTCTGCCTGCCTGCTGCTTGACGCCTATTACACCAAGTGAATGGGGGAACATGTTGAACCAAGATCAACTATGTTACAATCAGAGATCATATCCTTGAAATCTCTTAACCAAAAATCTATTTGTACAATTCTTTTCTTTTCTCAAATCTATGCTATCTCGTTGAAATCTTCGCCAAGGGATATTTGATTCATAGTGAAGGAATCGCATAAGCTCCCACATTTTTTTTTACTTATGCAAATTTCAAACTGCCTTGAGTGTAGCAATAGAGAACAGAATAAAATACTAGTAACATAACATTTTATATGCTCCCTACTCATAATAATAAGTATAGCGTAAGCTATATACATTAAAGTCTTTTATTTTTATCTATAAGATTGACAGCGTATATACTAATATATATTAATGTTAATAATATTAACACTAATACGCGTTAATACATGCACCGTCCGTCGATCTTAAATAGCAAACTCTCTAATACGTGACTTACGATAGAGTAATTGTCTGTGGGAGCATGAAATAGGCTTACAAGCCGCCAGCACGCCCAATGGCTGGCCAGTGCCAGTGGGGAGTGGGCGTGGGTGGCCAAGTCGCCGGGTGATAATATGGCTGTCAATACGCCTATCGCACGATGTCCTTCCTCCAGTGCTTTTAACGAGTTCGTCGCCTCCTCTACCCACTGTCCGACCTTCCTCCCACCAACAAAAAACCCCTCGCCTCCATTACCAGACTCCTCTCCTTTGCCTCCGTTTTTTCAAATCCTCAACTGGGTTTTCCCTCGTTTCGCCCATCCTTCCTCTTCCCAGACTCAAATCGCTCATTTTGGCCAAATCTCGGTTGGGTTCCTTGAAAGGCTTTGAAACCCATCACGACATCCCTACGGACTCCCCTATATTGGGATCGGTGGGTAGAAGGGGGGAAAGGAGATGGGTAAGAATCAGGCGTACAAAGCGATGCAGAGGGCGAGGCTGGGCTCCAGCTCGGGGGGCCCCGATGAGATCGAAGATGGAATGGTTCGTACCCTTTCATACCACTTTTCCTGTTTGGCGGTTCCTCTTCTATAGCTGTTGCGGATTGTATTGGTAGTTTTCGGTTTTTCTTAATGTTGTAATTCGTACTGTACCTGTCTGATTGCCTACTAACTAGCGTTTTGCTATTCTTTCTGTATCATTTTCATTTCTTTAGAACCTTGTCATCCTTATATAATCTCAAAAAGACAATGAAAAAAATTGGACTTAAAAATTAGAAAGTGTGCTCACTAATTTTACGTTTTTCTTTGCCATGCCTTATTGGTTGTTTATTTAGTCCCGAGAGGTAGCAAAAGTAATTTATAAAATACAAAGAAGTCAGAGCTTGTAAGAGATACTTACAGACAAAGAGTTGATTTATGAAGCTGCAATTTAGAAGTGTCAAAGGGAAGATGATGAGTGAGGAGATAGGATTTCTTTTATATGTAGGGAATTCTTTTTTAATTGATAATTAGATTTTCTCCTGATGTTGTGAATTGTGGGATGGATCTACAAGATAATAAATTTCTAACATTACACAAAACCTTCTCCAAGACTACATGGTATAGGAATTATGTTGAAATTGGTGTAAATCCATAGTTTTGGATTAAAATTTTGGGGAATTCAGACAAATAAGGGAATATGCTCTTGGGCCTGATCACGAGTGAGTAGGGGCGCTCTTCATGCCCGATATTGGCAACGTGGGCAAGGTTCGGACACTCCAAATCTATGAGCCTGTTGTCAAGAAGTGCACCATACATGTGCTTGGTATATGAGGGATCTGCCTCGAGCAGGCAGTTTCAAACCGCGAAAAGGATTTGGTAGTGGTGGTAGGGGTGGAAGTGGTAGAAGTCTGTGTGGCTGGCTAGGGTCCACAGATGCTAGAGCGGATCGGACTAGACACACAACTGTAAATTTAAATCTGTTTCATGGGCAAGCAGCTTTGAAGTTTTCTCCTGATGCATCATCTTTGTGAACTAGGCCATCAGGCTGGTGTTATTCAATTGAACCTGTTCTCTTGGGGCTTGCTCAAACCATGCCTCCACTGTCTAAATCTTCTCATCCTGCCTGTGTTTGGCTGAGAGAACCAATCCTAGTCTTGGTTTCAGCCAATTCGTTCTGAACCTTCACCATAACTGTGCAAGAAGCCTCTCAAACACTCTTATAGTTTTCTTCTCTTACTGGCATGTGCTTGGTGTCATTGATTCGTCAATTTTTGTCTGGATAGAATGCTCTGATACCACTTGGTGTGAACCTCGCGGTTTTAAACTTTATAGAGAATTCAGACAAATTAGGGCATAAAGGAGGGGTAAAAAGGGCGGAGTAGGGAAATATAGGGGAAAAAATAGGGTTTAGGGAGGCAATTTTAGATGAAAGGGTGAAGAATTAATAGCAGAAAGCGGGAAGTAGTGGAGAAGATGAGTGGAAGGGAGAGGAGAGAGCATAGAGTTCGTGCTCTGCAAATTACCAATGTCATAATCTAAAAATAAAGGGGAGTAGCTATAGTAGTAGCAAGATCAGTGGCAAGTAAGGAAGCAAATAACTAACCTGTTAGAAACAAAGTTGCCTCAAAAGCTTGGGCTTTTAAGGAATTCCAAACAATGTGTATCAATCCCCAAACTGGACCAAATAGAGACAGATTATCCAACACCTCTCTGCTTGGGCAAGCACAATTTAACATATGATGGTGCTTGCATGTGCACAGAATATGCAGAGCTAGGGGCGAGGATCAAAACCGTGACCTCTTGGATTTGATACCATGTTAGAAACAAAATTGCCTCAAAAGCTTGAGCTGTTAAGGTATGGCCCAACAATGTATCAAGCCTTGGACTGCCCAAAGAGACAGATGAAGGCAGACAAATAATCCAACATGATTAACTAATGGTCCTAAAGCAATGAATACTGAGGCTGTGAGGTCCAGTAAGGATGGAGTCGAGCTTGGCATGTGGATTGGCCAGGTCACAACAGAAACTGCATTGCTGGATGTACTTTTTTGTGTTATAGTTCCCAAGAAGAGATTTAATTTTTTGCACTTCCTACAAAAAAAAAACTTTATGCAGTTCTTTCTTGCTCAAGTAATGCTGTTGCATGAGATTAGTTTGGAGGACGATGCTGCCAATGCATTAGTCAGCTTGCTTGCAATCGGATATGGGTAAAAATAAAGTGAAGAGGGTTTAATAAAAGTTTGAAAGTGGAAATAGTTTATGTTTTATGATGTTAACTAGTTCATTCGCCAATATATCTATTGTTGATGCAATATCTATGATTATAAGATGAATTGTTAATTTGCTTGAAATTTTTTATACTATGCATTGATTATGATGAAGATAAGGTTATGGTATATTATGGACTGCTTACTTCAATTTCAATGGATATCTTGTTGATATGCTATTCATGTTTTCTTATTGAGTGGAATAACTTATTGCATGTTAGTATGTAGTATGCCCATTTGCATGAATATTTCTAACGAGGAGAATCGCAGACGGATGGTTCTTTTCATTCACCAGAGTGGCATGCTGCTCGTTTGGCCAGTTTGAACACTTCTCACACAATAACATGGGAAGAATATAAAAAGAAACAAAAGGTATGTTACATAGCTTCGCAATCACAATTGAAAATATTATTATACCTTGTTTCCTCTTTCCTTCCATAAATCTTGCAGACAAAAGCAAATTTTTTTAGTTTAAGAATTTTTTGGTCTTTCAAAATCCTGTACTTGAGCTCTAATGTGCTTCTACCTGCAAGTTGTATAATTGAATATAAAATATTGTGGAACCAAAAAATGTCTTAGTGGTTCATTATGCAAGTGTCATTTTTATTATTCAAATTGCTCTCCCCTTTAGGGTAATAGGATACAACTGATATTTTTATAATATATATATATGTGTGTGTGTGTGTATATATATATAATTTCTAGTATTTTGCTTTCTATATTTCTTACTGCATTGATTTTATAGAACCCAGCTTCCAATGGTAATATAAGAAGAATATTTACGTTAGAGATGGAAAAATAGACTATTCATAGATTTCTTCTTCATAACATTTATTATTATTAAAATTGGTTGTGTTTTTTTGGTAATTGTGTTCTATTTTCTTTAATTTGAAACAGGTTGTGTGTTTCAAAGAAAAAACAGTTGACGAGATCTTTTTTTATTAAATGAAGCAATAATATGCTTTTATTAGAGTATTTTGGAACTTTTACAATTGTGTCTGTTTAATATGGCACACACATGTGCTAGACCTTTCAGCTAGCCAGATCTGCTACCTCTCTTCTTGAGAAACCAGTAACCCAGTGTGGCTGTGTGGTCAATGCAGGACATAAGTGTGCAGGTGGAAGGTTGATGTGTGACACCCCCGTTTCTTGATCATTCTGAAAAACATTAAATTGCGGTATTTGTTAGTGTGAAGCTATTGTATCCATTGTTCGCAAAGTGACGAGATCTCGGTGATAATCTTGGACAAATAGGGGAAAATGATCTTCGTGATAAAAAATGAAATTTAACTTGTATTTTGACAATTAAGTATATATTAATATTGAGGAGCACTAATACTAACTCCATACAATCATAGCTTTTCTAGAACACACATATAAATTAAAAATTATGCTGATTAAGGGGAAAATATGATAAGTATTGAGATATTCAGAAGAAAGAAGAAAATAGTGAAAGAGAGCTGCTGGCAGTTAAGATTCAGAAAATTTTAAAATAAAAAGTCTAAAAACTGCCAGCATTGTAGATGAACTGCAGGCAGCACCATGTTTCTGGCAGTTCCAAAAAAAGTGAAAGAACTGCTGCCAGCAGTTCACATCAACTGTTGGGCTCCCTGCACTTTCAGAAATTTTTTTTTGAAAGCCAGGTCTGAATAAGAGGTTTTCAGATTTGGCAAAACATGAAGAAGAAAGTGAGATCTTGCTGAGAGTACAAACCGTGATCATATCTTACAAAAGTGTGGCATTCTTAATTGTTTTATATGTCTTTCACCCATGTTTAGATGTTAGTAAATCCATTGCATTATTTGAAGAAAAAAACTAGCCAGAGCTGCAGCTTCAGTGAGTTGGAGCTCTGGCTAGACATCCTCTTATTTGAATATCTTACATTTGGTATGGCTGTTATTTATAAAAGATTTCCTTCAACACTTTGTAACGAATCCTCTATGTAGGAGGATGAGTTAAAAAAAGGCGAATTGGAGGCAGATAAAGATCGGATGATGAGGGAATATAGGGCTCAATTAGATGCTGAGAGGGCAAGCAAACTGGCTTTGGGAAGGAACTATTCTGGAAGTAAGTCTCGACTCAAGAAAGGTTGGTATTAGAGGACTTATTTGCCACTTCTTTTTCATGATTGACTGTGGTCGTTTCTGATGGGGAATCTACGTGCAGAGAGAAAAGGGAAAGATGACAAGAGAAGTAGCAAAAAGAGGAAGGTGGGTTTTTTGGATGTTTCTAACTTGACAGTTGCATGCCTGCTGTGTATTGACACTGCATATGCGACTATACTTGTCTAATGAAGGATCTGTGCCGCCTGTCTTCTGTAGTTGTATCATTTTTATGCACTTGGATATCTTCCAGTATATAAATTACCAGAAATAGTTTGATCAGGGTGATATGGTTGTAACTTGAGTGCATAAGTCTGCTCATTTTGTGGTATTTCAGGGGACAGTCTGATGAACTCTGTGAAATGCACATTTGTGCGGTATTTCAGGGAACAGCCTGATGAACTCTGATTTTCACATGCTCAGGGAACGAGGATGACTTAAAACCATGAGCCTTTTTATTTATAAATACGAGGGCTCTTATAGGCTAAATGAGTTTCTGTTCCTTGACAAGAAAGAATGCACATGCTGTTAAATGAATCTGTGGCTCGAAAATTTGTAGTATCTCATGTTTTTTGGCTTGTTACTTTTTCTGAACTTTGTTTTTTGCAGCACTCTAGGAGGAGGTCCTCTTCCGATTCGAGTTCCTCCAGTTCGTTGTCAGATTCTTCTAGCAGTGAAGACGACAGAGAAACTAGGAGGTCCAAATCGAGATCAAAGAGACATAAAAAAGTAAGAAAGCACAGGTCAAAACACTCAAGCTGTGACAGCGAAGAACCTAATGGTCCTTTACCCCTCTCTAGATTCTTTGGCGGTGCAAAGAGCTGATGGGCAAGCGTCATGCCCTATCATGTATCTGCTTGCCGAACTGTTTTGCTTTTAAAATAGTAGTAACCGAACAGTTGTATTGCCGAATGACAATACGGCCGCAATCTTTTACTTGTCCAGAGAAGTAGAATGGTAGTATCTTTTACTTGTCCAGAGAAGTAGAATGGTAGTGACTTTCACAATGAATGTAATGTGTATCTATACCGTGATCGTACATTCTTCAACCAGGAGCATATTATGTCATTTTTTTTTATATTTCACTTTGCATTGCTGAGTACTGCTTACTCCGTAAGAGCATATTTTTGGGGCTGGCGACAGGTGATGGTGAAGTGGTTGGAAGATGGGAGGGAAGAGGTGTGCGGAATTAGGAGGACCGAGGCAGGCCCATCCTTGACCTGCCAAAAACCTCTCACCCATGCTGAGCCTGGCTTGCTGTTAGCCCTCAGCTCCACACTTGCCAACATGTATAATTGTACACAGATGCATTAGGATTTGAATATGTTTGATGTTGGAGACTCGAGAGTACTCGTATATAAATACTTGTCATGAGAGACGAGGGTAGATGCAGTAGAGATTTACTAGTTGTTTTGGAATCTTAGTTAGTTGTATCATTTTGTTGATGACCGTAATAACTTAGACATAGGGTGATTTATTTGGCAACATTTTTAGTACTCGTAGTTTATAGTTTTTTAGTTAATTTGAGACTAAATTGTTGGTAAATGATTAAGATCTTCTAGTAGGTCACACTATATTTTACAAGTATTAATAGTGACCTGAGGCTCAAGGGACCCTTTGAGTCTTGGTCCTAACATGATGACACTTTTTGGTGGATTTTATGATTCATTATATTTGGATAATACCCCTCAGTGTATGGTCCGTGATAGTTTATTTCAACTATCACTTTAATTAACATTTAATGTGTTCCAAATGATTAGTTGTGTTTATTAATTATTAAATAATAATTAGTGAGATAATTATTAAAGATGTTTGATATTGTTTGTCAACTAGAACAAGTTGAACCATTAAATGACTTTCGTAAAATGTAATACACAACATCCTGGTGATGGTGATGCATATTCTTGTGGCAAGGACTAGAGAGAACATGATTAAGCAGTAGAGGATTGTGAAAGTTGTAGCACTAGTAGGATTTTATTTTCTTACTTTTACAATTTACTAAGTAATTATATTATTAGAATGAAGTCAACTTTACTTAGAGTTAATTTTACTTAGTTGTTTATTCTTAGACCGCTGATAAATTTGTACTTAGATGGTCAACCTTGTTATTTATGAAATTTGGATATGTGTAATATTATTAAATATTTTGATATAAGTATTTGTAAATATTAGTTATCATGACCTAGATAATTAAATGAATAATTTATTTTGCATTTAAGAAAAAAAAATTTCATTATTTACCACACATACTCTTTTTAAAAGGGTTTGAAAATTTTGCATTGTGACAAACATAGGTACCAAATTTGCCTAAAACACGAAATGGGTCTTGCCCAAAATCATAATTATAAGCAAAGGAGCTTGGGCTTGGGAGAAGAATATGGGTTTCATGACATCTACATTGGAGTTGAAGTTCCTTTGTGAGGATCTTATAAGGAGGGATATGGAGGGTACGTGGGAATGTATGAGGGAGGGTGTTTTTGTCCTAGAACAAGCTCTAGTAGCAAAAACCCTCACTCTCGACCACCAAATTTGTGTCTTTCTCTTCTTTGATCCATTTGGCTCGTGCAGGCCAATACCACTACCAAGCCAAGAAGACAAAAAAACTCATTGCCATGTCTTTCTTTCAAGAATCGAAGAAAAATGATATTCTGATACCACTTTTTCTATATTAAAAGCATACTCTAACCTTTGATTAGACTTGAAAAAATAAATCTATCTATTGTTAGGTGTGACTCATCTTCTCTATCTAATCCAAAGGTAGAGTAGGCTTTTGGTAGAAAAAACATAAGAGTAAAAATATCATCATCCCAAATTGAACCTACCCCAACCCAATTCCTGTAACTTGACCCGCCAAAGTGTGGCTAAGCAATGAACGAGAAATGAATGTTCAACTACCTTCCCACAAAAATATGTGCCAAGTTCATGTATTTTTTAAAGGCCGCATATCACTGTAGGGTCCACGTCTAATTACTTTCACACGAAAACACGCAGATTACATATTAGAAGGCTAGGGGCTTCTATGCCTAGATTTTCCCTTCACGCTTATGGGTTGAGTTGATAGCGATCTTTATTTTTTTTGTGAGGAAGCCATTTATGGTTGTGATTGCTTCTTTAGTTCCAAACCTAGTTGGCTTAAAAAATTGACGCACGTATACGAGGAATTACGCTGACTAGCAAGGAAGCGTTTTTTATGTTCTCCTTTGACAATGAGCTTAGCGTAAGGTACATATGAAAGCCATTGATATTTATATCAACAACGCACACACTAGCATATGTTAGTCCATTCTTAATCACTTACGCTAACATGCGCTAGTGTGTATATTGTCAATCTTGTAGATGAATGGCTCCCATGCATACTTTACGCTGGGCTCATTGTCAGAGCATAGCATAAAAAATTCTTTCGACCAACACTAATACCCTTTATTCGAGGAACTAATGTAGTTCCATCTTTCATGTTTGCCTTTATAACTCCTATCTTGAAGTATAAAAAATGTCAAATTTTTTACATGAGAGTTATATGAGGCAATAAGGAGTAATATTTTATGTGTGTGAAATTAAAAAATAACGAGCTATGTATAACTTTTTTGTGAGCTTGCTTAACATTTTGAGATGTTGTCATGCTTTTATGTCAGGGAAATCTAAGTCGGTGTTGCAGCTTTTGGTTAGCCCCCTAGCCATTGCTAAAGGGAAGAGTTTTTTATAGTCCCTTTTGACAATAAATCCAACGTAAGCTACACTTAAGAGTTGTTCACCCACGAAATTAATGACGCACACGGTAGTATATGTTAGTATCATTATCACTTACATTAATGTATATTAATATATGTATCATCAATCTTAAATATTAATGACTCTCGTGCATATAGCTTACAGAGGGCTCGTTATTATAAGGACCATAAAAAAACTCTTCCTAGAGCTACAGCTGCAGTGTTTGTAAACTCTTCCACGCCTTAAGTTTCTATTCGTTTGTAAATTGTCACTGTAAATAGGAAAGTGTTTAGTGTGTTTTGCAGGCCCCAACTTAAATTCATAAATTATTTGTAGGCAATGGTTTAGTCCATATGTCCATTCTTAAGCCACAAATTATATGGGAGAAGAATTTAAGATTTTATAATTATAGAAACAAAATAGCAAATAAATATTGAAAATAAGAAATTTCTTTCTCTTGAGTGTTCGTGTCCGCTACGTGCATTTCCAAACGGACAAACAAAGTGCAATCGGTGTCCATGCAGATACGGAATAACGGAAGGACGTGGACATGTATAATAATTTGGCGGACGGACATGGACAACCATCAGTCCGCGTTCATTTCCGTCCGTGAACACCGTTGCTTCTAGTTGTCACGCTCCGATCTGCGGGGATAAAGATAAAAATTCATTTTTTTAAAAAAACACGTCTCCAGTTCACACAAATTCGAGCGAAAGGTAAACCGCTTTCCCGTGATTTTCAGAAGAATTCGAAGGCGAATCGGTTTGCAGCTTCATTTGGATCCTGGTTTCGTGCGATTTTGTGTTCTTTTGATTCCCAGCTGGTTCAAATTTCAGGATTGCAGAATCGGAGTTTTGGAGAGGGGGCGATTCAGTTCGTGATGGATCACGCTGAGTTGACGACGGAGCAGGTTTGGTTTCCGATCTCTCTCTTTTCGTTCCTCTTTTGAAATGTTTTTCCGGCAAATGTTAATTATGCTTATGTCTGTTTAAACATGTCAGTTTGGTAGTGTTGAATTCAATGTTTTCAGTATTAGTGAATTAGGCTGATTATCCAGTCCTTGTTCTTTCTTTGCTTTTTTTTTAAGTATTTTGATCACTCAGTTTTTTTGTCCAATAAGGATGGGATAATTGTTGAGCAACTGAAAATGCAAAAGAATGATGCGATCTTTCTCTAGAATGGATCCGTTGATATTCTGTAAGCACCATCGTCTAGAGGAATATGAATATTAGTGCAGCACAAAACATAACATCTGAGTAGTGTTGTTCTACGTTCAGCTTTTGCTAAGAAAAGTTTAATAAAAATGTTAATTATCAGATCTAAGTGGAGAGTGAATTCAGAACTGAAATGCCAATTCTCAAAGAGGTGATTATCTGTTTAAATTGTTCTGCTTGTAAGTTACATTTTCACCTTGCGAGAATTACGTACAACACATTTTAAATTCATTTCCACCTTAAAGGGCTATAAGTATTAATTTTACATTGAGAGTGAGGATATTAATACTGGCGGGCAAGTTAAGATTTATATATATAATCTCACACCTGTCATTGATTTTTTTTTTGTATTCGCGAATGTATTTACACCAGCCTCAAGATGTTGAAAAAGTGCACTTCTTGATTATGATTATGATCAACCATTGTATTTAGCTGTAGTATAAATTTTATCTATTTAACTTTAAAAACAGTAGCAGCGCTCCTGATTGTTTGAGTATTGTTATTTGTTGAAGGTTCTAAAAAGAGACATTCCATGGGAAACTTACATGACAACTAAGTTGATAACTGGAACGTGCCTTCAGCTCTTAAGAAGATATGATAACCGATCTGAAAGCTATCGTGCGCAACTTCTTGATGATGTAAGCTGTGTCACTTTTATGGTCTTCTTGTTGGCATAAAACTTCCTTTGACTAAAGCAGTTTTAATAATAAAATGGATGGTTCTTTTATGCTACACGAACTCTTCCTCTTCTAGTTGAGATTATGATAAGTAAAAGCAATTCTAACAGGATGGTCCAGCCTATGTTCGGGTTTTTGTGAGCATATTACGAGATATACTCAAAGAAGAAACTGTGGAGTACGTACTCGCTCTTATTGATGAAATGCTTACAGGTATCTGAGAAGCAGTTGTTCTGAGTTAAATTTAAACATATGTTTTGATTAGGTGATTGACAAGTTGTTTACCTCCCTACCAGCAAATCCAAAGAGAGCCCGACTCTTCCATGACAAATCTCTTGCAGCTGAAGACACATATGAACCGTTTTTAAGTTAAGTTTTAACTCTAATTGTGTGTTGTGTATAACACCATTTCTTTTTCTTATTGTAACCTCTAAACTTTTTGTTATTTTAAGTTGAAACATGAAATGTATTCTTTTTCTTCCGTGAAAGGAGCCAGATGTAAGCATTTAGTGATGATGCATGTCTCCAGTGCCTAATGTGCTTCCTTTCTAGCACTTTAAAAATCATCTTGAACTAACCTATATATATATATATATAATGTTTTCCAGCTCTATTGATTCATTATGTAGCTTGGAAGTAATCAATTGAAACTTTTAAATGATACAATGATCCATCATGTAAACTGGCTGATGTATTCTGTTTTTCCCATTTTCAGATTGCTTTGGAAAGGCAATTGGTTCATACAAGAGAAGAGCTGTAAAATTTTGTCCTTAATAGTAAGGTATGTGGGATTTTCTACTTTGTCAAATTTTAAACACTCAGAACGCAGTAATAAATTACTACTCTGATCAGTGCTAGGCCAAAAGGTCATGAACATGTATTTTCTAACGGGGAGGCATCTTATTCAAAGAAGAAGCTTACTACTATTGACGATGTGCTGAAAGGCTTAGTTGACTGGCTCTGTACTCAGGTTAGCATTTTTTCAGTCATGTGGTGGATTTCAAGATTGCATTTGAAGGTGTAAATGTTAGTTCTAGTTTATCTACATTTAATTGGTTATTTGCTTAAAATGTATTTGGACTCGTAATGATGGTGGGCTCTATGAAATTTTTTTTGATGGGACTCATTTAAGGAGAAATACTAGATATACCATAGATTTTTCTTATATATCAATTAATATCAGTATATTCTATCTTTGGTGTTGATAGAGGTGTTTTTATTAAAACTTTAGTTGTTTCCAATATGTCTTATCAACTGCAGTTGAAAAAGCCATCCCATCCCACTCGTGCAATCCCTACTGCTGTCAGTAGCTTAGCAACACTGCTAAGGGAGCCACTGGTCAGATCCTCATTTGTTCAGGCAGATGGTGTGAAACTGCTCGTCCCCTTGATTTCCCCTGCATCCACTCAGCAGTCTATCCAGGTGATCACAGCTTCCTCAATTGGTGTATCTGCAAATTATGCCTTGCATTTTGTTAACTGTGACTACTACCATTTCAAGATTATAGGAACTTTATGATGGGTTTGTTGCTGCACATCTCTTTTATTCTGGACTAGATCTTCCAACATTTGGTCTCTAACTATTTTAAATGTCAATTTATTTTTTGCCGCAGCTCCTTTATGAAACATGTCTATGTGTTTGGCTCTTGTCTTACTATGAACCAGCGGTAGAATTTATGGCCACTACTAGAACTCTTCCTCGTCTAGTTGAGGTTATCAAAAGTTCAACCAAAGAGAAGGTGATGTCTCTTGGCTTATGTGGATGTTCAGTTTTTTTCCTTTTTCTCTTGAATTTGGTGATGAATATAATACTAATTGGTTATATGTGTTTGCTGTGTTTAGGTTGTGAGGGTTTGTGTCCTAATTCTAAGAAATTTGCTGTCAAAAGGGAACCTTGGGGCCCAAATGGTGGATCTTGGTCTACCACAAGTAGTTCAAAATCTCAAAGCACAAGCTTGGAGTGATGAGGTCAGGAGACCTTTATTCTTTTGTTCAAAATCAGCTGGATGTTGCTGAGTACTGCCCCAAATATTAGCAGATTAAATGTAGATATTTTGGAGCATTATTTTATCATTGAGGAGTAAATAGACTTTGGTGGATGTTTTAGAGTGAGGAAGTGTAGACTTATCTCTTAATATTACTTCTGCCAAAAAGGTCTTATTTAGTGTTTTATATAGTTCAGTCTGAATGTTATTTACTTGAAATATCACCCGGTGAAGATGCTGTGGAATTTTTTTTTAAAACTGGAGCTGAAATGAATATGGTGCAAGTATCTGTTGTAGTTGTGTTCTATTTAACAGTCCAGAGATTATCTTTGGTAGTCAAGTGGCTTAGAGAAATTTTTACGAGGAAAGAAAAGGAAACTACACAAAATTTTATGTTTTGTTTTTGCTTGGTTAATATATATTCTGTTTGATGCATGTAAATAAGTTTTTGTTGTTGAAAGTATTGCATAGTTTCTCATTAATACAACTTTTATCTGTAACCCGTGTAGGATCTGTTAGAAGCACTTGATCAATTGGAGGAAGGGCTTAAAGATAACATTAAAAAACTGAGCTCCTTTGATAAATACAAGCAGGAAGTACTTCTAGGCCACCTCGACTGGTCACCAATGCATAAGGATCCAGTTTTTTGGCGTGAGAATATTACAAATTTTGAGGAGAATGATTTCCAGGTTTGCCATTGTTTTCATTTCAATCTTAATATTCCTTTTTTGATTCTATTAAACATTTATACAAAAAACTGAAATGATGTGTGATTGGCTTGGCTCACTCTCTTAACAGATTATCCGTGTCCTGATGACAATCCTTGACACATCTAGTGACCCAAGAGCCCTGGCAGTGGCCTGTTACGACCTGTCACAATTCATTCAGTACTATCCAGCAGGCCGGGGCATTGTCACTGACCTCAAGGCTAAGGAGAGGGTCATGAAACTAATGAACCATGAAAATGCTGAGGTAAGAAAGAATGCTCTGCTTTGTGTTCAGAGGCTTTTCCTTGGCACAAAATATGCAAGCTTTTTGCAGTCCTAGTCAACAGCATTGGATTTCTATAAAATAGTTGCTGGTTTAGCTTATGCTTGAGGTTTCATGGCACCAGTTTCGGTAAAGCTCTTGGACTTGATTAATAGGATTTCATATAGTCTGGTGCCAAGCCCATGGTTAATGGTTTTGGGTCCTCGTGTTTGGATGAATGAGGATGGAAAACAGATTGCGGCTTTATGTAATATTTATATTATTCTTTAAACCTCCCATCACGTCGGGACTTGTTTTACTAATGTGAAGGGAAAGCACCGCATACATTATGTAGAGTAATGGCTTTTGCATCATTGATGGAATAAAAATCCTGTTTGTATATAGTGTTAAGTTGTTTCATCAATAGTAGCGTGCGAGCAATGGACCAGTTGTTTTACGCAGGTACCCGTCAACAGAAGTCAAGTGATTGTATGAAGGGATTCAATCATTCACTTTGCCCTTTAATGGCCTGAATCTTGGCCTGTGTGACTTGTGTTGGTTTTTTTCTCTTTTTTAGTGATACAAGAGAATATATTTGCGTGATGCTATGAGCTCGTGTTCCACTTCCATCTTTCTTCCAACAGGAGGAAAGTTTATCATAGTCCATGCCATATCTGCATGGTGGCATTTGTCCGAGGCAACTATCAAGCTAGAAATTCTATGAATTTTCTGGTCCAGTCTTCCGAGTTTCATGCCTACGTCGTGGCTCTGCCATGGCTTGATTTGATCGGTTTTCTTGCTGCAGAAAGCCGGATGAGATGTGTGACTGTAGCTGCAAAGGAACTGGGGAAGGACCCATAGCACCTTTCCACACTATTAACGGAGCTCTAGACTGGGTGGTTGAGCCGTCCGTATGGCCTTAAGAATTTTTTTCCTACCGTCTTTTGCCTTTTTCACCTTATTTGAAAACCAAATAGCGTTTCACATAATCTTGAATAGTTAGACTAATTTAATTTAAAAACACAAATGAGGAAGCACTCTGTGTGCCTTGAAACACGGTTTAGTTAGCTAGTCGAACCGGTTAGACCTGGGCCATATGAAAATCTTCCACTCATCCTTAGTTGCCCATGCCACTCGTCCTTACTTGGTTGCCCATGCTACTGATGGCTGTACTAGGGATGGGCCAAATGAGCTTTGTGATTTAAACGTGTCGGTCAAAGGTCAGTGGCCAGGATTTGAAACGGCAGTGACCAGCTAGAGCAAAGGAACAAGGTTTGAAATGAAAGAAACTAGGGGAAGAATTTTTGGTGCTCTTGGAAGATGCCCACCAGGTTACCTTCCATCAATCAATTGCACATGTTACTGTATATGCGTTAATATGTGTACCGTCAATTATCCTGGCTAGCAATAGATAAAAGGACCAAAAACTCTTCCACAACTGGGAAAAAAAACCTTCACATGCCGTCATATGCTCATTTCACTTTCATTGTCTAGAATTTAATCATCGAATTTGACATCTTTGAAGTGGCACAAAATGCAATACACTTATGCGAGAAGGGGAAATTGTCAAAAAAAGAGAGAAGGAATGCCATGCTGCTTAATACCTTGTCTTGATCATGCCCATGTGAAGTAGTGAACCATGCTTTATAATTCCCCCCGTTGACAAAGTTGCTGATTCACGGGACGCGTCTTGAGGATCTTCTTCATCGTAATGCTGAAATTCATGTTTTGCAGCTGCCTGCAGCTCTTTACTTTGAATTTCAGTAGTTGAAGGTGACGTCCGCAGGGCACAGTCAAATGTTGCTGGTTTCTAATTTTCCAGCAGCCCATGATAATACCTGGCCTCCTAATCTGATAGGAGCCAGTAACATTCTGATACAATTTTCATTTCAGCACAAAAGCATAAACATACTCACTAACAGCAACTATTTTACATAATGAGAGCATAAACAACTAGTGGACTACTATAAAAAAAATAAAATAAAACATGAAGCACCGTCAGATAGTTGAAATCTTCTACAATTCGAAAAGCATCAGCGAAAATTAAGCTTCCCTTAAATGAAAGAGCAATTATAAAACTTGTAGAGTTAAACCGAATGCTATATCATATGGAGATCTTTGCACATCAGCTTATGCTCAACCTATTTGCAATAGATTGAATGTTTCTACTTAAACTTTGTCATTCGCTCTCTCTCAAGACTCGACTATAAATGGAAAGATATTCAGACTACTTTTTTTGACATCCAAATGGCCACATGACGGACTATACTTAAATTAGATAACTATATGTAGGGGTGCTAACGAGCTGAGTTGAGTCGAGTTTTGGGTTAACTCGGCTCAAACTCATAGTTTTGGGTATTAGCTCGAGCTCAGCTCAAACTCGATCAAGCTGCAATCATCTAGCTCGAGCTTGGCTCAAGAAGGAAATCAGAAACTCGATTTGTACTCAAGCTTAAACTATAGTTACCGCATAACTTAGCTTGAATTTGGCTCATTTGTGACGTTGCTAAAAAGAACAATCTCCTTGACCACTTCACCTATAATACCTTTAGTGTTAAGCATTCTATTAATTAAATATTATGTTCTCATAATTTAAATAATTTTTTTATTAAATATAATTTTATCACTCCTTCATTAAAGTTGTATGCTTGGCCCATAATATTTTAAATAATATTCGTACTTTTTTATATTGATCATATATTTTAATGCATAAAAATGAGTGTAAAAACTTAATTAATATTTCTACCTTATTATACTAATATATATTAATTACTTGGTAAAAATAATATTATTAAATACTCCATCTGTCTTAAATTAATAGCTCCATTTGGTTTTTTTAAAATGAAGTAATTTTAATTTATTTTTAAAAATTAAATGGAGCTATTAATGTAAGATAAATGGAGTACTTATAGATACGATATTGTATAGAATTGCCATCATTTACTAAAAGCTCATATATTTGTAAATAGACAACTAAAGTATAAATAATATTATGTACTTATTTATTAGCTTTCTTTTCTAATATTTTTATTTGTTGTTATGCTATATATTGTGTTTGTATGTTTAAACACATGTGCATCTTTTAGTAGTCTTTTATAAGCATATCACTATTATTAGCACATATACACTCCCTCCATACCATTAAAATGTTCACATATTTGTATTATATGTATTTTGTAGTAGTTTTGTATGAACATGTCATTATTATTAGCACATATATACTATATGTATATGTGGCACCACAACCTCTTCTATATACTCCAACCTTCTTTTGGTTGTATGAAATATATTTATTATTTAATAACCCAAAATTTTTAAATCTTTGTATTTACTTTTTACTTTAAGTATCATCTTATAACCACCAAAAAAAATTAGTGCCTTTGTGGTTAACTATGTACATTTGTGTATATGAGATATCATATATAAATATATACAATTTATTTCTATTATACATAAATATAAATTTTAGTAAATATCTCATATAATATATATATATATATATATATATATATATATATATATATATATATATATATATATATATATATATATATATATATATATATATATATATATATATATATATATATATATATATATATATATATATAATGTATCTCTAATACATTTACTTTCAAATAATTTATATTATGTATAATGTGTGTGCTAAGGAGTCATGTCGAGTCGAGTTTTAGTATGTAAACATAAACTTGATGTCTTGCTGTCTTGGACCCATCCCAAATAAATATAAATTATCCTAATTTTATGAAAAAAAGAGACTCTATGACTCAATGTTAAAAATATATTTAAAAAAATATTATAAAATTTAAATTTCCAATAGTAGTCTTCATAGAAAATTTGAAACGATACATCATAATTTGTTTGATATGTAAAGATAGTAAATAACATTACCATAACATATTGTCTAATGATTGACATATTATTTGATATATAGTACAATATATCCCATTTTTTTCTCGGTTGCATTATATATGTATATACTTTATTAAAATTTATTTCTATGATATATCTAAATTTCAATACATATCACATGTTGACATAAATGTATAATGTGTCTTTAAATGTTTACTTCTCAAAAATATATATCATATGTGATATAAGCCAATACTCAATACATAGACATTATACATTCATTAATAACATATAAATTTAAAATATATATGTATATGTTATAAATATAAATTGGGATCGATAATTGTGCATATGTATATATAAATATCAATATATATTTATGTATATTATAAAATATATTTATGAATTTCATTCAAGTTAGAGTTTGAGTCGAGTATGAGCCGAGTTTGATTTCTATTTGAGCTTAAGTAAATAAGTACCTCATATCTTGTTTTCCTCAGGATCCTCATATGATGCCACCCTTCGATAGACGGTCTACAAACATTAGAATAATTGTAGAGAAAAACTCCATGTAAGCACAAGATAAGATGGTTGGCCATGTAAGATTATAAAAACTAACATATGGTGGCCACAAAAGAACAGCCTGCAAGCTGGGAAAGGGCTAATGAAAGTAGTATGAGATGATAATGATACAGATGTTAAAGATGAAGACTGCTTCAATTGCACCTATGTTAGGTGAGGCAATGCTGGTTAAGTGGTCGTTAATTGGAAATGTGAGCCACATAATTCACGGACTAAACAAATTGGACGTGTATCAAGTATGAATATCTAGTGCAAAATGGCTTTCAACAAAATCTCAGGAAGGAAAAAACCAGGCCCAGTTGCATCAGAACATATCTATTTGGAACACATCTCCATTTGGCTTCAATCTCCCCAACAGTGTTGATTCGATGAATTACTATAACTTCTATTGAAGAGAGCCATCCATACGGTATAAGGGCCGGGACTGTGGCATGCCTTGTTGCTTGAAAATAATACAGAACTTGCTAAGGGGACAAGATTCACCAATAAGGTCAGAGGCCAGGGTTTGGAATGGAAGGAACTAGGGGAAGAGTTTTTGGTGCTTCTGGAGGATGCCTGCCAGGTTATCCTCCATCAATAGGATACGTCAATTATGAAAATCAATGGAGCACTCATGTGTGACGCATGCTAACCTGCGCTAATGTGTAAATTGTCGATTCTCATAACTAATGGTTCATACCTAGTGGACACTACGTAGGAACAAGGAGATAAGAACCTTCACATACCTTCATATGCTCATTTAACTTTCGTTGTCTAGAACGGAATTATCGAGATTGACATCTTTAATGTGGCACAAAATGTAATATATACTTGAGCGTCAAGAGTAGCTTAGGTGACTGGAATTTACACTGATTTCAAAATTTAGACACTTCCCATATAACAATGCCGAAAGTGGAAATTTTTAAATAAAAGAGGGAAGGAATGCCATATTGCTTCATGCAGTAACTATCTCAATCTGGATCATGCCCGTGTTAAGTAGTGAAACTATGCTTCAGAGAGATCTAAATTCTCTCCTGTTGACGAAGTTGCTGATTCACGGGATGCATCTTGAGGATTCTCTTCATCAGATGGCTGAGATTCATGTTTTGCAGCTGCCTGCAGCACTCGACTTTGAACTGCAGTAGTTGAAGGTGATGTCGGCAGTCCAATATTGTTGGATTCTAATTTTCCAGCAGCCCAAGATACTACCTGGCCTCCTAATCTGACAGGAGCCAGTAACATTCTGAAACAAATTTCATTTCAGCACAAAGGCGTGAAGTATACCCACCAACAGAAGCTACTTTAAATAAGGAGAGTATGAACAGCTAGCAGACTAGTACAGGAGACAATTAAAACAGAATATAAAGCAACTGTCACAGAGTTGAAATCTTCTACATTTTGAAAAGCATCAACGAACATTAAGCTTCCCTTGGATGAAAGAGGAATTATAAAACTTGTAAAGTACAACCACATGCTATATATCATATGGAAGGTTTTGCACATTAGCTTATGTCTATTTGCAATAGATTGAACGTTTGTACTTAAATTTTGTCCTTCCCTCTCTCAAGACTCAATTATGAATGGAAAGATATTCAGACTTTCTTTCTACAGCCAAATGGCCACATGACAGAATTAGCCTGAATAAGATATGTATTTGCAAAACTATCAACACAAAAATAATTCAATAAAAAAAGTTAAAATAGAAAATAAAAAATTAAAATTAATTTGTTCTTTCGAAAAGGCACATCAGCTATAATGCAAGCATTTGTTATCAGCACTGCCATGAAATAAATCTACTACAATGTTTGAAATGGACAACATATAGACATAGACAGCATGCAGTTTCATCAGTAATTTGAGTCTTCGTTGTAAAAAGGGTTATCACAAGAAAATTAAGTACCTCAGATCTTGTTTGAAGTCCTCAGGATCCTCGTATGATGCTACCCTTCGATAGACAGTCTACAAACATTAGAACAATAGTAGAGAAAAATTAGGTCATGTAAGCATATGGTGGCCATCTAAGATTAGACAAACCAGCATATGGTGGCCACACAAAGACAGCCAGTGTGAGATGATAATGATACAGATATTAAAAATGAAGACTGTATCAAGTGCACCTATATAAAAGGTGAGGCAATGCCAGTTATGTGGTTATTAATTGGAAACGTGAAACGCATAATTCACAGATTAAACAAGTTGGACTTGTGTCAAGTATGAATATCTAGTGCACAATGACTTTCAACCAACTCTTAAAAAGGACAAAACCAACTATCAGGCGCAGTTGCATCAGTGCATCCCTATTTGGAAACGTATGACTTTAGGCATGAATACAATCAACAAGAAGATCAATGAAAGATACCCTTCCACATTTATGTGTGCTAGATGTTGAATGAGGATTACCTGCCCAAGACCAATAAGCCCAATAAGTTGCAGTGACTTCTCCCACTCTGCAATCAAATAGCCAAGTAAGATAACATTGTGTCAGTTGTATTATAATTGTTGTTGCACGTAATCAATATTCCAACATAAGAGTGATAAAAAGTTGATGTTTGGAGCACAACATTTTTTTTAAAAAAAAAGTGCCACATAAGAGCGCCCCTAAATGTTAAGTGCATTAATTAAACTTTGTTCGATGCTTCATTTGTACAATTATTTGGCAGTGGCATGCGTCATCTGGCAACACTAGCACAAGTTAATCCTTCAAAGAGGAAGTAATCAAAAGAAGTTTTCTTTGTTCATGGTTCATTGTGAACTGCCTTTCAGAAGTAAAAAGATAAAATTACATGGTAAGGGACAAGATTTTAGTCGATGTCACATTTTTTACAGACTTTCATTTAACCAAACAAGACAATAAATAGTGTGTGGGAGAAACCAAAATCCAACAAGACAATAAATAGAGCCACAAGGTCAGTAAAATAAATATGCAGTGAATAGATGATGAAAGGAGAGAGCTTGAGAGGTGGGGGAGAACTTTCAGATGAAGGGTAGAAGGAGGAGAAGCAGGAGACCCGAGACCTGTAATTCAGTTAATCAGAAATCACCTACAGAATTATGGGGCTGATTGTCTATATAGTTTAGGCTAAGCCATTACACCAACTCTCTTCTTCTTGAACTAGGAAATCAAATAAACTATGCAAGGAAAGCAGAGAAAATAATTTCCTACTTCAAAAAGAATATACTAAACTAAGCAAAATACACAAGTAGGAGGGAGGGGTTGATGGCTTAAAGGGCTATAACAACTTGTCTCTTTTTCAAAAATCCTTAGTTGCAGACTTAATGCCCAGCAATCCTTGGGGTCACTACATCATATTTCGTTTTTGATAAGTACCACCTCATATTTCGTTATTGAACTTCCATTGGTTAAGATGTCTCCACTTAGCAAGCTGATGCAGACTGTTCCCCCCTTAAGCAGGTCTGCCATGTCTCCATTCAGAAAAAGGCAGATGTGGAACAAAAGGGAAAATGTTAGTTAAGGAGTCCCTAAGTTTCATTAAAATTTGGGCATACCTTGATCAAATCCTTGAATTAACTTTAGTTTCCTTCTCTAAAGTAGAAAGAGATAAATTCCATTTCAATGTGAAAGTTGGTGGAACCCTCATTTTAGGACTTCCATTTCAAACCGCTCTCATAAGGCCATTGGAGTCATCATAAACCTGATGTAGGTTCGCAGGTGATAGATCCCAGAGGCAGATGAAGAGACTGAAATCATGCAGTGTTGATTGGATGAGTTAAACGCAAGACATAAGACCAGCCAGATTGTAGAAGATCACCTTTGTTGTTTCACCAATAGTTTCCCCAGGGAAGTGTGGGCCATATTGAACTAAACACTTGAAAAATTGCTTCAAGGGATAAGAACTAAGGGTATTAAAATGAGTTTGAGCGGCTTGTCTGGTGTGAAATTTGGAGAGGATCCTCTTTCAAGTCCTATGCTGGCAGCGCATTGAGTTTTCTTAGGTGCACCTATGGCATGATTTGGAAGCATTCTACTGTTTCCTCTCAACATACTCTTGAAACACAACCATAATTCAGTAAGCCAGCTTCTCTACTATGCAGTTTCTTGGTTTTAACAACTGCTTCATATTTCCAAATACTTGTTTTCATATGAAGAGCCTTGACATGTGTTTTACCTATTTTGAAGAATTTCAAATGAAAGGAAACCAAGATGCGCACATGATAGGTATATATTTTCTCCAAGAGCTATGTGCCACACTTTCATGATTACAAGGCACATAGGGAAGAAGCTGATAAAGACCCTATGCAAACCAATACATCAAAAACAGTATTAAGGAGCTCACCAACTAATGCATATACTCCAAGAAGCAAACCCTGCATAGAAAACCAAATTTCCAACAATGATAAGTTATAGAACCTGCTAAAAGAAAGTAGCACTCTACTGGCAATAAAACTTTGTTCCTACAGACTTAATTCAAATATGTAATCGTTTATTTAAGGCATTTACAATTGGCATGTACTTCGGTTTAATTTGTGTTTTTCTTGGTACAAGGTATAATTTGTGGTTTCAATTTTCAGTATCTATGGATGTGAGTGCATAAATAAGTGGTCCTCCCCCCTCATATCCAAGGTTCATAATCTCAGTCTCGTCTTGGTCGACCAAAGAGAAAAGATCTTGGAGAGATCATGTAAAATGTTCTTGCCATCTCAGTCCTTTCAAGAAGGGTTTTTCACATATAATTTTGATAACCTAAGTACATATCTACATATACAATCACTAACATTGTACATTAAGTAGAAAGTTTGAGAAGATACACCTAAACATAGCATAGAAGTGGAAAAAATACATCAATAGTAGCTAGAGTGATGTGGGGCAGCCCTATCTTCCTAAACATAATAAGAATGACCATACAAGGATTCCAAGTGGGCACAATAATTGTAAGGGATTGAAACGCTGCTCTACTGTGAGAGGAGATTGGGCAATAAATAATGGCCCCTACTTTGATACTCCAATGTAATAATTCAAGGGGAATAATTGGCCACATTTATTGAAGGGGAATAATTGAGTTGGAATCATTGTATTTTGTCTTCACTTTTGGAAGTGAGAAATTGAAGAGAAATGACGAGTCCGGGCAAAAAAATTGGAGAGCTTTGACCAAGATCTCACCGAGATTGTGTAACAAGGCAAAATAGCCTAGTTACATAATCTCTTGCCTTGGAATCTCTACTACAGAAAGATCTCTCTGAGATCTCACAAGAATGTGAATCTTGCTCATATCAACAAGAGTCATTGTGAATATTTATTTAGATTAAAATTCCAACAATAGTCTACTCTTAACTTCTTGTTATTTTGACACAAATTAACTGTGGTGTAAATTCCTAGTAAAAAAAAGTAAATTTTCTCGTATAAGGAAAATCATTATCTCATAATGTCTATTAGTGAAAGCCCTAGCCTTAGATTATCAGGATTCTTATTATCTCAAAATGTTATGTTTCTTAAATATTATTACAGGAGGGAGAAACAATGGTCTTACTATCGAGTGAACTGAATGCATTTGGAATTCTGTTGACCAATAATGTCTTCCCCACAAAAGACAATTGGAAATCCATCTCTTGTTCAAGAGAAAGAGATCTCTCTTTCCCTAAATTTTACTTGTTTCTTTCCTCAGTCAATAATCCAAATGCAAAGTGTGTTCCTCAGAATAAAAGTTATCCGGTGTTTCTTATCATAACTTATGAAAGACAAACCATTAATGCCGAGGTAATTAAGGAGCACGAGGAAACACTTTTGTCAAAATAGCATTTTTTGTGTGAAATTGTTTGAAGCATGAATGGATCTAAGGAACTTGCATCAAAAAGGCTACAACCTTGACAGTAGGGAAATATCACTTACAAAGAATAAACATGTGTTTTGTGAGAAGATATTGAGAGCATTGTTGACCAAATGAAGTATTTTTAAGACCAGGGTGGCAAGTCGTCCAATTCATTCTTCACTAATACAAATTAGTCATAACTCTTACCACACCAAATCCAAAAGACTTCAACGGGGTAGGTTTGATATCCTCTATTATGGCCTCAGCTTCCTGTAAACATAACAATACTAGTATAAAAACAAAATCATGGACTACATTAGCAGATTCCATATCATCCTTTACCATTCATATTTGTCAGGAAATGAGATAACAGGTAAGTAATGGCATATTATTTGGGAAATACATAAGTAGAACCGAATTCGAGGATCAAACATTACCTCATTCAATATAGTCAATGCTGTCACTGCTTTGTTTTCTTTAATGCGTAAGCCATCCTTTGCCCAGGAACCAAATCCACCTTGAACAAGGTAAGATCCCTGTTATTCAAAGAAAACATGTGACAAATTACAACTGAAAAGAAAGAAAAAACGAGATGCAAAGTAACAAAAAAATAAATAAATCTTTGAATTCATACTTGCCTTCAAACCAAGCTTCCTCAAGGATCTTGCGACATTTTTAGAATGAGAACCATTTGCATCCAGAATTATGACCTTGGATCTGTCCTATAAATAAGATGACAATAGAATCAAGAGCCACCTCCTAAAGTTAATTTAGCACCCTTATTCATAGCGTTAAGAGAGTTGTAACCATTTATAAATTCACAAATAAAAATGATAGATCTAATCATAGCACAAAAACAAGGCAACTTACCTGAACTATTTTCAGATTCTTGATAACAGCTGCCAGTAAGGCATCATCAACATCTCTACCTTTCTTCAGTAGCTTCTTCACAGAACCATCTACCTGACAAATTTTCAAAAAATGTAATTGCAATTTATTTGTAAACTGAAAATTCAAAATTAAAAAAAAACAAAAACAAAAACAAAAAAAGGCAGAAGGCTGATTAAATGCCTTATAAGATGCAATCCGTGCTCAACTGCTCGTACACAGGAATGCATGCATCATGCTCACAGTGATGTGGGTCCTATGCAAGGGCCAAGCATGCTGCATGCGTTCCTGTGTCTGAGCATACATAGCAGTACTCAAGGCCTCATTTTCTGAATAATATGAATAGTTTTTATTCATAGGCATAACAGAAATAGATTATGAGAACACAATAGTTGACTATTCAGCTGGACAACTGAACAAAAATTACTGTTCAAAATTGGCTGGATCATGCAATAGCAGGGAATGATGAAATTTCACCATCTAATGGAGCATAGAGAGGCACAGAGACTTTTCATGACCTGGTACTCTAACACTAGAGCCAAGTCACAGCCTGCTTTTTGCAAGCTTAAAAAACTCCTATTAACACTCCTTTTTTCCACAGTGTGTATTAGATGTTGGTGCCAAGGACTACTAGGAGGTTCTTAGCCTGTAAAAAGTAGGTTCTGTTTCAGCTTAAGCATTTCTATCATAATAGACGACAAATTCACAGAGTGCTTTTATCTCACAAACTGATCCTCAAATCCATTACAGGCATAGAGAAGTAATACTGACCTCAGGAAGAGTAACATCTGCATATCTAAACCGAGCTCCACGTCGAATATCAGGTATACCATCTCTATCTCTCAAAACCTTCATTGGCATTTACACCGATTGCAAGAAATAAATTGAAATAATTCTGCTTGTAATCACATACTATTAGAATGATGCGACAATAGTTTAAGATTCCAAGCATTTTTTCCTTTTATTATGTAACCAAACCATTTTATGACTTCTACTAGGTAATGATATTACATGAATATAAGGTTAATTAGTATAAGACTTTCTTCTTGCCTCAGGGCGGATGTCAATAAGTACAGCACTATCATCCTCAGAAAGCAGCTTCATAGTTGATGCAGGAGACAGATTTCCAGCATATCCGCCATACTTGATCACCTGATATGAAATCCTGTCCACATCTACAGTCCAATATATGTAACCGCAGAGAAAGAAGAAAAGCCTGCAGTTCTAAATTAGAAGAAGAGAAATTATTTGGGCAGCATACACTAGAATGGTGGAGCCGCTAAGGAGCAAAACAAACGTGACAATTGGATCATTTGGATCCAAACCAAGATACTTCTCCAATCCTTCAACGCCAATATATACCTGCTTCACAAGCACATATAATACATGTCACAGCAAAAAGTACGTGAGAAACCCCACTTACGAGTGAAAAGAAAATACCTGTTCAAAAGCCATCCTGACTGGCTTTAAGACCTCAACAACATTCTTTTCGGACGAGTTTAGTGCATCACGAATTTCTAGTGGAAGCAGCAGTTTAGATGATTCATAAGAACTAAAAAGAAAACTTGAACCTTTTGCCAATGAATCCTCCGCAGCTATGATTCCTTTTCTTAGAACATCCACGGCTAATATACCAGCTTTAAAAGTGGTATCTTTGAGATCCTTTGTTATATCAGTCAGTTTAGAATCAGCAAATTCTCCAGTACTACTAGAAGATGAAAGTAATCCATTTATAGAAGTTTCATACGATTCTGTAACTGATTTCACTGCATTTGTCAATGACAAACCAATTGCATCAAAAGCGTTCTGAAAAGTATTATTTGCCTTATTAATTGAACTATCCACAGAATCACTAATTCCGGACAAGAACCCAGCCAGATTTTCCTTCATCTGAGACAATGCACTGTTAGCAGCATCATAAGTATCAGAAGCCAATGCTGGTTCATCCGATGTAAAATTTGATGAAGCATTTGAAGTTGTTAATGCTTCTGAAATTGACGGTTTTGATGCCATGTCTGTGCTTAATTGGAAGGGATCAGGTAAGTTCTGAAGCTCTTTGAATTGCCCTGCTGTGGTACTTTGACTACTTAGCTCACCTGAAGTAACATCACTGAGATCATTCCTGAGTAAAAAATTTTCATTTCCAGATACAGAACTTTCTACATAGCACAAATGCTCTCCAGAAGGTTGCAAACTATTGATTGCTTTAAGAGGCTAGCTCCCTTCTTGAGGCTCATTGTAAATACACCCATCTGACAAGTCATGGACAATGCCGTCAAATTCATTCTGAAACAGATAGCTTCTGCCAAAATCTGTGGAATCTGATTGCTCAGATCTTTGAGCAATGCCCACAGTCACGATATTTATGGCATTTGTCTTACAAGTAGGTTGAGAAATACGAAATCCATTTGGCAAGAAAACTCTGTCTCCACAACTGAAGTGGTCCTCAATTGACTTGCGAAAAGGGAACAATGTTTTCCTGCCAACATAAGGGGTAATCTACAAAACCAGAAATTTTTTTTAATGAAAATTAGTTCACAACAACCGTCATTTCTTTTATTACAACAATCATGCAACTATACTTTAGAAAGCATGGAAGAATTTGAGTCCTCAACGGATTTGAGGCTTTAATAAAAAATAAACAAAGACAGAGAAGAAGCAAGTACGATACAAAGATCATTTTCATAGTTTAAATGCAAACAGCAACTAGAAAATGGAGGCTGGAATAACAAACTAAATGAGTCCACAGCCAAGTGCAACGAAGCCAATATGCACTTCAGTAAACGAAATTACAATTGCATTCTTTCATTCATAATTGAAGCTGTTTCTCTCAAGCCAACAACTTAGATCGAAGACTGACAGATATCAAGTGGACCCATTTGCATAAACTTGTTATTAATATGAACCTAGCTAGTTGCCTTCTGAAATGCAGAAAGAAGTTAGCTTTAAGTATCGGTGCAAGATTCAGACTGACCACTAACGAAAAGCAAGAGTACCCAGAAGCAGAAAACGTAAAACGTTGAATAATCCACGAAAAACACATACCTTCAGCTGCATATTTAGTTGAAAAACGCAATGTACTGTAAAATCAAATCAAGACACTCAACAAAGTTGAGAAACAAGCCTCACTTGACAATGCACAGAAGCGCCTGGTGTGGTGGAACTAACGGGAAGCATGGTAAATACCCCCAAATAGAAACAAGACGGATCTCCAGAATCAAAGACACCCACGAAATGCAAATCAAATGCTCAAAGAAACCGCACCGGCAATCCACATTCAACTAATCAAGGCCCGACATGGCGTTCAGATAGCTCGAAAGAAAGTTTGGGGCAAAACCATCGACGACCCACATTTTCTGACACCGCCGCCGGTGGCAGGACCGGGTCAGAGAGATGATTCAGGCTTGCTTGCAGAAGGTGGGTTTGGCCAGTGAAGTTGAGCTCAGGT
This sequence comes from Saururus chinensis, assembly GCA_035235625.1. Taxonomy (NCBI): domain Eukaryota; kingdom Viridiplantae; phylum Streptophyta; class Magnoliopsida; order Piperales; family Saururaceae; genus Saururus; species Saururus chinensis. Next base: position 60,688,444 of record CP141140.1, read on the forward strand.
TGTGAGGTGAGAGAAAGAGAGGAGTGAATTGAAGTAGAATCCAATCAGGAGAGGGATCAGATGGGAACAAAACGGGGAGAGGATATGGGAATTTGGGATGGATTTCGAACGTGTGGACTGCTGGTCAGCGGGTGGCTGAGTCTGCTTCGCCTTTCGTTTTCTCTTCCCACCTCCGACCCCGCCAGACTCAACTACACCAGAAATATTTAAATGAAGTAAAAACAAACAAAGCTATTCTCTATCCATTTCATTTTCCTTTCTCTCACGTTTTCTTTCCTCTTGTTATTTTCTACCCTCTCATGCACGCTGCACCAGACGCTCCGATTTTTAGTACCGTACGGTTTCCTCCTCAAAAACATACCCATTCGGCAGCTGACGAGCTATGGTCATTGTCATAGGAGCACGAAAAACTGTTTTACGAGGCCCTAAAAATATAAAACTTTATTTTTATTTTACAGAGAAGAGGAGAAGGGAGGCAATAAATCAAGGACGATAAGGTGCTGTTCAATAATTTGATGATTGATAAAGGGTGGCAGGATGCAAATATGATTAGGGAGTGGGATGACAACGAATCTAAAATTGGCATCCCCGGTTGTGGACCACAATGTAAAACGATTGACAGTGATATGGTAAATTCTAAAAATATAGTAGAAAACCTAAGTGACTCTAATTGGGGAATTATTATTAAATTACTATTATCTTGTTAATCACAGATTTGCTATTTTGTTCTAAAAGAATTATCTTATATTCTAGCACAAATGAGCAATTTGGGAAAGGGTGGCTGGGAAAATATATTAGTAGATAACTAGCAATTGGACATTTATGTTAATAGTTCGCACATACGAAACAACATCTAAAGAAAAACCCTAAAAAAGATTAAATTGGGAAGAAAAATAAGAGGAACCCTATATATATGTGCCTTTATTTTGAAGCATCAACTTGAATATAGTCCCTATGTCAAAGGGAAAACTAGATAACAAAACTATTAAACTGGATAACTATGGATAACAAAATTGTCAAATTGGATAACTTGAAAACTATAAAAATAGAAAATTGAAAAATTAAAAAACTAAAAAACTATCAAACATGATAAATAATCTCCATACTGTAACAAAAACTTATGCAACTTACAAACATAAATATAATTGAGAGAGAATATGAGATTTGTATACAATTGATTGTGTATGTGAGGTACACAAAGAAAAAACTATGGATCACTGCATACAAGTAATATTAACAAAAAAATTACTTTTGTCTAAAAAAAATTACTTATGTCTACCTTTCATATCCACAAAATTACTTTTGTCTCAAAGCATGTATCATATTTCAAACTCTAAACTGAAATATTGGAAATTATCACCTCCAACATCTATTTTGTTTGGTTGTGGCATATCTTCTGCACTATGACTGCCTGAGGTCATCCACTTTGCTCGTTTAGGTGTAGGCCTAGACTTTACAAGTGTACTTGTCTTTTTCTTCTTTCTTGAAGGCACTTATCTCTTCACTCTATGATTTCTGATTGATGGAACTGACAACTGTATTCCTATCTTTATTGTCATTGCCACCATGATGCCTAACTGGGACCTGGCAAGTAGCTCTGTTATGTCCATACCCCTTATATTTATTGCACTTGACCGTTCTCTTTTCTTTGCCTTGCAAGAGCACTCACTTCTTCTTTGGTCATTCTGGAGGAATCCTTAATTGTAGAGGCTTCAATTGAATTATCCTTCAATTTTGTCTATAATTTATTTTGTTTAATGATGCAATTGTAATGTATATACAACAAGTTGTTCTTTTTGTTGATGTAAATGTTGAACTTCATCCATTTAATGATAATACATGAGGTTCATTCTCGTAAATTCACCTATTATCATTTCTGTACATACAAAAATTTGGGTGATGTAACACCATTACTATGCATAATATATAGTTATTAAAACAAGTTTAAATTTGGTTTTTCATCAAAAGATATGTAATGTGCCTCCTTTGCGCCTTAATTTCTAATTAATTAGGATCTGTTCCATAGAAGTTCATTTGATTTCCATGCATTATACTTCATAAAAAAGCACCACACACAATCTGTGCTATTTATTTGATGGGGATGTCTTGTAACCTGTAATGCCCGAGATTTTTCATCCTTTTTTTCTTAAAACTCATAGAAATTTTTTTTTATACGATAAATCGGAGTCAAAATGACAAAATCAAAACATGTATAAACAGTTTATAATTTAAAACATCATACGGTTAAACGTCGTACCGCCAAATCAAATATCCTCAGGCGCTACTCGAAAACACACGTATGACTAAATTACCATGATCATGGATTTTTAAATACAAATAACTCCCAAGCGTCCCCGAGTACAAGTCCCATAAACAGTCTAATCTGATCCAAATTAAAAGTCCAGAATACATACACTTCAATCTCATCAAATACATCAGGTCGTGACACCAAATATACTTGAGTTGAGGGGGAACGATCCACCGCAAAAACGAGCATCCATCTCCAGGAGCTCACCAACACATACCTGCAAAAGCCTCCTGAACAACGGGGCTAAAAGAAGTAGGGTGAGTATTTTCATACTCAGTAGGAAAATACCCAGTAGGGGAAATCCCAAACGGTGAACTCAATAAGTTCATAAAACATGCGTCATGCAACTCAACATGAGGCAAACAACGTATAACAATTATGCTCATATGCAACTAATCATGCGTAGCATACCATGAAACCAAACTCATACAAACACCCTTAATTAGGGTCTTACAAACATACTCGTCCCAACATACGCTAACTCATACAACTTACTCAACTTGTACGACCTTACTCGTACAATCTTACCCTTACTCATACAGTCTTACACGTACTCGTACGATCGTACTCGTACAGTCTTACACGTACTTGTACGACCATACTCGTACAGTCTTACACTTACTGTAGTACTCATATTCAAACTCTCACAGTCGTGCTCATACTCACTCTTACAATCGTACTCATCCTCAATCTTACAGTCGTGCACATACTCATCATCATACGCTTACTCAGAACATACAAACTCAGTCATACAGTCGTATACATACTATCGACTACTGAAGCTCATTACAACTAATAAGCTCCAGCGTCAAAAAGGAAAAGAATGTCACTAGGGCATCACCTTAACCTCTGGGGAGTGACTAGACGCCATGGACTTTTCCGAAGGTAAGGTACACCAATGCTCATGGGGCACTGGATTAAACAGGTAAGAGTAGATCCATGATACTACTTACCTGAGCGCGCAAACATATACCCACACAAGGGGTCATACAATTGCCCACACATAAGGGGTCTTATAGTGCCATAGAATTGCCCACCATAATGGGTCTTATAGTGTCATTGCCACTCTTGGGCAGAAAACATACAGTGCCACTTGGGCAGAAACGTACAATGCCACTCTTGGGCGGAAACATACAATGCTCTGAACAAAGCATCAAACGTCTGGGCTTGTACAGCACACAGACCGAATCAAAAACATATTTTGCTCTCAACAGAGCATCAAACGTCTGGGCTTATACAGCACACAGACCAAAACAAATATACATCGCTCTCAACAGAGCATCAAACGTTTGGGCTTGTACAGCACACAGACCGAATCAAAAACATACTTCGCTCTCAACAGAGCATCAGACGTCTGGTGCCCTATACAGCACACAGACAACATCCCGCAGGATAAACACCATGGCAAGACATGATAAATGCTCGACCGACTCATTAGCGGCCAGCTCAAACACGGAACTTAATCCGTCGAACCCTCAGGTCTCAAACGCACAATGCTATTATTAGATGTGCTTATAATTCAAGTTTGAATTAAGTACATTATGCGGTACAATTATGCCACACAAACTCAGTCCTCGACTGATCAAACTGAAGCTGAGCCCGATCCGAACCGTAGTTCGTCGGGGCAGCAGACTTCACTTACCCATCCAGGTCACACATAACTCACTGTATACAAATCCTTACGTACGCATACATCCTCTAACATCCACCTTTCGATCAGACATCTTACTTACATCGTCAAACTGAGCTCCTCACAGTAGATCCCCGTTATCATCCTCTTATTTAATTCCTCACTTATTATACTTACTTTTCACTTCATAATTTGTACGTTATGCTTGTACAATTATGCACGCTCTTACTATCTAATAAACCCTCATAAGGCTCCAAGCCTAAGTCTTCTTACTTACCGAACCCCTGATGTATACTCCAAACCAAACTGACCCATCTCAAATCCTCGCTCCTCAAACTTACTTTCTCTATCTTCCGTCATGCGCTTACACGCCCAAATCCACATCCAACTTCGTACCAAACCCTTACCAATATTACCGTCCATCACCCATACCTTTGCCCACATAGTCCACATATGTAACATACTCGACATCGCTAGCCATCACTAGCATGTCCACCACACACATATGTAGCACACTAACATATTCACTAGCCATCACTAGCGCATACATCATACACATACATGAAACATGCTTACAACTCACATACATACATACATGTATCTCAAAGTGGCATAATTCACTATCTTACATCATGCATACATGTCATGATTTAATATCCAAAACATGGAATCATACAAGCCTAGCATGCGGCTACTCATTCAAAGCATGCTGTCATGAATTTACGAGTTCAAAGCTCCCCTACCTCGTAATCATGACGTTTGATGGCTAGCATACGACGGTGGCAGCGTCGGTGGCGGAATCGGCGGTCAACACCATTGCCTAGCTAAGAGAGCTGCTGTCCCGAGGTTTTTAAGAAGCGCCAGAACTACACACGGCCAAAAGGGGTATCAAAATCAACGCGGCAAATCCCGCGATCCATGGCGGCACACTAGGGGTGGCCGGGAGAAAGATCGTGCCAACGAGTGGCAGGTGCAACCTGAAGGCAGGGTGTACTCACTAAAATTCGACCGGCGGTTGAAAAATACACAACCGGTCACAAAACATTGAAATCGTCCGTGGACAGCACCCAACGGCGTCGATTTCGTGTTTACCAGGGCCCACATAAGGGCGGAGGGTGTGGGTGACACTCAAGGACGGAGGAGACTGATGGAGGACTCCGATGTCAACTCCAGATGATGGCAGAGCCATCTGACGGTCGGGCGGCACCAATACCCGCACGCGTGGCTACTTGCACACGCAGCCAAAGGGAAGAGGAGAGGGCTAGACGGTATCGGCCCAAAGCTCGGAAGGGCGGTAGGGCCAAGCCCAAGGGCGGAGACCAACAATACGGCCTTTTTCGTTGCCGTGTCGAGGTAGGCCGACTAGAGGCCAATCGGCGTCCGGCGAGGGTAAGACGGTCAAAGGGCAACACGTGGCGCTCTCTATAGAGCGGTCAAACACAATCGGCAGAGGGGAAACTGGCCCATGCCGAAAGAAGAGGGGCGGTGCCGCACTAGGGTGGCCAGCCATCCCCAGGCTGATACCCGCCACACTAAGGTGGTCCAAGGGTGTTCGACATCCAACGATGCGCGATGGCCCATAACGGGTGGAAAACCCTAGGGGCACAACGACGAACAGGGTTTATTGGCAGCTCTGGCCCGTGACACCAGGGCCCTAGTAACCGGGCGGAGCTGGGTGGAGGTGGCTACACTAGTGCCGCTAGGCCGAGGCTGGCCGACCATAAGCTCACCACCAGCGCGGCCACAATTCCCTTCAAACCAAAGGAGGGAAGAGGGACCGACCGGGGGAAACCAGCCCAGGCGGAGCGGCTGTGGGGGCGGTAGACCTGGCTAGGGGTGGTCCTACCATCGTCATCCCAAGGCTGGTCGGCAAGAGGCGAGCCGAAGGCTGGCTCTCGCTGGCGCAACCCCAAAGTCCGTCACAGACAGAAACAAGGGAGATGCGGGGCGGATCAAATCGGGCCGGGGCGGTGCCGAGGAGGCGGCTTGGCCATCACTTGGCCGAGGCAGAGCCAGACAGAGGTCCATCGTCCATGGCTCGCAACTGCTGGCCTCTGTTCCACCAAAACCAATCACCGGCGGAACAGGGGAGGTGGAGGCATCTGGCCGGAGAAGAAATGCACAAGGACGGAGGTGGAGGTGGAGCTGACCAGTTGGGGGCTGTCCCTGGCCGTCGTCAGGCCGGGGCGGAACCCACGGTGGCCGGCTGGACACTGCCGGCCATCACCGGCAGCGATAAGGCCCAGAACAAAGGGGTGTCGTCTGCTCGGCAAAAAATAGGGCAGAAAAGGGGGGATGAGGATGGGCGGTGGAACAGAGGCCCACCGGGCTGGGAGGGGTAGCCTCCCGCCGTCACCGGACCAGGGTGGAGCCGTGGCCGGCCAGTTGGGCCTTGGCGGCCCACGGCGGCGGCGGCGGTACACAAGATAGTGAGAGAGGGAGAGAGAACTCACCAGAGGGAGAGAGAACTCAGGGGCCGGTGGGACTGGCCAGGGCGGCGGCCCTACCGTCGCTGGCCTGAGGCTGGCCGAACGGAGGCCGGGCGGTGCCCACCGGCCACCGCCGGTGCCGTCCAAGCACGATAAGAGAGAGAGCAAAGATGGACCAGGGAAAATAGGGGAGAGGCATGGAGCGGACGGCGGAGCGGCCATAGGGCCGGGACGACGGTCTCCCTGCCGTCGCACGGCCAGGGCAAGCCTGTGGTGGCGGCCCTGTAGCCCACCGGTGGCCGGCGACGGCTAGGACAGAGAAAGGCCGGAAGGGGGTGGGCGGTGCACTGTTCACTCCAGAATTTTCTGGATCGGGCTCGGCCGAGCCCGAGCCCGATCTTCTCCTTTTTTTTTCTTTTCCACTTATCTCTTTTGCAGTTCCATTCTTCCACGATTTTTCACGCCAGAAGCGCGCGTCAAGGCCCGTGGTCTACGACTGACCGAGACCCGACTCTATGGGTATGAATATCGAGGTCAAATACACTGAAGCGTCACAATATCTCATTGAAAATGATCAGATAAAAATAGCAGAAAATCGTAATAAAAATCCGGGACGTTACATAACCTCTACAAGCTTGAATTTGTTGGTTAATGTGTTAGTCTACCCTATCTTATAGCAAAACATAGGGAGTATATACATGATGGGAAACAAGTTAGAAATATAATTTTTCAACACCTCACCATTTTACAGTGGGCTAATAATATAAATTTGGCGTATGTTGATATAAACAAAATAAGAATTCAAGGATTGTTATTCACATTGAGGGGGAAACGATCCACTCATATTTAAAGAAAACTTTGTCTTCCATTAACTCCTTGATAAGGGTTTCTGGGATTTCAAAAAGGGAATCTGCAACCTCTTGCAAACTAAAATTGTGCTTGACTTCATGAAAAGTTGTCTCATATGACTGTTAACAAATCATTGTTCATGACCAACGAGTTTTGCAATTTCTTAAACAAATTGCAATGTGTAAGACACATTGTAATGACTATGATCACAACTGATAGTCAAAAGAAGTAAAGTTCACAATTGAGAGTTAATGAAGTAAATAATGTTAGATTGTTTACCAAAAATGTCTAGAGTGGAAGGCATGAGATCCACCTGCCTTGGCTATCTTCCTTATTAGAAAATTAGCATTTGCTTCAATGTTCTATAAAACAAATATAAAGTTATTATCTCATTAATTTATCACATACATTTAAATATAAACATATAACAACAAGTTTATTACAAGACTTTCATATGCCAATATGCATAGAACATACATTTGAAGTAAGCCAACCCCATGCAGTTACTAAAGTCCTTGAAAATTAAAGGTTAATTAACATTCCAACAATTTTATTCAACTTGTATAAGAAACACATGACAACCAATATTTAACACACTTTGAGAAATTAAAAAAAAAGAATCAAATAGTTGTGATTAAAATTAATTAAACTCTCCATCACTACTTCAAAATCAATATCACTTTTGGTTACCGCCATTATTTAAGAAGTTGGTCAATTCCTTGTTGTTCTACTAATGGGGAAGATGGTTCCCCTTATTGATTTCCATAAGGCATGGAGCCTCAGACAAAGTAATCAACTTATCAATTTTTTTACGTTTCACTTTAGCCTTCCCATCAACCACCTCATCAGCAACAAGTTGTTTTTCCTTCACATCACCTCTCAAGGTCTTGACCTTTTGACAACAACTTCTTCTTTGTCATGATCATCCTCTTTCTCATCAACATGGCATCTTTTCATACTGGCTTACCTATACCAACCTTCATGGGAGCACTTTCATTAACTTTAGTCTTTGCACCCTTAACTGCCATATGCTTGGTTGGATTAGTAAATGGGGGTTGCATATTCTTATTCTTTGACTTGGACCTTATGTCATACTTCTTTGAATTCAAGAGTTTGGTATATGGGTCAACATCCTTCTCGCCCTCCTTAACATTCCCATACTTAGTATCATCTACAAAAGCCTCCTTTTTAATTTCCAACATCCCCTCCCTTTCAATACCCTTCCCCCCATTCGTTTGTGACTCTACTTCCATTGTAGCAATTGTCTCATTGCCTTCCTCTCCTAGTGCAATTGTTTGAATATCAAAATATTCACTAGAGACTTCTTACTAATCACTACACCATCATTCTTATAGTAGGATCTTTTGCAACAACATTTCCACCATCCAAAACTACCTCTTACAAACAACTGCATTGGTGATATTATAATTGGTTTATTGAAGAGGCATTGAACTTGATTCATTATATCATCACCTTATAACAATGCACCAATATGACCAAATTGTGTAACTCTTGATCAACATCAGTGTTTGTGAGTTTAATGCCCTTTAATACTTGAGGGTTAGCACAGTGGTTTTAGCCCAAAACTATAAGGTAGAGTGCTACAAGATATGGTCTATTATGCAAAAAATAAAATTGCTACTAATGCATAATTGAAACACAAAATCACATAGTTCACACAATAAATTTTTACATGGAAATCCATATGGGAAAAAATGTGCGACCACTTTAGGCCGATTTACCAATGCACTATGAAGATTAGAACTTACATGACTCTAAGTTACTAATCTCCTCTTCTAGAAGTCCTCCAATATTCTTAACCCCCAAAGTCCTTCTTGATGCTTGCCATTCCATCTTTGTCTTTGTCTTCACTAGCACAACTCCTTGTTCCACTTGAAACTCTAATCAAAGTCTTGCATGGTTAGTTTCAGCAATCTCCACTTGTTTCTGATGTATTTATGACCCACATAACTCACAAAATTAATTCATAAAGGTCCCAAACTAGGCAAAATCAAGTCAGGCTTCCATTTGCTTGTCATACAAGGAATGGAGGTTACACAAACATCAAGAAATTACTTCAAAGAAACCCCTTTTGTTTTCCCCTCCCCCCCATTTTGTGTGTGTTTGGTTTATTGTTTATTTAAGTTTTACACAATGTAATATAACTCATTGGCCTCAACTTGAAAGGCTATTAGGACTCTTATATTTTATTTCTTTATTTCTCTTTAGATTTCTTTGTTAATGCCCAAAATAAAGCACCCCCCCAAAGACACACACATGAAAGTGTTTTTCATACTCCCCACCAACAATGAGCCTAGCGTTAGCTGCACATAGAAGCCCTTGATATTTAAGATTGACGGTACACACGTTACCGCACATTAACATTTGTGACATTGACGCAAAAGTGTGTGCCATCAATCTCATGGATGAAGGGCTCCCATGCACAACTTGCACTAGGCTCATTGTCAGTGGGGTGCACAAAAAATGCTCCCCCCGCCCCCCCCACTTCTTGTGTGTTTGGTTTATTTCTTATTTAAGTTTCACACACAATGTAGCGTCATAATTAAGCAAATGATTCATTGTATAGCAAAAGTAATTAATTAATCATTTAAATTAAATGATCTTGTGAAGTGTTTTTAAACTAATTGGTTTAGTTTGAGACTGACCTCAACTTGAAAGGCTATTAGGACTCTAATAGTCCATTTCTTTATTTAAGGCTCTTTTATTTCTTTATGTCTTTAGTAGTTCCCATCACATTTTCGTTGCTTGCTAAGTGTCAATATCAACTTTTATTTTAATAGTCATTAGCTATTACAAGTTTACTCCTATGCCTTTCAACTCACCAAGTTGCTTTGAATAATCTTAATATGTTTTATGATGTTGGTACCACGTTGGTATAGTACCTATTCCATTGTCAAACCAATAATTTGATTCCACATGCATTTCTTTTCTTAGAGGAATTTCCTTACAAATAGTCCTAGTTTAGTTGTTTAACTATTACGGGGGTACTCATAGTTTTATATTAGATTTTTAAAGTTTAATATTACATTTTATCTTTGTTAGGCATTTACAAATACTAGTTTTTTTAAGGGGAAGTATATAATAAATAGAGTTTTTTCCATATTGCATGGCCAAAGAATAAACTATTCCATATTCCCTGGATTTAAAATGGAAATGCCATATGTCTATTTGTGGACCAAAATGCCCTTAGGTTTCCACTATAACAGGTTTTAATGTAGAGAGTAATAAATTCACAACGGAACAGTGATGCGCCATTCCGGTGGGCTAGGAGTCATCGGCGGTGAACAGAAATCGCCAGCGGGAGCTGACCAGCAGCGACTCACCGACGAGAGTCGATGAACAAGAAAAAATATTTTTTGAGAGCGCTGACGTTGTGCGAATGCTCTAAAAGCTGCATTTCATAGAAACAAATCATTATTTCACACCGAACATGGATAAGATCAGTATTTGCATCCATTATAATGGAGAGTTAGGCAATGACGACATGTATATCGGTGGAATGACACGGTTGATTAGTTTGAAGTATTTAATTTCATCTTCCCAATCATCCATGATATATGAATTACAAGATGGTGAGGACCTTCAATCAGTGTTCTCCATTCACAAGAAGGCAAATAAGGAGGTGTTATCGTTGTATGCCGAGATGAAATAGCCCGACAACGGTGATAAATCACCATCACCTTCCATTGAAAGGAACCAAACAGTCAATAGAGCTAAATCACCAGTCGTAATGGCTCATCCCAGCACTAATGTCGGATTTCATACCGGATTCAATGAAACTCAGTTCACCTTTGAAACTGTCAGGTAACAATATTGAATCTCTAGATTATACACAATTGGTATATTTCATGTACTCGAGACCATGATATTGAACTTATCGTGTTAAGGGTAAATCATATAGTGTGAAGTTATAAACACGACCTGTAATATATCATATTAGTAATTACACGATATGCACATGCGATAGAGCAATTATATGTTGCATCATAGATATAATATCACGACATGCATCCATGCCGTGGTTTCGATAACATGTCTTGAAATGTTTGAGTGTTAATAGAATACACGTACATGATGTCGATTAATTTTGCATTTTTTTAACACGATAATGTGAAATGCAAATTAGGAGAACTGGGAAACTTGCCCTAAACAAATCCATGTCAATCATCTTTCACCAATCCAGCGAGTACAGAACCTGAAATATAAGTCAATCAGAATAGATCAGAGGAATTGTCGCCAATGATGGGTGGGACAAGGACTTTATTTGATAACTACGAACCTCCATACAATCCTTGTAATTACGACGGTGGACAAGGTGAAGAAGTTGAAAATATGTGGGCTGAGGATCTGTGGTATGATAATGATATAGTTGACATGGAAAGTATGTCTGACCATGAAGAATTTGGAAACAACGAGGTTCCCAGTAACGTCGACATTGAGGCGGAGGCAGATTGGGATACCGTCGATGATTTAAACATGTTGGAACCGAATATTGATGACGACCAGCTAATGATGGGTAGCTTGCAAGCTAAGGATTACCAGAAGCTCCTCAAATTGGGTGCACATTTTCTAAGTCTGTTGCATTTCAAGTGGGTCTTGATCGACTTAGCAATAATGGAAAATTTCACATATCGTGTTGTGGATGAAAACCAGAATACGTATTCCGCAAAGTGCTCCAATTCAACTTGTAATTGGTACATAAGGGCTTCAAATATAGGAGATCATGTGGCTATCACGAGGTTAGTGCCGACTCATTCATGCGGAACCCAAAGGAAGTCAGCTGATCATCCCCTAGCATTGCACCTTTGGATAGTGAGAAAATGTTATGTCCTCTTTAAAGACTCTGTGGACATTACACCTAAGAGCATAGCAAGTTATATTTCGAAGCACTGGGGCATAACTGCGAACTACAAGAAATGCTGGCGCGCAAGTAATGCATGAGAAGAAATGAAGTGTTGATTTAGTGTCATGATAAGTTAGTCTAGCGTGTTATCGTTTACACATTTAAACTATAGTCGATATCATGTTACCGCATGACATACATCAATATCGTGTTATTACCCACACGACATACGTCCATATCGTGTTACCATAAACATGATTAGGCATCGTTTATGGATTCCGATCACACAAAAACATAAACTATTGTACGATCGGGAACACGATGTCAGCTGGTGTCGTATAACATTTACTAAATTGTATTTGGTCATGCAAGTAAAGCTTTGACTGATTTAATAGATGGTGACCCAAACGAATCCTACCGCTTACTTCCTTCTTATGTGAGGCAGATAGAATATATAAATCTGGGAAGTGTAGCTGTGCCAGTAAGATCATGTGACATACCTGGACCTATGGGTGGGTACGATTTCAAAAGAGTATTCTGGAGGTTTGGCCCCGTTGCGAGAGCTTTCAAAACAACCTTGAGGCTGTTACTAACGGTTGATGCAACTTTCTTTAAAGGAAAGTATCCTGGACAACTATTGATAGCAACTGCATTGGATGGGAACAATAATATGTTGTGTGTTGCTTTTGCAGTGGTTGAGAACGAGTGCGAGAAAACTTGGTGCTGCTTTCTTGAGTTGCTGAGAAATAATCTATTCTCTAATCCTCCAATCGAGTTGGATGTAATCATTTCAGATAGACAGAAGGGATTGACAAATGTTGTGAAGAAGTTTTTCCCATCTACACACCACGGGTATTGCATCTGTCACATGGCAGTAAGCATGCTAGACAGATTCAAGGACAATTACCTAAAGAATCAGTTCCATGTTGCAGCCGAAGCGTTTAGACAAAATGTGTACGATGAAACAATGAACAACATTAAAGAACATAATCCAGAAGCATATGCTTGGCTAAATAAGATAGGTTTGGATCACTGGGCCAATGTATCATTTTCAGGTAAAAGACATGAGACACTCAGCTCCAATAGGTCTGAAAGTGCAAATGCAATGTTCAAAAAAGCCAGATCGATGCCTATAACACGTTTGATTGAGCACACAAGGGAGCACACAATGACATTATTTGAAAAACATCGGACGAACGGTCAGAATATGATGGAAGAGTTAACCCCATTTGCTCGAAAACACATCGAAAATAGGCGAGAAGAAGTAAGAAATGTGATTGTATTATCTGTGTCACTGTATGAATTCTAGGTTAATTCGCTACATCACCAGGTACATTGCATTCATACGGTGATGTACATAGCATGTGTTCGTTTATGCGTTAGGGATACAAAGAGTGTTAGTTTACACACGATATTGTCCTTCAACGTGTAAGTCGATGGGTTTTACATAACGATCGTAAGACACATCGTGTACTCGAGAACATGATAAATTCATTTATCGTGCTCTCTTACGATCTTTTCTTCATAGGATGTGGTAAACCTGGTTGATCGTACCTACACATGTGGAATGTTTCAACATTTGGGTCGACCATGTAAGCATGCAATCGTAGCAATCGATAATAGACACTTATATGTGGTTGAGTATTGCGAAAGATGGTACTCTACTGAAATGTATAAATTGACCTATCGTGAGCCCTTACACCCAACCAAAGATCGGCACCAGTGGGCACTAGCAGGAGTTATGCCTACATTCAACCCACCTATCCCTCAAAAGCAGTGTGGGTGTCCATGAAAAAATCGAATAGAGTCACAACTACCTCTCAAAGCCCAACAAAAATGTGGAACATGTGGTCAGTTGGGTCACAACCGCAAACGATGTACCAGCGCACAAGGAGGGCCCTCCAATGTGGCAGATGTCTCACAGACAAGTCGAAGGCAATCGAATAATAGCGCACGCAAACGGTGTAAGGAGGGAGAGCATCGATCAAACTTACCTTTTCCACCTCCATTCTTCAAATGAAATGTTTTGTATATACATCATCTTATAATCAACACAAAATATGTAAATAACGTGTTCCTAAAAACATGACATGTTGTACAAAGCGGATAATGTATATGATGTCAAAGTTTCCTTTGCTTACAATATGTCAAAGTGTCCTTCACTTACATGATATTAGGCATATCATGTGTTCAAGCACATGACAATTCTATGTTCAAAATGTTCAAATTGCAGAGGCATTATTCCCGAGGCATCAATACCTTCAATTACCTGGCGGTCCGTAATCGTCTCACCCTACCTATATATATATATATCTTAGGGTTAGGGTTTGCAGAACGCTCACTCGCTGGTTCTTCGCAGAGATTGTGCTTGCGGCGGCTTGTGAATCTGTTCTTCGTAGAGACATATCATTCGGGATATTGCTGTAGCGGCGGCTAGTGAATCTATCCCACAATCGGATACAGTCACCACCTATATCCGATTGTGGGCAGAATTCACTAGACATGTCGATATATCAATATATTCAATGATCAGTCACATCCGCGCCCTATTCATTAGACGACAATTTAGGTTTTGTAGAACACTCATTCACTGGTTCTCATCAGAGACGGGTCATTCAGGAGATTGCTTTAGCGTCGGCTGGCTAATCGGCTTGCCTTCATATATAGTCCTCGCCTATATCCGAAGGTGGGCATGGTTCGCTAGACGGCGATATATCAATGTCCCTAATGATCTGTCTCACCAGTTCAAGAGTCTATAAGGAGATTGCATGCCAAATGATCGCTCTCTCGGAGATGGATTGTTATTATCTTTGTATTTTTAAAGTTCTATAAAGATTAGTTGGTTGGATGTAATAAGTTAATAACAATTGTATATTTCTTCGCATTGAAAGTTGTCTTTCCTATATATTGAGAGTAGTAATGTGACAATTTTCTGCTTTCTAACACGCTATCAATATTGATCCCAATAACAAGCCGAAGGAGGTGGATTAATACGAAATAAGTAATTAACGTGTTCCAAAAAACACGACATGTTGTTCGTATGATGTAGTGTATGTGTATATCGTGTAAATGACAACACGACCAAATCAGCTACCGTGTTACTAATTACACGATCAGGATTACCTTTTCCACTTCCGTTCTTCAGCTCACATTTTTGGCATATGCATCGTGTTATAATCAACACGAACTATGTAATAAAAACACATTAGGTTGTACATAGTGGATATTGTATATGTTGGACGTGTTATTACTTACACAATATTAGGCATATCGTGTGTTTGAACACGCGACAATTCCATGTTCGAAATTTTCAAATTGCAGAGGCATTTTTCTCGAGGCATCAATATATTCAATTACCTGGCGGTCCATAACCATCTCACTCTGTATATATATATATATATATATATATATATATATATATATATATGTCCGTCATCGGATACGATCACCACCTATATCCGATGGTGGGCTTGGTTCGCTCGATGGCGATTTAGCAATTTCTCCAATGATCCATTGTATCCGCACCCTATTCGTTAGACAACAATTTAAGTTTTGCAGAATGCTCACTCACTAGTTCTTTGCAGAGACGGCTAGTGAATCGGCCCACCATCAGATACATTCCACAAAATTGTGGACCACAAATAAGAACTAATGAACAGACCCGCAATCCCATAGAAAGACATCACGATCCCTTGGGGGAAAAAATTGATTTGCTGAGATGGGAATAGGGATATGATATTCCGACCAAGATAACTGGAAATTCCAACCAATAAGAATCCTAGCGAGCCTAAAAAAAGGATACAGGCCCAGCAGAAATTACTTGTTTTTCGAGACCCCGTTATCAGTTCATACCTCACCTATATCTGATGGTGGGCACATTTCACTAGACGACGATATATCAATGTCCCTAATGATCTGTTGCATGGGTTCAAGAGTCTGCAAGGAGATCACACGCCAACTGATCGCTCTCGCCGAAATGGATTGTTATTATCTTTGTATTTTTTCCACTCCTCTGTAAAGATTGGCTTTTTTTATGATAATTGTTCAAGCAAGCGTTTATGCCTTAATATGATCTGTTTGTAAATCGTGTTGTCGGCCACACGACATTTGATAAATTTGTATTTTATTTTCAAACGACTTTCGTAAATATCGTGTTAACATTCACACGATGAGGTACCATAACCTAATTATGAATTGATGACTACGATAGTGATTATTGTTTCATATCGTCTAACCCATTACAAGATATGAAACAGTGCATGCGATTGAATACACGACAATTGCATTAATTTTACCACCCAATTCCCGAAGAGTCCCCACAATTTCCGAGATTTCAATAAAATTAGGATGACCAATTCGCAAGGAGTCCCCACTATATATGGAAGATTTAAAGATTTGTATCCCTTGCAACCTGCCTATATATATCTAAGTGACGGGAGCCGCTTACCCAATTTGTGAAGAGCACGAGACGGAGCCTTTGGGACAGTGAAATGGCATTTGATGGTTATTCGTCCCCTTCAGTGGCTCGGACCTAACCAGACTCCTGAGGTGGGTGATTAACTACCAGGCGTTATTTCAATGTCGCGAAGGTTTCGTCACAATTGAAGTGATGGGTTCGTGAATCTGCATGGAGAGCGCACACATACTGATATTCACGGAGCACGAGACGGAACACTATTTTATTTGTATTTATAAAATTCCGTAAATATTAGTTTGTTGTATGTAATGAAAGCCCTTTCAAGTTACAGGAAAATATTAATATTAGTTACATCCGGTTTTCCCGTGGAAAGATGTCTTCCTGTATAACACGATCTCAATATTGGTCGTACAATCAATCACATGATAGAGCATGTCTTCGTGAAAACAAAAACATGATACATAAATATGTTGATCAATTATGTGATAACACGACATACACTATTATACATGGAATATTGGTAATAACGCGTGGCCGAACCCACGACAATGATAGGACGCTATTGACCCAATTCCTAATGCATTGTTTCACTCTGCCTATATATATATATAGAGAGAGAGAGAGAGAGAGAGTAGGGTTAGGGTTTATCGAACGCTCACTCATGCACTCTTCGGGAGACTGTTATAGCGGCGACTGATGATTCTGCAAGGAGATCGCACGCCAACCCAATTTGAGTCAGATAATTCTGGAGATTGCTTTTGCGCATGATGGTGTATCTTCCCCCTACCAGATAAGGGGCTCACCTTCATCTGGTGGGGGAAGTACGCTACCAGGCGCTATAACAATGTCCCTAATGGTCTGTCCCATGTGGTCGCACGCGATTTTGCGTACAAACACGCTATCAATGCTGGTCACAAATGGCATAATACGAGATGTGAAGTAAACGATAACATGACCTAATACGAGTAGGCGTGTAAATGACAACACGACCTAATAGGCGATCGTAAGAACTATAATACGATCGGATATATGTGTACTACCGTATCGCGATTTTGAATACACAATATTGATACAAATCGTTTAATCGATTATACGCCAACTGAAATTCATACAACAACTTAGTGCAAAATAATTGATACAATAATTAATTACAAAATAATTGGTCACAATCATTAATCACAAAATAATTGGTCAAAGTAATTAATTACAAAAAACTAGCGTCTTTTTTACAATTCATCTGTGTCTGGATCAAATTCCTTTTCGATTAGGGCCCGAAGTATAGCAGCGCATATCATTGGCCTGACCAAGCCTGTTATCTCAAGCTGTCTAAACTCTGGCTGAATGACACCCCCTGCCAGTTTCGCTACATAGTACATGACGAACAAACCACAATCTTCATTTATTTTCTGGTACGGGCATTTGTTGATCTTAGTCAGTGCCCACGTCTGAGCCCCCTTTATCTTAAGTGTCTTCTCCATTCCATTGGCAACATGTTTCCTGACACTGTCCACCTCGACAAAGTGGTGATTGTGATCACCCTTTCGAGGATTGTACCACCTAAATCGCTTCTCCCTACAGCAGATAATAAGCAATAGAAAGTGGCCCTTGACGTAAATAGGAATGAAACCGCTCTCCATGTTAACATTCAGGCCTCTCAACAATATGCTAGAGAGTTTGCCCTCCTTCTCCGCGGGCCCTTCCCCAGTGCCGACATTAAAGTAGTGCTGAATAGCGAACTTGCCAAAAAAATAGTTGGGGTACATGCCTGGATTTCTCATATTGCGTTCATCTAGTAGTTGGAAGAAGACGTCAATGGCTTACACAATACCATATGTGTTAGTAATGACACTATTTGCTACCGATTGTCATATGACTTTACATGATTAGTGTCTATACCGTGTTTACAATCACACGACTAATTAACAAGTCGTGTATTAATTAACACGCAGTTTTACTTCAGCAATTACAAGTCGATAGTTAGCGTATATGAAAACCAACTATATGATTCTGTGTCGTGTAATCGATAAAACGATAATTCATTGTAATATGCGTAAAATATTCAATCGTTTAATTGATAACACGATAGAGCTTAAAACGTATGAGTAATGAATACATATTACCTCATTCATTATGCACTCCTGCTTTAATAGAGATAGGTAGTCGGTGTAGAGGAGTGTCTCTATGGGCCACGACTGTTATGGGTTAGATAGAAATTCCGTGATAATTTCTTTAACTGCCGTTTCCTGAACCTCCAGGTGGAACACCAACGTTGTGTCAAGATAGTCCTTCGGCCGCAGACTTGTCTCCTCCTTGTTCGTCTTAGTCGCAATATTGTCTTGGACATCTTCAACATTGCGGATACTCTCCATTACGTCAGCATCTACTGGAGTAGTATATGATATAGTGCCTTCACTGGAAACTGCAATTGGGGCTACTGGGTCCGGGGTGGGAGACTTTGGATGTACCTGACGGATAATGCTTGGGCTAGGGACCGAAGCCAGAGGTACTTCGTCCCCAGGCTTTCGAGGCTAGTGATTGTATCCAGACTTTGCTAGCTTCTCATCAACGTAGCTACTGAAATGCTTCGGCTTCTTCGCTACTTGAAGTGCAACATTCTTCACTGGCTCTTGACCTTGAGCAGATGGGTCAACTATGGTGGACCTCAACTTTCGTTGCGCATGAGGTACAATGGGAGGGCTAGGAGAAGCTTTCCGCTTCATTCTGATTTTTACTCGTTTGGGTGCTGCTCCTTTATTCGCTTGCTTGGGTGCTTCTGGTCCCTTCAAGGGTTGTTCCGGAATCTCCAGTTGGACTGCGGGTCCCTCACGGGGTTGTTTAGGCACATTGCAGACTTGAGCTACAACCTCAAGTGGAAGGTCCAGTTCCTCTACCTCCCGGGGTTGTTCGTCAACATCTTGGGGAAGGTCTGGTTCCTCTAATTCCCGCGGTTGTTCTATGATATCCCGGGGTTGTTCCATGAATTTTGCATTTATCTTCTACAAAAATCTAGTTATTACGGTCCTTTGTAACTTCGAACCAATCTTCTTCTTTGGTTTGGTGGCAGATTGCGGTTGTCATTTCTTTGTATTTAAGAAGTAAGTGATCGTGTTAGTAACCACACAATATACACACAAGTCATCATTTACAAACACGATAAATATATTATCGTATTTGTAGAAACATGACTGACAGCACAATCATGCTGACGATCACACGACCACGCAGAGATGGTTCTCACAACTACTACGTCAATGATCGTGTGACCAATGACACAACAATCCAACCATCGTCTTTCTTACTCAATGATATGATCTCTTATCTTGTACTTACTTAAAATGAATCCCTCTTCCACCGGCTGAGGGACTTGTACTGATTGTTCTTCGGGGGCAGATGGTTGGCGCGATTCTCTTGATTTTGAAGCTCTTGCCTTTGAATGAACCAAAGGTGATCCTTCGGTTCTCGGAGGAGGGGTTGATGCTTGCTCGACCACCGGCTGAGTGGGTTTAGGCGGTTGTCATGTATCAACGGCCTCGGGGGGGGGGGGGGGTGCATTTGTTCTATGAGGCTATTTGCCACCTCTAGATCGTCCTTAACACACTGGAGTGCAGCTGCAACTCGATCCGTGTTCTATCCCCAATCACCATATAGAACAACCTTCTCCAAAACAACTTCACATATTCCCGTCATGACATCAACTAGCATAACGAATGATTCAATGACGTCATGGCCGGAATGGACATGCCCCGACGTCTCGCCGTGGGGGGCATGGCTGAGTCTCATTGTTTGGAAAGGCTGCGTAACTGCCTTCTTAGCTTTCAGGGTTCCCATTTGGACATCCATCAAGTGCACCTCTTCAGCAATTGGTGTGATGCGCATAACAATTTTTGAGTTTGGCTTTAGCCTCATGAAGTCATCCTAGTACCACTTCCTCATCCAGTGATGAGCTAGAATCTTCTTCCTCCCCTTTTCGTCGGCCGGGTCAAGTTTATCGGCCTTCTCCACGTCGCTTAATAGTTGGGTAAATCCGGGCCACCTCTTGCACCTTGGGCTGTAAACTGGACTACTGGGAGTCCATATGGACGTATGCTCATAAAACCATACCTGGCGGCGGATAATACAAAAGAATATAAACATTAGACTAAAATGTTCAGTAACTTCACTATAACAAATTAGTCGTGTTACGGATAACACGCTCGAATCCATAGTCGTGTTTTCGAGAACACGGTATGTCTACGTGCAAGTTAAATGTCGTATGTCTGTTAACACAATTGATAGTGGTATTGTGTGACTGATGAGGCAATATTCATCTTTGTGAAACATATCATGTCATTATAAATACGATATTAGAATTAGTGTATTATAAAACATACGAGAGTTACCTGGAGCACTAATGAAGCCCCTACGAAAATTCTGGCTCTGGCAAAATGCTCGTCCTGTCTGCTCATGATGTTCTAGTGGGCTACCGATATACCTCTCATCAGGAAATCATGTACGGCGCTTGCCCAATTGTAGCTCCCCACGACGGACATGTCATCTAAGTAATCACACAGAACTGGGGATACGGCTCTGTTGCTCTGCGTGAATAACACGAGGACACCCATGTGTACGATAGCCAACCATGCTAAGTCCTCATCTGAAACATTCCTTCTTTTCACAACCACTTCTTTGAATAATTCTTCCAGTCCTATCTTCTCCGGCTGCTTCCCTTAGAAGAACTTTTTGTAGAATGCCCCCTTGCCTTGGGCAGCCTTCCCCTTGCTGCTTTCCAATTTACACGGGTTCCCTTTTTCACTCAACCCCGTGATCATAGCCACTTCATCCACTGTAAGTGGTAGTCTTTTGCCCCTTATGTTGAAGACCTCAAGTGAGTCGTCCCAACAATCACCAATGAGTACATCCAACAGCGGCCTGGAGATGATGATGGGCTCGCAATCATATACTGTGTAGAACCCAGACTCCACTAAAATCGCCTTGCATCCCGAACGTGAATCTACAAGGTCTTTTGATAGATGCAGTCCAGCGGGGAAACGATTCGTTCCCAGACCCGGTCTTCTCTCGTAGATTCTCTTCTTCTTCTCTTCTGCAACCTTCATAGACTCCGCCATTTGATGTAATACTCTAACTTTACGTCTGAAAAATTATATATATATATATATATATATATATATATATATATGTCAATCAACAATAGGTCGTGACCATAATCAATAGACATGTCCGTTCACACTTTTTCTAACTAACTTTTATAGAGACGATAAGTATATGTATCGTGTAATCGCACATACACTATATGGCCCTTGCATACACGACATCATTATGGTTATACATCGTGTTTCCACCAACTTATTGAGCACATGATATATGATGTATCGTCTTTTTGAAGCAACGATAGTCTGATTCAATAGCCTATGTCGTGTGTTCGAGGACACACTAAATAAAAAATTGTGCATACAAATATCCAAAATGCCTTACCATGAAACCTCCGTTGTTGTTCTCCAAGCCGGATTGAACACTCGTTTGGCCGCTACTTTTCCGGAATCGCTACAAACCCGATCCGCGTTACAAAGAAGAATTAGCTTTGTGGCGTACAGTTTCAAACTTGGGCTTACGAGAAACCCTCCCTCATTTAAAAACTCATTCTTCGCACACTCAAACTCGTTATAGAATAGAAAATCCCTAATCTTCGATGTTTTCGTTGGATAGGTCGCAAAATCTTCTCACACGCCGCTTATGCGGTGCTCAAACAAGGAACTTTCCAATCGGAAGTGAGTTTTCAATCGGAACGGAGTTTTCACTCAGAGGAATCGCCAGCATCTAAAGTCGTATACCAATGAATGCGACTTTGTGAGGGTTTAACACGATATAAAACCCTACCTTCAGTCAGGGGTATTTAAGTCTAAATTTTAACTTATATCGTGTTATTCCAGGTCATATGGCATTTTCATTTCAAATCCAAGGAATATAGAATAATTCATTATTTGGCCAGGCAATATGAAAAAAACTCTAATAAATAAACAAGTCCAGTACCATGGAACCCCCACCCAATAAGGTAAATTTTTTTATAAAAAAATCCCCTAATTTTTTTGTCTCCTTTATACTTTTTTCTTGCCTCCATTCTTGTTAGGAGGTATTCAAGCCTTCTCCAAAGTAAAGTTGCAAATTCTGATCACAATTGTTGGTTGGTAGATTACTCTTTATGGCCAACTTGAAATGGAAGAAGCCTTCCTAATTCCTCCACGCTGGAGGCTGGCTTGGATTTGCTTAGCTTGGGACTACTATGTGCATTTGCAGCCTTTGGCCATTGGTTGGAGAGGGATGAAATAAGTCATTTTCACCTGTCGCTTGTAGTTGCTTATAAGCAAGGCTATGTACCTGGTGTGGTCAATATTCGCTAAGAAGTGCACATTTAAGTATTCTTCCTTCCAAACTTCAATCTACACACGTCTCTTTAAACTTCTAGTTTGAACCTATCTACACAATGTTGTTAGTTTCAAACTTTTCCATCTATAGTAACTTTAGGTGCCATTTACAAGACTTCCATTTGCCATCTAATCCCTTACACCTAATTTACCATCTAATCCTTCATTCCTTCCCTTTTTCTTTCTTTCTTTTTTTTTCTCTTGCTAATGTTGATCACTTTTATTTCATCCCAAGATATTTTCTAACAATGTTGAGAACTAAATGTTTCAATGGTTTGCCAAGTATAATGCAGAAAAAGGGGGTCACATGGGTTGTTTGGGATAAAAGGATTGAACGGGAGATAATACTGCCTCTGTCCCATATAACATACCTAGCTTATTGGGAAACCACCGGGAATGGGCTAGTCACTTTCACCTATTGCTTGTAGTTTTTTTTTTCCTTGTAATTGCTATATAAACAAGACTAGTTGCTTGTTGTGATCAATTCTCATTAAGAAATAATTATAATTATATAATTATGATTATTTTATCGGTTGTCAATCATAGGAAATCAATGGTGCACATGTTAGTGCATGATTTGTACATGTAGTGATGTAGACTATAATTTTCCATGCCACATGCATTAGTGCATCTGCCTTTGAAATCTCATTATCAACGGCAGGTGAAACTCTAATAGTGCTAGTGCATGATTTGTACATGTAGACTATAATTTTCTCTACCACTCTTGCACTAGTGCGTGTGCCATTGAAATCTCATTATCACCGGCAGGTGAAACTCTAACAGTAACTTCACTTAATGGATTTGATTTTCCCGAAACCCAAGTGGAAGTATCTCATGTATCTTATCTACCATGTAGTGGATCGCTCCATCAAAAACTCACCTAGGTCCTCTATAAAACATCCATTGATTTATGCTACGACATTAAACATGGAGGGAAAAAATTGGGCGGGTTGATACCAAAACTCATGGCTTTTTGTATTGAACTTCTTTTATTATCAAACCTAAGACATTTGAAAGAATGAAATATGACAAAACAATAGATTTACAATTCTATTCATTCATATGTAACATGATCATAAGCATATAAGTCAAAATGCACCAAAAATGCAATAGAAAATACAGGAGGAGGAGCCAATCAGTAACACAATAATGACATATAAAAGGTCAATTTTCATTCTCTAGAATCAAATGTGAATAATATCAATGAAGACCATAGTTTAATGTGCCTTGGTAAATGGTTCTTAGCTTTTCACAAGACAAATCCTTCTGCATGTATTTATAAAAATACTGCAATAAAAACAACAAAGAAAATTACATATATTTGATAATATCAACTTGAAAAAAATTACAAAGATTCATGGCAATTAAAACTTACTTCCATGGCTCATCTCCAACTTGCATCCAGTTCCTGTCCTCGTCCTCGAAAACAAAATTGTATTGTGTTTCATTCACATATACAATAAGGTCATTTGCCTTGCTACGGTAACTCCCTACACATCCCAAAACCAAATTAAGTACAATATCAACAAAAAGAAAGCTTGTTAAGCAAACATTCACGAAATGCGTACTAATGGTGATGTTGAACATGTTGGCCAATTCGTGCAGGAGCTCCCAATAACTCCCGAATTTCTTCAAGTTCACCTTGCGCTGATACGGCATTCTGTCAAAGGCCACCTTGGTCCAAAGGCCATCACCGTCAATGTTGTTCTCTTTTCTTAACCATTCTGGTAGAGAGAGCGTCAGCTGAAATTCGAGGCTAGAAGCAGTGTCCTGCCTACTAGAAACAAAATATTTTTTTATTAACAATAAATAGAAACAAAAAGTTGCACTTACAATTGTGTAAATAAACAGAACCATAATACAAGTAGAGATTCCATAAAAAAATAATAGTACTAGAAAGAGTAAATATACATAATCAAAATATTTTAAAAGATAGAGATATACACCATATGAACTTGTCTAATAAAACCCTCAAATTGGATTTTGGTTAGATAGAACATGTGGGCCTCAAATAAGGCTCATTTGGACCCCATATTTTCTGTCCAATCAAAACCGAGTTAGGGGTTTTGTTGGACAGATTTGTTAAGTAATTAACATTTTCCTATTGCAAAAAAATAGTTGCACTTACAAACGTAGAAATAAACAAAACCATAATATTGCAAAAAAAATGAACCATAATACTATTAAAGATTAAAACAAACAAACAAAAACTATTAGTAGAGAGAGTACTAAATAAACAAAAACCATAATATTCCAAAAAAGAAGAATCATAATACTCTGAGAGATATAATAAAAAAATAGTATTAGAGAGAGTAAATAAACAAAACAATCATACTATACTATAAAAGCCGACAAGGTTATGTTAATTTTTTTACATTTTTCTATATTACCCTTTTTTTGTATTTATTCTGATAATTACCCATGTTTATTTTTCATATAAAAAGTGGTTCAGTAGAGTGGTCATTACTAAGTCTCTCTCCAAATTCTTAAATAGTGTCCTCAATTTTAGAGATTGAAGATAGAACAAGATGGATCACCCTGGGGAGCTGGGCGCCGCGAAAGGAGAGGGTCTCAGTGGCAGTGGAGAACTCTCCCACGGTGGAAGACCCGTCCAGCTTCCGGCAAGTCTGGGATGTTTCGAAGACCTGTGAGTACCACTTGCGTCAGGTGGCGCATTGGAGGAGCCAGACAATGTCGCTACTAGTAGCATTGCACCTGGCATGCCGTCGGCCGTGGGCTGCAAGAGAGGCGAGGACCTTGTCTCGGGCGGCATTGCGGCAGAGGCGCAGGCAGAAGGGGTGGTCCTGGGTGGCGAAGGAATCAGAGTGGGAGTCGCGCTGCTCGAGGCTGACATGGAGGGTGGCCTCTTCCGGATACGCATCTCGGAGTTGGACCGGAAGCGGCTGACAGACGGTCCGGGCTGAGGGCAGCCGGCCGGGAGAGGGAAGGGGCACGACCAAGAAACGAGAAGAGGAGATGTAGGTCTCGTTAAGAAACGAATGGGATCCGACTCATCTTTCCCAAACAATTCAAGACGTGCAGCTAAAGATTGATAATTAACCAGCCTTTTTCATCTTTCCCAAACAATACAAGACTTGAGTCTGATTTTGGGCACTTCGTATTCATAATAGAGCTGTCCCAGGGACTATTTCCATATGCAGCAATTGCATTTTGTTTGTTTATATGTATGCATATTGTTCATGTTATTGAAAGCTTAGTTCTTTGCCACATCAATAGATGAAAGGGCTCATAAAAAAATTACGTCTATATGCACCCCAAAAGTTCCTTTAATACCCCAAAAAAACTGAAATATTTAATATATTTTTACTCTCTTAACCTCAAGAATTCTAATGTTTCTCTTATATATTATCCCCAAAAAATTTATCCTACATCTCCTTCTCTACCTACAATGGCGGCAGTTCCAACGGTGGCCCCACCTCCTCCTCTCTCTCTTCTTTTTTTCTCCTCCTCTTTCTTTCTACCTTTGTTTTTTCCTTCTTCCTCCTAATAGATGGCTGCACGAGGAGTTGTTGCATCGCCTCTTGGCCACGAAAGGGTAGCAAATGTAGTCAAATTAGGGTAGAGTGAAGAGCTAAAAATTCCTATGCTGTCGGTTATATATGAAAGATTTTAAAGACTTTTATCTTCTATAAATAAGAAAGGAGATACTAAAAAGATTTAGGAAAAAACTACATAGAGGCCATGATCTGACGGTCATAGACCTGCTCTATGTGGACATCCTCAAAGATTTATGGGTGCATTTAGACACGTTTTAAGAAAAAAAAGTGTGAATAAATTTACCATTCGAAGTGAAACACAATTGCAGGGAACAAATATTCCTCCAAAAATTAAATGAAAACTTCTCGGCCACCTCCATGCTCAAGTTCCGGACTATGGATGGGCCATCACTGGGGGGTAACAAACAAAAGGGATTCTTTGACCCAAGTTCTGCATATTGGTCGATCCGGACTATTCCTTGTTTGGCCTATAAATGGGAGGCTGGCTTGGCTTTGCCTAGTTTGGGACTAACTTTTCCGCATGCATGCTGACCTGTTAGGAGCTAGGTCTTTATTCCAGTCTTCTCCACGGTAGAGTTGCAAACTCTGATCACAGTTGCTGGTAGGTGGACTACTCTCTATGGCCAACCTGGAATGGAAGAATGAAATAAGTCGCTTAGCTGAATGTTGGTCTTTATTCCAGCCTTCTCCGCGGCCTAGGGGCGCCTTTGGTTGGGGAGGAATGAAATAAGTCATTTTCACTGTTGCTTGTTATTGCTGTGAGCAAGACTAGTTAGTGTGATCAATGCTCACCAAGAAGTGGACATTTCAGGACCCTTTCTTCCTCACTCCAATCTCCACCTCTTTCATACTGTCTAGTCTGAACATATCCACACAATGTTATTGGTTTCAAACATTTCCTTTTGTAACTTTAGGTCCCACTTACAAGACATTCATTTTCCATAGAAGAATCTTTGTCCTCTCACTTACATCTTCCAGATATTATTCACTTTACCGGTGTCCTCGAATATCAGGAGCCTTCATTATGATAATTGACCGTGTACACTAGTGCATGTTAGTTCATACCTTTGTGATATTGATATGCACTAAGGTATGCGCCGTCTATCCATGACAGCTCCAGTAAAGTGCAAGATAACTTTGAAGATATGTCCAGGACGACAAAAAATTCTTCCATTTTCCCAGTCCGTATACAATTAATGGTTTACCAAAAACAAAAAAGATGTCCGTAATACAATGTCGGATTTGTTCTTAGGGGGGACCTAAAGTTGAGCCATTTTATTTCGTGCCAAACTCTATACAGACAACGTTTGGACAACTTTTTCTATGGCTTGCCATGTATATATAATGTAGAAAAGGGGCCGCGCGGGTTGGTATGGTTGCCTAAAAGGATTGAACAAGAGATAATATTCCGTTAGCTATTTGAGAAACCACCTGGCACGGGTTATTCGCTTTCCTGTTGCTTGTAGTTGCTGATATAGAAGCAAGACTAGTTGCTGTAGATGCAAGAGTAGTTGCTTGCAATGCTGATCACTAAAAAATAATAATACATTCATTACACCAAGTACTTCTTTGAAGTTTTTGTTGTTGATCAAATCCTTAATGGGATCAATTTGGCATTGTAAACTGGTGTTTCTCTATCTATTCCTTGGTTTCTCACCATGGGCCTCATTAGGGCCCCAAACACGGAGTTTGGATGCAGCGGGTGGTCACTTAGAGCATCTCCGAGGTCATCTGGCATCTGCAATGGCTCATTTGAAGTCCTACTTGGGACTCTAGACTCCAACGGGAGGCACCATATCCTAGTGGATATGGCGCCCCTCAATTGGGATGTTTTTTACAACGTCTCTTTTTTTATTTTTCATCCATCTCTATTATTTTATGTGAAACTTTAACATGCCTTCTTCGTCTTCTCTCTCTACCCTCTCTCCCTATCTCTCTCCTCTCTTCCCTCTCTCTCTACTCTCCCTCTCCCTCTCCTCTCTCTCTCTTCCCTCTCCTCTCCCCTCTCTCTTCCCTCCCCTCTCCCCTCTCTCTCTCTTCCCTCCCCTCTCCTCTCTCTCCCTCACCTCTCTTTCTCTCCCTCTCTCCTCTGTCCCTCCCTCTCTCTCTTCCCTCTCCTCTCTCCTCTAATTGTAATTTTTTATAATTTTTTATTTTTAAAAATTAATTTTAAAAATAAAAAATAAAATAAAGAAAATACTAATAGCGACGTATATGAATATACGTAGCTATTAGTATTTTTTAATTATTTTGTTATTTTAAAAAATAAAAAAATTAATAAAAAATTTTAAGAACTCAAAATAAAATTCCTCTTCCCTCCCCTCTCTCTCCCCTCCCCTCTCCTCTCTCTCCCTCTCCTCTCTTTCCCTCCCCCTCTCTCTCTCTCCCCTCTCCTCTCTTTCCCTCCCCTTCTCTCTCTCCCCTCTCCTCTCTCCTCTAATTTCAATTTTTTATAATTTTTTATTTTTAAAAAATAATTTTAAAAATAAAATAAAGTAAATACTAATAGTGACGTATAGGAATATACATCGTTAATAGTATTTATTTTATTTTATTTTTTTATTTTTAAAATAAAATAATTTATAAAAAAATATATAAAATTTAAAAATATATAATCTCCCTCTCCCCTCTCTCTCCTCTCCTTCTCTACTATCTCTCCCCTCTCCTCTCTTTCCCTCTCCTCTCTCTCTCTCTCTAACTCTCTCCCTCTCCTCTCTATCTCCTCTCTCTCTCTCCCTCTCCTCTCTCTTCTATCCCCTCTCCCTTTCCTCTCTCTTCTATCCCCTCTCTCTCTCCTCTCTCTCTCCATTCTCCTCTCTCTCTCTCTTGATCTCCTCTTTCTCCTCTCTCTCTCTCTCTCTCTCTCCTCTCTCTACTCTTTCCTCTCTCTCTCTCCCCTCTCCTCTCCTCTCTCTCCCCTCTCCTCTTCCTTTAATTTCAATTTTTTATAATTTTTTTTATTTTTAAAAATTAATTTTAAAAATAAAAAAATAAAATAAAGAAAATACTAATAGCGACGTATAGGAATATACGTCGCTATTAGTACAAGTATTAACGACATATAGTTCTATACGTCGCTAATACATATACTAATAGCAACACATAGTGCTATACGTTACTATTAGTATTTTTTAAATTATTTTTTTACTTTAAAAAATAAAAAAGTTAATAAAAAATTTTAAAAACTCAAAATAAAATTCTTCTCACCCTCCCTCTCTTCCCTCCCCTATCCCTTCTCTCTTCCCTCCCCTCTCCTCTCTCTCTCCTCTCCTCTCTTTCCCTCTCTCTCTCTCTCCACTCCTCTCTTTCCCTCTCTCTCTCTCCCTCTCCTCTCTTTCTCCTCTCTTTCCCTCTCTCTCTCCTCCTTCTCCTCTCTTTCCCTCCCTCTCTCTCTCCTCTCTCCTCTATCTGTCCCCTCTCCTCTCTCTCCCTCTCCTCTCTTCTATCCCCTCTCTCTCTCCTCTCCCTTTCCTCTCTCTTCTATCCCCTTTCCCTCTCCTCTCTCTCTCTCTCCCCTCTCCTCTCTTTCCCTCTCTTCTCTCTCTCCCCTCTCCTCTCTCTCTCTCTTGATCTCCTCTTTCTCCTCTCTCTCTCTCCCCTCTCTCTACTCTTTCCTCTCTCCTCCCTCTATTCTCTCTCTCTCCTCCCTCCTTCTCTCTCTCTCCGTCCTCCATCTCACTCTTCCCTTTCTCTCTCTCTCTTCGATCCCTCTCTTCTTTCTCTCTTTTATTATAAATTATATTTTAAAAATAATAAGAAAATTTAAGAAATAAAATATATTATATCTAAATAGTGAAAGTTTAATCTATTATTAACACTACTTTTTATTAAAATTTTAATATTTATTTATTATATATACAAATAGTGAATTTTGAATAAAATATATATTATATTTATGAATTTTTTTAAAAAACTATGTATTAAATAAAATTAATTAATAAATCTATTCGCGACGCTTATAATTGACCGTTGCTATTACAAAAACCATTTACAACGCTTATTTAAAGAGGAGAGGAGAGGGAGAGAGAGACATTAAATAATTATTAATTTTTTAAAGATTTTTTTATAAATTTTTTATTTTAAAAATAAAAAATAAAATAAATACTATTAGCGACGTATAGTATATACGTCACTAATAATACAAGTATTAGTGACGTAGAGTTATATACGTCGCTAGTAATTTTTTTGTTTTAAATTAATAACTAATATTAGGACTACTAGCGTCGCTAATATTTATGATTTTTTTAATTAAAAAATATATATTTTAGCGACATTCATATATATAAAGTGTCGTTAATATCATTAGTATTAGTGACACTTTATATTAAGTGTCGCTAATACATAACTATTAGCGACACATAATAATATACGTCGCTAATAGTTTATTTTTTTGCGACGATTTTGTATGTGTTGTAAGTATGAGTTTTTAGTGACGCTTATAATTACGTTGCTAATAAATGCGTTGCTAATACTACATTTTGTTGTAGTGATAGGTATGTTTGAGCTTGGCTTGACCAACTTCGAGTTCAAGTTCGAATGCAAGTTGAGCAAAGTCGATATTTCTTTAACACCTCTAATAAGAGAGAATGACAAAGATGAACTGTAGGTCACATGAGTAAATAATAGAATTCAAGGATTTCATTTGAAGTCACTTGCATCTTTGTGATAAAGGAACACATTGTCAATTCCAAGTTGATTTGGTTGAGCACTTGTCAAATTTTCAGGGGATGGTAATAGCATATATTTGCTATAATATGTATTTCTATTTGTCTAGAAGTGATTATGCATTTTAATTTTAATATTGTTTTTTATGTATTTTTATTTTAATGTTGTTTGTTGTTAATGTGATTATGTATTATTCTATTTTTTTATTTAGTGGTTATGTATTTTTACTTTTATTTATTATTCATATATTTATATTTTAATATGATAAATAATTTTAAAATTTCTATATTTTTAAGTTAATTTATGTGAAATAGAAATAATACTAAAGTGATATCCAAAATATTTTTAAGTTAATTTGATGTAAAGGAGGGCTAGAGGGAGACGATCGGTGACTACGACTAAAGGGATAAAAAGGAGAAGAGGGGTGGGAATCCATCTACGTTGAATGCAAATTGGGCATGCCCGATATTTTATTTATTTAGGATTGGCTAATGTTGTCGTGTAGTCGATTGCCTATGTACTTATTGTATAACATCTCTA
Source organism: Saururus chinensis (assembly GCA_035235625.1). Taxonomy (NCBI): domain Eukaryota; kingdom Viridiplantae; phylum Streptophyta; class Magnoliopsida; order Piperales; family Saururaceae; genus Saururus; species Saururus chinensis. Next base: position 60,720,083 of record CP141140.1, read on the forward strand.
ATGTTGTTTCAATAAGATCGGATCTAGATGTAGTTCTGTCTAAATATTAAGGCTTTTTAACAAGCATAGCATCATACATATTGTGCTTAAGTATTTTCCATATGCAATCATATATCATAATCGACATAGAAATAAAAGCAACGACAAATCAAACAAATCATTCTTTCATAAACTCCGACGAATAAATCATAGAATTCAATAATTAATCACAGAATCTAATAAATCATTCACATAATTGGATAAATTATTCATTCAGATAGTTGTGATACCTAACGGCTTACTCCGACACTCATGGGGCCATGGAATCCATAAGGATAAGAGTTTTCACATGATGTTCCACACTTGTGCACGCTAGAATCGATTATTTCTCTCGGTGAGTATCCTTATTTAAATCCGTGATACCTAACAGCTTATCCATGCACTCATGGGGCCACAGAGACTATAAGGATAAGAACTTTCCTATGATGCTCCACACTTGTGTGCTTAAAACTTGTTTATTTTTCTTAATAGGTATCTAGAGTCAATAGTTTTTGGGTTTTATACCAAATAATTGTCATTTAAATCTAATCATTCAAAATACAGGAGAGTCAAAGACCCAAAATCAATAGCAAATTCATCAATCAATCATATCGTTCAACATAGCATACATTTGTATAAATCAACTATAAACATATGCATTCACAAACATGCATTAAAATAATAAAGCTATAATTGCTTACTCACCTAAGATTTCTAAAAGTAATGGCAGTTGGAATCCTCCTTCCTTAAAGACATCCTCCCTTTAAGGTCCAAAGATGGCGTCAGAGCCTCTCTTATTCTGGAATGATTGTTCCTTTGTGGTCCGAAGGTGGTGGATGGAACCACCCCTTTCGTCGAATTGTTTATCTCTTTTCAGTCCGACGGCTACGAAAAGAGTCTCACCTTATCTCAAGATGTTTCTCTCTTTGCCGCCCAAAGGTCGCAGATAGAATATCCCTTTACTCTGGGATATTTCTCTCATTGCAACCTGAAGGCCACATGCAAAGCTTCCCCTTACCAGGGAACATTTCTCTCATTATGGCCCAAAGGCCGCAAACAAGGCCTCCACTTACCGGGGAACATTTCTCTCATTGCGGCCCTCAAATAGAGCCTCCCCTCACCTGAGATGTTTCCCCCCTCTAGAAAAGTTATCTCTCGAAATTGACTCTTTCATGACATAGAACATCTTCTATTTAGCTAGGTTCACCTTTTGAATGGGCTAAAACGGGTAAGAAATGAAGGAGAGAAGGTCCAAAGACGGGCAAAATCAGAGAAGGGAGTGTAAAAGATGGAGTCCTAGTGTCTCCCCTCAAAAGGGAGAACCCCCCTTTTATAAGGGGCAGGGGCGCAGGATGCATGCTAGGCACAACATGGTTTCTCATGCCGCGCTATAACTCTCCATGCAACAGTAAGCACGGCATGGCTGACCTGCGGCATGGCACTGCTAATTGTCACAGACTATGTTTCGGGCACCCTACCAAATCCACTTTTGCTTTACTTACATTTACTTTGCTTTATTTCCTTATATTTCCTTTATTTATGTTCTAAGGTGCTACCATGCCACTGCAACCACTTTGGCTGCCACTTCAGCCACATGCAATAAATCTCCTATATTATATAGGGGGAGTGAGTTGTTAGTGTTATTAACTGTAGTGTTGCCACACTAATTGCTTGTAAACATGTTAATAGTGAATGCATTCCGATTTCGTACTTGTGTTCATCCATTTCCTTGCAATGTGTCTCTCTTTTGCCCCCTATCTTGTGCTTTGCATGAGCACACGTAAGTGATTGGTGCAATGCAGTCTATGACATGACGCCTCTACTAGTGTCAACGCCTGATGTAGGGCTAACGCAAAAAATACTTCTTTTTTTTCTTTTGTTGTCTTTATTTGAATTTCATTTTTTCAATTTTCAAACAGGCGTAACTCCCTACCCCAAATTTGGAATCATGCGTTCTTCGTACCGTTTGACTCATATTGATAAGCTTTATGAAACAAGATCATGCAAGGATACATTATCTTACAAAATTAAAGTAGGTCTTGCTTACAACACGCTTCTCGAGGTTGTAGCCTACAATCCCAGCATCCGATTGATGCGCACTTGGACTCGATACATTCGTCTCACTGAGCCTTATAAAAATACCTTAACTCCTTTGAACTAATCAAGTTCACATGGTTCAAAATTGTGAAAAATGGTTAATGGGCCCACAACTCACATTTGGGCCCAACAAAAAATTACGGATTGTAACATATTTGGTTAAAAACAAAGAAGATAAATGTACCCTTTTAAAGAGAGAAGACCAAACTTCAAACATATAAATTATCAAACAAGAAGGCTAAGCCATTGAGGTCAACACACCTGAGTTGCATGACAAACATATCACAAATGCATCAACATTATCATCTAACAATATCAATACTCATTGCTAAGTTTCAAGTCTTGTGGATATTTTGTTGAAGAGATGGAAGATAATTCAAAACAAAATGGTATTGGTTACTAGAATCGACGTGCAAAAGAACTTATCAATCATAAATTCATGTGAGTGATTGTTTGTGCAATTATAGCATGTGGCACATGCAATTTGGGCACATAAGTGTGAAGAGAATGATTTTTTTGAAGAACAAGGGGAAATTAATGGGGTTGAAAGAAATTGACAACCTTAATTTCTGTAAGTCCTTTGTATATGTGAAGTAGAAAAATGTGTCATTCACCAAAGTTGTTCAAGCTAGAAAATAAAAAAAATTGGAGTTGGTATTTACTGTTGTGTGGAGTCCATCTCTTGAATATTCTCTTGGTAGTGTTGTTTACTTTGTTACTTTTATCGATGATGTATGATAATACATCTATGAAATTATGAGTTTATTTCTTAAAGAACAAATCTGATGTATTCGATGTCTTTGTGAAATGGAAAGCTCATGTTAAAAACTAAACTAGTTTAAAATTAAAATATTTAAAATCTAATTATGGTGGCAAGTTTTGTGGCAGAGAGTTTCAATCTTATTATTCAAAAAATGGGATTATGAAACTCTTTACTACATCTAGAAAGTCAAGGTAGAATCATGTGGAAAAATGAATGAACGAGGCAATTATGGAACAGGAGAATTTATTCAAGTTTATTAGTACAATTTTTGGTTGATGCAATCAATATAGCGGCTCGTTTGATTAACAAATCCACATCTTACTCCTTAGATAGTGGGTCAATAGAAGAAACATGGATAAGGAAGGAGGTAAAATTTGATCACTTACATGTGTTTGGGTGTGCTGCCAATGCATATGTTGACCCAGAAAACAGGGGAAGTTTGATGTCGTCTTCCAAATGTTATTTCATATGTTATGGTGGTAATAGTTATAGTTATAAACTTTGGGATTCTATACAGAAGAAGCTTGTGAGGAGCATAAATGTGGCATTCAATGAGTCAATTCTGTGGAACTTGAGAAAAATAATGGAAGTGGTTCAACTCCTCTCATACAATCAGAATTGTTCTCATGTTTGTAGCAATAAACTATTTGCACTTAGAGGAGTTAGATGTGAAAAATGCATTCCTTAATGGGATCTTTGAAGACAGACATCCATGAAATTTGGATATGTTGTGCTAGGAAAGGAGAATTTGGTGTGCAGGTTAAAGAGGAACTTGTATGGCCTAAAATAGGCTCCAAGATCATATAAGAAACTTGATGGTTTCGTGAAAACATTAGCTTTTATAGATGTCATATAGACTATTGTTGCTATTATAGAAAGTTACTCTCCTCCTACCTTATACTATTGTTATATGTTGATGACTTGCTTATTGCACGGTCTGACATGAAGAAGATTGTAAATCTCAAGAAAAGCATGGCTAAGAAATTTGCCATGAAGGATCTAGGTGTTGCAAAGCAAATCCAATGTATGCGCATAAGTAGAAATAGACGACAAAGAAAGTTGTGGTTGTCTCAGGTAGAGCATATTGAGAAGGTCTTACACATGTCCAACATGAATACAACCAAGGTTCTAAGATCTCCATTTGTATGACATTTCAAACTTTCTAAGAATCAAGCTCCATCCGCCTAGAAGAGAGAAGCCAAATAATGAATGTGTTTTATGTCTTAGCTGTAGGTAATCTCATATATGCTACAACATGTACTAGGCCATACATTATTTATACAATAGCAACAGGTTTTAGATACATGAGGATCTTGGTACAAAAATATTGGGAAGCAATGAAGGATTATGATTTATCTTAAGGGTGCTTTTGTAATGACTCCATATTTTGGTGGAATAGAGATCAAGTTGCAGGGTTATGTGGATTTGGTTCTTACAAATGATTTAGGTAGCAAGAAAAATACCACTAGGTTTGTGTTTATATTGGCAAGTGGTGTTGTCCAATGGCAATCTCAACTCTAAAAAATGGTGACTTGATCTTCCACAAAGGCGGAGTATGTTACAGCCACTGAGGCGGGCAAGGTTATGGTATGATTAAAGGCTTTCTTGAAATAATTGGATAAAGAGTGGTAAATATTTTTGTATTCAAACAATTAGAGTGTTATTTATCTGCAAAGAATATAGTGTTTCATTTAAAGACAAAACACATAGGTATCAAATATTATTTCATAAGCTCACCGATGGAAGAGTGAAAACTTCAATTGGAGAAGATTCATACTAAGAAGAATCTTGCATATATGTTGACCAAAGTAGTCATATTGAGAAGTTGAGAAGCTGCTCAACTTTGATTAGTCTTTTGTGTTTGTCACACATTCGGCTCTATTTTGCAAGGGAATGACTTGAAGAGTGTTAACGTTAAGTGAGAGATAATTTGGAGAATCGTGAAGACCGATCAATCTCCTTAGTAGAGATTGTTGAAGAGATGGGAGATGATTTAGAACAATGCGATCGATCATGGGGACATTGTGATTGATCACTTAGGTTACTAGAATTGATGCATGGAAGAAATGATCAATCGCTCGTGCAATTGATTGTTTGTGGTATTGGAGCTGATATAAATGGGGTGATCGATTGGTCAATGACTTTTTGTGTATTCTGACCTGATTTAGACTCTTTCTAATTGGTTGTTCTCATATTTCCTTAGGCTTTTACTCGTGTGCACATTCACGGGGAAACAAAAGGGTGTTGGAAAACCCTAGAATAGACTAATGGAGGGCTGATATGTATGAGAAAAAACTATGTACTTTGAGAGTTGTAGTGTTCTCTTTTATATTTCTTTTACAAATAGTGGCACCTCTGCTAAAGGGGTTTGTTTACCAAACATATTTAACCATATATTATGTCACTTGCATTAATTTATTTTACTTAGGAGAACACGTTGATCATGTCTCGGGCGAGGAGGTGATATGGAAGGCTCCCTGTAAGAGGAGAATATTCCCGTCAGAGCAGACAAATAAATTTGTGAAAGTGAAACTCACTCATTTCAGAAATCTGGAGTGGTTTTGGATTTGGAAAACAAGGAAAATGCATGGGCATGGCTTACCTGAGCTCTTTGTTTGGCTTTAGAATTAATTACGGTAGCAAAATTCATGTTATAATTGCCTCCAACAGAGGCTAGTTCACCTGCGACTAGGTTTTAGGCTAGTAATTGATGTCCCAAACATCATCCGAGTTGCACGACACAAGCCTTTATCTCCTCCTTCCCTTAGACCCCCACGAAGGCATACATTTTAAAACATGGCAAAAAGTTCGGTCCATTATAATTTTGAATAATAAATTCTATTAAATATTTGTAAGAAATTTTTTTTTTACAAGTAAATTGCAATAGACTTAAAAAAATGGTAAAAGTAGCACAATAAAATATGGGGTATTTTCTTCTTCAACAAAGCAATATGGAAAAAACTCCAAATAAATTTGTACATTTTTTAAGCTAGACCCTTGAAAATGGAGTATAATTCGATGCACTCATAAATTTTGTAGAACATGTAATATGGTACCAACGAGGCAAAAGTCAACATTGTTCATAAATTTGCTACATATGGGTCTACACCTCTGGAAATATATTTCTTTTGAAAGTGGAAAAGAAAATAAAGCCACCACTATGAACTAAAAAATCACACAATAGTAACCACAAATGCATGGCATTATACCTGATGCTTCTACCAGAACATCATCTCCACCAGCATTCTCAACAACCACAAACTTGGTCACATCATAGACCTGCTAATTTTGATTTGATCATGTAATTGTGTAAAAAAATCCATTGGAGAAAACATGCACCTTAAGTTGGTTCATTGTGTAGAAACGGAAGGGAAGGCAAGAATGGATGCAAGGGGTCCTAGCGTTTTATGTTATGTCAGCGCGTTCTCTTTGCTTAGATTTGCCAGTCTCAGGTCCGTCACAAACTCGCTTTAATTCAGTGGGAATTCATCCCTGATACACGACCTTTGGATGTGATTTCCCCGATCTAATCGAAGGTGTGAAGACGACACTCTCCAAATGCAATTGATAATTTTTCCAGATGCAATTAATAGTTTCTTTTACCATATCTAACTTGCGTTCTTCAGACTTTTCACCAGTAAAATGGATTCTAAGCAATTGTATCGTAAAAGCAAATTACTTTTCCTATAATACATATGGTAATATAAGCAGCAGATGAGCTGGTGCATAAGCCGCCTACATGCTTTAATTAATAATTATGAATTCAGTAAAAGTTGATGTATTACGGTTTATCTGCACTAGCGTAAACAGTCTAAAGTGAATGCGCAATATTAATGTAATCACCGAATGTTTTCTAGAAAAATAGGATTTCATTTCTTGTGCAAGCATAAGTATTTTTGGGGATCGCAACATGGGGACGGGGGACAATCAATAAGACTCTTTTATATGTAATTCACAATGGGGCTGCCCTTTCTATGTGCATCAATGCGGATATCAGAGTACTCTGATTCAGCCAAAAAATAAACAGAAAAGAAAAAGATAGGCTTCAGAGTACTAGGAGATTTGGAATTGCCGATCTCTCGAGTCATTCAGCCGGTGGGATGACAAAAAAAACTGTGGGAACTTGAGTATCTGATTAAGTTAATCTTCTTGACATTCTGTGGAAAAAAAAAATCTCAGTCAAAATTTAATAGAGGAATAACTCTAGGATGATCACATGTGCCAGTATATTGAATAATCTTCCACAAAAACAACCAATCCTATTTGATTAACCGTCAGTAAGGTAATTTCTAGCTCATCGTCATCTACACCTTATCCCAGTGACCCGAGGTTCGTGGCATGCATCATATATAACAAATTTACTCTTCTATAATTAAAATGATGGCTTCCAGGTATTACTATGTAATTGATTCAGTAATATGAAAGCTTCATTACCTCCAGCTTCAGTCAAACACCCATCTTTGATAGACATTTCGGTCTTCCCAAGCATCTCAGGTGAGACTCTTAGACCAACTACCTGGCCAACAACAGAGAGCCACGATATCAAATATTGCTGGACCAGTAATTCCTTGCTTGGCAGACCATCTAATAACAATTTCATCCACCCGCTGGTTCCACATGGGTGCAACATGAACCATGGTCGATTCAAGTATGGGTGCTCCTGCAATAAACCCAAAACTTTAACCATACAAAAATTTATCCGTTTTTCCCTTTGCATTTTTAATTATACTTGAAGGTGATAGCCAAACGGGAGCATACTTCTTGAGTTATGAAAGTCCATTTTGCTTCTTTCAGTGCTTCCAAAGAGTTCTGGGGAAGGTCCTGCTCAAAGGTATCAAATCCAAGAGGCTGGCCATCTGTTTAGATATATTAGACTTTATGACTAAGTTCTAGGAAATTGTTCAGTTCGTTTCTGCACATAGTGATGCAAGACATGCATACCAAAAGAGCGCCCGTAAAAGTAAAGCACAGGGACCTGATAAGAAGACCTGTAAATTATATGGAAATCATAGAGGTGGGTTTTGTAATCGTGACCCTGAATCTAAGAAAGAAATGAAACGCAGTTAGTTCCTCAATTAACAGGTTAAAAAAATGGAGAAATATTATCATGGTAAATTACTAAATTGGTCATGTAAAAGCTGACAATTACATGCAGTACAACAAGCGTAAGACATATAATTCAACTGGCAGAAAGGTCCACACCAGATGCTAAAGTGCCAAAGTAGATGAATCATAAAAATAAGGCTTCTTGTACATACAGTACTAATATTATAAGCCCACATCATGTCTAAAATCATGCAAAGATTAGTAAAGTTTACCAGTGTAGCTTCATCAATGGGTTCTGCTACACCAGATTCAGCACAAATGTCCTGCAAAACCCAAAAGTTATGTGACAAATTAAACTTTCTGGTAAGAAAATAATCATAGAAGCACTTGTTAATAAAAACGATATGTAATGCAAATAGGAGGCTGACCTGATTAGCAGAAAATTCGTACAAATTTTTGAGAGTTAAATATCCCTCTTCCTGATTTTTAATAAGAGGTTTACTTGTGAATACAGGTTAAGGATGAAGAAATGTAAATGAGAAGTCATAATAAGAGACACCAACTTTGTGTGAAGCGCCACAAGGCAATCTGGAACATGATACCCAAGTCCATGGAGGTAGGGTGGGATTGATCAAATTCCATCTTTTTGCAAGGCATCTGGCAGCAATTTTAAATTCATTGAATGTGATAGTTCCGTGCCACTGGTTAGAAGCTCCCATTTGTCTTTTACATAGGAACCAAAGATAGACTAATATCAACTGAAATACAAAGCACAAATTTGAATGTATTTCTTCTTGAAAACAATTTACAAACAACTGGATTGCAGTGTTGATATTAGGTTTGCAATACTAAGTCAGAGGTCACAAGAGATTGTCCACTGCATACAGCAAGAGGATGCGGCAACTAAACAGAAAACTGTATCTTATATCAAGACTAATATGAAAGAGACAAATGAATTAAGAAAAAGGAACCTATTGCGTCTCATATCTATATTTTTCCCACATATATGATAAGGAAAAGGTTGATAGAGATTACGACGGAAAATTTTCATAGATTACCAACAACCTGCATACGTGCTATTCAATCCATACTAAGCCAGAGATTGTCCAAGAACATTAGCTGAATCTATTTGGAACAAACTTCTTATACTTTTTTTTTAAACTGCCAATTTCTCTATGCTTAACAGGACAAGCATCCACTACCATTAGTTGCAGCCAAAACAATATCTATGATGTCACACCCAATCATACATCTCTTTTCAGAGGATAAAGGTTCCAAGTCAAAAAGCAGCCTCCAACGTAAGCACCATTTCTGTACCCTTCACAGCTATTAGTATCACTTAAGTATGTCAAAAACCAAATTTCAGCATTTGACATTTCTTTCTCTGCATCTAAACCGTGATTGTGGAGTCCTTATTCACTTGCCACACATTTTTGTAAAATTTATAGTCATCTTCCTCTTCAAGAGCATGTTGCACAACCTCAGTAACAGAGCTGGTGAAAGGACCCTCCCCAAGCTTGACTTTTATGGCTTCTACCTTCTCTTCAATTTCATATTCATTTAATTCATCACGTATCAGTTCAAGGGCACACGTCAGTTCAAGCGTACATGTCACTTCTGGCCGCAACAAAGGAGGGGAAAGCAGGCAACAACCTTCCAGGGCCCCCAGATTTGCAACCCTGTTTTGTGAACATGAACCTAACTGAGAATCAATAATTTCACGAACCTTTTGTTTCCTTAGACATAAACCAACACATCAAAGAATAAATTTACATTCCTCTCTCTTACTTAAATATGCTTTTAAGCCAGTCAGAAGCTCCAGAAGCAGCACACTAAGGCTACAAACATCACTTTCTATCTTGTAGTCAAACTAGGAAAGTAAAGTACGTCATAATAGCTAACGCACTCATGCAAAAGCGATTTGCAGTAAGGGTTGACGTTTCTCAACTTGGAATCTTGATATGAAACATGAACATCAGCAATTTTTGCTTTATAGTCATAAAATAAAAGCACACTGCTTGATTTGAGATCCTGATCATAATGGACTTCCATGCAGATATTTCAGACCTCATGCTGTATCAATGGCAATACTTTCTTTCTTTTTTATGGTACAATGGCAATACTGAATCTCTCATTTTAGTTGAGAAATGGAGCATCTCCATCCACATCATGCAATACGACATAAAGAGACTCAAATATTGCGTACTCATAGACTAATGCTCTCTTCTCGCGGCCCTCAATATGACATGTGGAGTAACCATATAATATTATAACGTTTTCTTGGTCTAGAGATGCAATTTTTTCCACATGCTTCAGAAATTGGATTTTATTTTCAATTCGTCCATAGAAACCTTTTCCACTGCTACAAAATTACGCCATTTCTTGCACCCCATTTCGTTAATTTCCAGAATTAGAAATCACTTCCTCGAGCAAACACCTTAAACTAATAAAAATAATTGAATCATATATCATACTCGTTACAAGACAATAACTTTATACGGAATAATGTCTGGAATAACACACAAAAGGGCCAAGTTCAAAACTGAAAGCGTATAGTATGTCTGTAAGGGCCTGAAGAAGGATTTTTACAAGGACAATAAAAGGAGAAACGAAGAGAGAGAGGATCGCATAACCAACTAATAATAAAAAAATATAAAGAGAAAAACTGAAAAGGAGAGGTGAAAAAGGTGCTACCTTGAGATCAGGCGATGAGGGACGATCGACCACCGTCGAGAAGTGGCGGCAGCGGGCAAATTCTCCGGCAAGGCGGGCGGGGGGTCGTCTCCCTTCCTGGCTTCCAGCGGGGAACAGAAGACACGCACAAGGCTAAAACCCAGACCCAATGTTTTCTCAATAATCAAAATCAAGCCAACCGGTTTATTACTGAACCGGTGGCAATTCAAAGCGGGTTTCTGCGTGAGGGGTGCGGATCTCTTCTTGGCCGGTCCAGGGGTATAATAAGCCGGCTGCAAATGCCAGCCCTTATCGAACCTGATGGACCAGACCGTTATCCTCGAAATTCATTATTTCTGACTGAGAGCATTGAAGGGGGTTTAAGCCTCCAGTGTCCTGGATTCATCAGGGTTTTAGCCTTTCAGGTATGTAATCGTCTCAGGTGTGAAATTCGAATCTTCATAATTTTTTATGCATTTTTAGCTACACTGGAGTGCTGTTATTTCGATATATTGGTGCTGGATTTACTTTTGCAGTGGTATTTTTCTTTTTTGCTGAATAATTTCCTCCTGGTAGCTTACGAGAGTGACGTTCATGTCGTTTGGGCAGAGCCCATTTCTTCGCTTAGCTTTTTTTTTGTATGGACCGTTGTTCTCTTACTTGTATACAGTTGTATGTTTGATATTGTGGGAAATGTTTGTCTTCAATTTATTCATGAACTCATATGTTAATGGTTTTTAATCCTTTGTACTATTTTTGAAATTTTCGATGTGTGATTGTGTGTTATAATGAGATATTGCGTATTTGTAATTTGATATTCTTTTTGTGCTTGTTTAGTTGAGCTAAAAGCGGGACTTGGTAGAAAATGGCAATGCACTGTTCTTTAAGTTGTTGCATTTTGGCATCAGTTTTGATAGAGGAGAGGAAATTCCAAGCTCCTCTTTCCATGAGTGTGAGGGCCAAAAATTGGGATATGCACGGATTTTTATCAAGTAGTAGGTGCTTGGGTGGCATCTCAAAAATGCTGGTATAAAACGTAGTTACTGTTTTTCTGCTGAATTGAATTTATTTTCTTGACCCAGTTTAATTATTAATTTGTCCAATTGATGCAAATTTGTTGGTATTAGTGTACCAGCATTATCAAATCAAAAGCATCTGAAGTGGCTGCAGAAGTTGTATTTGATGGGGCAAAGCCCATGAAAGAGAATACACATAAAGATGATGAAAGTGGGGATAATGGTGAAGAGTCTTACAGTTCTAGTGCTGAAGCGAAAGGAAAAGGCAAGAATTTTTTAGATGAGGATGAACCAATTCTTATGACTGATGAAGCAAGGTGGGAATTTAGGAAAAAGATAAGGGAGGTGATTGACATGAACCCAGACGTTGAGGAGGAGGTGGATCCTATAGAGAGGCAGAAAAAAATGGAGAAACTCCTTGCAGACTATCCTCTGGTTGTGGACGAAGAAGACCCTGATTGGCCAGAAGATGCAGATGGGCGGGGTTTTAATCTTGATCAGTTTTTCAACAAAATTAGCATAAAAAATGTTAGGAAAGATGATGATGACGATTATGATAGCGATAAGGAATTGGTCTGGCAAGATGATGATTACATCCGCGCAGTCAAGGATATTACAACCAAAGAATGGGAAGAAACAGTGTTCAAGGATATCAGCCCTCTGATAATTCTTGTGCATAATCGGTATAAGAGGTCAGTTTCTGACCTGTATCATATTTTTTGTGTTCCTTGTCAGTCATTTTTGTTCTCTTTTTATTCTATTGTATTTGAATTTTTGCGTCCAACATAATTTTGTACTGTTCTTAAAAAATTATTTAATGACCAAATAAAATAGATATTTAGAATATAGTCACTTTTCTTTCTCTTTTTTCAGTATGTTTGTCTATCTGTCTGTGCGTTTGGGACGTTATTCAAATGAGAGTAGTCAAGTTGGATAGAAGTCAAAGAAGGCTTTACACGAAATTCCTTTTTCACGGAAATTGTATACAAAATGGCAACATCTTCCTCTTCAGATTTAATACCGATAGGTATAGTTATGTTATCAATGCAGCTAGTCCTTCCTGTACATGGTGTCAAACTGGTTGAGACTGCCCAATGAATGCCTACAGTCAATAGACCTCTGTGTATAAATTTCAAAAAGTTAAAAGGTTTGTTAGAACAGATCTTTCAGTAAACTCAGGTAGATTTTCCAGATTATCTTTGCAAACAACAGAAATGAATCATTGTTAGCTGCACCCAATGTACTTGAATTTTTCCCTTTATCTTAGTAGCGGGTGCCCACAAAGATGAACTTAGTTGGTTTCCATAATTTCTGAAGTATGAACACTATTTTTCAGACCCATTGAAAATGAAAATGTTCGTGGAGAATTAGAGAGAGGAGTTCAGATATTTTGGGACTCCAGGCTGCCTTCACCTAGATGTGTCGCTGTAGATGCTATTGTTGAGACGGATTTGGCATCAGCTTTGAAGGTTTCTGTCTTTCCAGAACTCATATTCACCAAAGCAGGGAAAATTTTATATCGGGAAAGAGGCAAGCAATTTTCATGTGTCTCCATATGGTCCTATTGACAATCTTGTATTAATATAATCTGGTTTACTGTTCTTGTTTTTTTTTAATACAGCAAGGAGGTCAGCAGATGAATTGTCAAAGATAATGGCATTCTTTTATTATGGAGCAAATCAACCATCATGGTTTGTCTACAATGCTAAATGTGGCCAGGAGCTAATACCCTCCCTACCCTGAAGGGAGGAATCTGAATATAAAAGAATGTCAAAATGAAGATCATACTGTAAGCTATTATTAATGGTTGTAAGAGAAAATTTTTGGTTGTTGTATTTGTACAAATGATGTGTTCTTGTACTCATTGTGGATAGTGGTATAAAGAGACTATTCTTATAAGGGAACAGAAGAATTTAATGCCTATAGACAATTTGGTTATGAACTTATGATTTAAATTCTTGTCCTTGAATACACTTTCCTGTGGATTTGACAAAATTAAAAAATAAAGCATGTCATATGCTTTATTTCCATTGTAAGTGGACAAAGTAAGGAGACTGAATTAATGACTATAGATTATAACAAATGATGGTTGACCTCGAAGGAACTTTCTTCTCCTCCTAGCTCGGCACAAATAGAATTTTAACTCTTCTAAAGAGAGAAGAAGAATTGTAACCCATATTATTTCTTTTCTTTATGAGAGGGATCAATGGTGTCCGGGGCAATAGGGTGGAGAAAAGGAAAGCTCCAACTGCATGTAAAAAAGATTTCCAGCGAAATTAAGTGAGAAAGCGAGAAAGCCAGATGGACTGAAATAATCGATGAAATAATGGTGAAGAGCATGCCGTTCAGAAAACAAATGACTCCAGTTGTATCCAAACTTAGGCAAACTACCATGGTGGAAAGGCTTCACATAGAACCTGCCTTAGTTCAAATAAAGGCTTGCTGCACTCAAAGCATAACAAAAAATTGCTGTTTACACTGTTATTTGAAAATATATACATTGAGTTCATAAAAAAATGTGCCTTGCATATTTGAACATTTGAACAGAGAAAAAATTTCTAAGAGCCTGCGCAACAGTATGAACCCAGACATCATGATCTGTTGAATTGAGAGCCAATGGCAAAGAGGCATAAACTAATCTACCCCTTGAGTTATATGTGTTGTCAAATTAAAATTTGATGGTACATAATGCTCGGGCTCCTGTGATCACATGTAAGCCTTGGCTCATAAAAATGGAGCTCTTTGGATAGTTGTATTTTACTTAGGGGGCTCATATAAATGGGGCTCTTTGAATAGTAGGATTTTACTTAGAAAGACCAATATAGTATCATAAAGCCTTGGTTGCACTCATAGGGACCGCACATTAGAGATAGTTCCTCTTCATGTCTACCACAAATAGTTTCACACATTGAGGACATATACTTCAAAACCAGTGCTGCAAGTTATGGGGCCAGCCCGCCAGGCCAACACCCAAATTTGTGGGCTAGGGCCTTAAAAGATGGGTTGTGGGTCGGGATGGGCCTGAAATTTAAAAAGCCTATATCCCTTAGGACCAAGCCTAAGCCAAAAAAAATAAAAACATGGAATCCTAGCCCACCCATTGGCCCGCTGCCCGTAATTCAACCACCACCTCACTACCCATAATCCCACCATCAGAAGCCCAAGCCCAATAGCCTAACCCAATTACCCAAGCATAACCCCTCAAGTCTCAGATAAGAACATAACCCTAACCCTCAATTCTTCCAATCCAAACGATATGTTGTTCCATTCCTCATCCGGGCGCTCCCAATCCTTAAATCCACTCCACCTCTCCCCTTTCCAATCTCCAATTCTCCCCCATATCCACTGCTCTCCCCTCTTTGGCTTTCCAATCTCTAGTGCAGTGCTTATTGCCTCGTGTCTCCAGACCCACGCCCACCCGCCGGCTGCTAGCATCAACGATTAGCACTCAAAAAATCTGTCACTCCGCTATGGACTCCAAATCCAAAAATCCATCTCCATGGAGTTCTACTATGGACTCCAAACCAACGATTCATTTTCTCTTCTAGAGGAAGAAAGAGTTGGAGGTTTCCACTCCACTCTAGTTCTCCAATCTCACTTCTCTAGCACTCTTGCAATAAAAATAAGTTTTTTCTTCTTATTCTTTTATCCTCTTTTGTTATATTTATTAATTTTTGTTAATTTGTATTATGGGTCGTCAGATGTAAATCTGATGGCCCATAAAGCTTAGGCGTACATCCAATGACCTATAGAGCTTAGGCTCACGTGAGCCTAGGCTTATATAACCTTGTTATATTAGTTTCCTTGACTTTTTCCTTGTTATATAGTTTCCTTGTTTTACTTATTTTGTTTCTTAGATATAATAATTATTGTAATCTATAATATGAATATGTTATTAATTCATTAATATTTAGTAACTTAAAACACTTGTTAGATATAACAACTTGTTGAAATTGTTATTAATACATTCATATTTAGTAACTTGTAATCTATATTTATCTGTTATTGTTGTGTCCCGCCATGACCCGTTACAGGTCAGTGTCAGTAGGCCTTGAAGGTGCATAGATCTTTGATTATCACAGTTGTAGGGTAATATTTATGATTAGATGTGATTGATTATGTATTTGCGATTGGGAGTAATTGGGGAATGTAGGGAGATGGAGTGGGTTAGTAGCCTACCATCCTGCCTAGGGGCGCGCTCCAACTAGAAGACGGACTATATGTACCAAGGCGTGAAGGCTTTCTCCATTATTTTGAAATTAAAACTATTATTCTCCCATTTCTTCCTTCTTCCCATTCTCCCTTGGCAAAGGTACCATTGTGTTCATCGTTGGAACACATCATTGGTATCAAAACCTGGCCCATTAGCCATGGTGAGAGGCAAGTAAGTGGTGAATTCCCCTGAGGCTTAGCCTAAGAACCAGGCTGATGCCATGGAAGAGCATTCCAATCCAAATCCAAACTTAGACATTGCTACAATCTTTTCTATGTTCGAAAAGATGAATGCTCAGATTCAGAACTTGAAGGTAGTTGTTACTCAACTTAAATTGGCCTCTGTGGTTCCCATTTTTTCCACGCCCTAGCAAGCTAGCACTGAGGTGGTTGGGTCATCTCAGCTTTGTGGTTCTCGCATCCCAGGCTCCCAACCTACTTATGAGAGGGTTGCTCGTCCACCTCCTACCTTTATAATCTTTGAATCTATCGATCAGATCAATGAAGGAGGTTACCCTAGCTTTGGATAACAAGGCCCCCAAGGTGTTTGGTACCATGAAGGACGAATGGGTGTTGAGGCCCATTTAACCTAGTCACAATTCCATCGCTATAATGGAGATGACAATCAAGTGGAATGACACTATAAGGCGATGAAGTTTTTCACCTATCAAGGGACCTATTCTGATGAAGAGAGACTCACATTGCCTCCTTTCAATTAGACGGTGGTGCCTCTATATGATTCCAAAATTATGAAAAGGAAGTTTGCTTTCTGACATGGATATCTTTTGTTGACGAGCTTTGTATTCAGTTTGGCCCTAATGAACTCCAGGACTTCAACGAAATGCTCTCTACTCTCTGTTTGACAACCACCTTCTGAGCCTACTATTTAGATTTTATTTATCGGATTGGCTAGTGGCGGCCTTTATCAGAACCTTCAAAAAGGGGCTCAAGTTGGAGATTTTGGATGAGATGCACCACTTTCATTGCACTTCTAATCAATTAAACTAACAAAAGAGAGAAATATAATAACAATTACTTAGGAAATCGAATCCATTATAAAACCGTAACAATTCCTTAACCTTTAATTTAAATCTAGTGTGAATATGAACAAATATTCTCAGTTACAAGCTAGAATTACTTTTAAAAAAATATTAATTAAATCCATGGCATAAGCTATCTTTGACAATAACATTAACCATCTACACTAAACTAAACTATAGGCATGACTCATCTAATCTTAGTATAACTCATTTAATTCATTAACCATATGAATATTAAAACTATTGCATGACCATCTCATCTAAATTTTATTAATTAGAATCAATGTACTCGAAACAACATCAATCTATCATCTACAAGACAATAAATTAACATAAAATTGAATAAACTTGAAAAGTTCTTCCATTAAAAAAGAAATTCTTATCATAAAAATGTCATTAATCACAATTGAGATTTAAATTAAAAAGAAAAAAAAATTAAAATTTATATATAGATTCATCAACTCCTAAGTAAAATAAAAACCTAGTCTTCCATGGTAAAAGAAGGCTCTTGAATCTCTTTTAAAAGCTTTGAATGATCCTCTATCTTATCCCTTTTTCTCTTTAGAAATTTACTAGAATTCATCAATTTTGAGCCCTATATGACTTTATATAGGCATAAGAGTCAAAAGATGAAGTTTAATATGAAAAAAACTCAAAACTGATTTAGAATAGGAAACTGCACATTATCTCGTTCGAACACCTTGCTTGCCCATTTGAAAGGCTATAGTATTTATGCAATCTGGACAATTATGTTCAATTTCGTGTCCATTTTATGTTCAGGAAGCCAAGTTTGTTTTCACTAGACAATCTATATTCCTATATTCCTGTCCAGTTTTCTACCTTGTTCATTAAACTCTTCAATTAATGTCTATATTAATTTTCAACAAATTTGTAACTTCAAAAAGTTGTCCAAATTATTATTATTATATATATATATATATATATATATATATATATATATATATATATATATATATATATATATATATATATATATATATATATATATATATATTTCTCACTTATCAATGACACGATTAGTTTAATAAACATGTTATCCATGACACGACATACATGATATAGGATCATTATTGATGGGATTGTTTCGCTAATGTAGGTGTAGTTTTTTAGCATACTTCTATATAGGCTCTAAGTTCTCCTCCATGTAATCCGAGGTGCAAGAGGTAGCCCAGGTTTACCGGATTATTAACGGCCGTGGAGAAGGTTGCTAAACTTGACTGGCTGATGAAAAGTCGATGAAGAAGTTGTTATCTCGTCACAGGATAAGAAAATGGTTCAAAAAGATACTCGTGCGGCGGAAGGTAGATTTAGAAGTAGTTTTGTAAATAACTCCAATTGTCATGCCCCGGTACCGCCTAACCCAAGCTGAAAGGCATACCATACTGGATTCTTAGGGTCCAAGTTTGTTTGTCTCAATAAATAAATCTCAACCATGTTAACAATTCAAATTAACTCAACCCATGGAGTATACATGTTCCACATAGGAACTCAAATCGAAATCATGTCCTTTCGGATCAATCAAGTTCTGATTAAGTCAATAATTGATTAATCCGGCACGCAATCTAACATCATTTCATACAATTGATCAATCACAACTAAACATCGGTAAAAGCTCTTTCATGAAGTCCGTTCCATAATGCATGAAATCATGATACATCCGTGAGCAAAATCTACGTGAGTTCCAATACCTGGAGCGTGTTCTCATCAGTCCCTACATGTATCATAATCGAATTATAAATAACCATAGTTTCATAGTAAATTCCCCACATGTGTGTGTTCATACATTTTCCTAAGCACATGACTAATGCTTTGATATAAACTCATAAGGCAAAACACACATGCTTAAACACATTCAAATCATGATTACCAACTGAAATCTAGGGTAAAATCTACCATAAACCATAAATCCGTTCATATGAAATCAAATGTTTAACTCCTACAAGCATGATTAGTCTACGCATGAAGCTATAACATAATCACATCATTCACCCAAAATCCATTCTCATTATATGTTGACATATCTTATCATTTACCATGTAATATCCCTACTGGAAACATGGTCCAATCATAAGAATTCCACTATCCATAGATTTAATATAATTCAATGTTAACATATATAACTATCAACATATAATTCCACATAACAAGTACTCAAGCATACTCCATAAATCTCCATCACAAATTCTACACCCTTCCAGTAGCTTAATTCTAACATAAAACATTATCCATAAACAATGGAAACATCAATTGGGAGGAAAACATCAAACTAAGTATGAAAATAAAAAAGTGCAAAAACTATTGTGTGGCCGATCGATCGGCCTGGCAGGCCGTTTGAACAGCCCGATTGATCGCCAACAAACAGTTCAAGCCTTCTTCTTCCTTTCGAAATTCAAAATCAAAACACCATTGTTGAACCATAAAACCTTCATCCCAAGCCTTATTGTTATGCCCCAACCTTTTAAATTGCTTTAAGGGTCGGAGCATCGGCAACTCGTAGTAGTAAATGGGCTAAGATCAACCGTGCACAAAAGAGAAACTATCCATTGATTTAGGTAATTACAAAAAAATACATTACAAAATAAGGCTTATCGTGCTTTAACAAAATCAAAGTCGCGCACATACAAAATTAATACATAACAAAAGAACGTGATAAAGCATAAATCTTTCGAAGTCTACGAGCAATCCTCAAGAATGTTATCTTTGTCGTCCAAACCTACGGCGTCTAGGGGTGGGTGAGTATAATTATACTCAGTAGATAGAATTAAATTCTACTAGCATACTAAAACATAAAGCATAAATAAAGATACATAAAATATTCTCATAATACAACGTCGATTTAAATCAATATTGTCGACTAACAGAATTCAACAACAATATTTAGATGAAAAGTCAGACAAAATAGATCTTCACATAAACTGGTAAATTCGGGTAATTTGTTCGTAGCCAAAATCCGATAAATAATTTGAAATCGGATAAATCGTCGTTAACAAAATGTCACTGATACCTGAGCAACATACACCTGTGCTCGTGGGGCAACTGGATCAGAATGAAGAGGATCTTCCCACGATATCCAACTTCATGGGCGCGCCATATGCCATAATAGGCGGTACCTAGGAGTCATAACTCCGATAGCTTTTGGTCTTTATACCAAATAGCTACCCATCAAAACCGATCATAGTTTTTGGGATTTATACCAAATAGCTACCTTTTAAATCCGGTCAAATCATTCATAAACATATTCCAAATAATAATATTTTAATAGACATATTATGACAAAACTCACTAAGAGGCGTACACGACGCTATTATTTTAGTGCATGTCCACCCTTAATCATATCGATTTCAAAATAATAATTTATTTAAAAGATAAATAAATTATTAAAATATAACACCTAGTTGTAGCATGGAATTAGAGTTTAAAACCACCTACCTTCGTTAAGCCTACACTTGCAGTCGGTTTAAAAGTGGTGGGCGACACCTTCCCCCATGCAGAAATAGTCTCCTCGTCCGACTCGGGTGAGGCAGGCAGAACCTCCCTTAGTGTCGGAACAATCTCCTCGTCTGGCTCAGGTGAGGCGGACAAGGCCTCTTCTTACCTCGGGTCGTTTCTACTTTTTAGAGGGGTTATCTCAAAAAATGGATCCTCTCACGATGACGGGTACTTTCGAATTAGGTAAGTTTGGTTTTTAAACAAGTAAAAATGGGCATGAAATGGTTAAAAAATGCATATTTAAAGTATAAAAATGGCATGGAATACAACAAAAAAAGAAGAGAAATAGGCTATGGAAGAATTGGGAACCCCCTCCTCCTCCCCCTTAAATAAAAGACATTGCCCATTGGATGCGTGCCATGTGGAATTATTGTCTTATGTGACTCGCTGGTGATGTGGTGCTAGTTACCTCCTATTAGTGAATGTCAGCTTCCCGCCAATCAATCTTGCACCATTTCAATGTTCATTTATAAGGATTTGTATGAAGATTATGTTTATTTAAAACCTAAAGGTAATTTTATTTTAAAATAGATAATATAACATTTGTACTTATAAATTAGATAATATAAAATATTAACTTATTTGGCTAGGTAATATGAAAAAACTAGGCAGAGAGGAACAACAACCAACGCGATGCAATGGGAAAAGGTAGGTAATAGGTAGCATTTAGTGAAAAACATTAGTGATGCAAAAATAGTGCAACTCTTCCGTAAGCAATAAGTAATGTGTAAACTAATCGTCCAAATAGCAATAATAATTGTGGTTTCAATAACCAAAGCATCAGTTCCTTCCGTCCGCCTCATGCTATATCCTTCATATTTATTTTAGTTCGTCCTTCGACGACCAAGCCCTCGTCATTCCCATCTCCCCCTTGCCCATCCTTTCTGCCTCTCCCATCGGATTCATTCAGTCCGTCCTCCACCAGCCATGGATGAGGAATACGACGTGATTGTGCTCGGTACGGGTCTCAAGGAGTGCATCCTCAGTGGCCTTCTCTCCGTCGATAGGCTTAAGGTCTTTCCTCTCCTCTGTCCTCCTCATCTCTTATTATGCAATGGCCATCTGTTCAATTTCTCGACTTCCGGTATGCAATCGATGCTGGGATGTTAGTTCTGAACTGGGTTTCTCTCGCAATATCCGATCAGCCATGATCTTGATACTACGATCGTGGTGATGTTGAGAAGAGGCCACATTTATGTTTTGTTGTATCTGAGTGTGGTTTAGATCGATGAGTTGGGAAATAATGGCTGATTAAGAGTCTTGAACTGCTTTTTTTCTGTTGAGTTTTGCTTTTCTCCAGTTTGTAATCTCAAGGTTCCGTCTTCAGTCATTTTGCAGTGTGTGTGGAGGCTGATGTGCATCTACAAGAAACAATTTAGTTCTAGAATTGAATCATGTTTTGCGTATAATGTCCGATGTTCTAAAGTGCATATGATGCGTGTTGTTAAATGTGCTGTTAATATTTAATAATAACATTGATTCGTCATTCTCATGATCAGTGGGCATTTTCTCCTTTCAAAAAGGATGCTTGAGTTATCTGTGTTATCGTCTCATTTTCTGATGTTAAATGGTCCTTTCTAAAGCCGTATGTGATCACCCTTAAAAATGTTCTACTTTTACTAGAAGTAGAATGCATTATTTTGCACAAAACAAGCTAGAATGGAGGTGTAAGATCCATGTCGCCGACCCCAAATTGTTAGAAAAGGGCGCTACTTAGATTATGATAATGAGAACGCATTATTGTGCCTGATATAATGTTGGCATTTCTCACACCTTCAAGGACTTTCTTCTATATTCTGACCTTTTGTGTCATTAATTGCTTTTCAGGTACTGCACATGGACAGGAATGACTATTATGGAGGAGAATCAACTTCACTCAGCCTCATTCAGGTGCCATTGCACGGGGGACCCCTGAAGTTCTGATTTAATACTATGTCAACTGCTATTTTTCTAATTGCACATATCTTGCTTGTCCTCTTCTCCTTGCAGCTTTGGCAGAGGTTTAGGGGAAGTGATAAGCCTCCAGCACATTTGGGCTCTAGCAGGGATTACAATGTTGACATGATTCCTAAGGTGACGAAGAAGTGAACCACACACTTTATGACTAATATATATGATAAAGAAGCTTATATTGAAAATTTTCTAAATAATATTTGTGTAACCAGTTCATGATGGCAAATGGCACCTTGGTTCGGGTTCTCATTCACACTGATGTCACAAAGTATCTGTACTTTAAGGCTGTAGATGGAAGTTTTGTATTTAATAAGGGAAAGGTACAGTCATTTCCATTCATTGTCAATTCAATTATGCATGAACTGCTCTTTGAAATTTTAGGCTTCTCACTTTTGAACTTGCTCATTTTGCACTAGATCCACAAAGTTCCAGCAACCGATATGGAGGCCCTTAAATCTCCTCTGATGGGCTTATTTGAGAAACGGCGAGCAAGGAAATTTTTTATCTATGTGCAAGATTATGTTGAGGATGACCCCAAGACACATGAGGGGTTAGACCTTGCAAGAGTGACTACAAGAGAGCTCATAAAGTATTTTTCCTCATCTTGATTTCTGATTATATGCCTTTCTATAGTATAGTATCTCTGAGTTGCCACTGCAATAGCATGGGCTTTTACATTGTTCATTTGCTTCTCTGATTGTTTTCTGGCAGAATTCTTTCGTTTTTTATATTGAAATCATACATGCTGGTTGATTTGCATGTTATCTTATTATTGTAGATAGGGTTTTGCAGTTGTTACCTAATAAAAATTTATATTATTCCATTCTGTTAGTTATTTTTCTGGCTTGTTTCTACTTTCTATTAGCATGTCAGGACGCTTAGAATATATTACTAATACTGTAATATAGTGTAATGGATACTTTTTGTTTATTATATAATTTCCATAAGGATTTCCTTTTTTTTTTACTAGCATAATGTAATTGGTACTCTTTAATTTGTTTTAATCTCACCATGAGGATTTTGTCTACTTCTGGATGGTTAGGATGCACCATATTTTCTGCAAAGTTATTTGTTTTGGTTCAGCAGCAAATATTTTCTGTTAACAATGTCCTCTATCTCCTTCCAGAAAATATGGTCTCGATGATAACACTATAGATTTTATTGGCCATTCGTTGGCACTTCACAGAGATGACCGCTACCTAGATGAGCCTGCTTTAGACACTGTCAAAAGAATGAAGGTAGGCGGTTGTATATTCAGTTGCTACTTCGACAGAGAGAAGCAAGATAACAAAAGCATTGAAGTCATTCCATAGAATTCATCATCTTTAATATTCACTGATGATATCTGAACCTAACCATCCTATTAATCAATCCCAAAGTAAATGAATCCTGTTGAAAGAGAATTGCTATTGATACTTGTTAAGAGAAATGTGTTCGTCATTATTTGTCTGCTTAAAAATGATAATGATAGAAGGCCATGATGGTGGGGTTTTGTGATACACATATGATTGTTTCATATGTTTCTCGGTTCACATTGTTTTCAAAAAGCGAATCTACTAGTCTAGATGCTATAATAACTCATATTATGCAGCCTCATTTTGTCCCCCTTTTCACACAAATGGTTTAATGTTTTTTCCATTTATTCCTACAGCTTTATGCAGAGTCTCTTGCTCGCTTTCAAGGAGGATCACCGTATATCTATCCACTGTATGGCTTAGGTGAACTTCCACAGGTACGTTTTGAATATTGACATACTGAGAATATATAAAGTATCTATATTCTTCACTTATTATGAACTTTTACAGGCATTTGCCCGCCTAAGTGCTGTTTATGGTGGGACATACATGTTGAACAAACCAGAGTGCAAGGTACAATTGCAATTGCTTTCTTGGGTCAATTTAGGAAGACTATTAAATCTCATTTACTTTACCTAGATGTTTTTGAATTTGATGCCCAGATAAGTCCTTTCAAGTTGGCCAATCTTATTTTAATGTAAATATTGTTTATGCTACCTAATAGGGACTAATGCCGGTATGTGCTTTATCCACCTTTTCCCCTTAATTTGACTATTCATCTGATCTACGTTTTTGTTCTTTAATGCTAGGTTGAATTTGACGAAGAAGGAAAAGTTTGTGGTGTTACATCAGAAGGAGAAACTGCTAAATGTAAGAAAGTTGTGTGTGACCCCTCCTATTTGCCAAACAAGGTAATGTCTTTATATGTTTTCATGTTCTAATTTTTTCTAATTGATGTACAGAGAAATACGAAATTGATGGTATATGATATTGTAGTTTCAGTTTGTGTTCTGCTCATATTTGGTAAGCAGATATTTGTGTTTCTGGTTATAAGTTCTAATAATAATGAAAAAGTGGCCGAGTTTGTGTGGTGTTGGATAGTGGCTCTAGCAGAAATACTTTAGAATTACGTTAAGTTGGACATGGTCAGGAGGGCTTAGACAGAAAAGGAATTACCTGATTTGATCAGGCATTTCTATATAGAAATGGATGCCAAGTCTGAAACTTGCAAACACTACAATAGTAGATGCCAAATTTGAGAGTCTCTTAATGGCGTGAGCAGGTCAGAAAACTTGGAAGAGTGGCCAGGGCTATTTGTATAATGAGCCATCCCATCCCCAACACCGATGACTCTCACTCGGTGCAGGTCATTCTGCCTCAGAAGCAACTGGGACGCAATTCAGATATGTATGTGTTGTCATCTGTTTCACAAATGGGTTACATTTCTGGTTATTTTCAGGAACATGATCTTTATTGATGATGAGGTTCTATCTGCTTTGCTTGACAGGTACCTTTTCTGCTGTTCATATTCGCACAATGTTGCTCCAAAAGGCAAATTCATTGCCTTTGTCTCCACAGAAGCTGAAACAGATGATCCTCGGACTGAATTGAAGGCTGGGATTGATCTTCTAGGGCCTGTTGATGAGATATTCTTTGATGTTTATGATAGATATGAGCCCGTGAATGAACCATCTCTGGATAATTGCTTTATTTCCACTGTAAGTTTTCTGGATGACTACCCATGAAAAGCTTTTTGTTCTTCTCATAATCATCATTGTTATCACTTTGTCACAGCTATCTGGTTCCAGCTACTTGATTTTATTTCTTCTATTTACTTTTATAAACTCAAAGTAATAATACAAAAATATTTGTGAGAACATAGTGGCAAGGTTTTGTGTCGGATGCCTCTCCCGACACAACTCAATAAGGAACCAAATGCTTCTTTTTTATACAAAGTATTCTCCTTATTCTTGCTGTTCACATGCTTACCACATTTAACAGAGCTATGATGCCACAACACACTTTGAGTCTACTGTCATGGATGTGCTCAACATGTATACCTTGATAACTGGCAAGGTAATGCTTGCTGCTTTAACCTATTGAATAACTACTTCTGTAATACATCATTATAACGTGTTTGTCCATTTGTTAGTATCAGCTAATGAAACCATCCTTGAACAGATTCTTGACCTCAGTGTTGATCTGAGTGCTGCCAGTGCTGCTGAAGAGTGAGATGTTTATGAAATGCAGGAGATGCTGATGATACGTTGCACTGGTTACAGTTACTATATATGGCCCTTGTGCGTAGATAGTTAACAAGATTTCAGTGTCGTAACCGCTGTTTTTTTTTATGTGATGTTGGTTGATAGCGTTCAGTGAATTATCAACTGCCTTTTCCTTTTGAACCAATTAGCTCTGTTTTCGGTTTCTTCTATTAAAAGTGGCTCCTCTTGAAACTAAAAGTACTCCCTCCGTCCTGAAATAAGTGTCTTATTTTGAGAAAGTCAAATATTTAAGCTGCCATTTATCACTCAAAAGTTTCCAAAATTACCCTCTTTATTATCTCATAAAAATGTGGGTAGAGGGTCTTTCAGGAAACATATACATAAAAACTGCATAAGAGAGGAGAAAGTATTTTGACAACTTAACAAATGGGACATTTATTTCAGGACAATTTTTTTTAAATGGGACACTTATTTAGGATGTTTATATAATACTTTAGATAAACATAAAGATTGCACCTAAAGAACTAATTTTTCAACCAGACATGATCAACTTCTTTTTGTTTTTCTGTGAGGGAAATGATTCCCTTTTTGCTCATAAGTATTGATAATTTATAATTCATCCCTGCGAGTATGGTTAGAATATCTGACCGGAATGCATCTATCTTATTGTTGCTGATTTGCGAGTGGAAAATGAGAATTTTAAAGAATGGATAGCATCTTGTGACCTGTGCCTCGAACCAACTCAAGGCTCCTGACAGCTGACGAATATCAGTCAGCATTACACATTCTCAACGCAGCATCCGTGAGTGGTCTTGCTGTGCTACATTTTCAAACTAAGGTGGCATTCGCTTTGTTAAGCATTGATATGGCAAAATTTTTACAGAACCAATTCCGATAGTGTATATTATGAAAGCGAACTACCCAGTACGGAGGAGACCTAACTATGAACCTGCATGACATTAGATAGCCAATAAACAAATTCTTATTAATAAAAAAGATGAAACATATTTATAATACTCAAGATTATAATGATCGTAGTTTACAAGCTATGTATCTTTCTTCTTGAAGGTGTCATTTTCATACCATGTTCTGTGAGGTCTAGAGCACATCAGGAGCTGCGGGACTCCCAGGTTTCCAAAGAGCTTTTTTTAAGAGAAAGGGCAAGTAAGACTAGTAACTAGCAAGCCAGAGGAAAGCAGTGGTTGTTCAGAATATATAATAAATCAAGATCACCTTGAAATAAAATTGTAGCGGGCAAAAATAAAGAGAATATTTTGGGCCAAAAATGTGAAAGGAAATACATGTTAATATTGTAGATATCCCATAAACTCATTTCCTATTAAATTATAGGTGTCATGCCCCCCCTTGCCCGTGACCCAAAATTGGCAAGAAGACACAATAACTTTTAATTCAATCCTTGATTAGATTGGAATTTACAGTTACGTTATTGTTTTATTTAAAAACAATCAAGAGAATAATTTTTTTTTAAAAATTAACTAATTTTTTATAATAACTAGATTAAGCATATTTATATACAAAAAATCCTTGTGCAATGGCATAAACATGTGCCTCAAACTCGTGAAAAAAAATCTACCAACTCAAAATAAAATGCAAATAATATGAAGTTTCTAAGTACTCAATTCATTTATTTTTTCCTAACTAGCCCTTAATAAAACTTATTCTCTCACTAAGTGGCTCCTCAATTATTGTTTACTTTGCAGTACAAGTCATCCTACGCACTTGTAGACACCATCACGCAGGGGAACCTAAAGAATTTCCAAAAATAAAGCAATAGTAAGTATAAACTCAATAAGGCTTTGAAAAACTTGTATCAATATCCTAACACATGCTTCAACATTTAAACCAAAGTCCTTACACAAACCAAGTATAAATAAATCTCATAAAAATCATAAAAAACCTTACATAATTAACTGGTGTACAATAATATCAAGAATTTGTCACAAGACAATAAAACCGATGTGACCAAGAAAATATGTTACTTGTTGCTTGTTGCATGTTACTTGTCACCTAACATTCCAAATACTGAAAATATTAGAAATCCTTGGCCAAGCCAGTGGAAAATGGACATGACCAACCTGGAGCCAACTCTAGAAGTCTTAATAAATAAAGTCTTAATCATTTCAGCATGAAGGAGGAAACATGTCCTTTCAAACGTAAAACCGGTTTATTCAAAACCCGATATGGCTAATCTGAAAACTACAAAAAATTTCGGCTAACCACAATTAACCATAGTTTATAAATCATTTTTATGGTACAAAGAATACAAGCATAGTTACATGTGCAACCCTAATTAATCATACTATCTTATATAAAACATAAATAAGTAGATAAGATCATATATACTAAGACACACATGTAGCATAAATTTGCTAAATTAACCTTAGACATATGTATACTTAAAGAAATCTAATGTGCATAATCACACCTTAGTCTACTACATGCAAAAGAATGTAAAAAATATGAAGATAAATCTGTAAAATATACACATAATCCATTCATAAGAGTGCCCATTGATTGAATCCCCTAGACCAATCAATTGGGCTAAAAATAAATAAAAATAATTAAAAATTTAGTTTTATTGTGTAAGCGATCGATCAACAACACTAAGCCGATCACGATAGGGTAGCAGATCGATCGCCTAGTGGGCCGATTGATCAACAACACGGTCCAATTGCGGCACATAGAGTTGATCGATTGCCTAGGGGGCTGTTCGATCGGCAACACTGTGCCAATCGCGATACGCATAGCAAATTGATTGCCATGTGGGGCCGATCGACCAACAACACAATGTCAATCCAAAACACATTATGCAGATCGGTCACCTTGTGGGGCTGATTAATCGACCAAATAGAGTAACAAAATTGCAAATTTTGACAAAAATCATTGCAATCAATCATCAAATCATCATAATTCTTTATGGAATCAAATTTAAACTCTAAATTATGAAAAGTCTTATCAAACCTATGCAAAAGCATGCAAAAACAACATCAAAATCTCTCAAAGAGAAGAATCAAGTCATATAACCATTCTTCATAAAAAAACATGATCAACACCATCAAACAAGGTGCTAATGCAATAAATCACTCTTAAAATGAAAACCCCTTGCCTCTATGGCAGAAAAACACTTCCAATCCTCCTAAATCAAAAGATCCATATTCCAAAACTTAAAGTTTTTTTATTAGATCCAAGCATAAATCATGATCTCTACCAACTAAAGGCTTATAAGTATGATAAACAAGTGATTTCAAGCAATTCCTTACATCTAATAGATTCTAAGCATGAATCACAAGGATTTAAATAAAAAACAAAGTTCTAGGGTTCTAGAAATTGGATCAAACATGAGAAATTTGAGGATTTTAATATAAAGAGGCTTGAGAAAATGATTAGGCATGAAAGGCCTTTAATTGCCCATCAAAACTCAAGAAATTAAGAAAACTAATTTAGATTTACTCACCTTCAAAGAAGCTACGACATCGAAAATCTCAGCCAGTTCAAAAAACTCTCCTTAAGGTCCTTATAGAATATTTATAAGTGATGAGATTCCTACTCTCCCTAGGACTTGGTTTACTAATCCGCCTTTAGGCCACCTAAATTGGCCCTAAAAAAACTATTTTCATTGCCTAACATAAATGAGCTCAAAAGACTAAGTAAAATGTCCAATTCTAAGTCAAATTCGGGTAATCGGGTCCGGTGCATGTAGTACAACTTCAACTGGTGATAAATCACACATCTAAACTCCGATTTGTGTACTCTTGGTGGCATTTCAAAGCTCTTTATATATAGTTTATAACAATACTAGTCCTAACGCTAAATTCATCCTATTCATGGAATTATTAAACTAATAAAGTTAAAGAGTCAAACTCCTCAAAATTTCTGTGTCCACCAAAAATAAAATAATTGAAAAAATAAGAATTACTAGATCTTACAATAAGTATGTTGGGGAAGCATAGAGCTCTCTCTGCCTAGGACTATTTATGTTTTTATTTTTTTACCACATTGCATGGTCATACTTAATATCTATGTAATGCAAATGTTATGTTAAAGAGAGCTATGAGAAATGTTGTCATCTTTTAATCTTTTAGATATTAATCCAGAAAGAGAGTGATGCAGAGCTAAAATGGGCCCAAATGATATATGAATCTTATGTATTTTTGTTTATTAGGATTATATTTTAGTTGGGAGTTTTATTTTAAGTAAGAATTTATTAGATATTTTATTTAATTTAAGATTTTAAGTTATACTTGTAGGGGGGATTTCGGTTGGTTCGTTTTCACAAGACCAGTGAAAAGATAAGATGATCAATTTCTTGTAAGAGATAGAGAAGAAACTTTTTTTTCTTTTGTAGAATGACCCTCTCTTTGCCAATCAGTATTACTCTTTGAAATTTGGGATCAAATAGTGGCGATTAACCAATCTCTCAAACCTTCAATTAAAGAACAAAAAATAAACACAAATTGAAAGTAGTGAAAGGAGAAAAATTTTTAAATTGTCAAAAGATGACTATACGTATTAAAAAAAAACATAAGGAAAATGAAAAAAATCATATGCAAGGACTCCTCATTTTCATGTCTTGTTATCATCAAGCTTGAGAATCTTCTTTCCTTTGTCTTATGCAACTTATCCTACTTCAAACTCCTTGTGAACTCCATGATATTAAAATAATGTTTTCTTGCAAACTCCTTGGAATTAAAAAGATGCTTTGAAAAAAAATCTTTGAAGGACTTGGTAAATAAGTTTTCTTCTTGGATTCTTCTTATTTCCTTGGTGAAATATTAACAGAATGTTTTCTTGCAAACTCCTTGGAATTAAAAAGATGCTTTAAAAAAAAATCTTTGAAGGACTTGGTAAATGAGTTTTTTTGTTAGATTCTTCTTATTTCCTTGGTGGAATGTTTTGCTTTTGTTGCTTCTTTGGAATTGAGAGTTCTTCTTAGAGTTAATAGTCTAAAGCATATCTCTATGAAAAGGAGGGGTATTTATAGTGTTAGAATTATGGCATGGGAGAATGTAGTGGGTAGAAAATAAGTGGTGAGTTAGTGGGTTAGTTTGTGGGAAATAGGGACAACACTTGGCATGTAGTAGTAATTTGACTTGGTCATCTCCCTACTCTTTCACTTCTTCTTATTTTTCTTCTCTCTCTCTCTCTATTTTTGAACGTGAGTGACTAACCAAAGAATTCTTGACTTAGTCTTTTCAATATATAACACCTCATCTTTCTTTATTAACCTCATTGGCCAAGTATACATTCTTTAAAAGTGAGGGCCCCACTAATTCCCCTTCCCTTGTTTCTCCAATGCACCATGTACATTTTTCATTTTTTATTATTATTTTTTGTCTTTTTCTCAATTGCATGATTAACCATTAGGAGGTAGGTCCTAAAATCATCATTTAAACTTTATGATTTATTTTAAAGTCTATTTTTTGTATGAAACCTACAAAGGGTCTCGTATTTTAATTTGATTAATATGGTCATATGGGGGTCTCACATAACCTTTTTGTAATTTTGATTTGATGGCTAACTTGATGTAGGACCCATATGAGTCTAACTTAGCCTTTTGAGATTTTTATTTGATGTCAAATTTGATTTGAAATGAATGAGGATCTCACTTAGTCATTTGTGATTTTGATTTGATGACTAATTTGATGTGAGACTCTCATAACCTTTTGTGATTTTAATTTGATGGCTAATATGATGTGGGACCCATATGGGTCTCACTTAGCCTTTTGTGACTTTGATCTTATGGCTAATTTGATGTCAGGTCCATGGGACATACACTTAGCCATTTTTTTGTTTTAATTTTAATTTTAATGTGAGACTTATAAGGCCTCACTTAATCAATTTGATTTTTTTGCTACCTTCAATGTGGGGTTTATGAGGGCCTCACTCAAAATTTCTTTTGGTTAGAAGCTTCATCTTATTCTGTTTAGAAACTTCGTCTTATTTTGTTTAGGATAGGGCTCAACTCCCTCTTCCTTTTTTTCTTCCTCTCTTAGACGTGGTCCACTTGAGAGACTTTTCCCACTTACTTTGAGTCCTCCAATGACAATACTGTTGAGAGGGGGATGTAGGTGATGATGGAGATGCTATAGTGGATGGAAATGATGTTGCTTAGTCTTTTATGTTTTTTTATGTTTCATTTTGATTTACTTTTGGTTAAAACATTAATTGTTCGGTTTATGATATGTACCTTGACGATTATTTTTATGTATTGTGAAACTAATGAATATTTAACTAGTGGATATTATGAGACATTTATGCTTATTGCTTATTTTTATGATATTTTAATGGTTGATTGCTTAATATAAGTGTTTTATTGTATGCTTTCTATGGTTTTGGATTCACTATTTTACTATTTTAGATAAAAAGGGAGAGAAAAATTATGGAAAATCAATGAGATTGTGCTTACTTCATACTTAATTGAATGGTGTTATACAAATCAATTTTTGCTTAAGTGTGAAGGCTAAGTACAAGTTTAAGGCTTTTCAAGTTCAATTCCAAATAAACTTAGTGAGTCTTAGAAGTATTAAGTATTTGTTTTGTACAAGTAAAAACCAATGCACTAAATTATCAGAGAGTTTTTTTTTTTGGAATTTGTAGAGTTTTGTCACGAAATTGCCAATGGGGGAGATTGTTATAATATATAAGGATATGTTCTTGTAATTGGTTGAATTTTGATGATCAAAACTATGTACAATTGTGTATGTTTAAGTCCTTAGAAACTGATTAGATTATTGATGTGATAAAAGTCAAGTGAATTGATTGACTTGAACAAAAAAAAAGCTGACGAGTTTTGAAAGTTCAAGATTGAAGACTGAACAAAGTGTTTTGATTAAAGGTAAATTTTATACACTTAAAAATGCATATAACACTTAGATTTTGATTAAAAAACCTTAGAAATTATTTTAAATATT
The DNA here is from genome assembly GCA_035235625.1 of Saururus chinensis. Classification (NCBI taxonomy): domain Eukaryota; kingdom Viridiplantae; phylum Streptophyta; class Magnoliopsida; order Piperales; family Saururaceae; genus Saururus; species Saururus chinensis. The sequence goes on from CP141140.1 coordinate 60,752,863, forward strand.
TTTGACAAAAAATAGAAAAAAAATTCACAAATGTGTTAATAAGTGATTGATCGGTTTAGAACATGCTTAATAGAAAGGACTGATCGGCTATGAATGTTCTTGAGATTTTTTAATAGAAAGCAAAACTATGAAACAATTGTTTGATAGATCGATCAGTTTATGTATTCAACCATCACATTAACTTGAACGATCGATTGCAAATTTAAAGGATCAATTAGTTTGAGAGATGAGGATTACAGTACCTTAATCAATAGATCATTTGAATCAAATGATAGATCAATTGAGTATCTAAGTTCAAACAGAACAGAGAATGATCAATTGCCCTATGGAACAATCGATAAATTTGTGAAATAGTTACCTAGTTTGAACAATCCAGAATGAATCCCTTTTCAACTAGAAGACTATAACCCTAGCCGCCTTGGGAGACTTTATACAGATAGCTTTGGACAAAATAACATAAGGAAAATAAATTTTTTAGAGAGAAAAATTGAGTGTTTCGAGAGAATAGTTTTTCCCTAAATCACCTATGATTTGAGAGAAAATTAAGTGAGGTAAAAAACTTTGATTCATAGTTACTTTATGAATTAAGGTTTGATTGATTCACACACATCACAATACAACAAAGGTGCTAAAGAATTTCTTCACAATGGTAGTTGAAGGATATCTACATCAACATAAAAGAACGAGTTTTGATTGAAGTGCTTTGGAGGAGACAAAGAACAAGCACAAAGTGAGAAAACTTGAAGGATAAAGGTGGAGACTTGAATGTCAACATAAAGAAAAGGGTTTCTTGTGTCAGGTAGAAATTGGTAGCTTGGGTCTTGTAAGTTCTAATCTTTATTGCATAGATTTAGCTGGAGAGCAGATGCCGTGATTCTTTCCCATAGGAAGTTTCCACATAAAATCCTTGTATAATGGTGATTGCATGCTTGTTTGATTGGTAGTAATGTAATTTTATTACTTCACAATTTCGCATAATGGAGGTCATATCTTGTAATAGTTGATTAAGAAATTAAATATTTAGACTAGAGGCAATGCAGTGATCTACTAGGTTTAGATGAACGTTAAACTCTCATAAAGCTCAACAATACTTGGCTCGTTGACACCCTTATATAAAATAGCTTAAATATTTAATTTTTTCAAATAAGAAACTTATTTCAAGACAGAGGGAGTATTTGCTGGCAAATTATTTTTTGTTATAAAAAAGAAAGAGTTAAAAAGACTCAAAGTACAAAATTTTGGAGCTTGATTAGCTCAAGCTCCTCAAGCTTATTTAGTTGGTGTATCATATCTAAGAGATGTCGATGGAGTGATATGCCCTCCTCATATGACATGCACCATTGTGCATCAGAATTAGCATCCGATCATCTTAGCCGAGCCGATAGCTCCTCCTCATCAGCATCTGGCATATGAACATCCTCATGTGCATCCTCTCCTCTACCCCTAGTGTGAGAATGCATCTGGTGGATGACGGCCTCATCAATTGTACCCATACTAGTCAGTGTCGGCTCCGTTTGTATAATACGAACATGTTGGGCGTAAAAAATCCTTTAAAGGATGTATTGTAATGCCAATATCTTATGTGTATGCCCATGTAAGAATGCCATAAGCTATCCAAAGATGGTCAAGGGTAAATTTATGTCCACAACAGGCTTGAAAATCATGTAAAAATCTAGGCCATGATGAGGAAAGTGGAGTTGACGGTGGAGGTAGTGGAGCCAGTGGTAGAGTCAAAGCCAAAGCTACTGGAAATAAAAAGTAGTGGGTTAGTGAAGTTAAAATGAAGGAAACGATAAATGGGTAATTTAAATAATTCTAGTTGCATGTGTGGAGGTTTATATGCGCATAGGATCATTTTGTGAACTATGTGAAAATAAGATACATTTTGTGTAATACACTATATCCTAAGGCTATTTTGGTAAATTCCTCTAGAAAAACAAATTGATATGGGTATTTTAAGAGTACTTATTTTCCTATGATCAATACAATTCTTGTCGGAGTGGTTTTCTCTAATTAAGGACTTTTTGTAAGCCTATAAAAGCTTTAACTTACATCAATGAAAAAAAGCTTACGATATCAGTAAAATTTTCGGTGTTCAGTATTGAAAGTGATCCTTTGGTTAGTGTTGATTCTAACAAACTCTCCTCCTCCATCCAGTGCTGATTCTGGTAGAACCCCTTGGTGCTGATTCCAAGGGTTTCTATGGTAGTGATTCCATATGGTTATCTTTTTCCCTATCCCGTTTTGCTAGAGATTAGAGATATATGCCTTTAAGGAATTACAAAGAAATGGAGGAGGTTTAAGGAACTAATAGCAAGAGAAATGGTCCAGTGCAAAGTTGGCAAGGATATTAGCTACTTGATTTTGTTCACGAAAGATGTATGGTACTTGTCAGATGTCATGCAAAGGTTGGCTTTGATTTCATCATGGAATTTGCCAAAGACAATTTTCATTTTTGGAGTTGATAAAGGAGATAAAGAGTTTTAGAGTCTCCCTTGATCTTTCATGTCTCACAATTACGAATTGGGATGCCACTTAGACCGGCCCTATGCACAAGATTTGACTTAAATAGAAATCAGATAGGGTTTGGATTTTGAAGTCTTAAACATGATTAAGTTAGGTCAAGTTTGGTTTGGGTTCTACTAATCTGCCGCAAACTTGAGTAACATGAGTTCGTTCTATTAGAATATGTTCATTTTTTCTTTTATCGTAAAATCATTCTTTGACAGATGAGGACACTCCCCATTTGGTTTTTTTGAATAAATTAAAATTAATTTATTTTAAAAATTAAATAAAACAATTAATATAAGACAATGTGAGTATTTGCAAATTGGTTACTGATTATTTCCTTGTTCATAGTCATATTTCCTCTAATTATTTTCAAAGTAATTAAGGGATAAAAATATAAAACATAATAATTAAAAAAATAAATTAACTAGTTTTAAAATTATACAATTAGTATGAGAGAAAAATATTATTAACCTTCTTAAAAAAATATACTCTCTATTTTATATAAATAGTTTTATTTTAAAAATTTTAACTAAAATTATTAATATAAGATAAAAATACTTCTATATTAATAGTTACATTTAAAAAATAGTAACTTTTATTAAATAGTAAAATTTAATTCTTTGAGAAAGGAAAATAAGTTCATATTATTATTTTTTAACTATGCAATCACTTAAATTGAATAGAGAGAACAGCTTTTTTGTTAAATAAAATTATTAATTTAAGAAAGAAAAAATAATATTTTTATATTAAAATTTTATAAAAAAATATGTTAGAATTTAGAAAGAACTTAAGCCTAATGAGCAAGCATCGCGGCCCGTGGATTAGGATGATGATGATTGTTGTTGGCAATCCTCGTCTTCCGTCCATCCCAAATCCTTGTGTGTCGTGGAGCCCATCAAAGCTTCTCTCCTCCTCACCACCGAACAGGAAAGACATCCCAACCAAACCTTTCAGCCTGAAACTACTATATGGACAGTAAACAGAATCCAGTTTTCAGGGTTCGGACTCATGGCTTCCTCGCTCATTCATCTTCCCATCTTCCCGGGCTCTTCTTCTCTTGACACTTCAAAATCTACCTTTCTGGGCGTCAAGACGCCCCCGGTACCTAATTTCAGCACCAGGCATGGAGGACCCATCTCCCGCCCTCGACAAGTGTGCGCTAGATTTGACGTTTGGAAGCTCATGGGAGGCAGAGGCCTCTGCAACGGAGAAAAGGGCCTCGCCCAAGAGCTCCAAAGAGGTACTGTATTGGACTCGGGAGCAGGCCGTGGAGCATCAGAGAAGACATCATCAACGCCTTCTTCTCCGCCGCCGTTGACACCTTCCTCTATTGGGTCCGATAACGCTTTTGAGAAGGAGCTTCTCGGCATGACGGGGGGCTTCCCCGGCGGCGAGAAAGGACTGCAGAAATTTCTCGAGGAAAATCCCCCGCCGGCGCCGGCGTCGGCGTCGACGCCTGGAGCCCTTGCTGGGGGCTCAAAGCCGAATGCGCCGACGTTGCCGCTGCTGATGCCGGGGATGATCGTCATAGTGAAGAACCCGGAGAACCCGTACTACATGTACTGCGGGATTGTGCAGAGAATCACCGATGGCAAGGCGGGTGTTCTTTTTGAGGGCGGCAATTGGGATAAACTGCTTACCTTCCCACTCAGCGACCTGGAGCGCAGGGACAAGGGCCCCCCCATGGTGAACCCGAAGTCTGCTGTGCTCGAACCTCTCTTGCAGAAAGATGTGGCCAGCAATTAGGTGCTCGCTCTGCTTCTTGCTTCCTTCTTCCAACTGTGTAATTATGCGTCATTGTGAAATAGAGCTCACTAGTAGTCCTTAACTCGTCCCTGAATAGCAAGTTCATGGCTTTCAGTGAATTATCAACTGCCTTTTCTTCTTGAATCAATTTGTATTTAAAATTTCTTGATATTGTCTATGAAAGGTTGTTACTCTTGAAACTAAAAGAATTACATGAACATAAAGGTTGCACCTCAATAACATTGATATAGTAAAAATTTACCTTGTCACCTGAGCCTCTCACCAATTCTGACAGCTGAGGAAGATCAGTCAATATTACATATTCAAAGCTGCTTCTGTGGTATCCTCTTGCTCTGCTACATCTCCAAACTAAGGTGGCATTCAGTACATTGATATAGCAGAAGATTTTGAGAACCATTTATAACAGTGTATGATGTGAAGGCCAGTGGCCGAGTAAGGAGATCCAACTATGAACCTGCTTTGCCATGACTCATGATTTACTCAACAAACAAGTTCTTTGATGAAAAATCAAAGGAAACATATTTATAATGGTCATAGTTTACAAGCAGCGTTTCTTTCTTCCTCAGTTGAAGAGGTGTCACTTCTAAAGGAGGTATTATCCTATATGTTCCATGAGGTCCAGAGCACATCAGGAGCTCTAGGCCGCCAGGTTTCGAAAGAGCTGTCCCTAAGAGGAAGGAGAGTAAGACTAGCAACTAGCAAGCCAACTGGAAATCAATGCTTGTTAAGGATTTATTATAATAAATCACAATCAAACCGAATGAAAATCTGCGCAGCAGTGCAGCACAACAGATAGAAAGATTCCCGGCAATATCAAAATAGGAAGCAATAGACTAATCCAACTAAATATGGACGCACTGGAGAATGTACTTCTTTTCATATATGGTTCAGGTTTTTCATTAATTTATGCGGTTCTCTATGTACAAAAGTTGCATCTATTAGTCTCATGGAAGTTGCTAAAACACATGCAAGCTACTGCCAATGACAGCTTACTAGTTTGTGACAAAAAAATTCTGAGGCCATTAGAGGAGATACATTACTTCCAAGTGGCAAACGCTACAGTTTTGAAGGGGTTTGTTCTTTCATAAACTGCAAAATTTGCATTCAATTTCGTATTTATTTGAAATTTAGACCTATTCTGATAAAGTTGCCGGTCTCATATTTTATGTTTCTACAATATTAAGTTGCACTGTCCTCATCAATTTTTAAGAAGCAAATCCATAGCTCTGAAGATGAAATACTTAGCCAACAATTCTGTGCCCATTTCTTATGTAAAAAGTGAAGCCATTACATCTTTAATTTTACACTGGAGTTTATTTCTCTATAAATTATAAAGCATAAAATTGTGCAACCAAGATGTCAAGACTAAAAAGATAAATTACAGGTATATGGATACATGTCCTTTGATTGCTGGCATATGTTTCATGTTAATAGTGAAGTAAAAAACTTGGAACATGGTCAACAGCTCATGGCTCTGCTGAACCACTCGCTGCAGCTTGTCCTCCTTCCATTACAGATTCTTTCTGTCCAACCTCCTGCATCTGTATAGCAGCTATAGTATCTACTTGTGTTGAACCCTTCTCAGCTTTTGAATTTTTCTGCGCCTTTGTCCCTTTTGCCCAATTAAGTAGGGCCTCTTGAACACTCTCTTTAAATATGGCTGCCTTGAATGAGCTTCCCATCTGCACCACAGTTAGTGTAACTACATCTTCTGAAATAATGATCAGAAATTTTGAATATAATTCAGAACAAACCTGTGTTACTATTGCATAAAGTGGCAGGGTGCTATAGCTGCACAGAAGCTGAACAATCACCCTAAATGCCACAAAAAAGGTTCATGATTGCAGATATGCATACATTAAGGATTATTGGATGTTAACTGAATAAGTGTGAAGAACTCTACCCAATTATAAGTCTAGGAATTATAAAATAAACTTGTCCCATAATGCAGCAGTTAAAGCCATACATCACCTGCATAATGAAAGCCAATTACCAAATCATTTTTCAGGAGGTGCAGAAACGTGCACTGAATTTGAAGTAGTAAAAAAACAGAAGGATGCTGATAGAATTACTGAAGAAAGGGTGGCTTGGCACTGATTTTACTCTTTCCTAGTCCTTTTCTTCTCACTGAACATGTAGTAGTTAATGTAAACTAGATGGTTCAATGCGATTATGTAAAGTTACTTACCAAGATCCAGAAGAAAAATGCTATCTCAAAAGCATTTTGAAAGAGGACGAAATGAACCAAGTAGAGCACTAGTTGGGGCCGATGGAACCAGAAGTGATCATCTGTTGGCTGAACCACAGGGTCCCCTTCTATTCTTGGATGATTTTTGGCTACTTCATGAGCCAATAGCGTAATTACGTGTTCCAGCTTGGCGCCCACAGCAAATAAAAGCTGTTAAAACAGGTCAGGAACATATATTAAGAGAATCAACAAGCGGACAAATTCACGTTATCTATAGAGCATGCAATTAGAATAAGCTCATATGAAAGTAAGTGAAACATTCATGACAACCCTTTTAAAAATAAAAAATCCATGACAATATATGTAGATGTAAATCCTTGTCCTGCCAAGTAATTCTTCCGATAGAAGGTGACGGTTCCTCGGTTATCTTACTTAGGTGCAAATACCAAATTATTGTGCATGCAAAGTACCAATCAATATGTTTGTATCATCATTTATCTCACCGATAAAGGCTAACAACATCTTGTGATTATATTTAATGCAATGACCATGCCCATCTTCACAAACATATAAAAATAATTTGAATACAATAAGTTGGTTAGTACGGATTGTTGGACTGGAGACACATCAGGGTCCTGCCTCAGTGAAGAGGATATTTTGCGCCAAAAACGTGAAAGGAAAACATGCAAGTATTGCATTTATCCCACTCAACTAAAATCATTGTTCTCTTTTAAACATTAGTATGGACTACGGAGGGGAAGCATAGGCAGAACCAAATATAAGCTTACTCACCAGTAATGGAATGAAAGCTAACCAGAAATATGTGTGCCAACCTAGAAAGGGAAAAGGAAAAATTATTCCAAAAAAAAAAGCTCCATTGAATCAGTAAGTATGAAGAGTCCCGCTAATATTGTGCCTGACATACACCCATGCGTGCATGCTGAACCCTTTTGGGCCGCACAATTTTGATGGTGTGCCAGTGTAACTCAGAAGGCATTTTAATCTGCCTGCTGCCCCTTGACACATGCCTGCCATTAAATCTTCATCCGACAGCGGGTGATGCACTAGACGTATATAATACACCAATGGACGTACAACCCGATGCATCTTAACTTTTTTTAAATACAAAACACTGAAATAGCCACCCAATAGCCTGATAATAAGCTTACCGTCAACATTTAGCAACAAGAAAATGACGACAAATATCCACAGGTACCATCTGCAAATGGGAAAAGAAAGAAAATCTAAATTGAAAGAAGCATAGAAGAGAGAACGTGATAATAATGGGAAAAACAAAGATGAGAACCATCGCTTGGGAAGATGGGAATCTCATACCTTATGCCAACAACTTTCTTAAAATCATCTTCTAATGTTCGTATCATGTACTCGTGAAAGTTGAAGTTTGGGTTTCCCTTGCAGTGCGTCTATGAGAATAGAAAGACAAAGGGCATTCAAATAATACCACAATAAACCATGAAGTAAAGATGAATGCTTTACTGAACTAAAAATCTTACCATTATGAAACCCAATCTTAGTGTAATATAGTCTGATTTGGTAACAGATGGGTGGAACTGTTTGATGAAAGAATGCTGAAGAGAAGCATCATCAGGGCATGAAATTGTGTTTTTCCTTCTCCCAATCAAATGAAAAAGCAGCCTCTAAGCTCATAATTACATTAGTGTTCTCCTTAGTTCATGGTCAACATTCTATGCATTACGAGTAGAAACTAAAATGATGCTTTTGTGCACTTCCATACCAAGCAGAAACACTAGTAGCTTTGATAGTAAAGGGTGAAATAGCTTACCAACCAATCAAGTAAGACGGATTCCTTTCCCAAGCAAAGAATATGTTTTCTAACGAAAGAATGTTGACGTACATGGATCGCCTTCTTCTGAATAACTGCACAAATGGAGTTACATGTAACAAGCATAGAGAGATGTTGCTGAACAGTCTGGGGACTAGTATTTACTAGACTCCTGTCTAACAATTTTTTTGCTGTAAAATTTGTGATCGTATGACCTAATTAGCCACATTAATTTATTTCCTGGTTGTTTCTTTTCTTTTCTTTTTTTCTTGTGGCACCATAGTATACTACGGTAAGTCAACAAGTTTATAAAGGGACGAGAAATTAGAGTTAAATGGGTCTAACCCTTTAAGAAAGGATTAATCATCATTAGAGGTCTAGATCCCTCTCTGTATATTTCCCCTGTCCCATGTTAATTATTTGGATTTATAAAAAAATTGACCCATATTAATTGTCTTATTTAATTTTTTTGTAATAATTAGTGAGTGGAGTAAAAAGAGTTAGTCAATAGAGTAAAAGGTTAATAAATTGGCTTCCTTTAGTATCACATTTTTTTCAAATTTAGACAATTAATATGAGACAGACTTTACTACTCCCCCACATGTCAAAGCTCTTTTAGGCTCGCACAGGAATATGAACATAGAGATACATAATCAGGATTTTTGTTACCTAGGGAGTTGAACAATAGGCCTTCTTTGGTTCTTCTCTTTGACACCATGTTACATAACCACTTTTGCTAAAGCTCAAGTTGTTAGGAAATGAAATGAAACTTGGGGCTCCTAAAAGAATGAGCTTAAGCACCTTGAGCTCATTTTTCGTTTTGGGAATCAGACACTCTTCGTCGCGTACGTAGTGGAAGAATCAACACACCTATGCTCCCCACTTGTGCAGGCACCCCTAGACAAGTCAAGTCTCCTAAAATCTTAAAGTTTTTAGTTAGGGATTACTTACAACAGAGCCCTATCTAGTTAATTAAACAAGAGGTTGAGAGAGGGCCAAGCTGTAGCTGATAGTTGAAGAGAATTAGACATTGTTAACATGGATTGAGGAAGGTGTTCTAATTTGATCTTCTATTTCACAGGTGAGATCAATATAAAGTAATTGACAGAATTATAAATCTATTATAGAGCATCATGTTACCTTCTTTTAGCTTTTGAATGCTAGAACAATACTCTCTCCGTTCCATATTAATTGTCTAAATTAGAAAACTAAAATAAACTAATTTTAGTTCTAGTTAGTTCATTTTGGTTTTCTAATCCAGAAAATTGATGAGGGATGGAGGGAGTGTAATATTTAATGAAGACAAATACCTTCGTCTGTATCGTATTTGCCTTTCCGGATAGAATCCTCCCAATGTTTCCATTCTCTGATCTGAACGCATGCAAATTGGTATAAAAATCTACAAGCATCAATTCGCAGTAAAGAAATCGATTTATCTGATCACCAAGCTTACTTTCACCCCTCCCAGAATCATCGTCAACGCGGTTGTAATAACATGGACAGTACCCAGGACAAATATGAAAATATGAAGAGTGTGGAGAGCTTCAATAGATAGCAGAGGAACCTTTCCCTGAGTTACCAACGCACACAGTTCATTTCTAAAGGTCAGCAAAAGTTTTTCTAGTCTCTGCACTGACATATCAGGCAAACTGGTGTCATTAAAAAATCAGCCTTGTAGTACCTTTCCACACTGACTTTTACTGGATGCCTCTGCAAGTAAGTTTCTGCGGCGTCCAACGATGCCAGAGAGGAAGAAAGTCTGGAAATGCGCCTTTCTTTTCTCTGCCGTCAGGTTTTCCATGTTGCAGGGGAGGAAGTTGTGGGTTAGACGCTCCGGGATGCAAATACGCTCAATGGCATTTTGGAAGACGCTTAGGAGCAGGGAGATGAACCCCAGAAGCATCAACTCTGCACTCAGATTCTGCAGAGTGTTAGTAAAGGACTAGCAGAGAGAGAAAGAGAGAGAGAGAGAGGCACTAACCTTCCTTCAGTTTCTGTAATGCCTCAAACAGAGACTTTTGGTTGTTTTTCTTCAGATACTAAAAAAAACATAAAAACACAGATCATTTTTTTTTAAAAAAAGGAAGCAGAAGGTGAAGGATCAAGGTGACCCATGTCAGGAATCCATGAACCCCAAAGGCAGAAGCAAAGAAAGAAGTTAAGGAATCTAAAGAAGGAAACGAAGCTAACGTGGCCAAAGAAGTGAAGGGCTCGTTCAAGGGCGAGAGAGAGGAGGACCATAACAGAGCAAACAGCAGCAACTACCCATGTGGGCGTGTACTCCAGGGGGCTCCCCTCCCCACCTCCACCTGCCATCTCTCACACTTCAACACCCTCCTTCTACAACACTTCTCTGTTTACTAGCAGCCGGCTTCTTACATGCAAGTATGCAGTTAGCAGAGGAAGCAGAAGCAAGCAGTGAGAGAAAGCTTCTACATCTATTTTTCTTTTTTAACAGTGGCAACTATGCCATACATGATTGACAAAAGAGAGGAGGGAAGGGGACTTATATCGGAAGCTAAGTCACAAGGTATACAGGTATATTAAATATTAATAGGAAAAAATTTATATAAGCCCAGCTTATATACGTTTATGTGAGTCCGGGTTAATATACTTTTAGGGATGATATATAAAAAAAATAAAAAATATTTAAAAATATAACAAATATAATATATATATAATATAATATAACTCAAAAGATTATATAACCTAAAATATTAAAAATAAGATGTCTTTTTTCTAGAAAATAATAACATTAAAAAATAACAATTTTATTACCATAAATTTAGAAAAATTTAGTGGCTAATAAATATTATTAGTATATTCATTAGCCAATCAGAAGCAAAATATTATAAAATTGGAAGAAAAAATTGTCAAAGGGCTGTGTGATAAAGTATGAGTATAATACATGTTTTTAATATGAAATATGCATATTAAATGTAAAGTATGAGAAAAAAATATTTAGTATGTATTTTTTTTAAATTATGAATAATAAGATTTTTTTACGATAAGATGAAAAAAATGTGATATATACATATAAAATATATATTATATATATTTTTGTCACTTAGTTGAGAAGATGGCTCTCGTGGTTAATAGTTAAAACAGTCTAAGGTTTTTCTCTCTCTCTTACCCTAGGGAAAGGCATCTGGGTCATTTAGGAGAGAAGTCCCTCTTGTCTCTCATGTCAAAAAATCAAGACTAATTATAAATAATTAAAGATATTTATAAATTTATTTTTTAAAATTAAAATTTAAGAAGAAAGAATAAAATTTTAAATGGCTCCAACGGTCATTGATGACGTTCTGTAAAAAGAGAAAATGACGAGGAAAAAGAGGTAGAGGTGGATGGGGGGCTGGAGGTGGACCAGTTTAGTAGGCAAAGGCAAGGGCTGGGCGAATAGAGGAGAATAGGGTTGTTGGTGGAGATGGAACTGGAAAGGGGCACAGTTTGGTTATTTCTTGCCATTCGTGTGGCCTTTCCTATGTGTGTAGGGTCATTTATGATAATACCCAAAAAGTTCAAGGCCATGTTTGGAAAATACACTTTTAAGTAAAGTAGACAAGTAAAATCAACTATAAATAATTGAGATGTCATCTTACATAAAATAAAAAAACTAAAGGTATATGCAACTATTATAATCATTTTAAAATTATCTTATTATATAAAGTAAATATATCAAAATTATCATATTATATTTGATAAAAAGCAAGCTCGAGGTTAGTTGAAAATTTTCATATGATAACATTGTATATATTTTGGAAAAATATTTCAGGCGATATGAAATCATTTTAGCTAATGAAGTTATTTTTATGTGTATTTTGAGTTTGACGTGGGAAGTCAATGTCTTCAATAATGGGGTCATGTTAATTTCGAGTTAATATGAAATTTGACTAAAAAAGCGAGAGAATCAAGTCAATTCAAAGAATTTTTCTTGTCAAAATGGAATTTTAAAATTAATTTGGATCCTCTACATTATTTGTCTACACTCTATCTTCTCAATCCTTTATCTGTTTGATTTTCTCTACTTTGAGTAGAACATGATGCAAAATTGAATTGAAAAAATAAGATGTAGATAGAGCAAACATAAACGCGAAATCCTTCTTTGTAAGACTTGAAAAGCTGATATTTTTTAGATGATTCATTCTTGAAGATGCGTCCATTCTTTTCTCTCCATTTGAAATAAATAGCATTGTTTAAGGAGAATGCCAAGCTTGCTAAAAAACTAAGTTATTCTTGTGTAGTTAAGTTTAGTGTATATTCCTATAGTTGTATTTATATTATTATAGTTTTATTCTCCCAATACTATGATGGTGTCAGAGAAATGTGAATACATGAACACAAGGAAATAACTTAGTTAAGACACTTTAAGCCTCTAGTCAAATTTAGGACAGGTTATTCTACTGCCAGTCTCAATGGCCGCTCACTGCCTTCATCGCCACCCTTGACAGTTGCTCGCTAGTTCTTCTATATTTACCGCTGCCCACTGGATGATATATACCACTACCCTTCTCAACTTTGCAACCCCTAACCTGGCAAAACTTTATTTTCTATTAAAAAAGCAAAAAGTTTTACTTGTTTTAGTATTTTCCTGGCTAAAATAAGTTTTCTAAAACCCCTAACTCACCAAGCCTTGTGATCTTAACTATTATAACACTAGTTTTCTTGAGGAGGATGTCCATTGTCAGGTAGCTAGAGGTGATATCATCTCATATATCATATGTTTCTTGTTGTAAAGATATAAATACTCCACTTGGACCTTTAATTTGTTGATTGAACAAAATTTTATCAGTAACCAATTTCTTTCAACAGGGCCATGGAGCACTGATGTGTACGTGACTGCATTGATGAACCATCGGCAAGCCCACAAGAAGTCAAGGATACAAATGCTGAATAATTAAGACAGAATCGTGGGTGGTTATGTAGTTTTTGACGGATTGAGTTGGTTGCATCCCTTAAAAGGGCACAACTCCCTATGTGAAAATGACTATTTTGATAATGAAAAATTAGAAAAGAATTGAGAGAGAGAGATTCTAGGATCAAAGTGCATATTGAAAAGAGAATTTCATATAAGAGATGACTGAGAAATTTGTGAGGGAATTCTTTGTTGAAAGTCGTAGTGGAGTAAAAGAGTACTAGCAACGGATTTTGTGTTAAGAGGGAGGATGAACTAATCTCCATATAGAACCTAAATAGCCTGCAAGTTAAAGATATATGTACGTAATATCTTGCTATGTGTAGTATTATATTTCAAATTTATATGCAATGCACTACATAGTGCCATTTTTGTGGGTTTATGTGCAATTATGGCACATGACCATTGTACAACCAAGAGAAGTTTCTAAATAACATGATAGTGATAATAATGGGATTCTATGTTTAATTGTCTCATGTTTAATTTTGTATAAATCTAGGGATTTTTCATGAATGTAATGACCCCATTAAGTATTAAGAAGTTTGTTCATGAGAATAGAACAAGAAACTTTGACTTGATTGTGGGAATTACTTTACTCTTCTACATTGAACACCGATACCAACACTAATATGTTGATAGAGGGTCGATGGTCAGGGGAAGATGAATTGTTCCCAACAGAAACATGCGAGGTATGCATCGTTGGAGTGTACTAGGCATTGGTAGGAAGTCTGATGCATTGATGACAATGTCAGCTAACAAGTATCATAGATGTCTTCTCATTGTCGGTAGGTATAGATGTGTCAATGAACAGTGACACTGACATGTCGAAGGTATGATTGACCATAGTCAAGTCATGGGCTTTTGAGGTATACCTTTATGAAGGATTAGTGGGTTAATGAAGATTGTTTGGCATACTTTACTTGCATTGGAACACACTGCATTTTCTCCAAGAAAAATATAACATTTATTGTCATATTTCTCTTTTTCATCTGCAAGCCACATGTGTGTCAGTGTGCATGTTAGTGAAAAATGAGTCTAATGATCGACAAGCTTTGATGTGTCGATGGTCACGTCAGTGAAACTGTAAGATGCGATTACATTGGGAAACATGGGTAGTTAAGGAGTTCTGATTTCGAGAAATAGTTTCACCCTTTATAAAGGGCAAGGATCTCAAAAATTCAAGGATTTGGAGTTTAGAGAAGCCCAAGGAAGTGTATAGTGTGTTTTGAAGTGTAGAAGGCTTTGTTCCAGGAAGGACGAGTAGTGCATGATCAAGATCAGATTGCTAGTCATGTAGCTATACAATGGTTAAAATACATTTCCATCATCTGATTGCATGCTTATGGTGTATTTTGATGCATTCTATGGCGATTTCCTCAAATTTATACCATTAGTGTAACAATGGCATTTTTGATACATGCGGATTATTTGATTCTATCCATGTTTTAAACTATAAGAATTATAATTTAGATGTTGAGACTATCATGTTTTTTGGAAGGGAATGCTCGAAGAGCCAGTTCGGTCTCTATTTGTTTTTTCCCAATCATCGACATGGTTGTCGATGTATTGGTGATGACGTTGGTGGTTGGAGGAAGATGAATAGTATGGCCATGGACATGTTGTACTGTGTCGGTGTTATATTAGACACCGACAATGTGACTGATGTGTCGGTGTTGACATTAGCAAGATGGCTTCCATGGCCTATCAAGTGTCAATAAGGGTTTGATGCATTGATGAGGATATCGATGGTCATCGACACCTCGGTTGACACAGGGCTACCAATGGTGCATTGATTCATGATTTTTAAGCATAGTTTCTACCATAGTATATGCTATTAATGATATGTATAATAGCATGACTTTCGTTTAAGATGGATGTGTGAATACATGATAAGAACTATGTGTATAATATTGGGGTAGGTAAACCCTATGTATGAATTCTTGTGATAGATATATATCCCCTAAAGTGCATTTGACACTTGAGGGCACATGTAGGAGACCTAAGATGGAAGGGCTAGCTCATGGGTCTCTGGCTTTCCAAAAGTGGGAGTTTTATTTGTAGAGCCACTCTCCTAACTTGGGAGTTAGGTTTAAATGAATCATAATATAAAAATAAATAAATGATCCAACGAAATGCAATAAAGGTGTTCTCTATGATCATAGAAGTCGAGAATCTCAACTACTTGGGACCATGAGCCTTTGTGGACCTTCACTTTATGGCATGGATAGAGATGAGGGCCAGAGTTTTGACAGAAGATTGAAGCTGAGCAATGTGGTGGTGAATGTTCTATTCAGGTGTGTTTGTACTCCTAGATGTGGACACTGAGCCACTAAGAAGTTTAAAATATATGAATTAATTTGAATTGAGTTATTTTCTACTTCTATCTATGTGTTGTTTGGTTTTTGTTTAGTCATCCCACTAGGTATATTTGTATCCTCAACATCCTTTTGGTGTAGGTATCGCAGGTAGAGATCTTTTGCATCAAGGGAAGGGAAGGCTCTAGTGTGAACTTCCCTCCGACTTTGTTTCTTTTTTTTTCTTGGAATACTTTGTAGGCATGTGAGTGTGTCATTTATTTCAATTATTAATCAAAGTGGTGCATTGACATGCAAGTTCTTAACAAGTGATCCTATACTTCTTTTAATTTGATTTAGATATTTAGTAATGTAAATATTATATTTCTCACTTGCATCGCATTGGTGAAAACGGGTATTCATGTTCTCAAATGTTTTTAATGATTATTTCAAACTTCTCATGTTCTAATTATTCTGGCGCATTAAGCTAGATATTTATTGCAGATTTTTCAAAAAATAAAATCTAAATATGCATGAGTAAATTTAGGTGCATGACATGCATAATGAATGTAAGTAAATATAAGAAAGACATGTGAAAAGAGGGTAATGTAGACCCTAAGTTTGGGAATACCAAAGAGTATAATAACATGATGAAAGACACTTCAAAGGTACCTTGTTTAACACCTTAAAAATTCGAGAGAATTTTATGTGAACTAATTTTGGGATAGAAAAATAGACTACCTGGATGTGACCCCTTGACCATCAGGGGTAAGGGTGGAAACTTTCCTAATTTAGGCAGCTCAGTTACTTAAAACCCTAAAACCCTAGTGTGAGGTCTAGAAAGGGGTGACACACTATTTTGACCTAAGGGTTTATATTTGGTAAATTAGCAGCCCGTCCACATGACTTGACCCAAGTGTCCTAAACACAATAGTGTATCCATGGGCAGACGAGATTCACCTAGACTTGCCTGTCAAGCCCTAACCGTATGGGTAGGGGCTAGGGCCTTCTATTTAAGGAATCTTTGATAAAACCCCGACTTTAATCGAAAAAGGAAAGAATTAGATGGATGGATAGGTAAACGGGCCTTAGATAGGCTATGCACGTGCCCTATTGACCGCACAGCCTACCCAACTGCTTACGCTAAGCTGCCCGAGGATAGGATCCTTTAAATTGAAAAATATAGACTCAAATCAAGAAAATCTTGGTTGAGATTAGATTGGGAAGGTCAAATAGGAGGAATCCTAGTCCAAAGTGTGAACTTCCCCTATAAGGACTCCTCCCTCCCCCCCTCTCTCCCTTCTCCCTTGGTTCAACTACCCTCTTCCCCTCTCTTTGCCCCTCTTGTTTTCCCTGGCTGCCTCTCTCTCTCTCTCTCTCTCCCTCAATCTTGGATCTTCTTTGGAGTTGGAGGCCATCAAGACCCTCTTGAAGCTTTGGAGAAGGAGGACCTATGACCTAGGGTAAGGAAGGAGCTAGACACGTAGAAGAGTTTTTCTTTGTTGGAAAAGATATGGACTACCTATACTTCTCTTTTTTCATGATTATAGGATTTGAAGCATGTTTCATAAGTGATCCATGTATAATTGATTGTGAATGCATGTTTGTATGTTTTTCCTTGATTAAAGTTAGGTTTTTTATGAATATCATGTTTTTTTGATCCTATGCAAGTGTTCAAATTCATGTATGGTCTCTATGATGGATTCTAGTGTGATTTTCATGTCTGTAATTATGATTTTCAAGAGCTTGATTATTGGAGGAGGTCAATTGGATTAAGACTAAATTGTTTTGAATGAGATGTCTTGCCCTTGGTTTTTACTATGCCCCCATAAAGGCTAGATTGTTTTGGAACCTCTGGTGCTCAAATTAATTTGAAATATTTGTGAGAGTTTAAGGCCACCATAAACTCCATCTGGTTAAAATTTCAAGTGTTTCACAAAGTTTGTATGGTTAAACCGTATGGTTCTTGTTGGACCCAATTTTTTTTTGCCAATTGTCAATACCTTACTTTCAGTTTATGTTTCAAGACAATTCCCCCATAGAATGACCCTTGGAAAATTTTCAGAGCATCCTACATGAGTAATTTCATTTCTAAATTTTTGGAATTTTTCTTGTATTTAGATTAATTATTAGATTTTTGGGAACTGAAAAAGGTCTAAAAATCTAGTCTCTATAGTCGGGAGTTTAACACAATTTTTGAGGACTAAAAATGTCAGACTACCCTCAATTTTTCTAGAGACCTTACTATGAGTCATGATTCTAATGAAAAACCCTAAATTCATTTGGATTAATTTTGACCTAGCTTTAGGAGTCCTAATTGTCTCGAAATTCTGCATTGTGTAGCGATTTTCATAATTTTATGATTTTTTTAATTATCAAACCGAGTCCTAGAATTAATTTTGAACCCTAGATACGTGGGATTTACTCCGGTTTTAATTTTTGGTCAATCATATGTCTTTTAAAAATTTTTCTCAAAAAATAGAAGTTAGAATAGTAAGTAATTAGGGTTTTATCATGCATAAGACTAAGATGGGTAATTGCCTGTGTTGATTACTTGGTTTACTCGAAATACACAACTCTCCATTTCTATGTCTCTTGAATTTTCATGTTCATATGCTCAGACCACACAATGATATCTTGGGAAGGGACTTACATGTGTGGGTAACATGTTGACATGTACTGATTAAGAGGGGTTAGTAAGGGCAAAATGGTAATTTATATGATACGTAGGTTTTCCATGTTAAAGGGTATTAAATTGAGAATAAGGCATTATTATGCATGTTGATCACATGATGATTGCTCTATGTTTGTTGATTTTACTTATTCTATGCCTACGATAGGGTAAGGGAATTAAATTGAGAATCAAGTATTGTTATGCATGCTTATCCATGATGATTGCTCTATGTTTGTTGATTTAGTTTATTCTATGCCTAGGACTGGGTAAGGGATCTACCATAAGGCATATACAAATTAACAAAGGATAATTTAATAGGTAATAGAAAATACCTTCAATATCAACTAATACAAAGGCACTTTTTGTTATTGGTGATGGAATAATTGCTTGCCAGTATTTCCTGATGTTGATGCACCACGGGGTGGAAATGATTTGTGTCTAGAGCACACATGAAAAATTATTGAATTAGTCAAAGTGGGCTCCCATTGACTTTTTGGAGGCACGAGGTTTTTGCCATCAAGACCACTGTCAGCCGCAGACAGACAGTTCACATTACATGCCCTTCAACCAAGGGTGTTGGGGAAAGTGAAATATGACTATTTATACTTATGTAAATTATGGTCATGTAGTTTACTAAAGTATAGTCAGGATGGAATGCCTCATGTTTACTTTTACTATTATTCTAACTATGACATGTGGGTAGTCTTGTTAGATTGGGTTATGATTATTTAAGTTTTATCTAGTACATAAAACTCTATTAAATCATGTAATTTCTTATCCAGTTTATGATTCTTATGTTATGCATGAGTTGTATTTCTTGAATAACATGAGACATGGATTGCTCATTACACAAAATCTCATGGCATATCACATGTTCACGTAAAATAAGGTCATGAAAAGAATTGCATATATGATAGCATGACACATGTAGTTACTTGAGCATGCTTAGGGTTCATGTAGTTTGCATGTTTATTGTGATCTATAGTAGATGTGGGCATGCCTATTGTGCTTTGGATTATAGGTAGTTCTCCACCGTGCTTATTTTGTATGCACATATATGTGCACAGAAGATAAAAGATGTATGCAGAAGACTCCTCGATGCTAAGTGATCCTGTGTCTCAAACTCATTGCCATAGTTACCCAAAATTCTTGAGTTTTTATGTTTAAATTTGTAAAGATTTTTTTTATAATTTTCAAAAAATATCCAAGAGTTGGATCATGACAATTTGTGTTAATTTGGACTCCATGAATGAATCCATCATAGCCATTTTGAGGGGGTACTTGGTCTTTAGAGGGCCTTAGCCTCCGTCTCCTTCCAGGCTTAGGAGTTGTTTGGATTTTCAAAGTATCATAGTGCAACACAATATGGGGTTCTTAACAATCATGAACCTTCGGTCCATGGTGTGGATGAGGCAGATAATAATATTTAGCAAGACTTTGAATCTACTTCGTGGAGTAGTATATATTTTAAAGAGTCAAATGGGCTTCCTTGATGTTTCTGCAATGTTAAGAGTGTCAACCTACTTGTGAATTAAGGTTAGGACTTGGGGGTGTTGAAAAAAAAACTATACCGTGAGTTGAGGGCTAATGACTTATACTTTCCAAGTGATTTAAATATGTTATTTTAGTGTTACTTTAAATTTCCTAATATAAAATTAAATTTATTATTAATCTATCCTACTTGGTATAAAAGATATACTCAACATCTTTTGTGGGGCAGGTTAATTGTTTTGCAGGTAAAAGGCATTTACAAAAGTTGGATTCATGAAGGCCGTAGAGAATACAAGCATCTAGTAGCATGGGTTTCTTTCTTTGCTTCTTCTTCTTCTTCTTCTTCTAATTATAAAAGTTGTAGGCAAGTGACTGCTAGTTTATTTTATGACTTTGTAGTTTTATACATGTAGTTGATGAATAAGTGCCCAATAAATGGTTGTGGTTTTACTATATTCAACAATAATAATAGTAATATTGGGTATCACGTGAATCATCTTTTGGATAAACCAGTATTCACGACTCTAAGGATTTATTGTATTATAGTTTTATTAATATTGATAAATCTCAAACGTTTATTGTTTTATTTGTTGCATTGATTTTGAGTAAAAATGTATTTATAAAATTGGGATTGGCGAATATTATTTAATTTTATTAATATTATTGGATGAATGATCTTGGGGGGAAACCCTTACCATTAAGTAGTAGTTGTATTGAAAATTGTGGGTAATAGGATTATTGGAATCTACATATTTTATTCCTCTTTTTTTCTTTCTATCACAACTTTTACTCATCTTCTTGGTGTAACACCCTTGTTTTTAATTTCAATATAATATTGGTGATATTTGTTTTTCAGTTTGAGTAAGAAGGTAATATGATAAATGGTTTACTAGGTATTTAGGATTCATCTCAAGGTAGGGATAAATTGTTTTCATTGGATCTCCTACTATGACACCCGTGATTTTCTTATGATATTCTTGTGCATTTAATTAATTATTATTAACTTGCATTTGAAATAAAAAAATATTGTAGATTTTTTATTTTCTCCAAGTTCTTAATGATCTTGAATGTATATATGCATGTGATTTACCTTGATGTTCTTGTGTTGAATTCCGATGACAACACATGTAAGGTGTCGACACACTTCTTTGGTAATGAGTAATTTTTTCGGTAGGCATCCATATGTTGGTGTATTTGCCGGTGAAGTTTTGGGCCAATGTCCATAATGTTGGACACGTGAGAGGTTAATATTTGTATGGATGGCTTAGCGGATTACCACATTGTCTTTGGTCCAATTATCTTAGAAAGATAAAGATTATGAGATATGGCTTTGTTGCATAGGATTTTCTTATATACGAGAAACAAAAATACCACATGCAAACTTAATATGATCTCAACATATTATAAAATTATGAAGCAATCAAACCACAAGCATGCAAGAACAAACACTTTTTACATGGAAAACCCAAACAGTAAAAAACCATAGCGGACACTCTTATCCTAAAATCAATATACTATCAAGCAAGAAACTACATTGACACAAGCAAACCACCAACCTTTGTTGTTGACTCTAACCCAAAAACCCCTTAGAGCTCTTACAAATTTCTTTCATTTTTGACCTTCAAGTCTTCTCCTCAAGCACTTGAAACTTTTCTTCTACTCGCTTTATCTTTGTCTCCTTCTTGCCTCAACAATAAGCTCCTCTTATTCTTTGACTTTAGCCTTGAGTTTTTAATCTCCCATTAAAATTTTCTACAACACCTCAAACTCTTTTGTGTGTTGTGTTGTGAATTTCTCCTCACTTTTGGCTAATTAAATTGACATTCAAAGTATGTAGGCAAAGGAAAACTCTATACTCTCAAAATTCAATAAAGTAGACTCACCAATTTCTCTCTATGCTACAATGACTTCCCACCTCTTTTCCGATGTTCAATACACCCCTTATCTAGATAACTAAGTCAGTTTAGGTGTTAGACTTTGAATAGGAATTAAATTAAACTCATAATAACCTATTTTGGGAAACTGTGGGTTCCAACGATCTATTTCTACACTATCCGATTAATGGATGAACATTAACTGCTATAGTGGATTGCTACAATATTGCTATAGTGTCAAAAATTAAAATTCTTTCCACTTAATCTCTTTTCATACCTGATTAATCTTGGATGAAAATTTTGCTTATACAAAATTTTCACTCATTTTCTATCAGTCTTTTTCTCAAACTCTATTATGATAAACCCCTTATCCTAATTGTGAATGTGATGTGCGTGTGTTTTTACTTGCGAGAATACTTATAAGTCTTTTGATTTGCTTTATCTTCACTATGTGATCATGAGCAGTAAGCATTTTATCCTATAACTCGAATTACACATCAATTTGAAATTGTTATGTTCACTAAAATAAGCCAATGTAATACATATGGGCACTTATGTTTTTAAAACACATTGGTTATTCCGCTGATGGGCATCTGTGACTTGATCAACATGTTGATGAGTCTTACTGATGGGTTTGAAACTACACATAGATTCGGTTTCAAGCTACTTTTGAAATAATTGTGCACCAAATTAATTTTGGTTATTTCTCCCTCATATATATACCTTTGACAATCCTTGACCCAAATTCTTCAAATTCTTTGACTTTGGGAGAAAGGCAATGGACTATGGCATGCCAAGTCTGAAGGAATAAGGAAGATAGACAAGTTTGTTGAGACCTTTGTGTTTCGTGTAGGGACATAGAAAGAAGTCAGATTGCTCACCTTGTTACCATGATTTGGTTTTGATGTTAATGAATGAGATGATTTGTGATTATATTTAGCATGGAATAATATAGAAGATGAATTCCAAGATTTTCATCATAAATATGGTATGGGATCATGTTTACTCAAATTTATCATTTGATAGTATGAATTATCACATATCATTTTGGGAAGAAGTTGTGAGGAAAGGTTTACATTAAAGAATGATTTTGAGTGATTTTGGGGAATTGGGAACAATTTCTGCTATCTCTTCCCAATCATCGGCACAATCATTAACACATTGATGACAACATCGATGAAAGGAGAGAAAACACAATACTGCAATTGACACGTATTGGTGCATCAGTGTAAAACCGGCTAATCATTGACAATGAGGTCGATGCCTCAGTGTAGCATCGATGGGGTGGGCTACTCTAGCCAACCCAATGTTGGTGAGGGTTTGACATGTCAATGGTTGCCAATGGGCATTAATAGCATGGTCGACACATTGGTGAGTATACTGACAGTAAGTTGGTATAAAGTATTTTTAAGCATGAGTTATGAAGTTATGCATGCTAATATTAAATATTATAATGATATGATTTTTAGTGCTTATGAATGTATGTATATGTGATTATTAATATGCTAATGTGTGGGTAAATGTACCATTTGTGTGTATGGATCCATGTATTGGATATTTAACACATAAGGTCGGAGATTTTTACTTTCATGTTGATTCCTCAAATGATGGAAGTTATGTAGAGCCGCTCCCCTGGCTTGGGAGTTAGGTTTGAATGAACTCAAGAATTAAAATATGGCTAGTCTTGCAATATACAATACATGAGGTTTTGATGGTCATGGTAGTTGAGATCTTGAGCACTTAGGTCTATGAGCCCTTGTGGGCATTGGCTTCATTGCATGGATGGAGTAGGTAGACTTCATAAGAACTGATGTCAAAATTATGAGTAGTTTATGGGTTAGTGAGCGATAAGGGCTCCTAGACATGACTACCGTATCATAGAGGACCTTTATAACCTACACTTAGGGAGCAAGTGACTCATAATTGTGGTCATGGTAACATAATGTTTATATTCTTGTGCTTTTGAATACGTTGTTATATTGTGGTTAAATTCTAATAATATGTTTTACCTACTATACTTGTGAAATGATAATGATAATCACTTGGTTTATGATGTAAATGATTTATAAATATTTTACCATTATCTGCTACTTGTTTAGCTATCCCGCTTGGTATATTTATATACTTAGCATGCTTATGATGTAGGTTTGTAGGAAGAGTGGTCAGGTTGGGAACATATAAGTCGGAAAGGATGACCAACTCTTCTTTAGTTGGTGTAGTATTTTTTATCTTTATTAGAAAACTCTTAGTGATGTGTATATTTGAACCTAGACATGTGAGTATCAAATACTTATAGTTGTGTATATTATGGATCTATGATATGTACTTGGGTGAGACCCCGTGTGTTTGTAGTATGATTTGACCTTGTCTAATATATTATGTTAGTTTGAATATGAATATACTCGAAAATGAGTGGATCAGCCCTGAGATAATGTTGTTATAAGTTTGACACAAGTTTTTTTTTTAAATTCATTTTTGCTGTCTAATTTATGAGAAAATAAATGTTTAAATCTCGCGGCTTGCACTTATGTTTCATTGTTGTGTTTAAATGGGCACCTAAGTGGATTTTGATGGAACTAAGGTTTTGCAAGACTAAATATTTTTGTGTCAAGTTTGGGAATATGCATCTCCTTCAAAAGGTAAGTGACCCACACTCCTTTTTCTTCTTGGTTATGGTTCTTTTGATTATATTTTTCAATGACATGCAATTCTAGGGTTCTAAATGCTTGCCAAAAATTGGGTTTTTATGTATGTTTCATTGTAATCCATGATTACTTGTGCTCTCGGGGAAAAAATTGTATAAAAACTGTGTTGATTCTAGATTGTATTCTTTATATTGATTCGAGTTATATCATGTTCTATTGTCCCCTCTTTGATAAAAAAAATTGTTTTAGTGTAACCTAAGGTTTTTCTCTTCTTTGAATCTATTTTTATTTTCTCTATGCATTTGATTTGACCAAATTGGTTTGTACCTTTCTAGTTAGAATTTTGATTTGAAATTATTGTCAGAGTTAATGACATAATAAAGTGTTTGTGGTAAAATTTTGAAGCTTTTGCTTGTAGTATTTCTCCTTAAAAAGGTATCTTTTCCCCCAAACCCATTTTCTCCTCATTGGCACTCCCCCAAGTTTTCAACATATTTTTGGCTTTTTCTTTGTGGTTTTGACCCTCGAGTCTTGTTCAAGTCTATAATCACCTCTTCTTTTTGGGAAATTTCTTGATCCATTTCTATCTATTAGATTTTTTAAATCATATTAGTTGGAATTTATAGTTTTATGATTATGTACCTTAACATGTCTTTTAGTATCAAGTTTGTGTTCTTTAGCTTTTTCTTTAAGTATTTCTCCTAAAAAAAAGTCTCTTTTTCCCGAAACCCATTTTCTCCCCATTGGCACTCCCTCAGGTTTTTAACATACTTTTGGGACTTTTTCTTTGTGGTTTTGAACCTAAACTTGTTTTCAAGTCTACAGTTGAGAAATTTTCCTAATCCATATCTATTTATTAGATTTTTAGTAAGTCGTAGTGGTCAGAATTTATAGTTTTATGATTAAGTACCTCAATGTATTTTTTAGTATCAAATTTGTGTTATTTCACTTCCAAATTCTTGAGGGTCTAATTCTATGAGTTATATGTAGTTTTAAAAATTGGCCTAGACATTGATTAGGATTGGTGTTTGAGCTGGTTCAACGTGGATCAACCAGTTGATATAAATATGTGCTTTCCTCCCCACCCCCAAACCCTAAGTTACTCTAAATCTCATCGGTGGCTCAAAGTTCCACAAACCCTCTTCTCCCGTCCTCTCCCTCTCCACCTTGGTGCCCCATTCTGACTCCTACTGGCCGATGACTCATCGACTCCCTTCCTCCTTTCCCTTTCCCAACTTCCCTCTTTCCCTCCTTCTCTACCCCGGCCACCTGGCTCGACCCTGACATCCTCCTTCATCCCCCTTCTCCTCCTTTTCGTCCCTGGCGGCCCAACAACCCCTTCCCCTCTTCCCCCTTCCCCTCCGTCTCTTACCCAGCGGCCTAGCCCAAACCTTGACTATCACCTTCCTCTCTTCTTCCCCCTTCTTCTCCCTCTCCTCCATAGTGGCTAGTTCATGACCCCCATCCTAGAGCAATCCCCGACCTTGATTTCCCCTCCCTCTCCTTGTTGGCAGCCCATTCCCAGCCTTGGGCTCGACTTTTCCCTCCCCTCTTCCCCTTTCCTCTATCCCCTTTCTCTGTTGTTGAATTCCAGCCGAGGTCTTGTTGTGAATAGAGAAGTTGATCTACAAGCAAAAATGGATGGGTTCCTCTTGGGGCAACCCCTTCTCCCTGGCATGACCACAACACTGCCCACGACCACCATTCCCTTTCTACCTTATGCTTTTTCGCTAAACCTAGACTGGCCCGATTGTCCGGGTTATCAGTTAGACCAACCAGTCTAAATTGACTCGCCTAAGTCAATGTCATCCAGCAACCCGGACCGAAAATCTCACCATGCCTGGTTGAACCCGGTCAAACTGGTTGGGCTGGTCCGGGTTTAAAACACTATTTCTATGTCTAATATAAAAAGTCTTGAGCGTTTTAGGTTGTTATTTGTCAACTTATGGTCTTTGAATCCCTACTGGTAAGGAAGATCTTCTTTGTGCAATAATTTCTTAAATTTGAAAATAATTACCTTTTGAATTCAACTTGACTTTTCAATTTAACTTTGTGTCATTAACATTGTCATCTTACTTATGCCAAAATCTCGTCCCAGTCATAGGTTTCTAGGTATTTCTAGTAAATTTGGAATCAGCCACAAGGTTCAAATCTATTTTATGCGTGTAGTGCATAGTCGGATAATTTGATTTGCACAATTGTTTTAGGGGTTGGTTGATTATTTCTATAAATGAATTTTTGGTTACCAACATGTTTCTTCACCGTGCATAATATGACTAATAGGATGGGAATGAGTATTTACATGATGGGGTAGCAAGTTGAAAATTGGCAAAGTTTCCATGTGTGTCGAAGTGCCACACTTTAATTGTACGAAATTAATCTAGAGAAGCTTAGGGGACTTTAGAGGCGCAATATGTATAACCTTCAAGGCTGGTGTTGGATACATATGGGTGGTCTACAATCTCGGCACATTGGAAAAAGTGCATAAACATTGGTTAATTATTTGTATATCTTGTCATGGTTTACATATGCATTATTTAAGAAGGTGGAATGCCTTTTAAGTGACATTCATCAATGTCCTTTTTTATCGTGCATGATTTTACTTGTAAGCACGTAGAATTTTGGTATGTGTGTAATTTTACTCGGCATAAGCTCACGAGTGTTTTTTTTTCATGCAATTTTTTACTGTGTGCATTCATATGCATAGATGCTTTGGAGTTTGTATATGCTTAGTATCGGGGAGCTGTGAGAACATTGACAAATAAACACTTGTATGTGAGAGACAAGGGTAGATGCATTTAGAAGAACTTTATAATTATTACTAATTTGGATGACTATAATAATTATATCAGAATCACAAATGTTTGGATATATAGTTAATGTGAAACTACTTTAATTATATATGAATTGTTCATTTATTTGGCTGATGTCCTTATGTAGACCATAATATGTGATGTTGCAGTCTTGGCTAGGAGCCCCTTTGGCTAGGGTTGTGACATGGTTGTTAAAAAAAATTAATAAGGAAAATATTATTTGAAAAAAGTACAAGGTGGGACAAGAAAATTTTACCCTTGAATATTACAAGAGGGAAAACAATAAAGTTAAAAATCATCTAGAAAAATTTAGAATAGATACAAATTAAAGCAAGAAAATTGAGAAAACTAAACATGTGGAAATAATGTAATAAATCTTGAGATTCCATAGATTTACAAATAGCAATTAGCTTTTAAAAACTTCTATCATTAGCAATTTGCATGAAGATTATGAATAGTGATCAAAGCAAGTATAAATTGTGATACCCAAGATTTTTGTGAGGAATTTCTATGCTATTACTCATGATTTATGCTCATAGTTTGTTTGTGACTTTGTGTTAAGAATCTCATGTCCTTTAAGTCAATAAACCCGCTTTAATAAATATTGAATTAATGAGTGAAGAACTTAGGAAAGTAGTATAGATGATAAACACAAATTTTTTAATTTTAATTAGAGTAAAAATACCCACACACATCACATTACATTCATTTGTACATGATACTCACTTTGTGCAAATGCAATTATCAAAAGATAAAAGAAATTAAATGAAACTGTTGAATATAACTATAAGCATTCTCACACCTACATATGAGTTT
This sequence comes from Saururus chinensis, assembly GCA_035235625.1. NCBI lineage: Eukaryota > Viridiplantae > Streptophyta > Magnoliopsida > Piperales > Saururaceae > Saururus > Saururus chinensis. The sequence goes on from CP141140.1 coordinate 60,780,655, forward strand.
ACAAAAACATAAGGGAGTCTCAAGCCTTCTCCATAAGCAATAAGAAGTTCATGCTATCAAAATGAGAGGCTCTTCCATAAACATGATTAAGTCTCATAGTTACATAAAAATCAATTAAAGACTATCCCCAAAACATATGAACTATTTCCCACTATGTGTCCATCTAATTTCCGCCTAAAATAAATCATTCAGAGCACCTGCATGGTCATGGTATAACCACACAGAGGATCCCAGAGGAACACTCAAAAATAAAATAAGGCAAATGGGGTGAACTTAGCTCAGTAAGGGTTTAAAAACATAGCTCACATTAACACCAAAAATATAATCCTTAAGATATATAACATAAACCTTATGTAATATTAGCATGAAGAATACAAGAGCATGTCAAATCCCTCACACATAAAACTAGTGCAAATATCTTATTCATGCATCATAATCCATAAGCAAAACCCATACATATGCCTCTATTGTGTATCATATTTCACACACACATTCCATACATTCAAGTGACATAATCCATAACCTGTATAATCAAATATCATGATCCATATACAATATGTGGCAATAAACATTATAATTCATATACAAAACCTGTGTAAATGAGCACCGTAATCCATACACAAAATCTATGTAAATAAGCATCATAATAATCCATAAATCACCGATAGAGAAATCCTAGTACCCAAATATTTCAACTACCTGCTTACCCAGTATTAATAAGCTAGAAATACCAAAAGTAGTTGGCAAATCTAATAAACTTGAAATGCCCCTTGTTAGCCGGTGCATACTTACAAACTAGCCTAGAGCTCACTCTAAAAGACTCATTTAGTTTTCTCAATGTAACATTCCACTCTTCTCGACCTAGGGAGGAACCCAACTTTTTGGTAAGGAAAATGTTGCACTTTTAGATAGAACCATGCCCTTTCAAACAAAAAATTGATTTATTCAAATCGATGATATGACTAATGCGAAAAACTATAGAATATCATGGCTAATCACGTTAAACATGGTTTAGCAAACCGTTTTCATGATGTATGTGACATGATTCATACACGAACAAGGCTAAGTGCATGCAAGCATAAATAGTTAGACTAATAAACAACTCTATCATGTACGAGGTATGGTCCATATGTAGATAATAAGGTCATATAAGCATAAGTGTGTGTAAACATAAGTGGTCATGCTCTTAAATGATCTAAAGTACATGGAACATAGTTCATACATGAACAACATCACATGTGTGTGAGCATTCATATCTAGCATGTTATTCTTTTGCTAGTCACATGTAAGAGATATTGTGGAACCCTCAAAATATGGCTTAAAAATAAGCACAAAAGTAAAAATTCATATAGGCGATCGGGCAATCAATCGGTCACATAAGAATGCTAAGCAGTTGTTTTAGCGATCAATTGGGTCTTCTAGGTGATCAATCGCCTAACTGATCAATCGGTCCTATAGGGCGATCAATCGATCTTTGTAAAATCAAAGACAGTTTTGTTGGTGATCAATGAATGCTCAGGGGTGATCAATCAATCATGCCCAGAAACACAAAAAGAACCTTTACTTTTGGGCAAAATCAGTCCAATCTTTAATCAAAACCTCATAAAACTTCAAATAAACATCATTTTGGCTATAGACATGATAGATCCAACACAAGATATGCATATTTATGTCAAAACATCATCAAAACACATATTCAAGAAGGTCTAAGCTCACACATCCAACATGCTTCAAAAATATGATTCAATACAGACAATTCATGGTGTTAATGCATGGAAAACTTCACCAAATGAAAACCACTTACCTCAAATTAGTTGTTAGATCCTTCAATCTCTTCCCAAACTCAAGGAATCTCTACCCAATAAATTAGGTCATATTAGCCCTAAACAAAAATCACAACTTTTCACTAAATAGAGACTTAAAACCACTAATAAAAGACAAATCAATCATTCCTTTGTGCCCAAACATGAATCACAATAGTAGATTCAAGAAACAAAGATTTAGGGTCTTAGAACATGGGAGAATGAGTTTTGAAGAGGAGAGGGCATGAAATCATATTCAAGAGAAGAAGAACATGAGATTGAAGGAACTTGATTGATAAAGTTTTCCCTTATTGAGAGCATATCATACCCTTCAAAAATCTTAGCCACCCCCAAATGGGAGAATGACCAATGTGGCTATTTATACTAGAGGGTAAGTAGGCTTTGCATGGGCCCAATAAGGGAACAGGTGAACCCACTTTAGAAAATATGTTAAAATGAATATGACAAGGCCCAAACCCATATAAGATATCAAGGGAAGGTTGAAAAAAAGTTGGTGCGACAATGTAGATGGTAGTGGGTCCTAGAGTGGGGCTCACTTCCTTAATACAAGGAAATATATGAAAAATTACGATAATTAGTGTGGTAACATGATAGTTTAAGTTAGACACTAATGTTTTTGAACTAAATTCAAAACAAAACCAAAAAAATTCATAATTAAACCAAACCATCACACAACACAAGCACTTAATATTATGAACATGTTTTAGATCCCACACAACTAGTTGGTGAACCTACCATTGAAATAGTATTTCACTATTGGTGAAGTTCGATACATCAATCACCTCACCGATGAAGAACTGAAAACATTGTTGGCCACCTTCGACGTGTTGATGGTTGTAAATCATTTATACTGATAGGTTAATTGCACAAAAAAGCAGTTCCAATAGGTTTCATGAGCAGTTATGCACTAGAATTTGGTTATTTGATTCATACACAAATACCTTTGACAAACCTTGACCCTAATTCGTAGAGATCTTGTTTGATTGCGGAATAGAGGTCAAATTTCTAGCCTTGTACTATGATTTACATAATATATATGAATGATAGTTTTGAATTACAATGTTATTGTGATTGAATTCCATGAAAGCATGATTTGTAGAATATTCTGTTATGATGATGATAATGATCATGATATTTGTGTTAAATGAGTATGTATCTCTAGGAAATTATTTTACTGCCTTGTTAAGGAATAATATATGTGAAATATCATTCTAAAGCATGTTTTTAGATCAACTTTAAATAAGTGTGATAGTTCTGTTACTTTTCTCAACTATCGGCAATCGACCGACACGTTGGTGATGCTACTGATGCAAGGGAGAGGATGAAGGTATGGGATAGTGATATGCACCGACTAGTGGGTCACTGGTATTGAGGTCAATGTGTCCATGTCGTGTCATTGAAAATAGTTATCCTTGTCATTCCACTGTCAGCAGAGTTTCTATGTGTCGATGAGTTGCTGATTGTAATCGGTGACTTGGCCGACACGTTGATGAGTTTATAGACAATAAGTTGGTTTTAGGTAAATTCTAGCAATAAATATTACATGTGTTAGGCTATTATAATAAGATTTATGATATTGAATGCTTGAAATGCAAGTATACGTGATGATACAAATAATGATATTTGAGTTTATGTACCCTTATATGTGTGGAAATCATTGTAATAGATCACATCTCGAGATTATTAGACAAAAGAACTTAAGGACAAGGGATCTTTGTATTCGTATGACTCCTCAAGTGAGTTATTAGCCATATAATAGAAAGAGTTTTGTATGAAATATAACAAAGGTCTTCCAGTTCTCTAAGAATGAGAGTTATATAAAATCGATTCTCTGACTCGGGAAATGTGTTCAAATGGACTAGAACATTGAAAAATGGTTGGTCTTGTGCAGTGCAATACAGGAGGTTCCAATGATCATGGAAGTCAGGATCTTAACTACTTGGGTTTGTGAGCCCCTGTGGGCCTTCACTTCATGGCTTAGATGGAGCAGGTAGGCCTCAAAATACTTGAGGTTCATGGTGAGTAGTTCATGGTCTAGTGAGGCGAGGTTGCATTCTTAGACATGGCTAGTGGCTACTGTGTCATAGAGAACCTTATGATTTACGCTTATGAAACAAGAGTCTCACAAGTGAAGTCACACTATAATCTTTAAAATAATGAGAAAACAATTATGAATGGTTTGCTTAATCCATTTATGTATGTGTTGATAATGATTATTATTGGATGTAATAGTATTGTAGTTGATGATGTAGTGATATTATATGTATTGTTATTACATAGTATTTGTTTAGCTATCCCACTAGGTATATTTGTAGTTGTAATGATGTAAGTTTGCCGAAATAGTAATTAGGTTAGGAGGAGTGAGCACGGGAAGGACGCAACTTCTATAAGATTTTTTATCTTGTTTAGTAAGACTTTTAGTATGGTCTGTAATTTAAATATATATAGGCTTGTGAATGTCAATTACTTATTATTGTAACTATTAGATATTTCTTAGTATGTATTTGAGCAAGATGTTGTGATCTAAGTATGATTTGACTTTGTCCTAATTATGAATATGATAGTTTAAATATTCTTATACTCGAAAATAAGTAACAGAAGGATAATTTTGTCAATGATTTTAAAAAAAGATATTTAAAAAATTTATTTTTTAATAATTTTATTATGATAAATAAATTTTAAAAATTATGAGATGTGACATAAAAAGTCTACTAAAATGTAGCAAAATTTCTCTCTAAGTGTGCTTGAAAGTTTTGTGATATTCTTTGGTGCCAAAAAAATCAGTACTTATAAGCACTTTCACATAAAACAACTCATTTTGACTCTACAAGTTAAAAAGTATATGGATGAACCTTTCATGCTTTTTCTATAATGAACTTATCCATACATCTGGGTAAGACATGCTTTCGGAGCTATCCTAATTTACTGGGACATCACTAAAGGAGTAAAGGTTGATGGAGGACCCCACCATGGTTTTTCAATTTCCCTTTCTTCGTTTATCACATATGATAAACCAAAGAATGTTTGAAATGCCACTTCTACTTATCAACAAGGGGTCTTAAAACTTTCGATCTGCATTACTTATCCCTCATGATACCTTCATTTCTGTTGCATTTACAAGGATTAGTGAGATTACAAACTGCGAATTTTTAAGAAGCACGTCTCATGAAGAAGGAATGATGACATCACCGTGTGATAGGGTAAGTCGTATGGGATGATCTTGGACTTCTCAGGTGCCAAAACGAAAAGTCATCTTCATACAAATGTAATTGAGATAAGTATAAGGGAAGCAATATCACGTGGCTCGTGATACTAAGCGAGCTGAGCCAGCTTGACTCGGCTGAGTACGTATTAGTATTTTTTTCTACATATTTTTAAATATTTAAGTACATATCATATTAATAAAAAAAAATTATGTTCTCTCTATCCCAAATTAATAACTCCATTTAACAAAAAAAATCCATTCTACATTAATAACTCTATTTTATTCAATTTATGTGATTGTGTACTTAAAAAAGAATATTATTAACTTATTTTCCTTCTCATGGATGTGGGTTTTACTATTTAATAAAAATTACTATATTTTCAAATGTAGCTAACATTATAAAATATAAAATGAGATTACTTCAAGCCTACTAAGTTCGAACTCAACTCACTGTGCTAGGCTGGAGCGACTCGACTTGAGCCTAAATCCACAGCCAAGCTAGAGTTAAACAAAGCTCCACTTAACAAGCCTTGTTATGGGTATGTAATATAAGTGTCTGACTGGGGGTTTATAGCTTTGAACAGTACAATGATGAGCCTAGTACCAAACAAGAGTAGAAAATGATAATGCAACTTGAAACCAATGTAACTGGAACGAAGGAAAGACGGGTCTCATAGGTTAAGGTGCTTGATGTCTCACTTTATGTTTGCATACCTTCGAAATAGCAAATAGATAGTTGTACATACGAGGAAATGAGTGAAGGGATACAGTGTTCTAAGAGACCTATTTTTTTGACTTTTTTTGTCGGGTCCTAAGTGTAAAATTGACTGAGAATTCTCCAGCACATTTCATTGATGATTTGATATGATACCTAAACAGATTTATAGTAATGACTGAATCTTATGATTTGGATTAATCAGTTATAAAAGAAAAACTAAATATATTATACAAGTTAATTTCTTCAAAATTTCTGTAACAGCCATATTCAGCAAAATCAGCTCTGAATACTCCCACATTGTAATTTTGTACATAACATAATGATAGATTGCTGGTTAAAGTGATCGATTAATAGAGTTATTGAAGTTTTTTAATAACATAACTGATCGACTAGAAGACTCTAATAACATAATCAATCGATCCTTAGTATACACCGATCGATCATATAGTATATATTTCAACACTGAGGACTCAAACACCCTTCATTAATAAAAAGAAAAATAATAAAAGGTAGACAAATATCAAAGCAGGGCAAAAGCAAACACAAGAAGTTTGAGAAATTTCAAAGGCTGTGAAAACCTTTTATTGCTAATCTTTTTCTAGGAAACGTGACTCACATGATAGAAGAAACATTCATTTATTGTAACTGAATAGACTGACATAGATGTCTCACAGACATATGGAGCCGAAGCACTCAACACCTGATAAGCGCTAGCAAAGTTACGACAACGACCTTTGTCACTACGGAATATTCTCTCCCTCTCATAAAGAGGGAATGGTTAATCTATTATGAGGTTAAGGAGGGTACGTCAAAACTTAGTGAGGCTATTTTTGTGTCCCCACTTATAATTGGTGTTGTGAAGATGAAATAGGACGTATCTTCCTTAAAGTCACTCGTGTATTTTCTGTCTAAATTAAAAAATCAAAATAAAATATTTTTTATTTATTTTTATTTTTTAATACAGGCATTTATTACTATACGAAGGGACTACAACATACGAAAAGAGATCACAAAGTGAGCTCAGCTCATTTCTGAAACTGAGAGATGATGTAAGACCTGCATCCATGGGCTGATTAGGTTATTCGTTTTGGGCTAGTACCTAAAAAACCAGGAAAATAGGAGCAGTTGGTTTGGATATGAGATGAAAATTTTCATATTCAAAGGATCCCAAATTGGTCTTAGGGCCAGATCTGTTCCAGCATGAGCCATTTCCATGGTTTCATTCTGTGGGCGTTTCCAGCCTATAGGAAAAAAATTTAAAAATAGGCCTCACAAAAGATAGAAATATAAAAATAGGCAGAGAAGTTCAGACTTATAAAATTAGACTCACGCACATGCGAGAGGTCACTAAAAAGATAACTATACCCTTAGATATTTTTTAATTAAAAGTGGGCAATTGCATAATTGTAATTTTTCTATCATGTAATCGATTACATAATAATATTTCCTATGTAATCGACTATACTATAGTATGTGTGGGTAACTGCCAATTGTAAACAGAGCTAGGCTGAAATAGCATTATGATGCTTATTCAATTTAAAGTTCAAGCTCAGCTATTGGTATTTCAGCCTAGCGATTTCAATTAAAAGATAGCATTGGTGTTTACTGAACTTTAAATTGAATACATTATGATATTTATACAGAGCCCTTCTAGAAAAAAATTAATACTACAAATAATTCACCTCATGTGGGCAAAGAAAAAACTTTGTTCCATTTGAAAATTTTATTTTTTGTAGACCATTGTAAGTTTATGGTTCCATGAATATAAAAATTTATTACTTTGTCCCATATTATGAGCTCCATTTAGAAAAATAATAATTTTTCTGGAATGATAAGACCTATAGCTAAGAGAAAAGAAAATATTTTGTGAAATGCTTTTATAAGTACTCAGCCACTTAAATTGAGCCAAAGCTAACTATGAGACAATTTTTTTTTCAAATGAAGTTATTAATATGGGACGAAGGGAGTTAATTTTTTTTCCATAGTAGCTACCTTAACTCAATTGGTTCACATCTATTGGTAAAATCATCATTTTTACACAACTTGTAATACTTTATTTTTGTCAAAACATAAATGAAATGTTCGAAATGAATCTACATGTTTTTTGTAAAACATTCTATTTGTCCCATATTAGTTGTCCATGTTAAAAATTTTGTGATATTTAATGAAGCTAGTATATTAACGTCTTTAACCCATCCACCAATTAGTATGAGAAGGATAATATGAAATAAGATAAGTAATAAGCTAGATAATTAATATGAGACAAAGAAAGTATCTTTTTGAAACCTTCTTGATCTTGAATTAAAACATTTTCAAAATCATCAATTGAACGAGGTTTAAACAGTAAAAATAGATAAGTTTACCTGTAAGGCAATAGTGTTTCAAAACTTTAATCTTTTGATAAAACATAACCAGATTGTTCCAATTTCACATATTTGCATGATTTTTAGAAATTTTGAGATAACTTTCTGAATGCAAGGGCTGCCAATGGTACTTATTCTACTATTCTACCATCTGTATCATATTGTTAAGAAGTTAAATGGTATAATTAAATTTATTCCACAAGCAACTAAAATGATATTTTATCCAACTATTTTCTAAATAGAAAAATTATGGAAAAAAATTCTTCCATACCAATTATCTATTACCAGTTACCCATTTGACATACATGAAAATGTATTATATCTCTTCCTTTTTTATATAACCCTTACCCACCCTTACCTAATAGAACCTTTGTCACACCCCCATCATGCCCCCGACCCGAATCTAGTTAGAAAGAGTAACAAGGGTGCGATAAGATAAGTTGATTACTAAATCAAACCCAGGCTAGATTGAAGTACACACCCACCACTTTGTGCAAAAGTAATTACCAGGAAAAATAAAAGAAATTAAATAAAAGCTATTAAGCATAATCATAAGCATTCTTACACATACATGTAAGTTCATAGTCATAAAAGAGTCTCAAGCCTTCAAAAGCATCAAACAAGTTCATACTATCAAAAGGAAGGATCTCCCACAAATATAACTGAAGTCACAAGATTACATCACACATCGACTACTAACTATCCCATAGTAGGTGAACTATCCTCACTCAACATCCCTTTAGTCTTCACCTTGCTTGTAAAATTAGTCATCCTAAGCACCTATATGACACAACTACACTAAGGATCCTGTAGGGATACCCAAAACAAAATAAAGCAAAAGGGTGAGCATTACCCAGTTTGGGTTTGAAAATATAGAGCTTACATTAACATCATAAAACATAATCTCAAGATGCATAACATAAACCTTATGCAATACCAGTGTTAAGATTTCAATACATGTCAAATCCCTTACACAAACACCGATATAAACATCTCGATTATGCACAAATCCTTACACATATAACATGCGTAAATATCTTAATCATGTATCATAATTCATACACAAAACATGTGTAACTAAGCATCATAATCCATACACAAAATATGTGTCAATAAGCATCATAATTTATACACAAAACCAATGTGAATAAGCATCATAATTTATACACAAAACCGATGTGAATAAGCATCATAATGCATCAAATCAACAATAGAGAAATCTTGGTACCGAAAAAAAATCAATTACCTGCTTACTTGGTATTCCTAAGTCAGAAATACCAAAACAAACTTGCTTACCTAGCATTCCTGAGAAGGAAAGACTAAAAGCAATTGACACTCCTATAAACTAGAAATGCCCCTAGTTAGCTAGTGCGCACAGACAAACCAGCATAGAGCTTACTCTAGAAGACTCAATTAGTATTCTCATTATAGCATTTCATTCTTTTTGACCCAGGGAGGAATCCACCCTTTCAGTTTGGCCCTTTTGGATAGAAAACCCACCCTTTCAGACGAAAAATTGATTCATTGAAATCCCCGATACTGCTAATCCACAAAATTGCATAATACAATGGCTAATCATGGTGACACATGATTCACATCTAATCATGGTTAAACATAGTTCAAAAAGTAATTTTCATGATGCATGCAACATGATTCATATGTGAATAATGTCAAATGCATACAAGTATAAGTATTCATGTTAATAAACAATTCAATTATGCATGAGGCATGATTCATGCATAAGTAATATGGTCTTATAAGCATAAGTACATGTGAACATAAGTAATCATGCTCATTAATGATCTATAGTGCATAGGCATAGTCCATACTTGAATAACATCACATGCATACAAACATTCATATTTTAACATGGTAATACTTTACTGGTCACATGTATGGGCATGGTAAAACTATCAAATTTTGGTTTAAGAATAAGCATATTAGTCAAAATCCACTTGGGCAATCGATCGGTCATGCAGAAAAACACAATAACATTGATTTTTCAGCTAATGTCGGTTTGTTCATCCATCATAACCTTATCAAATTTTAAATAAACATGATCTAAGCTTTAGATTTGATAGAACATGATCCAACACACTGTCCATGTGTTAATGTAAGAAAAACTTTATCAAACAAAAACCTCTTACCTCAAATCAGTAAATAATTCCTTCAATCTCTTTTTGAAATCAAAGGTTCCCTAACTTAACAAAATGGGTCATATTAGCCCAAACCAAAAAGACATATTTTTTTACCAAATCGAGACTCAAAACCAATAGTAGCTAAATAAAGACTTTCCTTATGTCCAAACATTAAACACAAGAATAAGAACAAGAAACAAGGATCTAGAGCTCTAAAACATAGGTAAAAGAACGAACTTTAAAGAGTAGAGGACATGGAATCAAATGCATATAAGTAAAACATGTGAATCAAGTCAAAAGCATAAGAAATCTTGAAGTAGAATTGTTTGAATCAACTTGGATGAAGCTAAAACATATGCAATCTCATCTAGAGAAAAGCTAGAGCACATGCAACTTTGGATTCTCAGCCACTCCAAAGGAAAGAGGTGTAAGGTCCTTGATTTTTTTACGATTTTCTGGGATTTTTCTGCTATTTTTCTGGTCATTTTCGGCGGGAAAATATGACGCTACGGCATATTTATATTTTTGTATTTTCCCCTGTATTTTTACCCGTGGGGCTTAGTCGTAGGCCGCAGGCCTCGCTGCGCGCTTTCGATGCGAGTTTTGGACTTATAACGCGTAAACATGAGGTACGCGTGTGATGGGGGTATGATTGAAAAAAAAAATCAGAACAAAAGATCAGGCTCGGCCCGATCTAGAAATTTTGGAATAGTTCCCCCCTCTCTCCGACTTCTCTCTGTCCCAGCTGCCGCCGGTGGGCCACAGGGCCACCGCCACCGGCTCCGCCCCGGCGGTGCGACGCCAAAGGGCCACCGCCCCAGCCGCCTATGGCTGCGCCGTCTCCTCCCTGGTTTGCCCTCTCTCCTCTCTGTTTCATTTGTACCACCGCCGCCGTGGGCCGACAAGGGCCGCCCGGCCGCCCACGGTTCAGCCCTGGGCCGGTGACGGTGGGAGGACACTCCTCCCAGCCCCATAGGGCCTCTCCTCCGCTGCCATGTTCTCTTTCCTCCTTCTGCCCTGTTTTCGCCAAAGTTCTATTTTGGAAGAATTGGAGGTCACCAACGGCAAGTCACGGCCAACGGACCTCCGTCCAACCCCATCATGGTCCGGCGACGACGAGGGGCCACTCCTCCTGGCCCTAGGGGGCCTCCACTCTGTCACCCCAGTCATGTTCCCCCTTACCCATTTTTTCTGCCGGCGATCTATTTTGTTGAAACGGAGGCTGCCGACGGCGAGCCTTGGCCGACCTGACCTCCCTTCAGCCTTGCCTTGGTCCGGCGAAGGCTATGGACTACTCCACCCAGCCCAATTCCATCTCCTCCACCGTACTCTACTCCGGCTAGTACATTTTCCTCGTATTGTGTTTCGATTTTCAGTGTGTTATCGCAGCCACTGGCTGGTGAGATAGCCTGGCTGCTGTGGGCTATGCCCCATCCTGGCGATGGCCCAGGGACGGCCCCACCCAGACTGGTTCAGCCTCCATCCCTTCCATCTCTCCTATGCTCAGTTCAGATGTCCCCCATTTTTTGTCTATGTCTGTTTTGGACTGTGTGATTGTCGCTATCAGTCGGACGCTGGATTTGATTTAGCAGATCTTTGTCCTGCTCTGCCCTAGCCCGGTGACACCAGTGGGTCACCCTAGCCTAGCCCCACCTAACCCGGTGTTATTGCCTCTGACATGTGCTCTTCCTTGTGGCCCGTAGCCACAACTAGTTCCATCTTACTGGCATGTTTGTCCGTTGACCACTCTTGCCCATTTTACGTCGTTGGTACCGGACGGCCTCTGGTAAGAATTTGTATGACTTACCTTAACTGAAGGTGGATGAGTTCTGTCACGCCCCGGCCATGCCCGACCCGAGCCGAACCCGGTCCAAGGGCCGGTCATAGCGCGCGGGGGCGACGAAGTGAAATTGAGAAACGATTCTAGCGGAAGACTTAATCCCTAACCACGGGCAATTAACAGCAACACGGAGTGCACACAATCCTTTGAGCAAGAGTAAATAAAAGGGAAAGAAAAGGTGTTGCTTAACACAAAGTAAACAACAATCTCAAACCCACAAGCTTAGTTTAAGTAAAGCCCACACCGGCTCAAAATAATAAGTCATAAGCAAACATAACTGTAACATGTGACATAAATCCACAACAAAGAACCCTACACATAGGTTCTAACATAAAACATGAAACAAAATGAAGGAAAGTCATGCAACGATCTCCATCATCACACCCAAGCTACCTCTGACCTTTCCTCAAAAAGGCAATCCTGTCCGTCTGCGTGTCGCACCACGCAGCCCCAAATCAAAACACAAAAGAGGGGTGAGTTTTAACACTCAGCAATGGTTTTAATATCACTAACAACGTTGAAAATACGGTAGCATGGTGATATAGTCTTTCAAAAACAACGATGTACAAGGTGTATCACTTTCTGATCACATATTTACATCACTTATACACTGCATAACATCATAACTCAAACATGCAGGGATGTATCTCTAGCATACCAATTTCCACATGCATTCACATCATAACCAATCCCGCATGGACGTATCTCTAACATACGTATTCCCACATGCATAATGTCATCACAACCAATCCCGCATGGATGTATCTCTAGCATACATATTCCCACATGCATTTTATCATCAAAATCAACATGCATGGATGTATCTCTAACATACATATTCCCACATGCATTTTATCATCAAAATCAACATGCATGGATGTATCTCTAACATACATATTCCCACATGCATAATGTTATCACAATCAACCTCCATCAAGGAGTAATCACACATTGACGTCACACAGACGGGAGCATAGACAAGGCCACGAAGGCGTGTCATGGTACAAAATTCTACACAAGAATTCAAGAAAGATCGGGGTTGTCAATCCCTAATACTGCTCGCCCTGGACGATCCTGGCCAAGGATGTCCCATTCTCACACAGAGAATCTAGAGCAGGGGTGTTCGCCCAGGGACATCTCCTGCGGAGGGAAGAGCCCGAGTTCTCACACAGAGAACCCTAGAACACGTGGTAGCGGGGTGCACACGGCATACCACACTGGATTCTAAGGGTCCAGATGACACACATAAAAATATTCTCACGTATCCGCAAGACAAGTACACAACTCGTCCCCACGTCATTCCATTAAACAAGACTCAACCCGGGGAGTGCACTCGTTCCACACAGGAACTTCAAATCGTTCCACACAGGAACTTCAAATCGTTCCACACAGGAACTTCAAATCAAAATATGTCATTTCGGACCAATCAACTTGCGATTAATCCACGACCGATAAACCCGGCACACAATTCCATCACATTGCATCCAATCGGTCAAATTCGATTAATCACGATGAAGCCTCAATTGGAAATCCATTTTCATGATGCGTGCAGCATGGTACATGCGTGGGCAAAGCATACATGAATCCTAATCATGATAAGTGCTCTCACCAGCCCCTAATGCATCATTCATAATCACGATATTAAGCTTCAACATCATCATTTAACCCCCACATGTGTGTGTGTGTAACTAGTAGAAGCCTTTCACATGATGCATATTAACATGCTTGAAAATCAACTCACCACCACACTACACATGTGAATTTCTACCTAAACATGAATTCCAGCGGAAATCATAGTAGAAGAATCGTTGAAAATCTTAGCTAGATTCAAAACTCAACCATAAAGGCTAAACACCTATAACATCACTCATTTCATCATTGAGTCATGGCATTCACCAACATTCACACACCATTAATCACAATTTATCATGACAAATCTATCCAACAATGATTGTAGTCCTACTGAAATATGCTTAACCAAAGGGAAACAACTATTCATAATTTCAAAATAACGATTCCAACATCATGTCACAAAACATAAGTCATTCCACTATCACTAAGCATATATCTCAACTCCATAAACTCAATAGCATGCATTTCCAGTAGCTTAACATAGCTTAAAACACTCCACATTCATATAAAATTGGCAAGCCAAAGTGGAATCATCAAAATAGGCATCATACACTCAACATGCAATTTTCTGTGTAGCCGATCGATCGCCCTGCAAGGCCGATCGATCGCCAACACGGCAGAACAGTCATCTTCTTCCTTTCGCAAATCCAAACCGAAACACCATAGAAAACACTTCAAATCCACATCTAACACCCTAATCATCATCAAAAGTCCTCCTTGACTTCCAGAATATCAAACCAAACTATAATAATGTAAAACCCTAAGAAATCGGGATTAAATAATTCCATTTTCTAATCTTACCATTAACACACTAAATCAAGCAAACCATTTCGAAATAAGCCAAAAATGAAGAGTTTTACCATGGATAAACAGAGATTTCGAAGACCCATTACCTCAGCACTTGATTAAGCTCGGATTGAAGAGTCACCCTTCTTGAAATCCTTGAAAACACAATGAGCTTGAATCAAACACCAATAGAAATCGATTTACTTAAGAAATCCCTAATTAAATCTTAGATCTAGGGCTTGTTGGTAGTAAAAATCGAAGTTTGAAAGTTAGAGTTTGTAGTAAAACACAAATCAGTAGCTTTTGATGGTCAAAAATGAATTGAATCAAGTGGAAAATGGTAGATTTGGAAGAAATTAAGAGAAAAGCCATGGATTAGTGCTTAATTAGAGCAAGCTTACCTTAATCGGCTTCTAATTCGGGCCTAAGTGGGGATTAGGCCAGCCCTCCTTCCTTAGCCTATTCCCAAAAATGGAAATGGCTCAGGTTTGCCCTTTTATAGTAAGGGTTGGGGTAGGCATAGGTAAGTTTTGGGGTGTAAATATGAAAAGTAGGCTAAAAGTGGGTATTTTGCAAATTTAAGCCTAATAAAATTCTAAAAATTTTTGTGTGACCTTAAGTATATGTCTAGGGTCATTTGACACAAAAATAAAATTTTCGACCGTGGGGCCCACAGGGGTCCCGCCAAAACCCTAATTTTTGGGAAAATAGTGAAAAATCCAAAAAAATTCCAAAAATTCACATTTGGTTTAAAATCACTTAAAACCACTAATATTGAAGTTAATTTTGGCTAAAACCATCACAAACTCTATTTATTTACAAAATCACCGAATAAGATCAGAAAACACGTAAATCTCACGATAACCCATAATTAAAGAAAACCAAAACCGGTTTAAAGATGAGGGTCCTTACAAGTTCACCTGCACATGCCTTGGCCAGTGACAGCCTCGTGGCCTTTGCTCGACCCTAAACCCTCCCCTGCTCTTTGTTGTGCGAGATGCACAGGTACCTGCACCATTAGTTTTGGTTGTAGGTAGTGATCAGCGATGTCGCCGCTTAGATTGGCCACCACTAGGGCCTTACCCCTATTGGTTTTTGTGGGCCTTGGTTCGCCTCTTTTCAGCCCTCTCCCCCACCCCTTTGGGCTGCATGTGCATGTGGCCACGCATGTGCTTTTGGGTTTAGGCGCTACATTCGCGCCGCCTGAACATCGGTTGGCTTTGCCACCGAGTGGAGTTGACGCATAGCCCTCCTCCACCCTTCCTTTGCCCTCGAGCGTTGCCCGATGCTCTCCGCCCTTATGTGGGCCTTTGTTGACACGAAATCATTGCCGTTGGGTGCTGTCCACGGCCAATTTCGACATCTTATGGCCAACCGAGTACATCTTAGCCACCAGCCGATCTTCAGTGAGTACACCCTCAACTTCTGGTCGCATCGCCACATATGTTGACACGATATTTCTCCCAGCCGCCCTAGTGTGCCGCCGTGGATCGTGGGTTTTGCCGCATTGACTTTTGACGCCCTATTTGGTCGTGATTGTTTCTGTCACTTCCTAAAATCCTCGGGACAACAGCTCTCCCAGCCAGGCAATGGTTTTGACTACCAACTCGGCCGTTGACGCTGCCACCGTCGTGTGCTTGCCATCAAACATCATGATTACGAGGTAGGGGAGCTTTGAACTCGTAATTTCATGATAGCATGCTTGAATGAGTAGTTGCATGCTAGGGTTGCATGATGTGCATATAAGCATGATTATATGGTATGTTTATATACATATGGCATACACATGAGCTGTAAGTGCGGTTGATGTATGTGTAATACGTGTGCTAAGTATGATTGATATGTATGAGATGTATGCACGTTTTATGGATGTGGATTATGTATGCGCTAGCGATGGCTAGGGAATATGTTGGTATGCTACGTATGTATGCATGTGCTAGTGACGGCTGAAGTGCATGTTTGGAGTATGTATGGATTATGCATGTGCTAGTGATGGCTAGTGTACATGTTTGATGTATGTATGGATGTGTATGTATGTGCTAGTGATGACTAGCGTGTATGTTTGAAGTATGTATAAATGTGTATGTATGCACTAGTGTGTATGTATGCACTAGTGTATGTGGGTAGAGGTATGGGCGATGGACAGTAAGAGGTGACAGAGGTTTTGTCTGGATTTGGATATGGATGTGTATGCGTATGACAGATGACAGAGGATATGAGTATGACGGGCAAGGATTAGAATGGATCGGTTTGGGTTGGATTGTATGTTGGGCGATTGTCAGACAGTCAGAGTGTGCATAATTGTACAAACATAACATATAGATTATGAAGTGAAAAGTAAGCATAATAAGTGAGATATAAGTAAGAGGGCGACAACTGGGTTGGTTCTGAGGAGCTTCATTTGATAATGTTAGTGTAAGATGATTAGGCCATAAGGTAGATGGCAGAGATTGTAAGACCGTAAGGATTTTGATTTACGATGAGTTTTGTCCATGATGTGGACAGGTAAGTGAAGTCTGCTGCCTTAACGAACTAGGGTTTCGATCGGGCTCAGCTTCGGTTTGATCAGTCGAGGACTGTGAGTTTGTGTGACATAATTGTACTACATAATATACTTAATTCAAACTTAAATTATAAGCACAGCTAATGATAGCATTGTGAGTTTGAGACCTGAGGGCTCGACGGATTAAGTTCCGTGTTTGAGCTAGCCGATAATGAGTCGGCTGAGCATTTGTCATGTCTTGCCATGGTGTTTATCCTGCGGGATGTTGTCTATGTGCTGTATAGAGCACTAGACGTCTGATGCTCTGCTGAGAGCGATGTATATTTCTGATTTGGTCTGCATGCTATATAAGCCTAGTTATTTGATGCTTTCTTGAGAGCGATGTACATTTTTGACTTTGTCTGTGTGTTGTATGAAGCACAGACGTCTAATGCTCTGTTAAGAGCGACATATGTTTTCGATTTGGTTTGTGTGCTATATAAGCCCAGACGTTTGATGCTCTGTTGAGAGCATTGTATGATTCCGCCCAAGAGTGGCACTATATGTTTTTGTCCAAGAGTAGCACTGGCACTATAAGACCCATTATGGTGGGCAATTCTATAGCACTATAAGACCCATTATGGTGGGCGATTCTATGACACTATAAGACCCATTATGGTGGGCAACTGTATGACCCCTTATGTGTGGGTGTTTATGTTTGCGCGCTCAGGTAAGTAGTATTATGGATCTACTCTTACCTGTTTGATCCAGTGCCCCATAAGCATTGGTGTGTCTTACCTTCGGAAAAGTCCATGGCGTCTAGTCACTCCCCGGAGATTAAGGTGTTGCCCCAGTGACATTCTTTTCCATTTCAACGTTGGAGCTTATTAATTATAATGAGCTTTAGTGGTTGATAGTATGAGCACGACTGTAAGCGTATGAGTATGAGCATGTCTGTAAGTGTATGAGTATGAGTACAACTATAAGAGTATGTGTATGAGTACGATTGTGAGAGTATGTTTCTGAGTAAGACAGTAAGTGTGATTTTGTATAAGCTGTACGAGTAAGGTCGTACGAGTATGATTGTATGAGTAAGGTCGTACGAGTATGATTGTATGAGTAAGGTCGTACAAGTATGAATGTGTTGTATGAGTAAGCGTACGATGGTACGAGTAAGTTTGTAAGACCTTGGATAAAGGTGTTTCTGTAAGTTTAATTTGATGGTGCATTTGGTATGATTTTGGCACGATGGTGCATTTGGTATGACTTTGGCACGATGGTGCATTTGGTATGTTTGGATGCGTGTGGGCTTGATATTGATATGCCTATCTGCTTCATGTTTGAGTTGCATGAACACATGTATTTATGATTTTTGTGAGTTCACTATTTTGGATTCTCCTACTAGGTATTTTCCTATTGAGTATGAAAATACTCATTACCCTACTTTTTAGCGCTATTGTACGGGAGGTTTTGCAGGTTGTGACAGAGAGTTCCTGGAGATGGATCTCATTTTAGCGGTTGATTGATTCTCGTTGACTCAGGTATATGCTTCTCTTACTCAAGTATTTTTGTGCCATGATCCGATGTATTGGGTGAGATGAGAAAACAAGATGTTTATCTTTCTGGACTTCCGATTGGATTACACTGTGGACTGTTATGGGACTTGCACTCAGGGATGCCTAGGAGGGATTTATATTTAAAGTCTATGATCATAGCAATTTAGTCGTACGTGTGTTTTTGAGTAGCGCCTGAGGATATTTGCTTTGGTCGTACGATGTTTGACCCTATGATGGGAATATTTATCTAGAAAATTGATGTTTAGTGTTTTAAATTATAAACTGTTTTATCAAGTTTTGATTTCGTCAATTTTCCTCTGATTTACAGACATTATATTGTAAATTTTTTTTGTAAATTTTAAGAAAAATGTATGAAAAATCTTGAGCGTTACAAGAGGAGGCCAAATTGGCTATTTATTTTAATAAGTGGGCTTACATGGCCCAATTGAAGAATAAATAAAACCCATATTTAGAATTAGGATAAAATGAATATAACATGGCCCAAGCCCATATAATAATTCAAGTAAGGGTCGATGGCCCAAGAAATTTGCAAAACGATGAGGATGGTCTTAGGTCCTAGAGTGGGGCCCACTTTTCAATAGAAAGAAATGTATAGAAATTGTAATAATTTATGTGGTAATTTTATAATTTATGCTAGACACTAATATATTCCATGAATATTTCCACCTCATGATTAGGAGAACAGGTTTGGCACACCTCAGGTAAACCCCCGATAGAACCAGTCCACTAATTGTCCGATAAAAATCAAAATAAGACTAAGAAAATTTATAATCAAACCAAATCATCAACACAACAAAAGCTAATAATAATATAAAATTTTCGGGTCTCACAACCATAGTAGAATATATAGGGACATAAAACCCTATATAGGGTCATATATATATATATATATATATATATATATATATATATATATATATATACACACACACACACACACACACACACACACACACACATACAACATCACAAACTTTTTCCCCTCAGTTTGGACACAACAGACGAAGTTTGGTGTGGCTACCGCCTATTGGGTAGGTATCTTCCTTTACTTTCACATTTGGGCAATAAGGAAAATATTAAGTTCTCACAATCCAACAAGGTACAACTAATGTAGGATATTTCATTGTGTATGCATGCAAAGCTATGTGTGTATTATTTTAAATTATCCTTTTATCTTAAAATTTGACAGAAATTGATATATTTTTCTTTGGGGGGTGATTAGGTTTGAACTCATTTGAAATAATTAATTTTTTTGTAGAACTTCAATTATATGAGAAAGTGACTGCTCAAACCTAAAGCCTTTAAATTTGTATATAAATTCTTTGTTCTAATCATGTTGGCAAAGAAATATGAATTCAATTTTAGTTAGAAATGTTAAGATTTCAATGTTCTATAGGAATTTGTGGTATGAAGAGGAAGAAAAACCATGTTTTGCAATGTTACTAAAATTTTATTGTTATTGGATGTGGGTGTTGTTGTAATGTCCCTGATTTTTCTAAGAGTTTTTGTAATTTTTTTGTAATTTTTCTGATCATTTTCTGTAAAAAAATGTGATGCTGTGTATTTGGCCTCAGTATTTGTATCGTAGAGTCGGGTGTGAGGTTTAGTTGTAGGCCACGGGCCTAAACGTGCGCTTACGGTGCGAAAAATTAAGAAAGAATGCAGAAATTGAGAGAAGAGATGAGGAGAGAAAAAATGGCTCGGGCTCGATTGAGCCCGATCAAGCATCTAGAAGAGATGACCCCACCCCCCTCAGGCTTCTCTATCCCTAGATGTCGCCAGCCACTGATGGGCCACTGCCACCGCCGCTGCCTCGGCGGTGAGACGGTGGGAGGCCACCCCCCCCCCCCCCCCCCCAACGGCCACTCTGCGCTCCTCCCTTGTTTCCCTAGTCTCTCTTAACTCTCTCAATCTTGTGTTGTGGCACCATCGAAGGTGGCCGGTGGGCTCCGCTCGGCCTCCATCTGTCTAGACACAGGCCAGTGATGGCAGGGCCGCCGCCCTGGCCAACCCCGTCAACTCCCCCACCTGGATCTCCTTGGTCATCCCCTCTCTCTGTATTGTGTTGTTTCTTCCACTGCCGTGGGCCGGCAGTAGCAGGCTGGCCGCCCACAACTCCATTCCAGCCCAGCAACGGCGATGGGCCACCATCCCAGCCTCACAGAGCCTCTCCTCTACCAGCCCACTCCTCTTTCCCCCTTTGCTCTATTTTCCTCTAGTGCACTATTTTGGTTAAATAGTGGTCGCCACTAGCTAGCCATGGCTGACCGGATCTCCGTCCGGTTCCACCTTGATCTGATGAAGGCAATGGGCCACCCCACTCAGCCTAATTCCTCCCCGCTGCTCCCTTCTCTCCTCCACCAGTGCGTTCTGCCCCTCTATTTTCCATCTGTGTTCGTTTTGGGTGTTCTGACTGTTGCCACGAGTGGGACGCCGGACTTGGCCGACCGGACCTTCGTCCGACTTTGCCTCGATTGGGCGATGACAAGTGGATGTTTTCCCCGGCCTGGTTCTTCCTTCATCCCCTCCGTCTCTCCTCTAATGAGGTTCTACCCCCTCCCCTTGATTTGTGTTTTCTCACTGTGTTGGGCCACCGGCTCCGGGAGCCTCTACCCCTTCACATGACCCATCTTCACTCAATTGTTAGGGCCATGGTGGACCTAACCAAAGCCGCCAGTAATCCCCTATTTGTCCATGTGTCCCTAGGGTTTTTCGCCTATTTTGGGCCACCGTAGCATCATTGGAAGCTAACACCTCTGGACCACCTTAGTTCAGCAGGTCTCAGCCTGGAGATGGTTGGCCGCCCTAGAGCAGTACTGCCCCTATTTTTTCGGCATGATCCAGGCTTCCTCTCTGCCGATTATGTGTTTGATTGCACTATACAGAGCACTGCTTCTTGCCCTTTTACCTTCCTACCCCCGTCGGATGTTGATTGGCCTCTAGTCGGCCTACCTTCGCACGACAATGGTAAATGTCATCTTTGTCGGTCACCACCCTTAGGCATGGCCCTATATCCCCTTCCGAGCCTTGGGCCATGTAACGCCCGATATTTTTCATCCCTTTTTCTTAAAACTTATAGAAATTTTTTTTTTCTACGATAAATCGGAGTCAAAATGACAAAATCAAAACCTGTATAAACAGTTTATAATTTAAAACATCATACGGTTAAACATCGTACTGTCAAATCAAATATCCTCAAGCGCTACTCGAAAACACACATACGAATAAATTGCTATGATCATAGACTTTTAAATACAAATCACTCTCAGGCATCCCTGAGTGCAAGTCCCATAACAGTCCACATTCTGATCCAAACGAAAGTCCAGAATAAACATCTAATTTCTCATCTCACTCAATACAGGAGATCGTGGCACAAACAAACTCGCAGTGAGTGAAGCAAATACCTGAGTCAACGAAAATCAATCCACCGCTGAAATGAGCATCCATCTCCAGGAGCTCTCTGCACAACCTGCAAAACCTCCCGTACAACGGGGCTAAAAAGTAGGGTGGTGAGTATTTTCATACTTAGTAGGGGAAATCCCAAACGGTGAACTCACAAGTTCATAAATACATGTGTCATGCAACTCAAACATGAAGCAGTCAACATAATATAATCATAAACATGCTCATACGCATACGATCATACCAAAGGAACCAACGTGCCAAAGTCATACTATCCAATCAACTTACTGATCGTTTATGATTAAACCCTTTGCAAGTGTACAAGGTAATTGTACTAGGATAAGTATTTAAGGGTTGTCAAACCTCAGGGACGGATGGATTATCACTAAATCTAAAGAGGAGTTTGCTGATTACAAACTAAAAATAACTTAAACTTAAATTAAGGAAAAGAAAAAAATCAACTAGTTTAAAAGCAAGAGATTAATTTGATGGAATTTACTTAGGAAATTGAATCCACTATAAAACCATAACAATTCCTTAACTTTTAATCTAAATCTAGTGTGAATATGAACAAATATTCTTAGCTACAAGCTAGAATTACTTCAAAAAGAATCATTAATTAACTTCCATGGCATGAACTATCTTAGACAATAGCACAAATCATCTACACTAAACTAGCTATAGGCATGACCCGTCTAATCTTAGTATAACTCATCCAAGTCATTAATTATCTGAACATTAAAACTATTGTATGACCATCTCATCTAAATCACAGAAATTAGAATCGATGCAAATATTAAAACCATATCAATCTATCATCTACAAGACAATAAATCAACATAGACTTGAATAAACATTAAAAGCTCTTCCATTAAAAAGGAAATCCATATCATACAATTGTCATCATTCACAACTGAGATCTAAATTAAAAAGAAAAGAAATTGAAACTTATCTATCGCTTCATCAACTCCTAAGTAAAAGAAAAGTCTAGCCTGCCATGGTAGAAGAAAGCACTTGAATCTCCATTAAAAGCTTTGAGTTCTCTTCCATCTTCTTCTTCCTTTTTCTCCTCTTAAAATCTACTGGAATCCCCCCAATTTTAAGCCAAATATGTCTTTTTATAGGCATAAGTTCCGTAGGAAGAAGTCCAATATGAAAAAGATTGAAATTTGGGTCAAACTAGGAAACTGCACGTTATGCCGTTTGATCGCCCTGCATGCCCGATCGATTGCTTGAACTGTATTTTTGTCTGAATTCACGTTATCCCGATTGATCGGTAAGTGACCCCGTTCGATCGGCTACAATGTTTCTGCAATCTGGACAGTTCATATTCTTAAGCTTTCCTTCGTGTCCATATTAATTTCTAACTTGTTTATAACTCCGAAAAGTTGTCCAAATCACTTTAAAGCATGTGAAGATTACTTTGAACTATTCAAAAAATCGTCCAAGTACCTCGATAAGAGCACTTTACCTACAAAACATAAAATATCATACTTTAGACATGTAGAAAGTAACTAAAATTCCATCTTGATTTAAATGCATGTCTAAACAACTAATAACTACAAAATTAATTAATAATTAAACTAAAGTACTAATATCTATCTTAATCTAAATAAACCATAATTAACTCTAAATTAACCTAATCTATACGAGCAAATAAGGTAAAAAGGCATATAAAATAGATATAGATTTCATACTTATCACTTACACAAACACCCTTATCCAGGGTCATACAACTTACTTGTACCACTGTACGCTTACTCATACAACATACGCATACCTGTACGACCTTACTCGTACAATCGTATGCTTACTCATACAGCTTACCCATACATGTATGACCTTACTTGTACAATCAGACTCGTACGACCTTACTCGTACAGTCTGCACAAAATCATACTTACTGTCTTACTCAGAAACATATTCTCACAATCGTACTCATACTCTTACAGTCGTGCTCATACTCATACACTTACAGTCCTACTCATACACACTCTTACAGTCCTGCTCATACACACTCTTACAATCCTGCTCATACACACTCTTACAGTCCTGCTCATACACATACTGTCGTACTCACACTCATACAATCGTACTCATAATCGTACACATATCAACGACCATTGAAGCTCATTACAACTAATAAGCTCTAGCGTCGAAATGGAAAAAAATGCCACTCGGGCAACACCTTAACCTCCAGGGAGTGACTAGACGTCATGGACTTTTCCGAAGGTAAGGCACACCAATGCTCATGGGGCACTGGATCAAACAGGTAAGAGTAGATCCATGATACTACTTACCTGAGCGCACAAACATAAACACCCACACATAAGGGGTCATACAGTTGCCCACCATAATGGGTCTTATAGTGCCATAGAATTGCCCACCATAATGGGTCTTATAGTGTCATAGAATCGCCCACCATAATGGGTCCTATAGTGCCATAGAATTGCCCACCATAATGGGTCTTATAGTGCCATAGAATTGCCCACCATAATGGGTCTTATAGTGCCATTGCCACTCTTGGGCAGAAAACATACAGTGCCACATGGGCAGAAACATACGGTGGCACTCTTGGGCAGAATCATACAATGCTCTCAATAGAGCATCAAACGTCTGGGCTTACACAGCACACAGACCAAATCATAAACATATGTCGCTCTCAGCAGAGCGTCAGACGTCTGGGCTTCATACAGCACGCAGACAAAGTCAAAAACGTACATCGCTCTCACCAGAGCATCAAACATCTGGGCTTATACAGCACGCAGACCAAATCAGAAACAACGTCGCTCTCAGCAGAGCATCAGACGTCCGGTGCTCTATACAGCACACAGACAACATCCCGCAAGATAAACACCATGGCAAGACATGATAAATGCTCGGCCGACTCATTAGCGGCCAGCTCAAACACGAAACTTAATCCGTCAAACCATCAGGTCTCAAACTCACAACGCTATCATTAGTTGTGCTTATAATTCAAGTTTGAATTAAGTATATTATGCAGTACAATTATGCCACACAAACTCATAGTCCTCGACTGGTCAAACTGAAGCTGAGCCCGCTCTGAAACCCAAGTTCGTTAGGGCAGCAGACTTTACTTACCCGTCCACATCATGGACAAAACTCATCGTACATCAAACCTTTACAGTCTTACATACTTCGCCATCCATCTTATGGCCAAATCCTCTTACACTGACATCCTCAAATAACGCTCCTCAGAGCCAACCCAGTTGTCGCCCTCTTACTTATATCTTACTTATTATTATACTTACTTTTCACTTCATAATTTGTACGTTATGCTTATACAATTATGAACACTCTTACTGTCTGACAATCGCCCAACATACAATCCACCCCAAACTGATCCATTCTAATCCTTGCCCATCATACTCATATCCTCTGTCATACGCTTACACAACCGTATCCAAATTCAGACCAAGCCTCTGTCACCTCTTACTGTCCATCGCCCATACCACTACCCACATACACTTACACATAACCATATCATAGTCAAATAGTCATCATACATACGTATGTCTCACACATATGTATAATATACACATACGGTCATACATACGTAACTTACAAACATGCACGCTAGCCATCACTAGCACATGCATAATCCATATGTAGCATACTGACATATTTGCTAGCCATCACTAGCGCATACATAATCCACACCCATAAAACGTGCATACATCTCATGCATATCAATCATACCATACAATCATGCTTACACGCACATCATGCAATCAGATCGTTACTTAACATCCAAGCATGGAATCATACAATCCTAGCATGCTGCTACTCATTCAAAGCATGCTTCATGAATTTACGAGTTCAAAGCTCCCCTACCTCGTAATCATGATGTTCGACGGCGAGCACACGACGGTGGCGGCGTCAGTGGCGGAGTTGGCAGTCAAAACCGTTGCATGGATGAGAGAGCTGCTATCCCGAGGATTTTAGGAAGCGCCGGAACTATCACGGCCAAACAGGGTGTCAGAAATCAATGCGGTAAAATCCGCGATCCACGGCGGCACACTAGGGCGGCCGGGAGAAATATCGTGCCAACATATGTGGCGGTGCGACCAGATGTCGAGGGTGTACACTCTAAAGATCGGCCGGTGGCTAAGACGTACTTAGCCGGCCACAAGACGTCGAAATCGGCTGTGGACAGCACCCAACGACGACGATTTCGTGTCAACAAGGGCCCACATATGGGAGGAGAGCGTGGGGCAACGCTCGAGAATAAAGGAGAGGTGGTGGAGGGCTGTGTCAATTCCACTGTGGCAAAGCCTACCGATGGTCAGGCGGCGCAAATGCGGCGCCTAAACCCAGAAGTACACGCGTGGCCACATGCACACGCGACCCAAAGGGGCGGGGGAGAGGGCTGA
The DNA here is from genome assembly GCA_035235625.1 of Saururus chinensis. Classification (NCBI taxonomy): domain Eukaryota; kingdom Viridiplantae; phylum Streptophyta; class Magnoliopsida; order Piperales; family Saururaceae; genus Saururus; species Saururus chinensis. The sequence goes on from CP141140.1 coordinate 60,807,015, forward strand.
CAAGAGGCAAACCAAACAGTTCGAGGTGGGACCGTCTCTAGTCTTTACTAGACTGAGGCGGAAACCTCGGTGGCCATTCGGCCACTACCGACCAATGCCGATGGAGTCAAAAGCCAACACAGAGGGGCTGATCAGGGAAAATAAAACCGGGATGGGCCAGGGCGGCTGCACCAGCTACATCAGGCCAAGACGATCTGTCTGGAGGCCTACTGGAGGTTGCCAGCCCTTGGCCACCTAAAGTTCACCCGACCAAACCGATGACAGTGGAAAAATACTATTTTTACAACGGAGGCAGAACAGCTGATGAACGGTGAAGCTCAGCCGGGGTGGAGGAGGCAGTGCCGGACCAAGAGCAGCTGCCTACCTCCGCCTCAAGGTCAGGGTGTAGCCGAACCTGGGTTTAGTCGGCCGTTATCAGCCCACGATGGTGACTGAAATAGGGAACCAGCGAAATGGAGCCCGGAACAGTGAAATAGGGAGGAGAGGCCGAAACTGTGCAGGCTGAGCGGAGGCAAAATTGGGCCGGGAAAGGTTGCCAATCACCATCGCCGGACCAAGGCCGGGCCGGACGGAGGTCCGGTCGACCGCAGCTCGCTGTCGCCATGGGCCAGAAGCACCGGCGGGAACAGGACAGGAGGAGGAATTGGGACAGGGCGGCAGAGCGGGGGCCCAACAGGCCGGGAGGAGTGGCCTCCCGCCGTCGCCGGCCCATGGCAGAGCCGTGGGCGGCCGGCCGGCCCTCGCTGGCCCACGACGGAGGCGGTACCAATCAAACACAGGGGAGAGAGGGCAAACCGGGGGAGGAGGTGGCGCGGCCGTGGGTGGCCGGGGCAGTGGACCTTCGGCGTCGCACCACCGGGGCGGAGCCTTTGCCGGCGTCCTGCGGCCTGCCGGTGGTCGCTGGGCACAATGAACAGACGAAAAAAGGGGGCGGCGCACTATTCACAACCAATCCAATGGATCGGGATAGCGATCCCGATCCCTCTTTTTTTTCTTTTATTTATTTTTTCCAAACATATACTCAATGCGCGTTAACTCACTGGTTACGCATTGAACTTCCAAAATTCGCGCCGTAAGCGCGCAGCGAGGCCCGTGGCCCTCGACTACGCCCCACACCCGACTCTGCGGGTATAAATATAGGGAAAATACACAAATATACATACGCTGAAACGTCACATTTTCCTGTCGAAAATGACCAGAAAAATAACAGGAAAATCCAAGAAAATCGTAGAAAAATCTGGGACCTTACAGGCCACCTCCGTCTAGCCCACTCCCCCTCCCCTTTGGCCATGTGTGCATGTAGCCAAGCTATGGTTTCGGGTTTAGGCGCCGAATAGAGTTGACACCAAAGCCGTCCACCCCCTCTCCTCTGTCCTTGAGCATCGCCCCACGCCCTCCGTCCTTATATGGGCTCTTATAAACGTGAAAATGCTGTTGGGTGATTTCCATAGCCGATTTCGACGTCTTGTAGATGGCTGAGTAATTTTCATCCACCAGCCAAACTTCAGTGAATCCATCTCGACTTTTGGTCATACCTGTCACTCATTTGCACGACCTTTCTCCTAGCCGCCCTAGTGTGCTGCTGCGGATAGCGGATTTTGCCGCATTGACTTCTGACATCCCATTTGGCCATGATTGCTTCCAGCGCTTCTTAAAACCTCGGGACAACAACTCTCTTAGCTAGGCAATGTTTTTTGTCGTCAACTCCGCCCCCGATGCCGCCACCCTCGTGTGCTCACCATCAAACATCATGGGTTACAAAGTAGGGGAGCTTTAAACTCGTAATTTCATTATAGCATCCTTTGAATGTGTAGTAGAATGTTAGGATTGTATGATTCAACGCTTTTGATGTTAAATCACTATCCATTTGCATGATGTAAGAGAATAAATTATGCCACGCTGAAATGCATATGATATGTATGTGAGTCGTAAGTATGTTTTATGTATGTGCTAGTAATAGCTAGCGAATATGTTAGTATGCTACATATGTGTATTATGTATTTTCTAGTGATGGCTAGCAAGTATGTTAGTAAGTTACGTATGCGGATTGTGTGTGTGGCCAGAAGTTTGGGCGATGAACGGTAAGAGGTGACAGAGGGTTTGGTATGGAGTTGTATGTAGATGTGTAAGCATATGACAAAAGACAGTGGACGTAAGTGTGACAGGCAAGGATTTGGAACAATTCAAGAAAATGACCCTTCCAGTGTGTAGAACACCCTCAATTCAGTAGGAAACAGTTTTTGAACAGATTAAAACATACTTAAAATGGCTAAGAAGTAGTGAAAGTAAGAAGAGAATGAAGAAATGATTGTGGTAAAAAATTTCACCTCGGAAGACTATATATAGGCAATGAAGTTGGTGTTGCGCCGCTGTTTCTGGTGGCACACATCCAGTGTGTAGAACACCCTCGATTCAGTAGGAAACAATTTTTGAACAGATTAAAACATACTTAAAATGGCCAAGAAGTGGTGAAAGTAAGAAGAGAATGAAGAAATGATTGTGGTAAAAATTTTTACCTCGAAAGACTATATATAGCCACTGAAGTTGGTGTTGCGCTGCTATTTCTGGTGGCACACATGACAAGCGCGCATTTGTCACGTGTGTGTTAACGAATGCGTGTTTGTCACACATGACGAGCACCTCGGTGCTCACATTCAGCACGTGCTGCACTGCTGTGCTGCATGCGCCACAATTTTTTTTATTTTGAACTTCTAACTTTAAACGATCACATCTTTCTATCCCTGACTCAAATTCGCACGTTCTTGGTGCCATTGAGCTCGTATTGATAAGTCCTATGAAACTAAATTACTTATGAGTAGGTTTGCATACTTTACAAGTAAATCCTGCCCATAAAATACTCTTCCCGAGGTTGTAACCTTCCTTCCTAATCTCTATTTCATATATTCTTTGACTTGTTATGCTTGTGTCTACAAGCTCTAATTAACACTTAAGAAATTATTAAATAATAAATTCTATAAAATTAAAATTTATTATCAATAATCATATTAACTTTACTCAAAGAATAAAAACCATACCCAAAAATTAGGGTTATTACACATAATTCCACCTCTTATATAGAATAGTTTTAGTGGCATTGCCGCCTCAACCCATACCTTAAAATTAGTGGTGGCAACATACCACTATGATTACTACGAACTTTGCCAACGGCGATTTCAAACCAACACTTATATCTCTATATTAGTGGTGACAAATGCTTGTTGTTGTCAGTACAAATTCTTTAGTGGTAGTCATTGGCGGACACATGATTTTTAGTGAAGTTTTAAATTTTTTCTTTCTATAATTAGGCTAAAATTTTAAATATATAGAGATAGGAAAATTACTAAAATATAAATAATTATGACAACTGTGAAAAAAACATTAAATATTTAATATACATTTAAATATTTACCCGTTTGAGATCTTGTTAAGTTTGTCGGCAACAATTTCGACAATTCATGTATTTAAGGCAGGGGCGGATGCTAGTCGAACAGAAGCAATTGGAATAGTACTGACTCATTAAATAGCTTTTTTTTAATGTGATGGTTGATTGGATTTAAAGTAATATCGACTTGACCTAATAGGGTCTAACGGAGTTTGAGATGAGAGTCAATAATTAACCTTTTTTTTTCTTGGCCCAATTAAAAAAGTATATATATATATATAAAAGAGAAAATTTTAGATAGCGTCGTCAATTTCATTTTAATTTCATATAACTTAAAGAGGTAAATTTTTAATTAAATAACATTTATAATAAATTTTGTATTTTCAGATAACAACAGCTATGTAATTTTTTTCTTTAATACCTAAATTACCCTTCTCTTTTTATTTTCCTCCTCTCTGTTATATGTTTCCCATCCTGTGGGGAAAGGGAAATACTGCTCCTCCCGTCCGATAGGGAAGCGCCGCTCCTCTTCGGCCTTTTGGGTAGTCGAAGAGAGGAACGACTCAGGTTGAGGAGGGCATCATTCCACTTCCAAGCTAAAGCCCTCCCCCTAGCTTGGCCAGATTGTCCACCTCCTTTGCAGTTACCCGAGTACCCTGGAATCCACCCTCTCTAACTTCTGTGGCAAGTTCCTGATCCGGCTTTCCCCGAACTTCGTCTCCCACCTCCTCGCCTCCGACGACTTCCTTAGAGCAAACGTCAGTCCTGCATTTACCTCCTCATTTTCCATTTTTTGCGGGGGCCGAGCTCTTGTGTGGACGACGACTCCCGAATTCCAGATGAAGCTCTAAGATCTAGCCTTTTCTCTATCTTTCCACCCCTCCCGTCTTATTCCCAATCATGAGTTAGTAAGTATCTTTCCATCTCACATCTTTTGCGATTCTTCCTTTGTTGTTGTTTTTAAGTACGTTAGCTTAATGCTTGAATCCCTTTCCTTGAATTCTTCACTGTATCTTGACCAAGGATCTTGTAGATTGCTACAATTCCCATTTTATTTTCTAGTCTCAGTGAGATCTGCGTTGAAACCACTTCTAGACTTTTGTAGTTGACTTGTGGGAGGTTTCGGGAATATGGATTCGGTTCCTTTATTAATTGTGAATTTTAGTTGCATTTTCTTCTTAATTGCAGGATTTTTTCTTCCATTGACAGTTAGGATATGATGTCTAATATTCTTTTTTTTTTACCTGCGCTGTGTTCCATTCACAACTACTAACTTGATTTCTGATGAGACATGAATGAATATCTTTTGTTTTTTTCATATCCTGTTTAGTTGCTTGTGTTTGAGTTCATTCAAATACGTAGATTTTATTGCTCTAATACTAGAATGGTGTGTGTTTCATGAAAAGAGTTCAAACATCAGACTAATGGTGTTTGAACTTATTGGCGACAGCTGTAGGGATGAAAAGAGGTCCCCTCTCTGCTCGCATGTTGTGCTTGCAAGTAGGCCTTTGTATCCCCTTCGTCCAACAATCCTATCCATTTTGCTATGTACCAACTCGGTACACAACAAATGGTGACAAGTGTTTGAAAAGTATCTTCCATTCATTTTTACCTTGAAGGTAACCGTCTCATTGTATAACCTGACTGTTGTACTCCCCATTAATAGTGCATTGCACTCATTTATTTATTCTAATTTTTTTGAAAGAGATAGACATGCTTGAGGCCATTGTTAACAAACTGTTTTGTGGACAACGACATTGTCATCTGAATGAGACATAAGGTTTTTTTCCCGCTCCTTACGGAATAATATCTGAGTCTTTTACTGTATAGATTTTCTAGGTAGAAATTTATCCTAAAAAATCATAGCTCAACTAACTCACATTAATTGGATCAGTTTGTGCCAACTAGTTTCATTTCTTCTTACTTATCAACTTTCAAAGCATTTAAGTTCTTGGTGCCTTGTTCTGATTGCCATCAACATGTGAATTTGCATGACCTTGTCTAACTTTAGTTTAATCTCGAAACTTTGAAAGCATTTAAGTTTTATGCTCCTTTTTGTCTAACATTTTCTTTATTTTAGCCATATTTTCTGTTTTTCAGATGAAGATGATCTTCATACACTAAAATTGGAGGACTGTAAAGTATATTTATGTAAGCATGAACTTAGAATAACAGGAAGCAAACCAGTTTGTACGCAGCGAATTCATAAGCACTTGAGGTATGCCACTTTTAGTTAAGTTATCTCTGTTTTCACTAGGCAGGAATTATGTATATTTAGTGTCCCACCAACAATTAGTATTTGCTTCATGCACATGTTACATGCCAAGTACAGTATGTGTGGCTAATCCATATGTCTGTGGCAACATTGTACATAAAATTCTGCTGTGGTTGATAGTGATTATATGGTATGCAGTTTCTTGTTAGCTGACCCTCTTAGAGTTATGGTCTCACTATATTAGTGTATCGTTTCAACTATAAATTCCTAGCCCATGTACTCAAGTAAACTATTGGTTGTAGGCAACTTTGCTCAATCCTATTATAGACGGTACTACTAATGTGTTAAAGTCCTACTCCAAAGCCAGTTCAGCGAAAGGAGTTGTACTTACCTCTCCTTGCTCCTCTATCAGATATTGTGAGGATACGATAAAAGCTTCATCACTTAATGAATTACAAGGAACATGGGGACTTAAAAAGAGTTTATAAGCTTCAATAGGAACGAATAAGGAAGGCAAACTAGTTGAAGCTTTGAACATTTTTTTTTTCTGTATGCACTATGAAGTAGGCAAAATTTTGTTCTCTTTATTAGAGCTTTTGAGAAGCAACAAGTGTGATATAAATTCTGTTATGTAACAATTTAATTTATATTCCCTAAATTCCATAGACATTGAATCAAAAACCACTTGGACAGAGTTGTATTGGGCTGAATTATTTAATTAATGTCAATATCTTTTTACACCACAACACTATCATGTTGTTCCATAAAAATAATTTATTAAATTTTAAAATTTTAATTGCATTTAATATGGTTAATGCCTTACACTTTTATGATAATTTAGGGAATATAAATCATTTAGAGTTTTCAAATTTTGTCCTTATATGAGTTATTTTTTGCCTTTTTACACCACAACACTATCATGCTGTCCCATAAAAATATTTTATTAAAATTTAAAATTTTAATAAAATTTAATATGGTTAATGCCTTACACTTTTATGATAATTTAGGGAATATAAATCAATTAGAGTTTTCAAATTTTGTCCTTGTATGAGTTATTTTTACTTTTTTACACCACAACACTATCATGTTGTCTCATGAAAATATTTTATTAAATTTTTAAAATTCTATAACATTTAATGTGGTTAATGCCTTACACTTTTATTATAATTTAGATAATAAAATTAAATTATAGTTTTTAAATTTTGTCCTTTTATGAGTTTTTTTGCCTTTTTACGCCATAGCACTATCATGTTGTCCCATGAAAATACTTTATTAAGTTTTTAAAATTCTATAATATTTAATGTGGTTAATTTCTTACACTTTTATGATAATTTAAACAATAGAATTCAATTAGAATTTTTAAATTTTATCCTTGTACGAGTTTTTTTTGCCTTTTTACGCCATAACACTATCATGCTGTCTTATGAAAATATTTTATTAAAATTTTAAAATTCTATAACATTTAATGTGATTAATGCCTTACATTTTTATGATAATTTAGACAATAGAATTCAATTAGAGTTTTCAAATTTTGTCATTGTACGAGTTTTTTTTACCTTTTTAAGCCACAACACTATCATGTTGTCCCATGAAAATACTTTATTAAGTTTTTAAAATTTTATAACGTTTAATGTGGTTAATGCCTTATTTTTTTATGATATTAACATGTGTCTCAAGGTGCGGGTGCATGCAACAAAGACAAATAACTATTTTTTACTTGAGGGTTAATCACAACTTCAATTAACAAGCACAAACTCTTTATACCATACATTAATGAATCAAGTTCAGGTTGAATTAAAAATCATAACTAAAGAATAAGCCTTCTTAAAGTTCAGTACTTAAATCGCTTAGTATATGAAACTGTTACATAACAGAATCCATATCATAGTTATTGCTTCTCAAAAGCTTTAATAAAGATAAAAGACTAAAATAAATATGTACACATAATAATATTCAGACTAAATTAGCAAAACTTTACAAGAAAATCGACTTCATCAATCGGTTTCATGATCTGGTGTTGGAGAGTACCAAGCAGGAAACCTCCTTTTGCTTCTGAGGAGTCTTGTGTAGGGCGACTCGGGCATCATTGCTTTCTCCTCCTCTCCCAACTCTTCTCGGGTTTTTGTCAAACCGTTCGGTATGGGAAAAGGTCTTCTATGCTCCTTCCCTTGGTTGGAATCTTTAGGCTTCTCTAGTTTTTTGCTAGCCCTTCTCCGAACTAATCAAATGCATGTAAGCATCCAACTAAAGATTTCCCATATAGGCTTCCCTTGGTTAATAAAATATTGCAAACACTATTGAACTAATCACTCCCGGGAAATAGTAGTTGCACCTTATACGTATGCGCTACCTACTTCAATAAAACGTTCAGCCATGACAATATTATGGCAAGTAAACTCACCATATAGTGGAATCCTGAGATAAGGAAACCAAAAATATTTATCAGTTCAGATTTCTAGAAACCATTTATTCAGAAGTTCCTCAGCTAACAATATCGTGCATTAACTCACACCACATGCCACACTGTTAACATTTTTAGGTGTTTACAAGAAAGATTTGACATAAATAGTACACTGGAGAAAAAAGAACATTATAAACTGTCATGGCCATATTCCTTGAGAAAATACCCCAACTTGTTTGTTTGTGAGGTGGTTAATAATTTAAAATAGTTGATGCAACTTATATCCCATAATCAATAATAATTATAGAAAACATATTAAATGCCAAAAGATAGTTCACCTCTGCCTACACAAAATGACAACCAATTGAGTTGATTTTGCATTTCCTACAAAAGCTTCTGAAATTTGGTTAGTAGCGTACCAGCCACTCCCTGTCTCCTTGGAAGCCCTCTGGATCCAGCACTTTAATGGCAACTTCTATAGCTTTGTTTTATAATGTTTAGAACAGGAAGATGAGTGCAAAATCAGAACGATCACCTTAAATAAACATTCTGGGGGTACAAATAAGTTGACTACGTTTGCAAGCTTCAAAACATGAACAATTACAATTATTCTCAGTTCGTACACCATATAAACCCAAATACTGTATAAGGACTCTTAACATGTGTTTACAGTTATTCTTTGAAAATAATATTTTTGATATAGGTAAGGTTGTACAACTTTTTTTTCAAAAACAAATAAAAGGATCAACAATGAGCTACCGACCTTTTATCCGCCAATCATCTTATTGCCCAACTCTTTCTAGTACACCTATATCAACAATCAGCCCACTGTTGTCGTTCATTTGCAGCTTCTCATCCAACATATTTTTAAATTGATTTGCATCAAGAAGCTGCATAAGTTCATCTGCATCTTCCTGTTCAACTCCAAGCTCTTCCACCACTTCAGTAAGCTCCTCATGGCTTATCTTGCTATCTCCATTTTTGTCAAGAAGTTGAAATACTCGATTTCCTTTATCTATCTCGATTCCTCTTTGATGATTTCTAGAAGGTAAATCTCTAAGACGCAAGGTTGCAAGTTTAGCAGCCGCCATCATGATAGCCTTGAGCCATTTTCCTAGAGTTTCAAAAGATTAAACAAAAGCTTTGATATGGCTCTTCAACGTTTTATGTAATAGATTTTTGACATCAAGAAAACCGAACAACAATCTATACATACAATTAATGTCAAAACAAAACAAACAGTTAAATTATTTGAAATATATGCAATGCTAAACACAATGTAGATCTATATCGTCCTGACACCTAGTATAAGCATTATTTTGTCCTACTAAGTCCATCACTTAAAAGTAGCTCTGTTAAATTGATTTGTACTAGCAAGAATGAACACGCATAACACATGTAAATACATATTAGATAAGAAAAAATAAATAAAAATACTTCCCATTAATCAAAAATATTAAATAAATAAATACATATTAACGCGTGTAAATACATATTAGTAGCATGATCATGCTGTCCTTTGAAATTTATTAAAAATTTCAGGGTAGATGATCATGCTGCCATGAATTTCAATCATACTACCCATTTTTGAAATCAACTGGAAAATGAACATGCTGCCCATTTTTTAAATCAATTGGAAAATGAACATGTTGCCCATTTTTTAAATTAATTGGAAAATGAACATGTTGCGCATTTTTTAAATCAATTGGAAAATGGAAAGCAGCATGATCATGCTGCCCCTTTGAAATCAATTAGAAATTTTATGGCAACATGCCTTTGAAATCTATTAAAAATTTTAGGGCAGTATGATCATGCTACCATGAATTTCAATAATGCTACACCTTTGAAATCAACCGGGAAATGAACATACTGCCTACTTTTTAAATCAATTGAAAAATGAAGAGCAACATGATCATGATGCCCCTTTGAAATCTATTAGAAATTTCAGGGCAACATGATCATGCAACACTTTTGAAATAAATTGGAAAATGAAGGGCAGCTTGTTCATGTTGTCCATTTTTTAAATCAGTGGAGAGCATAATGATCATGTTGCCCCTTTGAAATCTATTAGAAATTTCAAGGCAACATAATCATGCTGCCCTAAATTTCCAGTATGACTACAACCGTAATCTAGCTCCAGAATTAGAACAAGACTTGAGAACTTAAAATGGATACAACATTCATTACATATATTGATCTAACTCAGCATATAATAGCAAGATCGTCGGTGCTTCAAGCTTCACCTAAATGGCAGCCTCCAAATAAAACAATCCAATCTGGTCATTTCTCCTATGCTGCTAATTTTCTTGGGGATGAAGAGCGACATTTTTCATAGCTCAACACAGTCCAGAAGCTTGGCAATTAGTATCACAACACATAGGTAGTTCATCCTTCCCTAAAAACTTAAGCTGTTGGGGATTGATAAGGTATAAATAATAACTATATATGTCAACTACTTACATTTGATAGTTATCCAATTTCGTTATATAGTTTTAAGCAGCCAAAAACAGTCGGACAGCTTATAGGCCACAAAAGAAAATTGTGTCACCTTAAAACCAACTCAGACGAGATAAGTCCCACATAAAATTTTGAAGTTTTTGGTCTTAATTGAGTGCAAGACAACTACCAACCTGTGAGCGAAGGTTTTTTGTTTTGTCCACCAAAAGCTCAATCTTTTCACCACGGTCAAGGACCTACAAAAAGAAGTACCTCAAGATTATTCAACTACATAGGGCTAACTTTTTGATAATGCATCAACGAAGAGGGCAATATAGACTAATTAATCAGAAGGTTCAAAAGAATAAACTATATACTGAGAATAGCATGTTCATATGTGAAATGCAATGTATTAACAAACCTTCTCAATATTTTCCTATCATCACTCCTTTAACTTCTAGGCCTTAACTTTTGCAAGTTTGCTAATCTCCTCGGGATGGTCCACGCAGCACTACATGTGCTCTTTAAGTTTTGGCCTGCAAAATTAGATTATACATTATCCACCTCTGAAATATCACTTTAATAACCCCAAGTGGCCACCATGTTACCGCATTTTTTTTCTCCTTTCTGACTATCTTACTTTAATATCACTTACCCAAATTCCCTGTTAAGGCTGTTAGCTGAAGTAATTGCAACCTTTCCTCCTCCATATCTCTTGTTAAAATCATCCTTGACCCTATCCAGAAATGCAATAGGAACCTGCCTACCAGCAGTCTCTACAGCAACAACACAATAGGTTGCACCACAAAAAGCAAAACGGCAGAGCATTTGAATAAACAAAATTCACCTTCTAAACATCTAATTTAATGCCAACTTCATCTGAGTCGACAACGAGAACCCATAGTACAAGATCATTTGATCAATCAGACAATGTGAATCAGGAAACCGACCCACTATCGACCCGTAATCCCATCGCAATAGCAAATCATCAAAATATACGCAAAATTCATGAAATCTCTATAATGGGTTTCTAGAATGAACACCCTTACATCAACAGATCCAAAATCAACTACTTAATTAACGTAAAACAACCATTTCTTTGAAAAAAATCAAGACATTATACAGACAATAGAACAAAAGGAAGGCCGCGGGGCTTACTGTAACCGTCCTCAACGAGGTAATTGAAAGTGTGGCCATCACAATTGTAAGTGAATTTGTTATTGCTGGAGGGGAGCTTCAGGAGGCATTGTGCAGTGATGCTTGTGAAATTCCCTGTGAATTCCGTGTACTCGGCCATGATCACGTTCCCTAGGCCACGAAGCTATAGATCAGCGACTGCTGCCCCATCTCCGAGCCCTAACACGACGCCGACAATGATGAAGAAGACGAGAAAAAAATCTAAACTTTGTTCCCCGAAACAAACGGGAAGGGGTGATCTGATTTAAAATTGACGGACGACTAGAGAAGATAAGATTTATAGAGATGAGTATTTTTGTCTATTTACACAATCACCTCTATTAATGACGTTTCATGTTAGATAAAGTTATTAATTAAGGTTTCTATAATTAATAAATTTTCTTTGTCTCTATAAGTTAATGCCCCTATAAAAAATTAATAAAAGTTTAAATTGACGGGGGTATGTCACCTATGCTACGCTTTGGATGAAGCCAGGACACGCTTTGGAGGAAAAATATCTCTGCGCTTTAGTGTAATATTTGACTATGTCACATCAAAGGTGGGCAAGAGATTTCTCCTTCAATTCAGAAATCGCTCTCTCAACCCTGATGTTTCTTAAATGTGCCCCAGCACCAGTGGGAGTTCTAGCACTGGCTTAGCTCGGCAGCTGCTAATACCTAAAGAATGCTTCTATTTCCCCCCCCAACGTATACTTACTACGCCCTAAAAAAGAGAAAAAAAGTATTATTTTTTTATTGCTCAGCCCAACCCATAGTCCCCCACTATTTTACTTCTACCCACCCCAACCTCAAACCTTCTCTTCTCCATGTTCTCCGACGCCGGTACAGGTAGCCGACAGCCAGAAACTAGTAGCCCTCATTGTTCTTCCTCTTCTTCCGACTAAATATATCAGAATCTTGATAACAAGTCAAGCATCTCGTTCTCCTTCAAATCATCTTGCTTTTCTTTAGAGATTATGATTTTCATGGCATACTGATTAATATTCTGATGGCCTGCAAGAGACGCCTCTAGAACCTGTCGTTGAGAATCCTGTTTGCCTTCCAAACCCACGGCAGTAGGGCTTAGAATATGTCGAAACAGATCTCCATGGCCACGTCGAAATGGCAGAAAAATGGCGACGTCGTGGCAGATAAGGAAGAAAGTTGCAAAAGAGAGATAGAGGATGAGGGAAGAGAGGATTAGAGCTTCCAGATCTGTGCGCACACAGGCTACAGTGACTCGAATCATTGGAGAACTCGTCCAGTTCGTCTTCGACCTCGTCCAGTACGTCTTCTATCATTCTCTTCTACTTCCTAGCTCCAATGAAGCTAGCCGACCTTCCAAGTGCAACTTTACAGAGCAGTAAAAAGGCATCCAGTGAACAACTAAATCAAGTTGAATCAGCTTTTATCACCTATGATTAGTTTGACGAGGCAATAAAGATGGAAGGGGGTCTGACGTGATCGAAGATGGTAGGCCAGAGGGTGTTCTCTGCGTAAAAAATAATTCAAGGAGGAGAGGGGTATATACGAGTAAGAACTTAAATTTTGTTGGGGTACTGTTAAAAAAGTGGGGGGCCTTGAGTATAATTTGGGGGGGGGGGGGTGTCATACCTAAACAGGCCTTTAAACATGCTGTATTTTTGTTTACTTGTGGATAAATTTTACTAGAATCATACTTCATAAGGCTTCCAACTACACAACAGAGAAGCTGACGAAAGTTAAAGAGGGAAATTGAGACCTGTTGATATGCGCTTGATGGGTGCCTTGCGCGCAACTTCAATTATTTCCATAATATTAATCTACAACTTTGATGTAATTAATTATATGCCATAAAACATGACCTCAAAAGTTCAAACGATAAGGTCTTATCATTCGTAACGTCTTTGGTAAGGATGAGGAATACTAAATGAAACAAACTAACAGAGGCCATGTGATAGAGCGGGGACCAACAGGAAGTGCAGACTTGGAGCAGGCTTCTTTTTTTCCCTTTCGGTAGTTCGGCCTTGGAGCAACCGAGCAAGCTTAAGGGCAACCAAGGTTAAGTTGTACTACTAACAATAATATTAAAATATGTATCGCTTAGATTGATAAAAATTATTCTCTCTGTCTAATATGGCTTTATTTGACAAAAAAATTTATTTCATGTTAATAATTTTATTTTGTTTAATTTAAATAATTGGTACTAAAAAAAAAGTATCATAAGTTTATTTTCCCTTTTATTAAATGTAAGTTTCACGTAAAAATTACTTTTTTAAAGGTAATTATTAATATTAAACAGAAGGAGTACATTAAAATAGGAGACTTTTGTATAGTATCCACTGACAGCAAATGAACGCCATGCTTATCAACTTAAAAAAATCCAAAATTTGCGAGGACCCTTGTGCATCTCGCATGAATGATGATAGACAGTTGTATTTGTCTAAATGTATGCATGTCACATACAAATTTTTTCCATCTTTTATATATCATATCTAGGACTAGGAGGGATTTAAATTTCGATTAACCTGCTTGAAGACAAAGGAAAGCCACCGAATTGTGGGTCTTGCACGTCGTTTAGAATTGTAAAGAGGCGTGGATTGGACCTTGTGGGGGTCCTCCTCCATGTGCTTTTATCTCTTTGCCTCCTCTGTAATGCTTATCCAAAAAGTCAGCAAAAGTCCTCTTCATCCTTGGGCTTTTTTTTTGTAAAGGTGACCCATATGGCCATTTGTCTCAATTATTAACATCAAAATGATAACAATTGTGACAACCAAAGACTTAAGATATCCCCAAAGTCTTCCTCAAGTTCTCATATAATAAAAAGTCTTCCTCAAGTTGCATGGCTTAGAGACTGTTCATAGGAGATGATGAAGAGGACGTTCTTGTCTTCAAACTCCAACTTCTTGGATTTCAATTGCGGTTTGGCCACATAAGTGATCGGACGGTTCAGCCAGCTGCCAGTTAGTTAAATTTGTTAATCAACGTATTTACACAACATTCTAGATAAGTTGCTAATAAATATTGTACTTTATATAATTATAAAAAAAAATATTGTAGTTTGTATTGCAACTTTAACTTTTTTCTTTTTGACAGACGCTTTTGGGTATGCAGGTTTCAATCTATTCGGCATCAAATCTCGACGGGATGCCATATCTGAGCTGAGCACACGCAAGAAGGAAGAGAAGTGGCCAAAGAGGGGTCAGGGAATGAAACTCCCCAAATACATGATAGCTACAAAAGACTTAAGAGGAGAAGGCTTATCATGGGAAAAGAAAAGAAAGATTAAGAAGCTACGTATTGTTATGTGGGTCGGGTTGACTTGACTTTAAGCCAACCCTAAGCCTAATTCAAAGGTAAAATGCCTCATAATTATACTGGCGTTCTTGCCCTGGCTCAAGTGGGATGATTAGAGAAATTAATTAAGCTGCTTCACCTTTGATTATCACTTGTAAAAAGCACATACGAAGTACAATTGCAAGCAAAGTAACCAAACAGTGTGTGGGTGTGTGTTTTAAATTAGGTAATTAGCTAACCAGCTGGAAAGCCAAAACTGTAGAAGGATAATCTTAAAAAAGAGTGTACAATCCCAATTTTCTACTTATTATAATCAAGTCGTCTCATTCCATGACTTGGATACTGAACGAAGTGGGGGCTACTGTGACCGTCATTACCTTGATGAGGTGGAGCCAATATCTAAGTGTTCTAGAAACACGTGGAAAGGCCACAGTATAGTCATCTTTAGGACTTGTTTAGCCAGCTGGTTAGTTTTCATGACCACTGTCGCCACATTGCCTTACGAGGTAGAGCCAATATCAAGTATTCTAGAAGCACATGGGGTGGAATGCCCTATTATAGTCAGGATGAAATCTTTAGGACTTGTCTAGGCCGACTAGATTTTCATGACCATCGCCAATATTGAATGTTCTCGAAGCACAAGGGCTAGAAAGATCAGGGATATATTCTTTTAAGACTTGTTTAACCTAACCAATTTTTATCACTAAGACTAAGTGATCATGAAAAATCAAATTTTATGATCGGTGGCGATGTGGTCGGGGGAGAACATTCCGACGTTTCTCTCACACTATTCTAGGTGATATGGCTTGGTTTTGAAACTTAGTGAGGTTAGACAACGTCTTACATGGACAAATTGATGCCCCAACCAGTTCAACTGGGACAACCAAAATATAAAAAGAGAGTCATGCAACTTTGGAAACCTTACAAGAGGTGGTGCACCCTCATTTCAGGCTCACACAAGAATGACCATGAGTCTGCCATGGATGCGAAGAGAACTCCTCACATCGGGGACCCACATAACATTTAGGGGTGTAGGGCCCACTTGTTAGAACCCTTGGGAAGTTTAAAGTTCTAGATGCCTGAGATTCAAGTCATCTGAAGAGAGATTTGTTTGTTGTTTTTGGCAAAAAAAGAAAAGATATAGCAAAGAAAAGTATTAAGTCCGTGATTCGTGAGTTGATTCTGAAAGTCGTTTCAATCGTTGGCCACTTTATAAGCGTGATAGATCGTGAGGGTTGCAATACTTATATCAAATGCGTGTGGAAGAGAATTGAAGTGGAGTGACCGCATTAACTAATTAAGATGTTAATTAGGCAATAACATCCAATAGAGTAATGCTACTAAGGCTTGCGCCTAGGAATGCTCGCAGATAGCCCCACATGGCCATATGTCTTCAACGTATCACGCATCCTTCGAGCATTAATTGGCGCAAACAATTAGCATTTTCATATATATCTAATAACCCCTTTCATCTTGTCACAAATCGCATCTATGCTCATTTTATTTCAGTAATTCTCTCTCATAATCCCGTTTACTGATGGCTAATGTTCCTTCATAAGTAGTAAACCCTGTAACTAAATTCTCTACACACACAAACACTAACTTTTCAACGGAGAACTAAATGAGCAAATTCCGCAAAATGGGTAACAAATGATGGCGACTGGAACCATTAGGTCCACATCAATTCTCTCAGACTTGACTGGCTTCATATTTTCAACGTTTGAAAGTTCAAAGAGTGTCAATTGTTATTACTTGTTGCAAGGGAGATGAGGATAGAATATGGTCGGCCATCTAATTTCGGTGAATCGTTGGATCTCACTCAGCTTAATTGTTGAGCGATTCTTCCATTTGTCTTGCTTAATCATCTCTATTCTCCCCAAACTCGGCTAATCTTTAACAAAACGGAATTGCCACTGCCTTAGAGCTCTCTTACATAGCAATAGAAGGAAAATTATAAGACAAAATGATAAGAATTGCATAGATTTATATACTATGCTTTTTTGGATGTAATATCATTTAAATATTAGACAAATATATCTCAAATGTCCACCAAATATCTGTTTCTTCACACTAATGCTAGAGCCGTCGCCGGCGTCATGCATGAGCCATCACCGTTAATAAAAAAACAAAAAATAATTGAATTTTGTGGGAAGTGAGACGTTTTTTAGGGGGTGGGGAATGAGAGCATTCTTATAAACATTCATTCATCCATCCTCATTCTCATAAACTAAACTTTAAAGAGTAAAAATAAATAAATGTTTGCTCGGATAAACTTTAGTTGACCCTACCTAAACCCACACTATTGCGGCCATAAACCTATGGAGTTTTGAGTTAGGAAGAGTTTTTTATGCTTTACTGTGAGAATAAGCTTGGAGTAAGCAATGCACAAGAGCTCTTGATATTTGAGATTAACAGTGTACAAGCTAACATATATTAGCACTCCAGTAATATTACCGTTAATATAAGTTAACTTGTGCGCCGTCAATTTGACGAATAAAATGCTCTCTGGAATTCTATCCCGATAAAGTTAGATCAGCTTATTTCGTTGCAGCCCACAAGAGCCTAATCACCCCATCATCCCCCACCCCTACGCACATTTGATTCCACTTGCGAAATTGTGTCCACATATAGTGTGTCATGTACTCCATCTATCTTCATGCATGTGCTGCCTCCCTAAAAGTAACTTTGATGTGCAACCAATCTAATTAAGGCTAGAATCAATGTCTCATCCCTTATGCTAGTTTATCACATTAGGGATAAGACCCAACTCACCTTTTATCCCCTTCCCTAACTAAATTCAGACAAGCTTCTTTAAAACCGTTTTTTTAGGCTATGAGCCTGACCTAAGTTATACATAAGAATCTTTTATCTATAAAATCGACAACACACACATTAGCTTATGTTAGCATCTATATTATTGAGCTAACGTGTACGTGTGCTAATACAGTGTTGATCTTAAATATCAAAGACTTTTATGTTTAATTTACTCTAAACTCATTATCAATGAAAAGCATAAAATTTTATTTATGTTCTTTTACTTATAAGAAGCCTTGATATAAAATATTGATGAAGAGTCTAAGATGTATATACTAAGTGCATGTTAATGTGAATGGGAGTAATTCGGCCATCCATCTCGAACGAAGTGGTCCATAATATAGAGCAGAAAAATCTCTGCCCTCAAAATTAGCTCCAGTCAAATCCACAGCTCCACTACCCAGCCTATATAAATTTTAGAACGACCCACTAAGTTCAAATCATCCCCACATATATCTTCCAAATTCCAATCCTCGATCTGTACTTGATAGAAACAGAGATGGAGCACAAGGGCCTGATCCCCGGCTTGCCCGACGAGATTGCACTGGAATGCCTCGTCCGCGTCCCCTACCGATGCCACTTCGCCCTCAAATACGTCTGCAAGTCATGGAGCTCCATTCTCTCTGACCAATCCTTCTATCACCACCGGAAACTGGTCGGCACGGGCGAGGACCTCGTCTGCCTCGTTCAGGCCTCGCCCGGGCACGACCCTTCCCGGAAGCCGGGCAAGACCCCGCTTGTCTACGGTCTCACCATCTACAATGCCACGGACGGCTCCTGGATGAGGCTGCCCGAGACGCCGCTCATGCCGGCCGGAATCCCGCTGTTCTGCCAGTGTGTAGCCGTCGCCGGGAAACTCATGCTCGTTGGCGGATGGGACCCCGTGACGCTTGACTCCGTCTCCGACGTCTACGTCTACGACTTCGTGGGCGGCGGAGGCGAGTGGCGGCGGGCAGCCAGCTTGTCGACGGCGAGGTCCTTCTTCGCCTGCGCCGCCGCGGGCGACACTGTGTACGTCGCTGGCGGCCACGACAACCGGAAGAACGCGCTGCGGTCGGCGGAGGCATACGACGTCAAGACCGACACCTGGCGGCGGCTGCCGGATATGGCGGAGGATCGGGACGAGTGTCAGGGGTTTGCCACCGGAGCCAATGGGGGGCTGTTCGCGGTCCTGAGCGGGTACGGGACGGAGGCGCAAGGCCGGTTCGGGTCTTCCGCGGAAGTCTTCGATCCGGACCGGGCCGAATGGACCTGGTTCGACGACGCTTGGCCCCACCCGAACTGCAGCCCCCGGTCGTCCTCCTGCTTACCTCCGAGAGCGACGAGGAAAAGCGAAATAACGGACTTGCCCTTACCTGGGCTGTGGAGCATGGAAACCGGGGGTGGGTCCCAGAAAGGCGTGAGGGAGTACGATTTCAAGAGCAAGAGCTAGAAGGTGACGGGCCCCATGCCTGATGGGGTCCGGTCCTCACCGTGCGTGGCGGTCCTCGAGGGATTCGGATCGTTTCCCGACCGCTTATTTTTAAGCGGGTCTGGGTATTCGGAGGAAGGAGGGGTGAAGAACATGGCTTACGTGATGGACATGCGGACCATGCAGTGGGTCCGGGTGCAGACTCCGGCGGAGTTCTCCGGCTTTGTCTTCTCGGCTTATTCGTTGGCCCTTTGAAAAAATATATATCTGTGCTTTATTTTCTTATACTATAGGCATTACACCATTTTTAATTAAATAGAAAAAATAAAACTAAGTGGTGTAAGGCCATATAAAAAAGTGCATGTAAGAATATTACTATCTTCAGTCTAAATTAGGACAGATAATTGAAAGGGTTGCCAAAAATACCAAAGGGGGGGAAAGGACTCATAACATACATCACTTATGATTTATATGGACTAAGTAATATCGTTGCACATAACTTAGGTGAGCTTTCTTGGTCTAAAATTCAGTACAACTTGTGTCTTCTCCGATTGCTTTTGATTTCAACACATTTCCCCCCCAAGATATGCATTGAATGCGGATGAGATCAGCTGGGTGGGCACTCCTACCCAGCCCCGAGTGAGTGCCCAATGAGAGCCAGCGCGTAAGCAAAACGTGTTTGGCTCTCATTGGGCACTCCCACGGGTTGTGGTGGGAGTCCACGCAGTTTGCTTACATGGCTGGCTCTCATTGGATACTCCCACGGGTTGTGGTGGGAGTGTCCACCCAGCTGATCCAAATCCCATTGATTGGGCACTTGCACTCCCACCAATTACGTAGGAGTGCACACTTACCTTATCTGAACCCACCATTGCCTCCCCATGAGAGTTCACTCCCCTACTTCCTCAAACACTTCCTAGCCAACTTTTCTCTTTCACCATAATGTGCCCAACTGTCCCTCTGTCTCTTTCCCTCCACTCCTCTATCTTTCCTCCCTCCCCTACTACAATTTTGGGATAGGAACTCAATTTTATGGCAAAAAATCTTTTCTTGTTTCCATCGTATATTGTGAGTAGTTGTGTCCTTTCATTGTTACTCTCTTCTACCACTTTTATGTGCTTGTTTGGTATTTATAGGTCGCATTTCCTTCATGGCCTTGAGCGATCCATGTTTGGGTAGGTTGGGCATGCCTCAAGGACCCTGCTCTCTAGTTATTTTGTCTAGGTCCTCGTCCTGACTTAATTAATGGGCATGCCCCATCATCTCTTTGATGGAAGTATTTTCTATGCTTTATACTAGCAATGCACCTAGTGTAAGGAATACATGGGAACCCTTCATCTATGAGATAAACAATGTACATACTAGAGCACATTAGTGTTAGTGCTTGTTTTTAAACATAAAAATTCTCATGCATCCCTTATGTTGGGCTCACTGTCATTGGGGAATATTAAAAATGCTTCCCTCGCTGATAGGCTGGCTACTGGTTCATGGTTGTGACAACCTATAATTTTTTACTTTTCTTTATTTTTGGATTAGTTGACTGAGCTACACTAAGAATTTGAGTTCGAAACTATATGGTTAAAAAGTTGACTTACCAAGAACACGAAAAACAAGTTCATATGAGGGTGATATGGTCATTCAAAGTGGACACTTCATGCATGGCCCAATTACCCGATTAGACGTGGGGAAAATGATCAATTGACCAAACCTATGGGTCCATGTGTGGCAATTTCAAATTTTGTAAGTTTATGTTGTTCAAATTAGTGAGATTGAGAGCAAATTTCCTTATTTGATTCTCATAATCATGATTAGGATGGGGGAGATAACTTACCTTATCAGGTCCTAAAAGTCTGGAAGACCAAATCACTTGATTATGTCTCAATGTTTTAGCCATAACTTTCAGTCCCAAAATCCAATTAACCCACATGAGGATGATATAGAAATTTAAATAAAATATCTACAACTTTGTATCTCATCCAATTCAAAGCTTTGGCTCCTTATGAGTAAAAGATTGTATCCAATCAATGAGTAGATTTGGAAGGATTTGCGGATGGGTGCTAATATTAGGAGATTGCCATTAGGGCAACCACCCTCTCTTTATTAAATTAATTTCATTGCTAGATATCATTTCATCTCTTCTCCCATTTGTTTTCCTCTTCTTTTCTCCCTCAAGGCACAAACATCTCTTTCCTCTTCTTCTTTCTTCTCTAATGTTTCTTCTTCACCTTCTAAAGTGATCTTTCCTTACTACCAAATGTTAATCCAAACCTTGAGGTCTAGAAAATTATTGAGAATAGATGATTTGGGAGAGAAGGATGTTTGAGAAGGCATGTGAAGATGTGAATAGAGCATAGTTGGAGCAAAAGGACAAGCACAGTTAGAGAAGTACACAGGTGAACAAGGTAAAAGCAGTATTCACAAAATATCTTATTTGATGCTGGATGTTTAAGCATAATTTTGCATACTAGGGTTATGAAGATTCATATGTATGATGATATGTTTCACATGTGAATTATACAATGCTTTGATAGATAAAATATTATGATGATATATTAGTAACTGCATGTGGGTGTTGTTTGCATCATGGAAGTTATGGTTCACATATATGTATCATGTGATTTTTAAGTTGTCTACTTTGACCTTTTGGAAGTTAATTTTTGAGTTGAATTTTATGTGGAAAATTTATAGTTCTAGTGATATTGAGTGGACAAAGGCTAGTAGTAATATCCCAAAGTTTGAAATGTTAATCGATTTTTATTTTACAAATTGGGCCTCATTGATTTTAGTTGTGAGATAGGCAAAATAAATTCATGATTTATTCTATGGTATCTAAATAATATGATTTTTTTTGTCATCTTTTCAAATGTTAGGACCATTTGTTAGTAAAATCCCATTAGCACTTGCCATGTTCTCATGTCTCGGAATTCATGTCTTTTTGGCTAGGGTTTCTTATGTTAATTTTGAATGTTTCCCATAAAAATTTATTCTAATTCATGTGAAATATTTATTGGGAGTTCCCATAGTGTCCCTGAATTACTTTGAATTTTTTAAAATTTTATAAGTTAATTTTGTTTGTATTTCAAAATTATCAAGGTAAAAATTTGGTGTAAATTGAAGAAAAATGCATTTATACAACTATCCAACTTACCAATTTATTCATAATTTATTATGTAGTGCTTCGAAACTTACATTAGTTAAGTCCAATGATTACTCAAAGGATCATATGACTTAGAGAAGTTTATGATGATTTTAACGAGTTTTGATACCTTGAAAATTATGACCATTATAGTGGGCAATTTCTTTTAGAAAAATGAGATTTAATTGAGTTCTACCCTTTGGGTTGAGTCAAAAGATTTATGAGAGCTTCATAGAGGTCAATTGAATCTTCTATAAAAATTTCATATATTTTTTCTACATATGACCATTTCTTTTAATTTTAGTCTTAACAACTTGAACATTTACTGTTTTATGGAGTACCAATTATTCCAATGAATGACAATGTTTTATTTGAATTATTTGAGTTTTTCAATGATTTGTTTTGTTAAGAGTAACAATGATCTTCTTTTCACAATTGGTTTCTAATTATAGGAGATTTGATATTTATATAATGAAAAATGAGTTCGTATCTTTTTTACTTCTTGGATAGGTATAGTGAGATGTGAAAAGACATAACATTTATTCTATAATGTGTCACAAATCACAAATGCATTTAATGAATCTTCACATATAGCTTGACTTTTGATAGTCTTCACTTATTCTTTAATCATCTTCTGTCTTCAACATCTTCATATGTTCTTCTTGACATCTTAAAAAATCCTAATAAATCTAAGATACAAGATGGATTCATTGAACAATATGATTGATTTTTTTATGGAATTTGTAAATACATAATTTTTCTTTTATAATCACCCTCATTGGCAATTTAAGTGACAATACACTTTTACATTGTATTAAATCAAGATTTATTAGAGTAATTTTTTTAAGTACACCATCTTGGAATACTATATATCCTTCATTTCATAAACTTCCTTTTTATGTTTAGAATTTGTAAATCGGCACACCAGAAATAACAACTATACAAAGCATACCATTTGAAATGGTCATTTAAATACACAGCTTAATACAATGTTTTTCCCCCTTTTGCCACAAATTGACAAAGGTAATAGCAAACTAAACATAACCAAGAAACAACACATGTAGGGAGCAAAGAAAATTCATCATTAAACCATAAAATTAGATTAGAAACATATGAGCATTCAAGTACATAATCTCAAAGAAAAAAATACATAAAACACTAAAACATAAAACAAAGAGTAGATCTAACATCCAAATGTTAAAATAAATAAAAAATAATAATCATCATCATGTGCAATGACTTAATCTGTGGTTTCTTCTTCTTTTTTAGCATTTGAACTTGACAAAGATGTAGATTCAATCCATGTGACTTTTAGTTCCATCTTATCAATCCTTTTGTCAAGTCTCATTTGCATCCTCTGAACTTGAGAAAGTTCTCTTTTCGTAGCATCAAATCTAGATATACTCTCATAATATCTCTCCAGGCTAGTTTACTCTATGGATACTAATTTGTGCATGATAGTTGCTAGACTAACAAAGGAAGAAGATGCACAAGAAGTTGTACGAGGAAGTACCTCACCTGCTGAACCATCAAATTTTTCTTTTGCCCAGCTCAAATGTCACATTTTTCAAATATTCATCTACTAAAATTATATTTCCTAATGGAGTGAAAACAACAAAAGATACATCTAATTTATCCTTAGGATGTTTAATATCAGCCATAAATATTTTATAAATGAAAGAATATAATGCACTAGGGTCATAGAATATTCTAGCCAATCGATTAAAATTTGGGAAGGTACCTTCAAGAACAACATTATCTCTCGCATCCTCATCCAACAGAGCCATTCCTTTTCTTCTCATCCTTATTTGGATTCCCTTGAGTTCCTTGAGGACACTAATGGGCTATATGCCTGGGTTGTTTACTTGTGTAACACAACCTAATTTCCTCTTTACAAGTTTTACTTGGGTGATTTTGGCTATACACTTTATACTTCCATTCATTCCTCTTATTTTTGTAAGGCACAAAATTCTTTTTGGATGATTCAGCGTTCTTCATTTACTTGAACAGTCAATTCTCATTCATATTTCTTACTTTGCCCATTTTCTTATCCCCTCTCTCATACTTCTTATAATGTTCGGTGCTATTTGATGATGCACGACATCGATTGCAATCCTCTTCCAAGATGGATGCTTGGGCCACTGCATCGGCAGAAGAAAAAATATATAATCAAACACTATAAAAATGTTATAAAAGCTACAATTGAATTCAAACAAAAACAAATAAAGACATAAAAATATAAATTACAAATGAATATTAAACTTTACATAATTTCTTATCATGATGACTAATTTTCCCACAACAACTACATTTTATTTCTCTTGGTATATATTCCCTTTAGAAGAAATATGTTTCTTCTTTGGTCTTCTAGACAAAGGTGGCAACAAAAGAACTTCATTTGTAGAAATCAATGCCTTCTTAAAAGTAGGAATGAGATTGATTATATTTGAATATGAATTTTGATAACTCCTTTGTAGAGTAAGTGTGTAACACCCGGGAATTTTCTAAATTCTCAAAGTTGACCACAGGAAATTGGTGTGTCAGACCCCTTGAGCTCATAGTTCGAATAACTTATTCAATGTTTTGAATTGGTGGGTGAAACCTATATGTATGGAAAGTAGACATAAAGAGCTTCGAAGCGCCACCAAGAACGCAAAAATTGAAGTTCAGATGATGGAGATACAACCGTTTAAAGTTGAATATAGCGTGTAGGGCCCGTTTACCCGAATTGGATATGTAAATTGGCCGTTTAAGTCACTTTATGGGCCCGATTATTTTTGTAATAGAAATTAATAAAAATAGGCCTAATTAGCCCAACTCTTAATGAGATTAGAAAGCACTAATATCTATGGATTAAAAAGGGCTTTTGAGGGAGAAGGCTGCAGCGACGGTGGATCAACGTCAACTCGTCCAGGGAGGTAGGATTTCAAAGTTAGATTATTATCGATTTTGTTAACTAATTGAATGAAAATTATAGTGGTTTATGCAAATAATAGTGTTTTTTGTAAATATTGTTCACGTAATTACTTTGATTTTTCAATCGCCAGAATAGCCATGGAAAAGGGGCTGCACTGGCCGTGGCGGCTCTTGCCCTGGCCACGGCAGTCCTGGATGTAAGGACCCTCATCTCTAAACCGGTTTTGGTTTTCTTTAATTGTTGGTTATCGTGAGATTAACGTGTTTTCTGATCTTATTCGGTGATTTCGTAAAATAAATAGTGTTTATGATGGTTTTAACCAAAATCAACTTCAGTATTAGTGGTTTTAAGTGATTTTAAACTAAATGTGAATTTTTGGGATTTTTCAGAATTTTTACTATTTTTCCAAAAATTAGGGTTTTGGCGGGACCCCTGTGGGCCCCACCATCGAAAATTTTATTTTTGGGTCAAATGAACTTAGACATCTACCTAAGGTCATACAAAAATTTTCAGAATTTTCCTAGGCTTAATTAGTGCTTAAATCTGCAAAATATCCATTTTTAGCCTACTTTTCATATTTACACCCCAAAACTTACCCATGCATACCCCAACCCTTACAATAAAAGGGCAGACCTGAGTCATTTCCATTTTTGGAAATAGGCTAAGGAGGGAGGGCTGGCCTAATCCCTACTTAGGCCCGAATTAGAATCCGATAAGGTAAGCTTACTCTAATTAAGCACTAATACATGACTTTCTTCTTAATCTCTTCCAAATCTACTATTTTCCCCTTCATTCAATTCGTTTTTGGGTATCAAAAGCTACTGATTTGTGTTTTACTACAAACCCTAACATTCAAAATTCGATTTTTACTACCAACAAGCCCTAGATCTAAGATTTAATTAGGGATTTCTTGGGTAAATCGATTTCTATTACAGTTTAATTCAAACTCATTGTGTTTTCAAGGATTTCAAGAAGGGTGACTCTTCAATCCGAGCTTAATCAAGTGCTGAGGTAATGGGTCTTCAAAATCTCTGTTTATCCATGGTAAAATTCTTCATTTTTGGCTTATTTCGAAATGGAGTTGCTTGATTTGGTGTGTTAATGGTAAGATTAGAAAATGGAATTATTTAATCCCGATTTCTTAGGGTTTTGCATTATTATGGTATGGTTTGATGTTCTGGAAGTCAAAAAGGACTTTTGATGATGATTAGGGTGTTGGATGTGGATTTGTAGTGTTATCAATGGTGTTTCGGTTTGAATTTGCGAAAGGAAGAAGATAAACTGTTCTGCCTTGTTGGCGTTCGAACGGCCCTGCTAGGCGTTCGAATGGCAACACTGCCGGAATGATACTTTTCCAGTTCGGCCAATCGAACGGCCTGTTGGGCGTTCGAACGGCCAAACTGTGAATTTCAAAACTTTGCGTGTAACCGATCGAATGGCCTGAAGGGTGTTCGAATGGCTACACAGCAGATTGATTTTCTAATGCATGATGTTTATTTTGATGATTCCACTTTAGCTTGCCAATTTCATATGAATGTGGTGTGTTTCGAGCCATATTATGCTACTGAAAATGCATGCTATTGAGGTTATGAAGTTGGGAGATATGCTTAGAGATTTATGGAACGGCTTATGTTTTATGGCATGATGTTGGAATTGTCATCTTGAAATTGTGAATGGTTGACTTCCTATGGTTGAGCATATTTTCAGTAGGACTACAACCTATTATTGGATTGATTTGTCATGATAGAGTGTGGTTAGTTGGTGTGTGGATGTTGGTGAATGCCATGACTCAATGATGAAATGGGTGATTTTATATGTTTAGCCTTTGTGGTTGAGATTTGAATTGGGATACAATTTTAACGATTCTTTTCTATGATTTCCGCTGGAATTCATGTTTAGATGGAAATTCACATGTGTAGTGTGGTAGTGAGTTTAATTTCAAGCATGTTGACATGCATTATATGAAATGCTTCTACTAGTTACACACACACACATGTGGGGGTTAAATGATGATGTTGAAGCTTGATATGGTGATTATGAATGATGCATTAGGGGCTGATGAGAGCACTTATCATGGATTAGAATTCATGTATGCCTTGCCCACGTATGTACCATGTTGCATGCATCATGATAATGGATTTCCAATTGAGGCTTCATCATGGTTAATCGAATTTGACCGATTGGATGCAATGTGATGAAATTGTGTGCCGGATTGATCGGTCGTAGATTAATCGCAAGTTGATTGGTCCGAAAGGACATACTTTGATTTGAGTTCCTGTGTGGAACGAGTGCACTCCCCGGGTTGAGTCTTGTTAAATGGAATGATGTGGGGACGAGTTGTGTACTTGTCTTGCGGATTGTGAGAATGTTATTATGAGTGTCATCTGGACCCTGAGAATCCAGTGTGGTATGCTGTGTGCACCCCGCTACCACGTGTTCTAGGGTTTTCTATATAAGAACTCGGGCTCTTCCCTCCGCAGGAGATGTCCCTGGGTGAACACCCCTGTTCTAGATTCTCTGTGTGAGAATGGGACATCCTTGGCCAGGATCGTCCAGGGCGAGCAGCATTAGGGATTGATAACCCCGATCTTTCTTTAATTCTTGTGTAGAATTTTGGACCTTGACACGCCTTCGTGGCCTTGTCTATGCTCCCGTCTATGTGACATTAATGTGTGATTACTCCTTGATGGAGGTTGTGATGAAATACATCCATGCAGGTTGTGATGATATAATGCATGTGGGAATATGTATGTTAGAAATACATCCATGCAGGTTGTGATGATATAATGCATGTGGGAATATGTATGTTAGAGATACATCCATGCAGTTTGATTTGATACAATGCATGTGGGAATATGTATGTTAGAGATACATCCATGCATGTTGATTATGCACCATGATGCAGTGTTAGGTGATATGTATGTGTGATCAGAAAATGATGCATCATGTAAATCTTTGATTTGAATGATCTTATTACTATGCTATCGTATTTTCGATGTTGACAATGATATTAAAACCATTGCTGAGTTTGTTAAACTCACCCTCTTTCTTGTGTTTTGATTTGGGGCTGCGTGGTGCGACACGCAAACTGACAGGATCTCCTCTTTGAGGAAAGGTCGGAGATAGCTTGGGTGTGATGATGGAGATCGTTGTGTGACTTATCTTCTTTGGTTTTATGTTTTATGAATTGAACCTTTGTGTAGGGTTCTTTGTTTTGGATTTATGTCATATTTTATAGTTGTAATGCTTATGACTTATTTTGAGCCGGTGTGGGCTTCAATTAACTAAGCTTGTGGGTTTGAGAATTGTTGTTTACTTTGTGATAAGCAATACTCTTTATTCCCTTTTATTTACTCTTGCTCAAAGGATTGTGCGCACTCCGTATTTCTGTTAATCGCCTGTAGTTAGGGTTAAGTCTTTCTCTAGATCGTTTCTCAATTTTCACCTTGTCGCCCCCGCGCGTTTGACCGGCCCCTGGACCGGGTTTGGCTCGGGTCGGGCATCGCTGGGGCATGACACCGGCCCTAGCTGCAGTGGCATGGATCTGGCGGCCTTGGTGGAGGCGGATTGGCTACTGCAGCCACCGGGCCAGCTCAGTAGTAAAAAGAAAGAATGGAGAACATGCGGTGGCGCAGCGCGGTCGCTGGCCGGAGGATGGACCAGGGATGCCAGAATCGCCGGACAATGGCTATCCGGTCAAGCCCAGCCCATCGACCGGCCATGGCGCCCTGCAGTCGCGGCTTCTCCAGCAAATTATATATATATATATATATATATATATAAGTGCATCTTTGGCCTTAGCCGGCCACCGAGCGGCGGCGGGGGCCAGCCTCATTGGGACAGCTGCTTGGCGGTGATCCAGTGGAGCCCAGGCCACTACCCCACCGTGGCAGCCAGGGGAGGTGCCGCCAGAGGTGGAAACGCTTCTGGCTGGATGCGGGGAAGCCGCATTGTGGGTTGTCGACCCAAACCAAACCGATCCGGTTTGAAAAAAAAAATGATTGAAGGGTCGAATCAGGTCCGGTTGAGGGGGATAAAAATGTCTAAAAATTTCTAAAAAATTTATGTTGCAACTTGAGAAGCGTGGTAGTATTCTAACCAATTTTCAGATTTGGAAAAAAATCCAGAGACTATAAAATGACTATTTTACCCTTATAGTTAAATCCTCGTGAAATATTAACTTACTCGACTTAAGGGCTCCGGATCAATGGCCTATGACTGATCTTAAAAATTGGGAAAATTCTCAGTAATATTGTAATTGGTAATCTAATTATAGGCCAAACCTCTTAATGAAGAAAAATCCCAATGAGTGGTTAATTAACCCTTTTGCCCTTAGGGTTTATAGTAAACCATTAGTCAAAACCTGGGTCGGTTCAAGGGGTTCACGACCCTGTCACACACTAGGAAAATTATACAGAGTCCATGAAGTTATGTAGTATGTTTGAGTTCAATTTTGGACCTATTAGATGCCAATAAGGCTTCAAACCAAATGACAAAAATACCCTTTGAGTGAACCGTTGACATTTGTGTGAATGGAAGCGTGAGTCAGTTGGAGAGTGGAGCCTTCTGAAAGGTTAATGACTTAAAATAAACAGTAGGGTAGTGAGATGACCAAATGACCCAAGGGAGAGTACCATACCCTAGGTGGTAGAACTACCCTAATGCCCTAAAGGGCAGTATGTTCCATTTTTGTCGAAACTAATAACCTAACTACTAAGTGTTAGGGTACGCTATAGTGATGTGGAATGACTTCAAAAGGAAGGGGTGTAACTAGTAAGTGACACGAAGACCTTGTTAGGTCATAGTGTCATAGGAAACAAGGGGAATGACCCTAATTCTCAAGGTTTAGGGCAACGGATTACATGTGTCTGCAACGAGTACATCGATCAACTAGAGTATTAAATACGTAACTCGTGTGATGTGTTAGAGTTAATTACACTCTCGGGCTTGAATTCTCTCACCCTTGGCCCTACAAATGAGTGCAATGGGCATCCATTTATTATCTATGTACTTGTGTGATTGCATAGTATATATGTTATTTATTCTAATGCTTACATTTATTATCGATGCTTTGATTTATATGAGTAACTTAAGATTAATGAAGTTTAATCAACAGACATGGGTTGCTGTTGGATTAGGGGGAGAATATCTAATCAAGATAATGACTAAAATACCCTTATTAGGGTGGGGACACGTTCATGGAGTGAATGGGGCCTTGACATAGAATTTTACCTTGGTTAATGAACTGAGGGTGGTTATGGGATGTTCTCTGAGTCATAGCTCAGTGGATGAGCTATTTATTGGGCCAATTCACAAGGTAAAGAGAACCTAAACGGTTGAGCAGATACTAGACTGGATGGAAATAATCTAGTCTAAGTTTTAGATGTTTGGGGGGAGTCAATGGTCATAAAGACCTGAGGCTTCTATGGATACATTAGTAATGTCTTATAAGACATTTTCTCCTTGAGTTGGGATGGTGGAGATTGTAATATGCTTCTTCATCGCCATGATGGTTTGGGTATTGACCAGAGGGTCTTTACCGCGGGTCTCCTGCAGGTCTTCCTAGGACTATTTAGTACGTACAAAAAGCGGAGTTGTATGAGCATCATAGAAGGCTTGTGCTTCTCGCCAATTTGTGTCCATGAGCACAGTTGGGATCCTCTTCTTTAGATTCGTGGCAGGCTAGTGAGAACCCTGGAGATTTGGGTCAAGCTGCTGTTAAGTAGTCTACTCCAAGGTTGGAGTACTATGTTTGGAGGTTTCTCGAGGGGCGAGTCATCTCTGAGTTACATATTGATAATATTAATTATTGAATAAGAGTTGTGAGATAATTAATAATATTGTTTGATATTGCTTGTTAATTAAATAAGTGGAACGTTTAAATGACTTGCATAAAATGTAGGTTGAAAATACTTAAGCATTGCATGTGTGGTGCTATGTTTCTTAGGATAGTGTAGTTTCTAGGAAGAACTATGTCTGGATCCGATCTTGTTGGAAACATTGGAGATGTTGTCTGATGAGTACATAGGCAACTAACATCGGGTGATGTTGGCCCAATCCGAAAAATATTAATAAAACCTTTTGTCCTTTGGAAGCTCTTCTCCTGAAGGCAGAGAAGTTCCATTGTGGTTGTTGTTGTTGTTTGGTTTGGTTGGTTACATATTCACCAGGCGACGACAAGTGAGACTAAGACAGGCGAGCACAAGAAGTTTCTGTATTTCTGCAACTCCGGTACGTTAGTGTACCTTTAGCGTGAGAGTCAACTTGTTATTTATTTTCATACGGATGGCGGACTTGTACTTACATGGATGAGCTATTGTTGAAATTTTGAGACGTGTAAATATCATATGATTTGATATCTGTATTTGTGAACCCCAGTTATCATGGCCTGGATATTTAATCAAATGATTTATTTTGTATTCAAGAAAAAAAAATCTCACTACTTACCGTTCGTGCTATTTAAAAATACTTTTAAAAATCCGGGTTGTGCCAAAGTGTCAATGACAAAACAAGGATCAACCCCACATATCATAGGAGCAACAACAGCATGAGTACATAGGAACCGTTAATTTTCATTCAAAACATGAATATTCATAGCTGCTAATATTCACAAAATATGAATGAGTAGATATAATTTCATAAACATTAGGAGCAAAAGGTATAACCATCAAAGATGAAGCATCAATAATAAGAGCATTCAACTTCTTCTCAATTTTAGGATAGAGGAAAGAAAGCTCAACTATTCGCATCCATCTTACGCTCCAACATCATATACATTAATTTTTTCCTAATTTCATCGATCATTTCAGTAATCGGAAGATGTCTTTCATCTTTAATCTAAGAATTAAAACTCTCTGTCATATTGGATTACATCTCCCCATAACATTTTCTATTGAAATATATATATATATATATATATATATATATATATATATATATATATATATATATATATATATATATATATATATATATTTGTCCAACATTCAAAAGGAAATTTTTCAAGAAAACAACATACTTGAGGGCTGCCATCTCTTCTAAGATCTTCTAACTTTTTATTAAACAATGTCTTGGTTAGA
This sequence comes from Saururus chinensis, assembly GCA_035235625.1. NCBI lineage: Eukaryota > Viridiplantae > Streptophyta > Magnoliopsida > Piperales > Saururaceae > Saururus > Saururus chinensis. The sequence continues at coordinate 60,839,257 of CP141140.1, forward strand.
GCACGTACACATTCTTTCAACTTGAACTCCATTCTATTACAAAAAACCAATGTTCTTTTTCTTAATTTATCCCTCAAATTATTCTTTAGATGATAAAGGCAATGGGTGTGATAAAAAGAAGTAAAGACATGCGTCATTGCTTCAATCAACCCCTTGTTATGATTAGAAACCATTACAATGTTACGAGAAGTCCCTAATATAACCTTTAATTGCATAAGAAACCATGTCCAATTACTTAAATTTTCAAAATCAACAAGCGCACAAGCAATTGGAAAAATACATGATACATTAAAAAAAAACAATCAAAATTGAATAGAAAAAGGGAAATGCATATTGAAAAGTAAATATTTTTTTCTATGTAATAGATCATATTAAGTATAAAAGGAAAATATTAATTATATATAAAAAACATACCTTAATTTCTATTTTTTTGCAGTAGTAGCCAATAAAATTCCTTTATAGTGACCATTTAAATGAGTCTCATCCAAAAGTAACATAGGGTGACAATACTCAAATCCATATATGCAAGCATAAAAGGATACAAAGACCATCCTAAAATACCTAGTTGTAGGATATTTATTCAAAACCAAGAGACTACCTAGGTTAATTGTCATCGTTGAATTTACTAATGGATACATTAAAAGACTTAGTATGGTCACCAAATAAATCATTTTTAACCTTATGAACACCCTTTCCAGCAACATCATATGAAATATATAAACCATAAGTAGAATTAATTTGCTTTATAACATCGATTAGACGAATAAGAGGTTTGTCCCTAACATCACTCAAAAATTCCTTGCACAAAAATATTAGATATCATCCTTGAATTATTTTTTCTTCTAATCGTAAACTCACATGTATGAACATTATTCAATGCACAAATGTAAAAATAACTATTGACAACATCCTTTGTGGCATGAACATGCCGATGGTAGCTATTATCTTCCTTGCAGTTACAATCAGCAAACACCCTAGTTTTGTCATTATAAACATACTTAAAATCAAAACTAAGTTCAATAGCAAATTGACTAAATTTATGTCTAAACTCTTTAGGTCCTCCCTCATATTTCTGCCAAATGTATTGAATGTTATTATGCCACTTTGCAGTCATAAGTATTTTACCATTTTTTTTAGAAAAAACTACATCAAGAACTATTAAAATGATATTTAGAATAATGTTACTCTATTTGTTATTACTATCACTACTAAAATTTCTCGATTGCCTATCATGCGCACCAACCAACCTAAAAGAATCAATGACAAACACATTTACTCTCTTCGTACCAACAATAAAAGTAAGAGAAAATAAAATTTTCAAATCTAAATCATCTTGAAGTATACAATTTGAATGGTCGCCAATAGTGTAAGACAATCTAACAAATTCAATATTCAATTGTACCAATTTCTAACAAAGCATACTAATCAAAACATCATAAGTTGTGGAGCTATCCACCCGAAGAATTAAAGTGTTTTTATCATGCTTGCACATGAAAAGAATGAAATATTCCATGAACCTACATAAAGTACAACATATATTTTAAAATTGAAACAAAAAGATAAAAAATAATAAACATTTCATTTCAACAACAAAAAAACATATATGGTTATAAAACAAATACATGAGAGTATAAATGTTGAGAACAATGAAAAAAAGCAAATTACATGAGTTGGAATTAATCATCTTAGAAGTAGATTAAAACAGTTGGAACAAAATGTGTAAACTAACTACATTGTAAATATTAATCATATAAGAAACAAATTAGAACGATTAGAATAATAACAATTAAGCCAAACATATGTAAAACAAAATCAAAGCAATTACACCACAATATGTGAGAATTAACTTAACCAAAAAATTTTGCATAGAAAATTGATTTAGAAGCTCACTAACAAACATGTCATCAGCGTAGGACATGAGAATTACCTTGGCCAGTAAAATGCACAAAGACAAAAGATAATTCTGAAACAAAAATGTGTTCAAGTGTAGAAATCGAACAAAATTCTTATCTCATAATCGAAGAAAATAATACAAAGTAATTGAAATTAAGATTGTTGGAAGAAGACAAATAAAACTAAGCACATATAAATTTTCCTCTTCAATCCTAACCAATTAGAGATAAAAATGTGATAAATACCTTGAGCAAAAAATCAAAATAGTTGCATATAGAAGTCTTGATTGGCTCCGGATAGATTGAAGATGAATGCAATAAAATTGCTGGATATGAGAAACAATATGGGGATTTAAGGTGGCAAATCTGTTCTCGCTTGACAAGAGGAACAATCAGCTTCTGCATGATTATGTAAAAGAATATGGTGATTTGTAAGAGGCTCAAAAAAGAGAAGAAGAGCAAAAGGGAGACTTCTTCTTGCTCTTCCAAAGCTACTGCTACAACTTCTACGATTACAACCTCAAGCACTCTTCAATTATTCTTGTTGCAGTCTAACGAGGTTGAAGAAGGGGAAGAATGTCGTGAAAGGGTGTCACATGAGGACGAAGGATGGTGCATATCTGATCGTTTATAATTAAACCCTTTGCAAGTGTACAAGGTAATTGTACTAGGATAAGTATTTAAGGGTTGTCGAACCTCAGGGACGGATGGGTTATTACTAAATCTAAAGAGGAATTTACTGATTAAAAACTAAAACAAACTTAAACTTAAATTAAGCAAAAGAAAGAAATCAACTAGTTTAAAAGCAAGAGATTAATATGATGGAATTTACTTAGGAAATTGAATCCACTATAAAACCATAACAATTCCTTAACTTCTAATATAAATCTAGTGTGAATATGAACAAGTATTCTCAGCTACAAACTAGAATTACTTCAAAAAGAATCATTAATTAACTTCCATGGCATGAACTATCTTCGACAATAGCACGAATCATCTACTCTAAACTAGCTATAGGCATGACCCGTCTAATCTTAGTATAACTCATCTAAGTCATTAATTATCTGAACATTAAAACTATTGTATAACCATCTCATCTAAATCACAGAAATTAGAATCGATGCAAATATCAAAACCATATGAATCTATCATCTACAAGACAATAAATCAACATAGACTTGAATAAACATGAGAAACTCTTCCATTAAAAAAAGAAATCCTTATCATACAATTGTCATCATTCACAACTGAGATCTAAATTAAAAAGAAAAGAAATTGAAACTTATCTATAGCTTCATCAACTCCTAAGTAAAAGAAAAGTCTAGCCTTCCATGGTAGAAGAAAGCACTTGAATCTCCATTAGAACCTTTGAATTCTCTTCCATCTTCTTCTTCTTTTTTCTCTTTCTAAAATCTACTGGAATCCCCCAATTTTAAACCAAATATGTCTTTTTATAGGCATAAGTTCCGTAGGAAGAAGTCCAATATGAAAAGGATTGAAATTTGGGTCAAACTAGGAAACTGCACGTTATGTCGATCGATCGCCCTACATGCCCGATCGATCGCTTGAACTGTATTTTTGTCTAAATTCACGTTATCCCGATCGATCGCCCTGCATGCCCGATTGATCGGTAAGTGACCCCGTTCGATTGGCTACAGTGTTTCTGCAATCTGGACAGTTTTCTTGGATAGTTCATATTCTGTTCATTAAGCTTTCCTTCGTGTCCATATTAATTTCTAACTTGTTTATAACTCCAAAAAGTTGTCCAAATCACTTTAAAGCATGTGAAGACTATTTTTAATTATTTCAAACATCGTCCAAGTACTTCGATAAGCGCACTTTACCTACAAAACATAAAATATCATACTTTAGACATGTATAATGTAATTAAAATTCCAACTTGATTTAAATACATGTCTAAACAACTAATAACTACAAAATCATTAATAATTAAACTAAAATACTAATATCTATCTTAATCTAAATAAACCATAACTAACTCTAAATTAACCTAATCTATACTAGCAAATAAGGTAAAAAGGCATATAAAATAGATATAGATTTCATACTTATCAAATACCCCCAAACCTATATTTTGGTAGTCCTCGAGCAAAACAAAAATAAAATAAAACAACTAATCTAAAAAAAATAAAAATAAATAAAAGCTACTTTCGTAGGGAATCACGATTGCATTTAGTGTATGCAACAAGCCTTTAAACCCCTAGGTGTCCCTAGTTGGACGAGTTGTGTCTCGTGAGGGTTTGCAGTAATAATACCCACAAACATCGAAACCTAAAAAAAATAAAACAAACAAACAAGAAAACAAAAATTTGAAAAACAATCTTCTCTTAAAAACACATAACTATTTTTAAAAAGAACCAACCACAAATACTTGAAACAAGTAAACAATTAAGATATGATCACTTTCAAGTAAGGAATAATCCATTTTATAACCCCATCTTAAAAATAATTGTGCAACTACATATATACATTTTAAAAACATAAAGTGTAGAAACTTTGTAGTCATATGATTTCATTCTTTATTAACAAGCATATCTTATGTGACCCATTAACCAAGCTCATTAAAGTTCACTAACTAAAAAAATATAACAATGACAATCTTTCATCTTTAACATCTCATAATAAACCTTCATGTAATAGCCTTCAAATTAATTTCAGGGAATAAGAGCATAATATAGTTCAAAATATGACTTGTGCAATACTTAGTTCTATTAAGCTTTCTAAATAGTCCATGTAACAAGCGTTAGGCCAGTGTCCCTAATCCAGTTGGCTCAAGGCACTAGGTGTTGAAACACCCCTCAGGCTTAATAACTCGAACTATAAAGGCTACAGAACCAAGCAAGTCATAAAAGAATTTATCTCAACTTTTCACCTTTTGACGCGATCCCTTATACTTGCCTAGGCACAAGGTCCGGTTACCCAGTAAAAGAGAAACAAACTTTTTTTTTTCATCATTTTTTTTCAATCTATCTAATTTTTTTCCAACTTTTTTTTTCATTCTTTTTTTTTCTATACACACTTATCCCATTTTTTTTTTCAAATAAAAGCTAAGCATAAAGATCTATCATAAAATATTAAAAATTACTCAATTGCCAAGTTTTCAAAAATATATGCTTAGTTAAAGATATCCCACTAAGATTACAAGTAATAAATCATAAAATTATATTCCTACAAGTTTCAAGTGTGTGAAATGTGATTTAAAAATATAAGCACGATTATCCAAGATAATGAAAATAAAATAGAAATTACTCACTTAATCATTTTCATCACTTAATTAATTACTTGAACTTTCTTCATGAAATTGATCTCTTTAAAAACAGACATATACTTTTAAAAGAAAATAAGCGATAAAACCCACTTAAAAGAAAAGAAAAGAAAAATTAAAAAAAATACTCTAAAACATCCTAAAAAAATAAAGAAATATATCTTTCTACACCCCCAAACCTAAACTGAACATTGTCCTCAATGTTAAAGAAAATATATACTACAATGACAAGAATAAGTAAGAGAGGGAAAAGAAAGATATCACCTGAAAGCATAACTAATCCACTAATCTGAAAGTGAAGTACATAGGATTGGAGAAAAGAAATAAATATAAGTGATGAGCATTTCCCCAAACCTAAAGTATTATATCCCATAAAAGAAGAAAAACTATAATGAAAAAAAAACTGAGAAAATAAGTAAATAAAGCCTAAATGAAACAAAGAAAATAAACAAAAGGAAAGAAAAAAATATCAAAAACATGGGTTGCCTCCCAAGAAGAGCTAAGTTTATTGTCTTTAGCCAGACATTGCCAACATTCGCAAATATATCAGGGTGGCTGGTAGATATTAGCATTAGCTCTTCTCTTAAGTCTCCAAAAAGATGATGTAGAAAAATTAGAAGGCACGACTTGATTATGGGCTGATGCTACAAAAGATGGACCTCTATCATAAGCATCAAATCTAAAATTGTCTACCATAAAACATTCAGCATTAGAAGTTGCAGGCAAATGGTTAGACACATCAAAAATATTTAGTTGCACTTTCATGTTCCCAAAAGTCATCTCCATTACCCCCGTCCTACAATTTATGCATGCATTAGCTGTGGCAAGGAATGGACGACCTAGAATGATTGGAATCTGATATGTGGGGTTGGCACCGGTTTCCATATCTAAGACAATAAAATCAACAGGGAAAAAGAACCGATCAACCTTCACTAAGACATCCTCAATGACTCCCCAAGGCTTACGCACAGAATGGTCGGCTAGTTGCAAAGTAACTGATGTAGGCTGCAATTCACCTAACCCTAGTTTCTCATACACCGAGTAAGGGAGTAGATTGACACTCGCACCAAGGTCAAGGAGGGCTCTATCGATGGAGTGATCACCTATGACACAAGAAATAATGGGTACTCCAGGGTCCTTATACTTAGGTGGGGTGTCAAACTTCAAAAGAGAGCTAACTTGTTCGGTGAGAAAGACCTTCTTAGACACATGGGTCTTCGATTTACGCTTTTGAGTGCATAGGTCTTTGAGGAACTTAGCATAAGCATGGACTTGCTTAATAGCTTCTAAGAGGGGGAGATTAATTTTGACTTGTTTAAAAGTCTGAAGAATATCATCCATCTTAGCTGTGTTTTTTCTAAATGGTGGGGCCATGTCAAGACACTGAGGAAAGGGTGCCCTAGGGATATAAGATCCATCAGAAGTGGTCTTAGACTGCGGCTCTGAGGAAGGGGAAGGAGATACAAACTCCTTCTCATGTGGTGCACTAACTTTTACTTGAGGTTTATTAGGGGCTGCCCCCTCTAACTCCTCACTCCTATCATTTGTCACTAGTGTCTCCCCAACACTCTTGTCAATAATCCTCCCACTCCTAAGGGTCATTATGGAATTAACTTGTTCATTAGAGGGAGGAGCTCCCGCTACCTGAAATTGACTTTTAGGGTTTGGTAGGGGTTGACGTGGCAACATCCCCATCTCTCTCTTGTTGATAACATTAGCTAGTTGTCCAATTTGGGCTTCTAACTTTGCTATAGATTGTGTGTGAGAGTGGAGGAGTTGGGATTGAGATTGAAGGCCTTGCAAGGCACTCAAGACCTTTTCTTCAAAACTTGGACTCCTATTGGGTTGGACATACGGAGGTTGTACTTGAGGTTGGTGGATATGGGCTGGTGGGACTTGGAATGGGGGCCTAAGGGGTTGGTTACCCATAACCCCTTGGTTTTGTGTCCGCCAAGAAAAGTTAGGATGATTCCTCCACCCAGGGTTATATGTATTTGAAAATGGATTGTTCTCAGCCCTAGGGAAGGATTGGGTGGCATTCACATAGTCTTGGACAAGCTCAGGAAATTGAGAGGCAGAGGGGCACTCAATGATAGTATGGGCTGGGCTAAGGCATATTGTGCATGCATCTTGAGTGAAGGGAGTGGGCTGATAGGTTGAAGTCATAAGAAGGTCCAGTTTCCTACTCAAAGTATCAACTTTAGAAGCAAGGTCTAATGGGTTTTTGACTTCATACAAGCCACCCCTAGAGGGGGCATTGTTTAAGGTAGATAATCCACTCTCATTTCTATTCAACGCAGAATGTTGAAGAGAATTTTCACTCAAGTCCTCAAAAAGTTTCCATGCCTCATTTTCATTTTTTAATAAGAAGGTACCCCCACAACTTGCATCAACAAGATGACGGTTTTGTTCAGTAAGACCCTCATAAAAACGTTGCACTAATTGCCACTTAGGGACAGCATGATGAGGACACCTCTTAAGAAGGTCCTTAAGTCTATCCCAACTCTCATGGAACTGTTTAGTGGGAAGTTGGGCAAAAGTGGTTATGGCCTTTCTCATTTGGTTGGTCTTACCTATGGGGAAGTACTTTTTAAGGAACTCTTGTTGCATTTAGGCCCATGTTGTGATAGTGTTTGGCTCTAATGAGTGAAGTCATTCCTTAGCCTTATCTTTCAATGTGAAAGGGAAAAGGCGAAGTTTAACAGCCTCATTGGTTAAATTTGAGAGCTTAAAAGTTGTACATAGTTCTAAGAAGTCATCTAGGTGCCTATACGGGTTTTCATTATTAAGCCCATAAAAGGATAGAAGCATTTGAATGACATTGGGCTTAATTTCATAATTTTGAGCAGCAACTGCTGGCAACCTAATGCATGAAGGAGAGGTGTACTCATTGGGAGTGTAATACTCCCTTAGAGCTTTAAGTGGTGCATCTACTAACTGATGTTCAGCCATGATGGGACTAAAAGTAGTGTGGGAGGAGGAATTGTTAGGTGAGTTTGGGGGTGTAGGGATGTAGGTCGAGGGCAACTCAGCTCTCCTAGATGTCCGCTCAGGCTCAGGGTCAAATGGTACTAATCGGGGGAGTAAGGAGCGACGACCACACATACACCACAAACACACCATACAATTTTAAATGTAAAAAGGGGAATAACAAGCAAAAACTAACTAAAAATAAATCAAAATAAATAGAGAAAAAGATCTTGCAAACCGAAGAGAAGCACTATGCTTGGGATGTCCACTTGTGGCTACAAGTGTAGAGAGCACGATCTTCAACTCAGCCTACAAGATCAAATTAAAAGAAGGTAAGAAACTAAGAATTAACCTAAAAACTAAAGTAAACTGAATCTAAATTAGATAGAATTATCCTAATACTAATTTAGTAACAAATCAACACCATCCCCAGCAACGGCGCCAAAAACTTGATCGTTTATAATTAAACCCTTTGCAAGTGTACAAGGTAATTGTACTAGGATAAGTATTTAAGGGTTGTCGAACCTCAGGGATGGATGGGTTATTACTAAATCTAAAGAGGAATTTGCTGATTAAAAACTAAAACAAACTTAAACTTAAATTAAGCAAAAGAAAGAAATCAACTAGTTTAAAAGCAAGAGATTAATATGATGGAATTTACTTAGGAAATTGAATCCACTATAAAACCATAACAATTCCTTAACTTCTAATCTAAATCTAGTGTGAATATGAACAAGTATTCTCAGCTACAAGCTAGAATTACTTCAAAAAGAATCATTAATTAACTTCCATGGCATGAACTATCTTCGACAATAGCACGAATTATCTACACTAAACTAGCTATAGGCATGACCCGTCTAATCTTAGTATAACTCATCCAAGTCATTAATTATCTGAACATTAAAACTATTAGAATCACAGAAATTAGAATCAATGCAAATATCAAAACCATATGAATCTATTATCTACAAGACAATAAATCAACATAGACTTGAATAAACATGAGAAACTCTTCCATTAAAAAAAGAAATCCTTATCAAACTAGGAAAAGTCTAGCCTTCCATGGTAGAAGAAATCCTTATTATCATTCACAACTGAGATCTAAATTAAAAAGAAAAGAAACTGAAACTTATCTATAGCTTCATCAACTCCTAAGTAAAAGAAAAGTCTAGCCTTCCATGGTAGAAGAAAGCACTTGAATCTTCATTAGAACCTTTGAATTCTCTTCCATCTTCTTCTTCCTTTTTCTCTTTCTAAAATCTACTGGAATCCCTCAATTTTAAGCCAAATATGTCTTTTTATAGGCATAAGTTCCATAGGAAGAAGTCCAATATGAAAAGGATTGAAATTTGGGTCAAACTAGGAAACTGCACATTATGTCGATCGATCGCCCTGCATGCCCGATCGATCTCTTGAACTGTATTTTTGTCTGAATTCACGTTATCCCGATCGATCGCCCTGCATGCCCGATCGATCGGCTACAATGTTTCTGCAATCTGGACAGTTTTCCTGGACAGTTCATATTCTGTTCATTAAGCTTTCCTTCGTGTCCATATTAATTTCTAACTTGTTTATAATTCCGAAAAGTTGTCCAAATCACTTTAAAGCATGTGAAGACTATTTTTAATTATTTCAAACATCATCCAAATATTTCGATAAGCGCACTTTACCTACAAAACATAAAATATCATACTTTAGACATGTATAATGTAATTAAAATTCCAACTTGATTTAAATACATGTCTAAACAACTAATAACTACAAAATCATTAATAATTAAACTAAAATACTAATATCTACCTTAATCTAAATAAACCATAACTAACTCTAAATTAACCTAATCTATACTAGCAAATAAGGTAAAAAGGCATATAAAATAGATATAGATTTCATACTTATCAATATCCAAGGGCGAAGATTTGTCTCCCTTTGTCTCAACGGAGGTGGCAGCCGCCGGCATGGAGCTCGATGGCTACTCTCTAGCGAGAATGCCATCATCTGATCCGGAGCTCATTTGAGAAGTTCTCGCGAATTAGGCAACTGGGCGACCAAGTGTTTGTCTTCTATTTACAAATTAATTTTGGGGTTAAGGAGGCAGAATGACCCTCTCTTCACAATCATGATCATCTTCCCCCACAGCCAAGGAACTTAGAGATGCAGTTTCTGCTTTCATGGCGCAGATGATAATAACATTTAATGCAGTCATGTTTAGTTCTTGATTGTTGTAAACCCTACTTTAGTTATCTAATTATATGTAATGCATAATGCCTGTGGAGCACATGGCTCTGATGGTCTCTTCATCAATCGCCATTAATCACAACAGAACTGAGCAATCTGAGGAAGCCATTCGGCCATAAATGGAGGTTGCGTATGTCTCAGAGATGAATACCAATCTGGCTGAAGCCCGGGACAGGCTCAGACTTCCAGCTTCTAGATTTGGACTCTCCATGGACGACGATCTGGCCGCTTGCTTAAAATCTTTGAGCTAGGCCAACACTTGGTCTCCAGCCAGGCCCAACACTTGCCTATTTGAGGCCCTGGTGTTCTATTAAAAGATGTGGTATATTTTGTTCAGTGGCATTGTTAGCTGTCATAAAATATGGGAAATTTTTGTTGTCCTCCCACTGATATCATCGGATGTTCTCCAATTTACATGAGCCATAATGTTTCACAGAGGGTTTCTCACACTCCAAATTAAAGAAGGGGCTAGTGTTTTAGATAAAGTAGAGAGGGAAGATATGAGGCCTGAGGAAGGCTTGGCTTGGGCCGAGAGGCTCCGATACTATGTTAAAAAATGAGAAGAGATATAGTGTCTTGTGTATATAGGACCGTATATATGACCTCATAACAGCAGGTTCTAGAACATATTAAAATTTATGTGGTTGGGTCGTAGTATCTCAAGTACAATAGTATGTAAAAGAATGATTGAAGTTTAAAATTTTAATTTAATTCTTTTAAGAAAAAGAATGTGCACTCCTAATTTTCATATTCAATCTTGGCCCCCAAATTTTATTATAAATAAAATTACAAGAGGTGTAAGAACATAAGTATCCTTATGTCATGTATTAACTTCTTTTTGTGATAAAAAATAATGTCATGAATGGGTAATTTTGAGTCAATTTAAGTCAAAATATTACATTACGAAGATGGAGCTAAAAGAAGAAGTAAATTTATGACAAAAAAAAAACACGCACACACATCACACAAGTGAGACTAAAGAAAATAGGTATCGTAATTTTGAGGTTTAAACATAAGTGTCGGAAATAATAATAAAATAAAATTTAGTTAATAATTTTTTAAAAATAATAGTATTTGCAATGCTTATATTAAATGTCACAAATGATATATGTTTTTTTATATTTATTTACTATTTGCGACACTTTTAAAAAAATGTCGCAAATACTATTGCCTATTAGTTACACTTTTAAAAAAGTGCCTCTAATAGTAAAAAAAATAATTTTAAAAAATTATTGTATTAGAGACACTTTTGATAATAATCCCAACATAATAAACACATGGGAGGTCTTGGTATTTGAGATACCATAGGCACATAAGTGTTTTTATTGATCTACTCTAACAATGAGCACAACGTAAGGAATACATGGGAGCCCTTCATCTATGCAATCGACGGTGCACTTGCTAGTGCACATTAGTGCCAGTGGTAATGGTGCTAATGTGTATTGATGCTAATGTGCATTAGTATATGCGCCATAATCGTAATGATGAAGGGCTCACATGCATAAGGGAGCATGAAAAACTTTTCCCACAAGTACTAACATGTGTTATCATTTGCCCCATCAATCTTAAGGATGAAGGGCACCCATGTGTTCTTTACACTAGGCTTATTATCAGAGCGAAGAATTAAAAATGTTTCCCTTACATAAGGCTTTGAATATGTTACATAAGGAGGCACTTATTTTTATACACAAATGTCCTTTTGTGTATTATGTTTGAAACTCTAACAGGTCTAGGAGCTCTCGTTGACCAAGAAAGTTATTTTCATCAAGAAAACATATTCCATCTTTCTTGTGAGGAAAAACTATGCTAATTACCAACACCGTCTTGTCAACTTGTCGATGAGTCAAGGACGATGATAATAAATCTAATAGAAATATCAAAATAAAACAAATAAAAGAGAAATGCGCTTACACGACAAATCATTTTTTTGGACTTTTTATCAAAAAATCATCAACAGGCACGGAAAGTCTAATCAAAATCCGTTGTTGTATGAGGAAACCACATCAGAACATTGTCAAAATCCACTACTGTGTTAGAAATTTTACATTCATATTAGAATTCACCTCCTCCTAGTCTAGACTCTAGATTAATCAAACAGAGTTCACACAATACATTTTGTCATATAATTCTTGTGGAGGGAAATCCGGTGGCACCCTGCTATCATCCTCCAGTAGAACGGAGCGGAGGAGGAAAAGCACTAGCTCAAGTTCGAGCTAGTAAGCTCGAGCTTTGACTTCGAGTTCGAGTTGCATGAGGCAAAATTTGAATTAACATGGATTTTACCATGGGTCAGGTCATAGTATCTCAGGTACAATATTGTGTAAAGGAATGATTGAAGTTTGAAATCTTAATTTAATTTTTGTAAGAAAAAGGATGTGCACTTGTACTTTTCATATTCGGTCTTTGCCCCCAAATTATCATATGAATAAAAGGGTGTATGAACATAAGTGTCCATATTTCATGTATTAGCTTATTTTCATGATTAAAACAATATTATGAATGCTTAATTTTGAGTCAATTTAAATCAAAAGATTTCATTATGAAGATGGAGCTAAAGGAAGACTTAAATCCATGTTTTGACCCAAAAAAATACGCATACACATTACACAAATGAGACTAAAAAAAATACATACAATAATTTCGAGGTTTAAACATAAGTACGTAAATAATAAAGAAATAAAATTTAGTTCATATTTTAAAAAAAATAATAGTATTTGTGACGCTTATATTTAATGTTGCAAATGTTATATGTTTTTGTAAAATTTATTTACTATTTGCGATGCTTTTAAAAAAACGTCTTTAATTATAATAAAAAATTAATTTAAAAAAATTGTATTAGCAATGCCTTTTTAAAAGTGTTTCAAATAGTAGTACTATTTGGTATGCTTTTAAAAAATTATCGATAATAATAATTATTTTTTTACGATGTTTTTAATTGTGATGCATTTTTAATAGTCATTTTTGTTATTGTGTGCTCTTATTTAATAATAAACCTAATATAAAGAACACATGAGAGGCCTTAATATTTGAGATCGACGAAACATACACTAGCATGAATACCACTGGCACATCACTTATTCTTAATGCACCACTTTGACAATGAGCCTAATGTATAAAATACATGAGAACCTTTTATCTATGAGATCGATGACGCACATTGGCCAAATATTAAAAATACTCCCCTTACATAACACTTTAAATATGTTGTATAAGGAGATACTAATTTTTATACACAAATGTTTTTTTGTATTTTGTTTGAACCCTAACGGGTCAAGGAGGTCTCTCGGGACAGTTGGCCAAGAAAATATTTGTGATCGAAAAAACATATTTTATTTTTTTGTGAGAAAAATTATGCACCGTCTTGTTGTAGAGTGGCCGGCCAGCAGTGGTGGGAGAGGTGGCGCAAACAAAAATCTAATCTTTACACGATCTACAATATAAACATGCAAATTCTAATAACAATTAGCAATATACATGCATGTAAAACATTCAATCAAAGGAAAAATAATTAAGATGGGATGATACAAACTGACCTTGGGCTTGATCCAGCCCTAGCACGCCCTCTTCTTGAAGATCTAATTCGCCAAAAAATAGATCTAATCAAACAAACAAGAGGAGCAAGGATTACCTTCAACGATTTATGTGTTGATCCCTTCTAGCCTTGATCTTGGAGTCAATTTCAGCAAAGTCTCTCCTTGAAGCCTCAAATCAGTGAGCTCCTCTTCCAACCTTTCACTACACACTATAGGAGAAGGAAGGGAACTTCTAGAGGAAAAAGAAGGGGCGGCCAACTCTTGGACAAGAGAAAACCACACACCACCAAGGAGAGGGGGGCGACCTTGAGAAGGGAGAGATGAGAATGATGGAGATCTAGAATTCAATTCAATTGAATTACACTAGGGGGGGACGCCCCATTCTCAAATTGGGAATAAGGGAGAATATTCTCCCTTATTCTCTCCCTCTCCATAAATCGTCTTCCTTTCCAAATATAGCACGTGCTAGAAATGGAAATCTTCTAATGGGCTCACTGAACGGGCTCAAGACAATGGGCTTAGATGCTAAAACACTGGCTTAATACAAAGGGTCATACACAATGGGTGCGGGTTCTGTCTTACAGAGCCCGCGGAGGCCTGAATCCCCCTGCACACGGCCAAGCCCGCGACAGGGTCAACCCCGCGCTTACTACGTGTTCTACCCTCAAACACCTAATTCGCGCGACTGGGCCCCACAATATGTAAATGCACACCTAAATGTATGTCTAGTGTACGTGTGTGACATGTGTGGGTCTCATACGAATTATGTGTAATGAGGAATCAAGTGGTGTTGGCGCGTCCGCCCCCACCACCCTTGGACCACGTGACCTGTACCGGTACACCCGGACCATGACATGTTGGACCAAACTAGGCCCGAGCCCATACCATGGTCCAACACTTGTCAATTTGTCCACACCGGCCAAGGACGATGTTAATAAATCCAATAGAAATATCGAAATGAAACAAATAAAAAAGAAATGCGCTTACACAACGAATCGGTTTTTTTGGAATTTTTATCAAAAAAATCAGTCACGGGCATGTGAAGTCTAATCAAAATCTGCTGTTGTGTGGGGAGTTTGAGGACCACGTCAGAACATAAAATCCGTTGTGTGAGGAGTTTCGGGACCACATCAGGATATTTCAAAATCCACCGCTGTGTGTCAGGTTCACATCAGAATCCATCTCCACCCACTCTAAAGTGTTGATTAATCAGCCGGAGCTCACACAGCACATTTTGTTATATAATTCTAGGAGGAGAAGCACCAGATCCCTGCCTGCGTAAGGAGGCAGATAAACAGCAATCTTGCTCTTGTAAGCCATGCATCTCAACTCCTCTTGCTTCGCTTTGCTTGCAATACTATACTCCTTTGCTCACATCCTCTATGTACTACGGAGGAAAGGGAGCAACAAGAATAAACTCCCTCCAGGACCTACAGGGCTCCCTATTCTAGGGAACCTCTACCGGTTTGGCGAATTTCCCCATCGTGACCTGCACAAGCTGGCCATCAAGTATGGAGACATCATGTCCCTGCGGCTGGGCCTGGTCCAGACCGTGGTGGTCTCCTCCGCATCGGCTGCTCGTGAGTTCCTCAAGACGCATGACCGCGTCTTCGCCAGCCGGCCACTCACTGAGTTTTCCAAGCACGTCTCCTACAACACCAAGGGCTTGGCTTCCGGTCAATACGGACCCTACTGGCGAAGTGTGAGGAAGCTGTGCACCTTGCATCTGCTGACCGCCACAAAGATAGAATCATTCCGGCCCATGAGACAGCTGGAGCTGGGCCTGCTGGTGCAATCAATGAGGAGGAGTGCCCAGGCCAGAAAGGTAGTTGACATCAGTTCAAGGCTGATCTCTCTCATGTCTGACATGACATGTTTGATGGTGTTTGGGAAGAAGTTTGATGAGAAAGACTTCGATCAGAGAGGGTTCAAGGCTGTGATTCATGAGGCGTTGATGTTAGCTGCTAAATTTAACTTGGCAGATTATGTTCCCTTCGTGGGGGTTCTTGATCTTCAGGGGTTGCGCCGCAGGATGAAGGAGGTGAGCAAGGTGTTTGATGGGTTCTTTGAGAAGATTATTGATGAGCACATCAAGGCCAGGGACGGCAAGGGAGGAGATGAGAGGGATTTTGTGGATGTTTTGCTGTCAATTGCGGAGTCTGATCAAGATGTAGATTTGAAAATTGAAAGGGCCAGCGTCAAATCCTTCATCCTAGTAAGTCATACAGTACCCTCTTCATTGGTTCCCCAATTTTGTTGGACTTCTCGGCTTGAATTTCATTGAAAACATATTTTTCAGAATTAATAAAAAGTCATTAAATAGACTCGGAGGTTTTTATATATAGAAAAATACTTTTGTAACGTTGAAAAATCAACGTTAAAAAGCCACTTCATCAACGGTTTTGAGATGAAGAAAAATAGTTTTTTGACGTTTATTTCTCAACGTCAGAATAGCATTACTCTTATATATAATCATCTTCAATGTTCAAGTTCCTAAGCTTCATTACCACCTCCTTTCCATTCTTAAGGGGGAAATTTTCGTCTTCAGAAATGCATTCCTGGAATCGCATATATCCACTGAAAATTGCAATAGTCCCAATTATTCCACAGCAGTAGAGCATCTTCGGATGTAATGTCGTTCCCCAGTCTTATGTTACACTTAGTGGCGGTTATGGCCTAATTAGTGTATACACTGACTGCTGATATAAATCTTCTGCTCGTCCTACATCTAAACTCTTTACCTACCTAGTGGAAGTAAAAAATTTCCAATTTTGTCTCCAAAATTTGATGTAGCAGTAAACTATATATGTTTATCATAAGGATGTAACCCTTTATTGTGAAATGTATTTTACAGGATATGCTTTTGGCCGGTGTGGACACATCTGCCACTGCAGTAGAGTGGACCCTATCTGAGTTGCTGCGGAATCCCCAAGTGATGAATAAAGTTCAGAAAGAGGTGGAGTCTGTGGTCGGTACGAGCAGGATGGTGGAAGAAGCAGACCTCGCCCATTTGCCATACTTGGACATGGTATTGAAGGAAAGCTTCAGGCTCCATCCGGTTGCTCCCCTACTTATCCCCCATGAGTGCGTGGAAGAAATTACAGTCAATGGCTTCCGCGTACCTAAGTTCTCACGCATTATTATCAATACATGGGCTATTGGACAAGACCCCGCAACTTGGTCGGACCCAAAAATGTTCTATCCTGAGAGGTTTATTGGCAGCAACATTGATGTCAGAGGTAGAGATTTCGAGCTTCTTCCATTTGGGTCTGGACGTAGAAGTTGCCCTGGAATGCAACTGGGGTTGACTGTCACTCGGTTGGTGTTAGCTCAATTAGTGCACTGCTTTGATTGGGAGCTTCCGGATGGGGCTTCATCTGCTGATCTAGACATGACTGAGGCGTTTGGTTTATCTGTCTCAAGGGCTACTCACCTACTAGCAATTCCATGTTATCGTCTAGAAAAAAACATGTATTAGAATTAAACCTGCTAAATCCAGGATTAGATAAATGGCTTATGGGACGTCTATTTAAGCAAGGCTGGATTTTCATGTTTCTTCTGCCCTTACGACCTCAAATGACAAGTCCCCGATTATCTCGCCTCCAGCCTTTTCCTCTTCCATCCTCATCCTACCTCCCTTAACCTTCGTCAGTGTCTCGTGTTAGAGAGCTTGCAGACTGGCTCCTCGCTAGTCACTTCATGTTGTGGTAGATCATGAAATTGTAAATTTAATTTTTCTTTAAAAATTTCTTAGTTTCTAATGTTTGGTGCAACTGGGAAAACTGAATTAAAATTTGGCTTCAAAACTTTTCACCCATTAATTTATAGATTTTGAGAGAGAATTAACGTACCGAAGATTTATGTCTTACAACCATTATTACTACTATCGCCCCCACCACTATAGCCACCACTGCCACCACTATTATTGTCGCCACTACTATCACTACTACCGTTGTTGCCTCCGCCGCCACTACTATTACCACTGTTACCACCGTCATCATTACCACTACCGTTACCACCGTTACTGTTACCACCACCACCACTGTTGTCATCACCTCCTTTGCCACCGCCACCCCTACCACCATTGCCGCCACTGTAACGCCTGAGATTTTTCATACGTTTTTCTTAAAATTTATGAAAAAATTTTGCAATATAACGGCTGTAAATAAAGAAAAATGACGAATACAAAACATGTGAAAACAGTTCAAAAATTTAAAGCATCACACATCAATCATTTTTCCATACAAAATTTTCTCATTCGATCAAACATCGTATGGCCAAACAAAACATCATCACGCACTACTTAAAAACAAACGTACGAATAAATTACTATGATCATAGACTTTAAATACAAATCTCTCTCAGTCATCCCTAAGTGTAAGTCTCATAACAGTCTACAGTCTAATCCAAACTAAAAGTCCAGAATATATAAACATTTTAATTCTCATCTCACCCAATACATCAGATTGTAACACAAATAATACTCGCAGTGAGTCAAGTATATACCTGAGTCCAAGGGAATCAATCCACTATGGAAACGAGCATCCATCTCTAAGATCTCTCCGTCACAAACCTGCAAAAGCCTCCCGAACAACGGGGCTAAAAATAGGGTAATGAGTATTTTCATACTCATTAGGAAAATACCCAGTAGAGGTGTTTTAAACAGTGAACTTAGTAAATCCATACATAGATCCATTCATGCAACTCAAACATGAAGCAGACAAACATATCATAATCATGCTCATACGCATATAATCATGCATATCATCATACTAAAATCATACCATCAAACCTATCTTACGCATACACCCTTAAACAGGGTCTTACAAACTTACTTGTACCATTGTACGCTTACTCAAACAACTTACACATACTTGTACGACCTTACTCATACAATCATATGCTTACTCGTATGTCCTTACTCGTACAATCATATGCTTACTCGTATGACCTTACTCGTACAGTCATACGCTTACTCATATAACTTAACTTACTTGTATGACCTTACTCATACAATCTTACTCAGAATCATACTCTTATAGTCTTACTCATACTCATACTCTTACAGTCGTACTCATACACATACTCTTACAGTCGTGCTCATACTCATACTCTTGCAGTCATACTCATACTCATACTCTTACAGTCGTGCTCATACTCATACTCCTACAGTCGTACTCATACACATAATCATATACATACTATCACTTACTGAAGCTCATTACAACTAATAAGCTCCCGGTGTTGAAAAGGAAAAGAATGTCACTGGGGCATCACCTTAACCCCTGGGGATTGACTAGACTCCATGGACTTTTCTGAAGGCAATGCACATCAATGCTCATGGGGCACAGGATCAAACAAGTAAGAGCAGGTCTATGATACTACTTACCTAAGCGCGCAAACATAAATACCCACACATAAGAGGTCATACAATTGCCCACCATAATGGGTCTTATAGTGCCAATATCACTTTTGGGCAAAAATCATACAGTGTCACTCTTGGGCAGAATCATATAATGCCACTCTTGGGCAGAAATCATACAACGCTCTCAATAGAGCATCAAAAGTCTGGGCTTAATACATCACACAGACCAAATTGAAAACATACATCGCTCTCAACAGAGCATCAGACGCCTGGGCTTTATACATCACACAGACCAAATCGGAAACATACATCGCTCTCAATAGAACATCAGACGTCTGATGCTCTATATAGCACACAGACAACATCCCGTAGGATGAACACCATGGTAAGACATGAGAAATGCTTAGCCAACTCATTATCGGCTAGCTCAAATACGAAACTTAATCCGTTGAACCCTCGGGTCTCAAACTCACAACGCTATCATTAGCTTTCTTATAATTCAAGTTTGATTTAAGTATACTAGGCGGTACAATTATGCCACACAAACTCTCAAACATACCGTGCTCCACTAATCAAACCGAAGCTGAGCCTTATTTGAAACCCAAGCTCGTCAGGGCAGCAGACTTCACTTAACCCATCCATATCATGATCATAACTCATCGTACATCAAATCTTTATAGTCTTACGTACTCCGCCATCCACCTTATGGCCAAAATATCTTACACAAACGTCATCAAACTAAGCTCCTCAGAGCCAAACTTAGTTATCACCCTCTTACTTATACCTCATTTATTATGTTTGTTTTTCACTTCATAATGTGTACATTATGCTTGTACAATTATGCACACTCTTACTGTCTAAAAATCCCCTAACATGCGCTCTGTTCCAAAACAATCCATTTCAATCCTCGTCTGTCATACTCATATCCTCTGTCATCCATTATACACTTACACATCCATACCAAACACTGTCACTTCTTACCATCCATAGCCCATACCTCTGCCCACATGCACATACACATATCCATAGCATAAGAAAATAGTCATCATACATATGAAGCTTACCAACAAACACACTAGCCATCACTAGCAGATACTCAATCAACATACAAAGCTTACTAATAAACACGCTAGCCATCACTAGCACATACTCAATCCACATACGAAGCTTACCAACAAACACGTTAGCCATCACTAGCACATACTCAATCAAAATACGAAGCTTACCAACAAACATGCTAGCAATCACTAGCACATACTCAATCAACATACGAAGCTTGCCAACAAACATGCTAGCCATCACTAGCGCATACTCAATCCACATACGAAGCTTTCCAACATACTTTAAACATACCTATAGCTCACATGCATGTCATATGCATTTCAACATGGCATAATATATCCTCTTACATCATGCAAATGGATCATGATTTAGCATCCAAAGCATTGAATCATACAATCCTAGCATGCTGGTATTCAATCAAAGCATGCTATCATGAAATTACGAGTTCAAAGCTCCCCTACCTCGTAATTATGACTTTTGATGGCGAGAACACAGCGGTGGCGGCGTTGGTGGCGGCCAAAAGCATTGCCAAGTTGAGAGAACTATTGTCCCGAGGATTTTAGGAAGTGCCAGAAACAATCACAGCCAAACGGGGTGTCAGAAGTCAACGCAGAAAAATTCGTGGCCAACGGCAGCACACTAGGGAGGCCGGGAGAAAGGTCAAGCCAACATAAGTAGCGGTGAGACTGGATGTCAAGGGTGTACTCATTAAAGGTCGGCCGGCTGCTCCAAGACGCCGAAATCGGATTGCATCGATTTCGCGTCATCGAGGGCCCCAATAGGGCGGAGGGCGTGGGGCAACGCTTGAGGACAAAGGAGAGGTGAAGGAGAACTCCGATGTCAACTCCATTAGGTGGTAAAGTCAACCGACAGTCAGGTGGCACAAATACGGTGCCTAAACCCAAAAGCACACGCGTGGCCACATACACGCGGCCAAAAAGGACCACTCTAGAGGGAGATGGGTCAGACAGTAACGGACTAAGGCCCACAAAAGGGCAACTAAGTTATGGCCAGGAGGTGGTGGCCAATCGAAGCGGCGACATCGCCGATCGCCACCCACAACCAACACATTTGGTGTGGGCAGCTATGCATCTAGCACGGTCAAGGGCAGAGGGGTAGGAGCATGGCAGCCAATGTCGACAAGGGCCATCGAGATGAAATTGGGCTAGATGGGGAAAGCCCTCGCTATGCTGAGGTGGGCCGAGCAAAAGCCAACCAAAAATGACCCATGAAGACGATGGAATTGTCTGGAAAAACGCACAGAGACAAAACATCGAACAAAAGATTGGCCGACACATAGGGAAGCCCAGGGGTAGTAGCAATGGCTCTGGCCAGCGCCTTTGGGGTCCTGGTGGCCACATGGGACTAAGTCTAGTAGAGGGAAGCGGCATGTGACTACAAACAACCTCCGGCGACTAAAAAAAATACTCTGGACAGTGAGATGAAACAAGAACGAAAACCCAACCAAAGTACCGGTAGCTCACAGTGGAGCAAAGAAAGCATGGCGACAGCTCTAGCCAGCGCCTATGGGTCCCTAGTGGCCAACCAAATATAAGTCTAGTTGAGGGCGACTGCAAACAACATCAAAATCGCACCCCCACAGCTCAAAAACGAGATTTGAATGAGAGAAAAACTGAAGAAAAGTTTGGTACCTCGTAGAGGAGCGAATAGGCCATGGCGGCAGTCATAGCCGGTACCTATGGACTTGTGGCGGTGAGGCAAAGAGGATTCCGATAAGAATCGGTGAAATCCGATGATGGAGGAGGGAGAACGAAGCGACCGGAATCTCACTCGGGTTCTCACAAAAGTCACTGGACGTGAAATATGTTACTGGACGTCCTGAATCCAATAGACATATTTTATATATAATCTTTTTAATTTTTCTATTTACGTCCCTAACATGCGTTAACCTCTTGTTTACGTGTTATATGTTCAAAACTCTCACCAAAAGCGCGCAACGAGGCCCACGGTCTACGACTAAGCACCACATCCGACTCCACGGGTATAATTACGGAGTAAATAAATATAAATACACCGAAGCATCACATTTTCCCGCCGAAAATGACCAGAAAAATAGTAGGAAAAATATAAAAAATCGTAGAAAAATCAAGGACATTACAGCCACCACTTCTGTTACTATTATCGCCACTGCTACCACCACTACCCCTACTGTTGTCACCGCCACCACTGTTACCGCCACTATCACTATCGCCACCACTGCCGCCGCCACCACCACTGTTACTGCCACTATCACCATCGCCACCACTGTTGCCACCACCACCATCATCGCCACCGCCACCATCATTGCCACCGCCACCTCTACTACTACTGCCACTACCACTACCCCTACTGTCGCCATTACCGTTGCCACCACCATCACCGCCACTACCGTTGTCACCACTACCACTATCACTGTCACTACCACCTCCACCACCACTACTGCAATTGGTGGATTTAAGTTTCAATTTTCTCTAACATCATTTGTGCAACCAAATAGTGAAAAAAATTTAAGAATCTCCTAATTTCTCTTCACCTAGATTCACTTTATCTTTCTCTTTCTCTTTCCCTTTCTCTAGATTTTTACTAATCCAAATATACACTAAGTCTCTATTCTTTCATTTATCCAAATCCATGTAATTTTTAGAGGCTCCAAAAAGAAGCAACCATTGTATATATTTGTGGCAAAGTATAAGGGAACCTAGCTAGCTTCTAGAGTCGGGTTCCATTTGGCGCATTGGCGATGTTCAGCTGGCATGAATTTGGTATGATTGTTGGATTCCAACACCCACTACCCATAAAGTAATAGCCCCTTGCAAAATCTTTTCTCATGATGCATGCTCATGTCTCACAACTTTTAGATCTTAATTTCGAGCTTTGGAATTTTGATTTGGTCAAGGAGGTATTGCTAATGTGGATGGTATTGTAAATATTACGAATGGGGATTCCTCCCATTAATTGAGGATCCTAATCATGAAGACAAACAAGTGTGGGCTGCTAATTCTAATGGCATGTTTTCTATGAAAAATGGGTACAACTTCAATTTGATAGGTTGAAAGCAAAGGAGGACGCAGAAGGCTCATATCAGATACTATTCATGTCGTTTGGGAGAGGTACCATGCACAAGCGGTGTAGAAATTTTGACCAAATTTTAGGGAGCCAGATACGTCCATACTATGGCCTTATTTAATGAAGTTTTGAAAGGAGGGTACGAGTTTATGGTGGAAGTCGGTTATAGCTTGGTCTATTTGGCGAAGTAGTAATATGAATGTACTCTAATAAGTACATTGTTTTGGGCACCGCATTCACAGAAATTTTTTATATTGAACTTTAATGTTTATCACATTGAGAAAAAGGTAGGTGGAGGCATGGTTGTGGGGGATTAGACAAGGAAGGTAGTAGTGAGCTCTTCCTATTCTTTCAGGATGTTGATGATTGGTGAGGCTCACAAGGTAGAGTCTCATGCAGCTTGAAAGGCCATTCCTCTTGCAGTAGAATTGAATGTTGTGGTAATCGAGGGAAATGTTTTAAATGTTATTTAAGGGAAACATTTTTCATGTTCAATTCCCTAGCATAAGTCTTTTGTTAGAGCCCTTGATATTTAAGATCGATCACATTAATTAGCACTAATGTGAGCTAGCGAGTGCGCTGTCAATCTCATGGATGGAGGGCTTTTATGCATAGTTTACGCTGGCCTCATTGTTAATAGGGAGCATAAAAAATGCTTTCTTAAAGACCTTCTATATAAGGAGGGGCATAGCTCAAGGTTGAAGCTCTTGTTGGAGCAAATATCTTTGATAATCCCCAGATTGAAAAAATGTGATCTAAACCACGTCTTAAGGGAAGCAAATAGCCCTATTCTTTTTTCTTTTATGTCGAGGCTTACTATTGTAGATCTCTTTGGACTGGAATGTTGGAGGAATATTCAGTGTTGTTGAGCCTTTGCAGTTGTTGTCATCAAAGAAAAAAACAGGGGAATTATATGAATGAAAAGGAGATATGACTCCTAGATCATGCATCAAACTGCCTAGCCTCCCCTTCCCCACATCTCTCTCACCCCTCTTTGGCTAGGGATTGGTGTCCTAAGCATGCAATCTGGAATGATTAGGAAGTTCTTGTTGGTGATTGATATTGGAATGATTTTCATAAACATCCAATTGGGATTCGGTGCTTCTCATTATTGATTAAGGCTCCATTGAACTATAGAAATCAAAGTTTTACATATACAAGAGATAATTATAAATCCACAGTTGTATTTAGATTTAATCTCATTAATTGGACTGTATGTGGGTGAAGAACTAAAGGCATGTTGTTAAGCTAACTCATATGGATTCTGAGTGAATTTAAAGCAAAGAAAAAGGAGAGATAGAAGGAGACACTTTCCTCCCCTTCCAAGCCAAAAAAGAAGCTCTATCATCTCTCTTTGGGGGGTAGGACCAACGCCATGGCCACTTCTTCCTCTGGCCTCAACTTGGGAACCTCTTCTCTGCTTCTACTTCTTCAAATCGTATTCATCATTTTCTAGGTATTCTTTTCAAGCCTTCGTCTCAATTGCGAAAAGCATCCTTAGAAAGCAAGGCAGCAAGATGGGACATATGTTAGTAGGATACATATTGGGTCACAAGCCTTACTTCGTATGGTTCCAAATAGTTTACAAAAACTCTCAAAGCCTTCTACTCCCATGGAAATGCGATCTTTATTAGGGGGCTTCTTCCTTTTCAAATTTAGTAATGCTTAAGAATATGAAGTTGTTCTAAACACCATTTGGTTGGTAGCAGGCCGACCTATGATCTTTCACCACCGGATGATTGATTCAAACTAGATTTAGGAGATTTTTTCATATTATCTAGCCTAAAATGCAAATATGCTATATTCTCTGGTTTTGTAATAAATATTTTATTGAACCTGAGTTTATACGATATTTTGAAAAAATCAAACCAAAATACACCTGCGGCAAGGGTTAGGGTTTAAAATCATGTAAATTAGTCGCAACGACTCATAAGTAAAGAGGCAATCAGAGCTTAGTAGCAATTTACAATTTTTGCTTGGTGATTCACATCAATAGCTAATTCTGATTTATGTCTGGTGATTGTCTGTGACAGCCGTCTCTTTTTTTTTATTGTTATAATGTTCGACATGCTCCGCCAACACATGTGCGTCCGAAACACGATGGCCGTCAATGCGGATCACAGTCATATATGCTTTATATTAATAATGAGCATATCACGGAGTCATAGCACAGCAAAATATTATTCATGTGCTTAATAACATATTTCACACAAACAATGGACTTAGGTTCGTAGAGTTTGAAGCTTTACAAGCCTTACAAGTCTTCGGGCACATCATGCCTTTAATCTGCAGTCATATAAATATTACATATTTTCCAAAATCAAAAAGTAAATAAATATCTGGGACACTACACGTCCATCACCTTTGCCCTTGCTGCATTACCTGCAGAATCTGGGGGTGGGTGAGTATTTTAAAATACTCAGCAGGTTGATTTAAAATATAATAGAGATGCTAAGCAGAAATCTCTTTAAAAACCCTACAACATTTTCTTTAGAAACCTTTATCACAATAAATTATGCATAAAACAACCGGTTCCAAATCACAACAAAACCACAAGCCGCGACACCCTACGGCCTACCCACGGCGCTCATGGGGCCAACGAGGGCTACTTAGGGACAGAGCTTTCCCACGATGCTCTACCCTGTGCGCGCCACTTGCGGAATAATTTATGTGATTATTCCGGGTTCTTAAGCCCATGAATTAATCATCACATCGTTCAAAACATAGCAATATTCATGCTAAAACAGTTCATCATATAACATGTCTCACATAAATCAATCACATAAGCTTAATCATGTTAAATCATGCGTAAAGAAGTTATACTAAGCACACGTTTAGAGTTTAAAGTCCCCTACCTTAACCCTTGGTTATAATTTCATAACTATAGAAGACCCAAATAAAGAAACTGACCCCACCACAACGTCCAGAATGTTGAATTCAGTAGGAAACGCCTTTTGAATCGCTCGATTCGGACTTAAAATGAGTGAGAAATGAAGAACAGAAGTTTCTGAACGTAGGAGAGAAATGGGAAAACGTGGGAGAGAATTCTCCTCTTTCTTTCTGGATGTCAATGATGCTATTTATAGAAGAATTGGATAGATGTGAGGTTGACATGTGTCAATCCTATCTGCTTACATCATTAATCATATCTACTGTCAATCCTATCCGCTTTGTCAACAATCCTATCCACTATCAATCCTATTCGCTTTGTCAGCAAGCCTATCCACTATCAATTTTATCTACTTTATCAGCAATCCTATCCGCTTTGTCAGCAATTCTATCTAGAAAGATATTATTTTATTCAAATAATATCCTAACCTCGAAACGCGATAACTTCCAACCTTGACGTTGGAATTGCACATTCTTGATACCGATGGACTCGTGTCGACGAGACCTTCGAAATAAGACCACACATAGGTAAGTTATCCCACACTTTTGTGTAAGTCCCGCCCATATGGCACACTTCCCGAGGCTGTAGCTTTTGCTCCCGACCTCTGTTTCGCGTGTTCTTCGATTCGTTACACTCGTTACTCCGAGCTCTACCCGGATACGGAGATTTTACCTAATGAAACCCCCCTAACACTAATCTTAAATTTCTAAATTATCCTTAACCCCCCGGGTTAAACATAATCGAAAAATGGGTCGTTACATTGTCGGCCTCCCTCACTTCACTGGTGATAGATCTTTTAAATTTTTGTCTAAAAAATTTTAACCACATAAATTACAAACAATAATTATGTTCACTAAAAAAAATTATGAGTAAATAAAATATTAATAAATAAACTATTACTAGATTTAGACATGGATTAGCCTTATCGGTGGCTATGTGGCCAAGGACTAACTATACAAATAAAGTTGATGAGCCATGTGAGGCCATAAAGCAGGCTATGCATTAATGCACATTTGTAACGGCGACCTTATTGGCAGAAAGTTCCCTCTTTTACCGGTAATAATTCTTGATGATGAATGGTATTGCTAGTGTGATGTCAACTTTTATAAATCTATAATCAACACATGTGTACTTTTATACTGGTTCACTAAAGCTAGAACACACACGATAAACGTGTTGCTAGGGGTGTTCATAGATAGATATGGATACAGACATAGGGTTGTCCATGTCCGTCTGCCATTTGAATATCCCTGTGTCCATCCATGTTCACCTTAGTCCGTATTATACTTTGTTCAAGTCCGTCGATTACAGATACGAGCGAACATGAATGGACTTGGATAAATATTTAAACACCTAAATTTTTATCATAATTCAAATTTTTTAGTACTTTTGTAGTATGTTAAAATTGTCCTAATATACTACATAGGTATTAAATTCATGTTTTTAAGTTGTCTAATACTTATATATCAGTTTAATATTGTCCTAACATGCTACATAAGTTCTAGATTTATATTTTCAAGTTGTCTAATACCTATGTAGCATGTTACGACTATTCTAGCATGCTACATAAATACTGGATTCATGTTTTTAAGTTGTCAAGTGCATATGTAGCGTATTAGGACTATCCTAAGATAGTACATAAGAATTCTATTTTTTTTCTAATCGTTAATAATAAATAATTACTACTATATTTAAGGGAGTGTTAAGTAAGGGTAATAGACGCGGACATCTACGATCATAGATAAGGGTATGTCCGCGTCCGTAGCTCTCTATTAGTACGGACAAAAAACATGATTCGTGTCCACGTCCGTGTCCTACCCGAACCAAAAAAATTATCTATTCTATATAAAAACATATGCGAATACGGATGGGCATACACACAACGGACATCCATGAACACCTCATTACAACAAAAGCCCATAAACCAGCCTGCCTACCTGCATAAAGTGATGAGCGGAGCATTATAAACGCTTAACCTTGCACAAGAGGGAGATAAATAACATTTTCTCTTCGTTAAGCCATGAATCTCAACTCTTATTGGTTTGCCTTGCTTCCATTATTGTACTCTTTTGCTTATTACCTACATGCACTGCTGAGGAAAGGTAACAATTTTTGCTTGGTGATTCACATCAATAGCTAATTCTGATTTATGTCTGGTGATTTTCGGCCTCCCTCACTTCACTGGTGATAGATCTTTTTTAATTTTTGTCTAAAAATTTTTAACTACATAAATTACAAACAATAATTATGTTCACTAAAAAAAATTATGAGTATATAAAATATTAATAAATAAACTATTACTAGATTTAGACATGGATAAGCCTTATTGGTGGCTATGTGGCCAAGGACTAACTATACAAATAAAGTTGATGAGCCATGTGAGGCCATAAAGCAGGCTATGCATTAATGCACATTTGTAATGACGACCTTATTGGCAGAAAGTTCCCTCTTTTACCAGTAATAATTCTTGATGATGAATGGTATTGCTAGTGTGATGTCAACTTTTATAAATCTATAATCAACGCAGGTGTCCTTTTATTATGGTTCACTAAAGCTACATCACACATGATAAATGTGCTGCTAGGGGTGTTCATAGATAGATATGGATACGGACATAGGGTTGTCCATGTCCGTCCGCCATTTAAATATCCCTTGTCTGTATCCATCCGTGTCTGCTTTAGTCCGTATTATACTTTGTCCAAGTATATCGATTACGGATACGGGCAAATATGTTTGGACTTGGAAAAATATTTAAACACCTAAATTTTTATCATAATTCAATTTTTTTAGTACTTTTGTAGTATGTTAGAATTGTCCTAACTTGCTACATAGGTATTAAATTCATGTTTTCAAACTGTCTAATACTTATATATCAGTTTAATATTGTCCTAACATGCTACATAAGTTCTAAATTTATGTTTTCAAGCTGTCTAATACCTATGTAGCATGTTACAACTATTCTAACATGCTACATAAATATTAGATTCATGTTTTTAAGTTGTCAAAGTGCATGTGTAGCATATTAGGACTGTCCTAAGATACTACATAGGAATTCTATTTTTTTTCTAATTGTTAATCATATATAATTACTACCATATTTAAGGGAGTGTTAAGTAAAGGTAATAGACGCGGACGTCTACGAACACAGATAAGGATATATCCGTGTCCGTAGCTCTCTATTAGTGCGGACAAAAAACTTGGTTCGTGTCCACGTCCATGTCCTCCCCGAACCAAAAAAATTATTCATTCTATATAAAAACGGATGCGGATACGGATAGACATACACACAACAACGGACGTCCATGAACACCTCATTACAACAAAAGCCCGTAAACCAGCCTGCCTGCCTGCATAAAGGGACGAGCGGAGCTTTATAAACGCTTAACCTTGCACAAAGAGGGAGATAAAGAACACTTTATCTTCGTTAAGCCATGAATCTCAACTCTTATTGGTTTGCCTTGCTTCCATTATTGTACTCTTTTGCTTATTACCTCCATGCACTGCTGAGGAAAGGTTGCAACAAGAGTAGGCTGCTTCCGGGACCTCTAGGACTCCCAGTTTTAGGCAACCTCCACAGGTTGAGCAAACTCCCCCATCATGACCTGCACAAGCTGGCCACCAAGTATGGCGACATCATGTCCCTGCGGCTGGGCCTGGTCGAGGCTGTGGTCGTCTCCTCCCCGTCAGCCGCTCGCCAGTTCCTCAAGACCCACGACCTTGTCTTCGCTAGCCGGCCCTTGCTTCAGGCTGCCAAGTACTTGGCCTACAACATCAAGGGCATAGCTGGCAGCCAATACGGACCCTACTGGAGGAGTGCGAGGAAGCTCTCCATCTTGCATCTGCTAAACGCCACAAAGATCGACTCATTCCGGCCCATGAGACAGCGGGAACTAAGCCGGTTGGTGCAGTTACTGAGGAGGAGTGCCGTGGACGGGGAGGTGGTTGACATCAGCGCAAGCGTGGCCTCCCTAATGTCTGACATGACATGTTTGATGATGTTTGGGAAGACGTTTCCTGAGGATGACTTCGATAAGAGAGGGTTCAGGGCTATGGTTCATGAGGCGTTGAAGTTAACTGGTGAGTTTAACGTGGCAGATTATATACCCTTTTTGGGTGTTCTTGATCTGCAGGGGTTGAGCCGCAGGATGAAGGAGGTGAGCAAGGTGTTTGATGTGTTCTTGGAGAAGGTAATCGATGAACACATGAAGGCCAAGAACAGCAAGAGAAGAGATGATAACAATTTTGTCCATGTTTTGCTGTCTATTGTCGAGTCCGGTGAAGATGTGTAGATGAAATTAGAAAGGGACAACGTCAAAGCCATCATCCTGGTAAGTCATATTCTACCCAAAAAAAAAGCCCGGTAAATTATTCAGTAGGCTGTTTGCTTAATTTTAAAAAAATTATTTTCCTATTCTATCTTTTTACATTAAAATTTAAAATTCTACTTTTTAACAGGACGGAGAAAGCTGAGAAAAGTGAATCCCCTATATTTTTTTGTGTGTGAAACTCACTTTTCTCTAGCCAATCAAATGTAGAAGTAAAATTTTGGTGTAAAAAAATTAGATTAAAAATATCAGTTTCATTAAATTTTATAGAAAGCTGATATTTCTACATCAATTTCAAAACATGTTTTCTTCGTAATATTAAGTAGATGATGTTGTTGTTGTGTGTTTGAGATATTTCCCACCTCCTAACGGATGAATGTGTATTTTCTCCGGCACCAATGGCACCAACTTTTGATGCCAACGGATCTAACTTTCAGCGTCCATTTATGGCCAGCACAACTGGGAAGCCGTTGTAGCCAAGCCCTAGCCGCCGTCAGGCCTTTCTCAACCCTAGCAGCCAAGGCTAAGGCTTTCTTGGCCACAATTATTTCCT
The DNA here is from genome assembly GCA_035235625.1 of Saururus chinensis. Lineage (NCBI taxonomy): Eukaryota > Viridiplantae > Streptophyta > Magnoliopsida > Piperales > Saururaceae > Saururus > Saururus chinensis. The sequence goes on from CP141140.1 coordinate 60,870,437, forward strand.
GTACTTAGTGCACCCTTGCTGCAGCTAGAGCTTTGCAGGCAACGAGGAAGACATGATAATGAGGTGGCGAGTAAGTAAAATAGTAGGGAACTATGGGGGTTTGAGCATTAAAAAAAGTCTTAACTGTTTTTTACTTTGGGAGGTACCGGGCTTTTGACGGGTTGGGAAGAATTTCAAGTCTTTGTGTAACGGATGATTATTATTTGTTCTCTTTCAAGTCTTTGTCTTCCTTGTTATTAAACGTAAAAAAAAAAAATCTTTAATTATCTACCTTGAGCTCTACCACAACGGCCTTAACAAGGATGTAACTATTGCTATGTATGATGTGGTTCTCAGGACTTATTTGTGGGTGCTGTGGACACATCTGCCACTGCAGTAGAGTGGACCCTTTCAGAATTGATGAGGAATCCCCTAGTTATGAAGAAAGTTCAGAAAGAGTTGGAGTCTGTCGTTGGTACAAGAAGGATGGCAGAGGAACCAGACCTCGCCCATGTCCCATATTTTGACATGGTGTTGAAGGAAACATTTAGGCTCCATCCAGTGATTCCCCTACTTCCCCATGAATCCATGGAAGAGATCACAGTCAATGGCTTCCGCGTACCTAAGTCTTCACGCATTATTGTCAACACATGGGCTATTGGACGAGACCCCACAGCTTGGACGGACCCGGAAAAGTTCCACCCTGAGCGGTTCATTGGCAGCAACATTGATGTCAGAGGCAGAGATTTTGAGCTTCTCCCATTTGGGTCTGGGCGTAGAAGTTGCCCTGGAATGCAACTAGGGCTCACTGTTACCCGCTTTGTGCCAGCTCAACTGCTGCACTGCTTTAACTGGGAGCTTCCAGCTGGAGTTTCACCCGCTGAACTAGATATGACTGAGGAATTTGGTTTGTCTGTCTCGAGGGCTACACATTTATTAGCAATTCCAAGTTATCGCCTCAAAGATTATATGCACTAGGGCTAAATCTAAGTCAAGTCAGGCTTACAAAATTGGCCAAGCCGGCCTTAATTGAAAGGCGTGCAGAACTGGACCTGTATGTCATTATGAAGTTATTAGCACTTTCGTCAATTATATGTTAATTTGTGTTTAATTGGACTTAAGAATGTGTTTCTATACATCCAACTTTGTTCAACAAAAGTGTTTATTTATTTTTTCTCTCGTGACCTTAAGAACCCCACTATTTCTCTATCCTATCACCCTACCTAAAATTAAAATCTCCTATATAGCTCTAGGAATACGGTTTTAGCTTTAGCAAAGGCACACTATAAATTAATTTTTAGCGACGGTCTCCAACCATCGCTGAAAAGTGCCTTAACTATCGCTAAAGATATTAGCGACACTCAAGCCTCCATTGCTACCGATCATGTCACAGATAGTATTAGTAACGGCTGATTTTGTTTTCAGTGACGGTTCTAACTGTTGCTGAAAATCCTTCCTCTATGCCGCCCTTTAATTTATAGCGACGTTTTATGTGGCATTAGCGATGGGATGAAACTCAACTTTTAGCGATGCATAGTTCAGACCGTCGTCAATGCTCACCATTTACTCACATTTTTTAAAAATGATTTCTTATATATTTAGCAATGGTTGCCATCTCTTATGCTTATTATTAAAAAAAAATTAATTTTTTTCAAATTAAAAAAATAGCAACGAAAACCACAACTGTCATTATTGATCATAATTTTAAAAAAATATATATTTGTGTCATAACTATCATTCAGCATAACCTTAGTCATTTTCTAAATAGTCATATTCTTTCTTTTAACTATCCCATTTATTTAAGGAGTTTTAGGGGTTGAAAACTCATGATGAATTCTAGGTTTATCATAAAAATATTTAAACCTAAAGTCAATGACTTCACCACGTCTATCATCTATAATATTTTAAATTTTTAGACCACTTTTATTTTATATTGTAAAGGCAATAATTTTGAATCCTTAAAAAGTATTTGACTTTTTTTAAAGAAAATCTACCCAAAATGAACCTTGATAGGTCATCCACCATTATAAAGAGGTATTTTTTACCATCTAAGCTAGCTACTTCCATTGGTCCCATAAAGTCCATTTGTATTAACTCCAATGGTCTCTCAATTCTCACATGTCATAACTTTTTATGATGGGATTTTAATTTTTTACCCTTTTAACAAACACCATAAACAAAGTTTTTAGAGGTTTTCAAAATATGAGCACCTCCAATGATGCATTCCTTTGTTATTTTTGTTAAATTTTTAAAATTTACAAGTCTTAATCTTTGATGTCACAAGTATTATCAAGCAATGACAAGTTTATAAAATAAACAAGATCAAGCAAATAATAATATCATGTGCTCTTAAGCCTTTCACACAAGTTTTTTTAGATTTATTAATTATGTAAAAAGTCTTCTTTGTAAATTTCACAATAAAACCAGAATCGCAAATTTGACTAATGCTCAAAAGATTAACTTTCAAACTACTTACATACAAAATATTATCAAAATCAGACAATCCATAAACTTTCACAGTGCCTATTATATCTATTTTTATGGTACTTCCATCTTCAAAGATAACTTTGTCGTTATATTTCTCTACCAAATTAGATTTGTCATTAGTTATGTGCTTTAAAAAACCACTATTTATATACCACATGTTAGAATATTTAGTTTTCATGGAAGTGTGCACTACAAGACATTTCACATCCTCTTTCTTTACCTAAATTGTCTTAGTTTTCACAAATTCTTGAGACTCATTCAACTCGTTATCATGTGTTACATTCTCAAGAGTTTTTATATCCATCTTTTGTTTTTTCTTGTTATAACCATTGTTAGCAAACTTATGAGGAAACCTTAGTGAATCATATGTGTGATCTCTATGCCCAAGATTTTGAACTTTTGTACTAGGCTCCTTTAAGCTTCTCCCCATCTATATGATTTATCTAAGAAAGTCAATATTAACATTGTCTCTCACAAATTGTGCTTTCCTCACTGATTTGTTCTTGTTTGACTTTATTTTAGTTTCTAGATCCTTCTTAGTCAATTGATCAAAAGTTTAGAATTTGAAGTACTAGCACCATGATCATTTAAATCTTTAGCCTTACCAAAAGTTTAGAATTTGAAATACTAGCACCATGATCAATTAAATATTGTAAGGTCCCTGATTTTTCTACGATTTTTTGTGATTTTCCTGCTATTTTTCTGGTCATTTTTTGCAAGAAAATGTGACGCTTTGGCATATTCATATTTGTATATTTTTACCCCGTATTTATACCCGTAGAGTCGGGTGTGGGGCTTAGTCGCAGGCTGCGGGCCTCGCTACACGCTTATGAAGCGAATTTTGGAGGTACGACACGTAACCAGGAGGTGAACGTGTATTGGGGACATAGATGTAAAAATTAAAAAGATCAACTATATATATGTTTTCATCCATCGGATTCCAGAACCAACATCCAGTAAGTTTTCATTCACGTCCAGTAGTTTTTGGAGAAACCCGAGCCCATTTCCAGTCGCTCCATTCTCCCTCCTCCCTCATCGGATTCCACCGGTTCTTATTAGGATTTGCTTTGCCTCACCGCCACGAGTCCATAGATACCGGCTATGACCACCGCTACAGCCTCTTCACTCCTCCACAAGGTACCGAACTTTTCCTCGGGTTTTTCTCTCCTTTAATCCCGTTTTTGAGCTGTGAGGGTACGATTTTGATGTCGTTTGCAGCCACCCTCAACTAGACTTATGTTTAGTTGGCCACTAGAAACCCATAGGTGCTGGCTAGAGCCGCCGCCATGCTTTCTTCACTCTGCGGTGAGCTACCGGCACTTTGGTCGGGTTTTAGTTATGTTTCCATCTAACTGTCCGTGGGATTTTTTTTTAGACGCCGGTGTTTTCGGTTGTCGTCTGGCCACGGGACAGACTCCGTCGAGCCTACCTTGACCTAGTGTCGGTAGGGGGTTGTCGTTTCCGACCCCGCTTCGCCCTATTGACTTGCTCCGCCCGATTAGACGCTTTGGGTGCGTCTCGGGTCATTGCCATTGGCGAGTTGTGGGCCATTTTGCCATCGTGGGCTCTGCCCCGGCTCGGCGATAGTGAGGGTCCACCCCACTTGGCCCGATTATACCTCCATTCAGAGTGGGCCGCTTGCCTTTACCCTATACCGTGGGAGATGCACAGCTACCTGCACCACGTGTATTGGTTGTGGGTGGCGATCGGCGATGTCGCAGTTTCGACAGGCCACCACCTCATGGCCATAGCTCAGTTGCCCCTTTGTGGGCCTTGGGCCGCTTCCATCCGACCCATCTCCCCCTGGAGTGGCACTCTGTGGCCGCGTGTGCATGTGGCTACGCGTGTGCTTTTGGGTTTAGGCATCGTATTCGTGCCGCCTGACCATCGGTTGGCTTTGCCACCGAATGGAGTTGACACAGAGCCGTCCTCCACCTCTCCTTTGTTCTCAAGCGTTGCCCCACGCTCTCCGCCCATATGTGGGCCCTTGTTGACATGAAATCATTGTCGTTGGGTGTTGTCCACGTCCAATTTCGATGTCTTGCGGCCGGTTGAGTATGTCTTAGCCACCGGCCGATCTTTAATGAGTACACCATCAACTTCTGGTCGCACCGCCACTTATATTGGCAAGACGTTTCTGACACCCTGTTTGGCCGTGATTGTTTCTGGCACTTCCTAAACCCTCGGGACAATAGCTCTCTCAACTTGGCAAAGCTTTTGGCCGCCAACTCCACCGCCAACACCGCCACCGTCGTGTGCTCGCCATTCAACATCATGATTACGAGGTAGGGGAGCTTTGAACTCGTAATTTCATGATAGCATGCTTTGAATGAGTAGCAGCATGCTAAGATTATATGATTTCATGCTTTGGATGTTAAGTAACGATCCGATTGCATGATGTGCATGTAAGCATGATTATGTAGTATGTTAAAATGCATATGACATGCATGTTGGCTGTAAGTACATTGGATGTATGTATGTGCTAGTGATGGCTAGCGTGTTTGTTAGTAAGTTTCGTATATTGATTGAGTATGTGCTAGTGATGGCTAGCGTGTATGTTTGACGTATGTATGCATGTACTAGTGATAGCTAGCATGCATGTTTGAAGTATGTTTGGATTATGCATGTGCTAGTGATGGCTAGCGTGCATGTTTGGAGTATGTATGGATTATGGATGTGCTAGTGATAGCTAGCGTGTATGTTTGACGTATGTATGCATGTGCTAGTGATGGCTAGCATGTATGTTTGACATATGTATGCATGTGCTAGTGATGGCTAGCGTACACGTTTGAAGTATGTATGGATGTGTATGTATGTGCTAGTGATGGCTAGCGTGTATGTTTGACGTATGTATGCATGTGCTAGTGATGGCTAACGTGTATGTTTGACGTATGTATGCATGCGCTAGTGATGGCTAGCGAGTGTGTTGGTAAGCTACGTATGTATGATAGTATGTGTATGTTATACGTATGTGTGATAGACATATGCATGTATGATTGCTATTTGCCTATGCTATGGATATGTGTATGTGCATGTGGGCAGTGTCAGCGTTTGGTATGGATTTGGATATGAATGTGTATGAGTATGACAAATGATAGAGGATATGAGTATGACGGGCAAGGATTTGAATGAATTGTTTTGGATTAGAGCACAGGTGAGGTTTGTCAGACAGTAAGAGTGTGCATAATTGTACAAACATAATGTACAGATTATGAAGTGAAAAGTAAGCATAATAAGTGAGATATAAGTAAGACAACGACAACTGGGTTGGCTCTGAGGAGCTTCATTTGATGACAGCAGTGTAAGATGATTTGGCCATAAAGTGGATGGCGAAGTATGTAAGATTGTAAGATTTTGGTGTATGATGAGTTTTGTCCATGATATGGACGGGTTAAGTGAAGTATGTTGCCCTGAAGAACTGGGGTTTTGGATCGGGCTCAGCTTCGGTTTGATCAGTGGAGCACGGTATGCTTGAGTGCTTGTGTGGCATAATTGTACCGCATAATGTACTTCATTCAAACTTGAATTATAAGCACAGCTAATGATAGCGTTGTGAGTTTGAGACCTGAGGGTTCGACGGATTAAGTTTCGTGTTGAGCTAACCGATAATGAGTCGGCTGAGCATTTCTCATGTATTGCCATGGTGTTTATCCTACGGGATGTTGTCTGTGTGCAGTGTAGAGCACCAGACATCTGATGCTCTGTTGAGAGCAACATACGTTTCCAATTTGGTATGCGTGTTGTATAAGCCTAAATGTTTGATGCTCTGTTGAGAGTGATGTACGTTTCCGACTTTGTCTGTGTGCTGTATAAATCCCAGACGTCTGATGCTCTGCTGAGAGCGACGTATGTTTTTTATTTGGTCTGTGTGCTGTATATGCCCAGACGTTTGATGCTCTATTGAGAGCGTTGTATAATTCCGCCCAAGAGTGGCACTGTATATTTCTGCCCAATAGTGGCATTAGCACTATAAGACCCATTATGGTGGGCAACTATATGACCCCTTATGTGTGGGTGTTTATGTTTGCGCGCTCAGGTAAGTAGTATCATGGATCTACTCTTACCTGTTTGATCCAATGCCCCATGAGCATTGGTGTGCCTTACCTTCGAAAAAGTTCATGGCGTCTAGTCACTCCCCGGAGGTTAAGGTGTTGCCCCAATGGCATTCTTTTCTATTTCGACGCTGGAGCTTATTAGTTGTAATGAGCTTCAGTGGTCGATAGTATGAGCACGACTGTAAGCGTATGAGTATGAGCACGACTATAAGCGTATGTGTATGAGCACGACTGTAAGAGTATGTGTACGAGCACGACTGTAAGAGTATGTGTATGAGCACGACTGTAAGTGTCACGACCCGGATTTTTTAAAAACATTTTTAAATAGCTCGAACGGTAGGTAATTTTTTTTTCTTTAAATACAAAACAAACCTTTCGATTAAATATCCAGGTCATGATAACTGGGGTTCACAAATACGAATATCAAATCATATGATATTATTTAATATCTAAAAATTCATAAAGACCAGCTCATCCATCTAAGTACAAGTCTGTCACCCGTCTGAAAATAAATAACAAGTTGACTCTCACGCTTAAGGTACACTTACGTATCAGAGTTTCAAAAATGCGGAAACCTCTTGAGCTCGCCTGCCTTGGTGTCACTTGTCGTTGCCTGGAGAATCTGCAATGAAGCAAACCAAACAACAACCACAACCACAATGGAGCATCTCCGCCTTCAGGATAAGAGCTTCCAATGGACAAAAGGATTTATTAGTATTTTTCGGATCGGGCCAACATCACCCGATGTTAGTTGCCTACGTACTCATCAGACAACATCTCCAATGTTTCCAACAAGATCGGATCCAGACGTAGTTCTGCCTAGAAACTACACTATACTAAGAAGCATAGCATCACCCATGCAATGCTTAAGTATTTTCAAGCAACCTACATTTTATGCAAGTCCTTTAATCGTTCCACTTGTTCTAATTAAACAAGCAATATCAATCAATGTTATTAATTATTTCTCGAACCATTGTTCGATAATTAATATTCCCGTCTAATCCCAAAGACAGACAGACACATCAGATGTCAACCTAAGTGACAAATGATAAGAAACACCCTGGAATCCACCAGGCCCCTGGAATCCACCAGGAAGTGCCATCTCCCAACCTAGCCCATAAGGACCTGACCGGAGTGGAAGGGCATGGCCCACAACTGCACCTGAACAGAAGTGGTCAGAGACGCCAACCAAGCAGGATGTCAGCGACCCTAATTGCGTGTACACTAAAAAGATCCTCAATAGATCTGCGGTGAGCCCGGCTCACATACAACTCCCTCCAATGGGGAGGTGCAACTACACGGTCAAATCAGCAGCTCCTCAATAGAGCTAAAACCTAGGAAACCATTCTGAACCCTATCTTGCTCATCTATAAGCCAGGATTCCGAATGACTATCCCAAACCTTATTAGTCCCTTCTAGACTAAGGTTTACAACTCGAGACATGCCATCGGTTCATCAACCAAGGCAAATCGTCAGGTCAAAGGCTTTGTTCACTGTATGAACTAGTCCCAGACCCCTCTGAGGTATTTTAGTCTTTATCTTGATTAGGTGTTCTTGCCCAATCCAAAGCTTTCAAACCCCCAAACAATTATTCTTTCAATAATTTAAAGATAGTGATAAATTACTATCACAACATCAATATCATAAATTGAAACAAAGAACAACATAAACCATAAGAACTACACAGGTCTAAGCATATCATAATATCAATAATCAAAATCAACAATGATATAAGAATTATTCGAGCACTCATGCCCTAACCCTCCTTGGGTTATCTTAATAAATCTTTATGGAACTGGTCGTAATGCACCTAAGGGCATTAGAGTAATTATCCAACATTGGATACAGTCCTCTCTGCACACGGGTAAGTCTTTAACCTCTAAAAAGGTTTCAGTATCACATTGGCCCGTTAATAACATTTACGCGAATGCGGGCCAGTTTGCATAGGGGTAGTTCTGTCATTTGGTTTAAGGTTTTAATGACATCCAACAGGTCCAAAATTGAACTCAAGCATACTACTTGACTTCATGGACTCTGTGTAATTTTCCTGGCATATGACGGGGTCGTGAACCCCTTGAACCGACCCAGGTTTACTTAACGGTTTACTATAAACCCTAAGGGTAAAATAGTCAATTAACCACTCTTTGGTATTTTTTTATTCACCAACATATTTGGTCTATAAATATTTTACCCATTAAAATATCATTGAGAATTTTCCCAATTTTTAAATAAACTCCTAGGCCCTTGAACCAGGGCCCCGAAGTCGGGCAAATGGTTCTTGCATGATGATTTAACTATCAAGGGTAAAAAGGTCATTTTATAATCTCTAGGATTTTTCCCCAATCTGAAACTCGGTCAGAATAGTCCCAAACCTCTCCAGGTCCAATAGTAATTTTCTAGGATTTTTCCCACACCTAAACCCTACTGAACCGGACCCGGTTCACAACCCTTCATTTGTTGTTGTTTTTTTTTTATCAACTCTGACCGGACCGAATCGGGTTGGGAAACCCGACCCGGTCCAGCGGCTGACGACCCGGATCGCGGGTCGTCTTCTCCGCGACCGGCCAGAGGCCATTCGGCCTCTGGCGGTGCCGCCAGGACTGCGGCGGAGGAGGGGCGGCCCAAGTGATCCCTGACCGCCAGCGCCCGGCGGAACCGACGGCATCGGTTCCGCCGCCGCCTGGTGGCCAGCCGGCGGCCAAAAGGCCGCCCTTTCTTTCTCTGTGCCCTTTTTTTTTTGAAACAGACGGTGGCGTCGCGACGGCAGGCCAGCCGATGGGCCGGGCTTGACCGGATCGCCATCTTCCGGCGATCCCGGTAGCCCTGGTTCCATTCCCCGGCCGGCGGCTGCGCCGCATCACAGTAAGACTCTTTTTTTTTTTAACCAACGGCGGCCTGCGCAGCGGCAGGCGAATTCGCCGCCGCTAAGGCTGCCGGAGCCAGGGCCGCTGCGGTCGAAGCTAGGGCCATCTTGGCCAGAGCCAGGGCCGCCGCGCGGCTCCGATCCGACAACTGTTCCGGTGACCGGAAATCGCAATACTGTTCACATTATTACGTGAACAGTATTTGCAGAACTAATTGCAGAACAGAAATTACAGATAATAATCGCAACCTAAAATCCTACCTATGTGGCCAAGTTGACGTCGATCCACATCGCCCATGCTTCGCCGGAGTCTCGCCGGAAGATTCTAACGACGGCTCATCCTTTTCCCCTCCAAAAAGCCCCAATTCTCTACTTTGATCGGGCAAAAAAGACCCCCCAAATTGTGCCTTAAGAAGGCCTTTTATAGGTATGGGATTAGGGTTCCTAATCCCATGAGGAATTAGACCTCCAAAACCCCAATTTCGGAACAGCAATTTATCGGGCCCACATCGCAGCTTAAACAAACAGTTCGCACGTTCAATTCGGGTAAACGGGTCCTGCACGATATGTCAACTTCAGATGGTCGTTTCTCCCTCATCCGGACTCCGATTTGTGCGTTCTTGGTGGCGTTTCGAAGCTCTTTTCATCTACTTTCCAATAGAATTAGTTTCAGCCCCAAATTCTATCTAAGGAGAAAGTTATTCTAATAAGAATATCAATGGGTCAAACACCATAATTTCCACGTATTTAAATTTTGAAACTCAGGAAAATTAGGGATATTATAGTAAGAGTATGTGTATGAGTACGATTGTAAGAGTATGTTTCTGAGTAAGACAATAAGTGTGATTTTGTGTAAGTTGTACGAGTAAGGTCGTACGAGTATGATTGTACAAGTAAGGTCATACAAGTATGTGTAAGCTATATGAGTAAGCATATAATTGTATAAGTAAGGTCGTACAAGTATGCGTATGTTGTATGAGTAAGCGTATGATGGTATGAGTAAGTTTGTAAGACCCTGAATAAGGGTGTTTGCGTAAGTTTAATTTGATGGTATGATTTGGCACGATGGTGCATTTGGTATGATTTTGGCACGATGGTGCATTTGGTATAATTTTGGCACAATGGTGCATTTGGTATGACTGTATGCGTATGTGCGTGATTATAATTATATTATGTGTGCATGATTATAATTATATTATGTTCACTACTTCATGTTTAAGTTGCATGAACGCATGTATTTATGAACTTTGTGAGTTCACTATTTTGGATTCCCCTACTGGGTATTTTCCTACTGAGTATGAAAATACTCATTACCCTACTTTTTAGCCCAGTTGTACGGGAGGTTTTGCACGTTTGTGAAGGAGACCTCCTGGAGATGGATGCTCATTTCAGCGGTGCATTGATTCCCGTTGACTCAAGTATATACTTGACTCACTATGAGTATATTTGTCCCACGATCCTATGTATTGGGTGAGACGAGACGTTAAGATGTTTATATATTCTAGACTTTCGGTTGGATTAGACTATGGACTGTTATGGGACTTGCACTCAAGGATGCCTGGGAGGGATTTGTATTTAAAGTCTATGATCATAGCAATTTAGTCGTACGGTTGTTTTCGAGTAGCGCCTGAGGATATTTGCTTTGGCCGTACGATGTTTGACCGTATGATGGAAATATTTAGATGGAAAATTGATGTTTAGTGTTTTAAATTATAAACTGTTTTATCAGGTTTTGATTTCGTCATTTTTCCTCTGATTTATAGACGTTATATTGCAAAAAAAATTCATGAGTTTTAAGGAAAATGTATAAAAAATCTCGGGCGTTACAAATATTTAGCCTTAACAAATATTTGATGTACTAGTGATTCATAGGGATTTGTATTCTTTTGTTCCACATACCCTAAACCACTTTTGTCATATCCAAATTGACCACACGAGATAATTTTATCAAGTTTTTCTTTTTCTTTGACAAATTCTTTTAATTTAGAATTTGAAGTTTTCAGCTATATTTAATTTTATCAAGCAACTCAATATTATTGGTCTCAAATATGGATTTGTCATGCACAAGTTAAAAATTCTCATAGTCCATAGCACAGAATTTTGCTCTAAGAATTTTCAACTCATAAAAAACATTTTTACTTGGCTACAAAAAAAATTGAAACATATATAAACAAGCTATGCATGTTTTTGAATTTCATAGCAACCAAAATCAAAATTAAGCTTCAATCACAAGGGAAAAAAACTCATAATTATTCAATATATCCTCAGCTACTATGTGTAGGTTTGTTAGACTATGTGTGTGGCAGAGACAAACCGAGAAAATAAAGTGTCTTTAACTCTCAATTAAGTTACAAGATTTATTTCCCCCTGTAAACAAAATAAACAAAGAATTTGTTCAATTAAACATTCCTAATTCCAATGTGTTCTAATGAGATATTTGTAATCAAATCATCAATCAAAACACAGAAGAATTTTTACGTGGAAACCCAACCAAGGAAAAGTCATGGGACACTATCCAGATCAATTATGTACTATATAAACCAAAGATTGTAGAATTACCGATTACATAGACAAAAGGCTCCTTCTTTTCCTTCAAACTGCATTGATCTTCATACGACTCTCATATTCTAAGTCAGTCACTTCTTGGTTGTTTACCTGTAATAACTTGATCTTATCCTCCTTTGTTGTTCTACCCCGAGCGACGGCCAAGGATGCATTACCCAGCATGGTTCCCGCTCCTCTGACCTTCACCAGCTCATTTTGGCTCTGCCTCACCCTCTCTTTGTTTTGAGTTTTCTACCGCCGTCGTGGGTTGGCAAGGGCTATCCAGATGCTGTGAGCTCTGCCCCAACCCGGCAACAGCGGTGGGCAACCCCACCTAGGCTGGTTTAGCTCCCGCCTCTCCTACTCTCCTCTGCCCATTTTCTCCACCCCCAAGCTTTGTTTTCTCTGTTTCAACTTCCGCCACCATCGGTTTTTCGCTATGGCTGGCCATACTTAGTTCGGACCGCTGTGGCCTAGCAAAGACATAGGTGGTCTTCGTCACGGCCACTTCAGACCTCCTCCGGAAATGTCTAGTCACCCTTTACTTTGTTTCTCATTTTTTGGTGCCACTGTCACCGGACAAGGGCTAACTGGAGAGCATGGTTCCACCCTGGACTAGTAATGACTGCAGGCCCGCTCTGGCCAAGCCCCATTAGCTCCATCTGCCCCTCCTCAGTTTTGATCCCTCTATTATGAATGGGCCACTTTCCCCACTGCTTGACCCCCATTTCCCATTGTGTGTGGCATGAACAGGTCAAAGTATGATCTTATTGCTACGACTGTGAGCTATTTTGGGTTGGCCTTGGCATAGCAACAGCCCCAACAACCCTTGCCCAGCCCTCGCTTAGCCCCTTTTCCTGTTATGTGGTTTATCGCGCTACACAAAGCATTTCTTTTGCCCTTTTATCATCGTACCACTATCGGTTGCCAATTGGCTTCTAGTCAACCTACCTCAGCCCGGTGACAACAAGGACAGTCTTCGTCGATCACCACATTTTAGCCTCAGCTCAGCCACCCATGTGGGCTAGAGTCACCTCCGGAACCACTAGTAGCCCTCTTCCCCTCGAGTCACCCTTTGGCCATGTGTGCTTATAATTGTGCATATGATTTAGGGTATATATAGATGCCATTTTTTAGCTGCCTGACCATCGGATGGCTCCGTCACTAATTGAGTTGACCACCATAGCCCTCCACCTCTCCTATATTCTTGAGCATCGCCGCACTATCATGGGGGCACCTGGGGAACACCTACCGTGTGGCACTCGCAAGGCCAAATAGCCAAGCGAGTAAGCCATTCTTCGTCAAGGTTATGGCCTCGTGCCATTTGACCAAACGTCCAACCCGCGAAGCCAAGCAACGAACCCATCCCAAGGCGGACGTGCGAATGTGCCAGGACATTTCCCAAGTGAGCTAGCGGGAGGGGGACACCTCCTTGTGATGCACGAATCCAACTTAGGCAACTCGGACATCCGAACAATCCATCTCAGCCAAGTGCATGCAAGGGTCTTTGTATCCAACATGGCCATAAGACCGGACAGCCGCCCGATGGGTTGGAGAGCCCCATCGCCCAGCGGAAGAGGCTCCTGGCATGATAGCTAGCAACGCAACAAGCCTTCGCTGCTATCCGAGATAGCCAGTTTCTAGGCTAGGCATCATACCAACAGCTTTATCATTTCAGCTCACCATGTCCCCCCTATATAGCATAAGAGATTATACCCATTTTGCTAGAGTGACAGCCAAAGTGGCTATACGGGCATGGTTCCTCCAAAGTTTACCAAATAGCCCAAAATCACTCCCAATGACTCTCTAACACTATTTAGGGGGAAGGGCACATCTAAAGAATCCAAATATGTGCTAGTTGGCCATGCGTCCCAACATAGCCAACTATGTGTGCGCATCGTTGCATGCTTTCTACGCAATGTTGCGCTTGTGCCTTCCCCACAACGCATGTATACATGATATGCAACACTATGGGCAGTTCCCACAATGCATACACACTTAGAATACAACACTTCCACATGTGTGTGCGCCCCAACATGTGTCATGGATAGTTTGCTTTGCTATCCCGTGCCACCACGCCCTTGGCCCCTTATGTGGGCCATAGTCGACAAGAAATCGCTATCGTTGGGGTTGTCAATGGGCATGTTTTATAGCCAATCAAGTGCTTCTCACCCACCGTCCAACTTCTATAGAGTCCACCATCGACTTCCAGTCGCACTTGCCACCCCTTTTGGCACAACCTTGCTCTAGGCTGCCCTTAGTGCACCACCATTGATCACAGATTTTACCGCATAGACTCTTTCACCCCATTTGGCCAAGATTACTTTTGGTGCTTTCAAACCTCAGAACAACTCTCTCAACTAGGTGATGGTTTTGCCGCCAACTCCTCTATCGACACTACCACCACTGTGTGCTCACCATCAAATGTCATAAATTACTATGTAGGGGAGCCTTGAACTCGTAGTTTTATAATAGAATGCTTGGAATGTGTAGCCGCATGTTGGGATTGTATGCTTTAATATTTTGGGTATTATGTAATTATCCAATTGCATGATATAAGAGTGAAAGACTATAAATGATGGTATTTTTTAAATGTATATGATATGTATGTGAGCTAAAAGTATGTTTGATGTATGTGGACCATGTGTATACTAGTGATGGCTAGCGAGTTTGTTAGTAAACTATGTATGGAATTATGTGTATGTTATATGTGTATGTGTGTGATGGACATATGTATGTATGATGGTTCTACCCGTGTATAAAGGATATGTGTATGTGTGTGGGCAGATGTATGGGCGATGGATGGTAAGAGTTGATAAAGAGTTTGACATGAATTTAAATGCAGATTTGTAACTGTATGACAAAAGACGAATGATGTAAGTTTGATGGGCGAAGATTGGAGTGCATGAGTTTGGTTTGGATTGGAGAGCATGTTAGGGTTCAATAAGCATACTTAGGTTTGATACCTTATGGGGGATTGTCTGACAGTAAGAGTGTTGCATAATTGTATAAGCTTAATATACATATTATGAAGTGGAAAGTAAGCATAATCAATGAGGTATAAGTAAGGGGGTATTAACTAGGGTTTGCTCTGAGGAGCCTAGTTTGATAACGTTTTGAGTAAGATGTTTTTGTCATAAGGTGGATGAAAAAATTGTATGTATATGTTAGAATATGTTTACGATGAGTTATGATTATGAGTTGGAAGGGTTAAGTGAAAATTATTGTGCTAACGAACTAGGATTTTGGAATGGACTTAGCATTGGGTTGGTCAGTGGAAGACTATAAGATAGAAGAATTTATGGCATTATTGTACCCACATAAATTACTTAATTCAAACTTGAATTGTAAACAAAGATAATGACAGCATTGTGAATTTGAGACTTGAGAGTTTTGATGGATTAAATTTCATGTTTGAGTGTCAGCTGGTTCTGCAGAACCAAGGAGGACCTCAAGAGAGACCTCAAATCGGGCAGCAAGAAGCAAAAGGAAAGAGGTCAGTCAACAAATGGAAAGTTTATGCCATTTCAACCCACAGGGTGGCCAACTCTTCAACGGTAATGAAAGGTATGATCATAATTGCCTCTTACTATGCTAAGGTGTTATTTGATACCAATTCATCTCACTCATTCATTTTACCGCATTTGCTCTTGAGCTTAATGTTGAACATAAGATGTTATCTATTCCCTTGCGTGTGTCTACTCCTTTGTCTTCTCTTTGGGTGGAGGAATATCTTGAGAAGGTCTCTATGTTGATTGATGGGCATGAGTTAATATGTTGATTTAATTATCTTGCCTATGATTGATTTTGATGTGATTTTAGGCATGGACATAATGTTTAAGTATCATGTACATGTTGATTATCGTGGGAAGAATGTGGTGTTTACCTTGCCATATGTTAAGCCTTTTATCTTCCAGGGTGAGAGGAAAATTCTTAGCGTTTTCATCTAAGGCTAGAAAGTGGATTAATAAAGGGTGTGTAGCTTTTCTTGCAAGCATCTCAATCAAGAGTGCAGAGCTATCTCCTCTTTAATCCATTTAGTTAATGTCAGAGTTTGCGGATGTGTTTCCTAACGACTTGTCGGGATTGCATCATGAGAAGGAGATCGAGTTCCATGTCGATCCTATTTTAGTTACTATCTCTATGGTGAGAAGTTCGAGGTGTTCACTAACCACAATAGTTTGAAGTATCTCTTCACCCAAAGAGATTTAAATATGAGGCAAAGAAGATGGTTAGAGTTCCTTAAGGACTATGATTTCACGATCTCTTATCGTCCTAGAAAAGCTAATGTGGTGGTGGATGCCTTAAGCAAAAAATCAGCCACTTCGGTAGCTTGTGTGCATGTCAAAGAATGACTTTGGTATGAGGAATCCATTGAGCTTAAACCGGAGTTAGCTACGGAGGATGCATGTAGTTGGTTCACAACCCTTTCTATAAGTTCTAGCTCGGTTGATGATGTGGTTGAAGTTCAAAACATGGATGAGGAGACTCAAGCCTTTAAGGCTAAGTTGAGAGAGAAGGTAGTGATTGACTTTGAGGAGAGGTCCAATGGGATCTTGATTTATAAAGGCCGATTGTGTGTGCCAAAATCCTTGGAGCTTAAGGAGTGTACCTTATCAAAGGCACACTATTCTAGGTTCTCTATCCACTTAGGGGGAACGAAGATGTATCATAATGTAAAAAAGACTTTTTGGTGGAACGGAATGAAGAGAGACATTGTTTCCTTTTTATCTAAATGCCTTATTTGTTAGCAAGTGAAGACAGAGCATCGTCATCCGGGTGGTATGCTATAACCCCTTCCTATTCCGGAGTGGAAGTGGGAGAATGTAGTTATGGACTTTGTTTTCGGACTCCCGAGATTGGTGAGCGGTAATGACATAGTGTGGGTCATGATCATTGATATACTCACAAAGTCTGTTCACTTTATAGCAAAAAGGATGACTATTTCCTTAGATATGTTGGATGCCTTGTATGTGAAGGAGGTTGTATGGTTGTATGGTGTCCCGGTGTCCATTGTCTCCTACCGTGATCCTCGCTTCACCTCCCGATTGAGGTAGAGTTCCTAGAAGGCCTTAGGTACATCATTGCATCTTAGCTCAGCTTATCATCCCAAGACTGATGGGCATTATGAGAGGACCATCAAAACACTTGAGGACATGCTTTGGGCGTGCATACACTACAACAAAAATGTTAATAGTACTGTAAGCGTCTCTAATAGGTATTAGCCACGCATAAAAAGTGTCACTACATTTGTCGATAAAACTGCAGTCGCTACATTTGTCGATAAAACTGTAGTCGCTATTACTCATTAGCGACGCTTAATGTTAAGTGTCGCTAATATGAGTCACTTATTATTTTATGTTAGCCACACATATAAAAGCATCACCAATAGTTAATTATTAGCGACGTATGATTATAAGCGTCGCTAATGGTTGCTTATTAGAAACATTATATTATGCGTCGCTAATATGGAAAACCTTTTTTAAAAACACAAAAACAACTTATTAGCAACACATAATTATATGTGTCACTAATAAGTAGGTATTAGCGATGCTATATTCAGCGTCGCTAATATAAAAAAATAAAATTGCTTATTAGTGACGATTATTTAGGCGTTGCTAAAAAATGAATTTTTTTACCGACGCTTATAGAAAACATCAATAGTAATAATATAAATTTTTTTAAAAATAAATTTTTGTGTATTAGCAACGCTTTAGCAAGCATCACTAATAAATAAAAAATAAAAAAAATTAAAAAAGGCTTCAGCGAAGCTTGTATAAGCGTCGCTGAAAGCCTTAACATTTTTTTTAAAACAGCCTGGGCGGGGAGAGGGGAGGGCAGGAGGGACGAGGGGAAGCGGTGGAGAGGGGAATCGAGGAGAGTTGGGGAGGAGCGGAAGGGTCACCAGGGCAAAGGATGTCGTTGGAGAGCCATCGGCCGAAGGCAATTATAGGGGGCGATCACCGGGGGCAGAACACCGTTGAGGATAGTGGGCGGGGGGGTTTAAAAAGAAATCGGTGGGCAAAATTTTGCTCTCGGAAGCTTTTTGCGATGGTTTACAAGAAGCGTCACAAAAAGCAAAAAAAAGAGAGGGAGAGAGAGAGGAGAGAGATAGAAGAGAGAGAAGAGAAGAAGGAAGAGGGGGGAGGCTCCTACCATTGGTGGCCGGAGCAAAGAAGAAGGGGGAGGGGGGAGGGAGGACTCTGGCCGTCTCTGGCCTAGGCAAGGAGAGGGAAGCAAGCAGTGACAGAGCTCGGCTAGAACGAAGAGGGAGGGCGGTGGCGGAGGGGGCCAGCTGTAGGGGCATGGAGCCACAGAGGAGAGGCCTACCGGCGGAGGGGGTGGCAACACAAATGAGAGGACAGGGGGAGAGGGGCGGGGGTGTAAATAACCGCGCAGTTAAAATTTTTCCACGAAAAGGTTAGTATATTAGCAACGCATAAACTTAAATGTCACTAATACGCTAACTAGTAGTGATGCATAATGTATGTGTCACTATAATAATAAATTTTTTATTTTTAAAAATTTTTAAAAATAATTTTTTAATAATACATTATTCTCTCTCTTTCTCCGTCCCTCTCTTTCACTCCTCTCTCTCCCTCCCTCCTCCTCTCTCAATCTCTCTCTCCCCCCTCTTTCTCTCTCTTCTCTCTCTCCTCTCTCTCCCTTTTCCCTCTTTTATTTTTTATTTTTTTTTTAAATCAGGGTAGTAGCAACCCATAACCCTATACGTCACTGCTACACAAGGTAGTAGCGACGCAAACTGGTATGCGTCGCTACTATACTCATGTAGCAGTGACGCATAGAGTTATGCATCGCGACTACCCTAAGTCAATAGCAATACATACGGTTATACATCGCTACTAGATATTTTTATTTTTTAAAATTTTCAAAAATAATTTATAATTGAAAAAATTTCCTCCCCTCTTTCTCTCTCTCCCCTCTTTCTCTCTCTTCTCTCTCGCCCCTCGCCCTCCCTCCCTCTCTCTTCTCTCTCCTCATCCTCTTTCTCTCTCCCTCCCTCTCTCTCTACCTCCTCCCCCTCCTCCTCCTCCTCTCTCTCTCTCTTCTCCCTCTCTCTCCTCCCTCCTCCTCACTCAATCTCTCTCTCTCCCCCTCTTTCTCTCTCTTCTCTCTCCCCTCTTTCTCACTCTTCTCTCTCTCCTCCCTCTCTATCTCTTCTCTCT
This sequence comes from Saururus chinensis, assembly GCA_035235625.1. Lineage (NCBI taxonomy): Eukaryota > Viridiplantae > Streptophyta > Magnoliopsida > Piperales > Saururaceae > Saururus > Saururus chinensis. The sequence goes on from CP141140.1 coordinate 60,889,552, forward strand.
CCCCCATCTTTCTCACTCTTCTCTTTCTCCTCCCTCCCTCTCTCTCTCTTCTCTCTCCCCCTTTTCTCTCTTTTATTTAATTTTTTTTAAATTATAGTAGCAACGTATAACAGTATGTGTCGAACATACTGTTATGTGTCACCACTGCCCTAAGGTAGTAGCAATGTTATGCTCGCTACTAGATATTTTTCTTATTTTTTAAAATTTTCAAAAATAATTTATAATTAAAAAATTTTCCTCCCCTCTTTTTCTCTCTTCTCTCTTTCTCTCTCCCCTCATCCTCTCTCCCTCTCTCTCTTTCCCTCCTCTCTCCACTCTCTTTCCCCCCCTCTCTCTCCTCCCTCCTCTCTCCCTCTCTTTCTCTCTCCCCTCTTTCTCTCTCTCCCCCCTTTTCTCTCTCTTTTCTCTCTCCCCTCTTTCTCACTCTTTTCTCTCGATCCCTCCTCTCTCTTCTATCTCTCCTCTCTCCCCCTTTTTTCTCTTTTATTTAAATTTTTTAAAAAAAAATTGTAGTAGCAACGCATAGATATATTTTTATTTTTAAAAATATTTTATAATTAAAAAATTTTTCCTCACCTCATCCTCTCTCTTCTCTCTCCCCTCTTTCTCTCTCTTCTCTCTCTACCCTCCCTCTCTCTCCCCCTCTTTATCTCTCTTCTCTCTCCCCTCACCCCATCTCTCCCTCCTCACTCTTCTATCTCTCCTCTCCCTTCTATCTCTCCTCCCTCTCTCTCTCTTATCTCTCTCTCTCCTCATCCTCTCTCTCTCCTCACCCTCTCTCTCATCCTCTCTCTCTACCCTCTCTCTCCTCCTCTTCTCTCTCTCTTGCTCCTTACTCACTACAACAAAACTAGGTATTAGCTACGTTTATATAAGCGTCGCAATCTTATGCGTTGCTAAAAAGTGCTAACAACAACATATAACAAACCGTCGCAAAAAATATAACTATTAGCGACACATCATATTAAGCATTATTAGCGACGCACAACTCCAAACATCGCTAATACGTAATATTTTAGCGACGCTTTAATTTATGCGTGGCTAATACTTACGTTATTAGCGACGCTTTTATAAGCATCACTAAAAGATATATATTTCAATTTTTTTAAAATAAATTTCAACACTATTAACGACATATGTTTAAAAATGTCGCTACAAGTTTCAACAATAGCGACATTTAAAAATGAGCGTCGCTAATAATTCTCAATTTTTAAAAAAAATAAAAATAAGAACTTATAGCGACGCATATATTGTACGTCGCTATGACCTAATAGTAGTAGAGACTCATGACAAAATGCGTCGCTATTACCCTTGGTAGTCACGACGTATAGTTATATGCATCGCTAATACTTATTTTTTACTAAAATTTTATTTTAATTTTTTTAAAATTTTATTATTTTTTATTTTTAAAAATAAAAGAAATAAAATAAAATACTAATAGCGACATATATAGTTATACGTCGCTATTAGTATTTTTATTTAATTATTTTTTTTATTTTTAAAATTAATTTTAAAAAATAAAAAATATTTAAAATTTAAAATTAGAGGAGAGATAGTGTGTAGGTAGATAGGAGAGAGAGGAGAGGGAAGAGAGAGAGGGGAGGGAAGAGAGAGGAGAGGGAGAGAGAGAGAGAGGGGAGAGAGAGAGTGAGAGAGAGAGAGGGGAGGGAGGAGAGATAGGGAGAGGGAAGAGAGAAAGAGAGGGGGAGAGAGAGAGAGATGGGAGGGAGGGTTTATAAGCGTCGCTAATAATTTTTTTTGTTGTAGTGTCTCTTGCTCACTTCACTCTATCTCTTTTATTATAAATTAATTTTAAAATTAATAAAAAAATTTAAAAAATAAAAGTTATTATATATAAATAGTGAAAATTTAATCTATTATTTATACTACCTTCTATTGAAAATTTAATATTTATTTACTATATATATAAATAGTAAATATTAAATAAAATATATTATATTTAAGAAGTTTATTTTAATTTTTTTTATATTTATTTATTATATACTTATTTATTAAATAAAATTAATTAATAAAACTAATAGCGACGTTTGTAAACAAGTGTTGCTATTATCAATGCTATTTGCGACACATGTTTAAAAGCGTCGCCAATAATTCTATATCTCTGGTGCTGGTGGTTTTGGGACAGGAAGGGATGTTGGGGGGGTCTCAGGTATTCTATCTGATAGGGTTTTAAATTCATTACTCTTAGCGATGTTTTTTACAAGCGTCGCTATCAATAAAACTATTAGCAATGCTTTACAAAAAGTGTCACTAATAGTTACACTTTTTTTTCTTTTTTCTTTTAAAATAAATAGCTTTTAGCGACACTTGTTTTATGCGTCGCTAATAGTTATCTAATTAGTGACACTTTTAATTCAGTGTCGCTAATAATTGCAGTAATAGTGACACTTAATAATAAGTATCGCTATTATGTAACTATTAGGGACACTTAATTGAAAGCATCGCTATTATTTAATTTTTTGGCGACGCTTATTTATGTGTCGCAAGTATCCATGTTCACTTAATAAACTAGCGTCAAACCCTATTGAATGCATTTTAATCTTTATCTTAATTAGGTGTTCTCCTCTCAATCCAACAGCAACCAATATATTTTGATTAATATATATATATATATATATATATATATATATATATATATATATATATATATATATATCATAGAATATATATCATATTATGCTTAATAATCGGCTCAACTCATTAACACCCTCAGTAGAACCATATATCATATGAAGGATATAATAAATTATATGGATATATTTATATTTTGTAAGAAAATTATAAATATATGAATTAATAAATATTTTTTTAATCAACTACTTAATAAAATTTTTTAACCAAGGGTATTAGAGGGATGACCATGACATCCTTCATGAAGCGAAGGAGTTTCAAGTTTTCTCATTTACTTGACATGAGTGGCACCAACATTCACCAACGGTAGGTTGGTTAGGTAAACCTACTTCACCGATGCATCACCTCACTGCTGATGACCAATCAATGTGTATGGTACATGCATGAATGAGTATTGTTCGTCCTCTTCCTTTTATCGGTGCAGTTATCGACGTGTCGATGATTTTACCGATATCAAAAAAATTAATTAAGAACAAAAACTTTTTTTTTATTCCAAACACTTTTTTTTAATAAAATTCAATAAAAATCATCTCAAAAAAAGATATTAAACCATTTGAGACACAACTTTAACACTAAACTACTCGTAATTCAAATTCACTATGAAAGGACTATCCAAACATTTTATACTTCACAATAGACAAATTCATGAGTTCATAATCATCAATAACTTGAAGAAAATAAAAAACTTAAGTAATTTTATTAAACTTGCAATCCAACGTATTCGAACACGAAGTTTTATTCTTCCCACGCTAGTATTTCCTTTCAATATGCACTCAGACTCTAATCTCCCATCATTAAGACTCTTCTTAAAGTCCCTTCCCTCTCCCAATTCGGGTTTTCACACTTTATTTGTCTCCTTTTTTAATCCGGTATTCACATTTAATCCCTAAATTCGATCCTAGTTAACTTATTGTATTTGATCTCCCTGTAAGTCCTAATTGTCTCACCTTTCCTATCTCCCAACCCCATTAAAGTTGGTCGGGCACTAATGAGATTTGCCCGAGGAATTTTCAATAGAAGTTTAAAGCTTAACAAATTTGGAACGAAAACATTAGAAGTTGCTACCCACACCCAACAATGATCTAAAACATGGAGTGTATTCATAAATAAATTAACAAATAAAAACTGTACGCTCCCATCGTACGGGAAGTTCAATCACATACTGGACCAGGAATCTCCTACTGTGATCTTATAGGACAAACATAGTATATCAGTTATTCGTTCTTATTGAACAATAAATCACGAGACAAGAAGCCTTAAGATATAGTACTCCTATATCATCGGCTAATGTAGGTGAATTATTTGTACATTTGATGGTGGAGTCTAATCGTCAGTATTCTGCAAACCCGGTGTAGGAGCTGATGGTAGCCTTGCCTGGCTTGGCCGCTCTCCGGAATATGCAGACGCCGCAAGACGGAGAGAGGAAGGATGGAGTTTTGTACTTGTCTTCTCCTCCCATCATGGGCATGGGCACACCAATCTTCACAGGGCTCACATAGTGTGGCTGGTAGGTCTGGCCCAACACCCCTTCAACCCGGTTCGATAAATTGGTGAACCGGAACTGCATCTCCAAGTGGGCAAATGCTTCGTCCTCTGGCAGTTGGTAGTTGTGAACCCGATTCTCCTCCGCTCCAATTGGGGTCACCTTGATGTCCATCTCCACCAACCCATGGACGGAAACCCTAATGTTGTTGGTCACATCTGTCCTCTCCACCACCACCTCTCGTCCTCTCCCATCCCTAGTTTCACTCACAATCCGCCACTCGGCCTCCCCGTCGGCCGGGAGAACGACGTCGTTGCCATCCCACCGGAGAGAGAGTGCGTCGACATCATCGTCCCACTTGGTGACCCTTTGGGCCCTGATCACCAAGGTGTGGATGTCGAACATCACGGCCAGGGCTTGCACCCAAGTGAAGTCGCGGGTCCGACCCGCTGGCCTGTTACCAATGAAGTGGCCATTGATATGGAGCTTATCGTCTGAGACAAGAGCAAAATTGCCCCCTTTGGCTCCATGGAAGTAGAATATGACACCGTCGCCGCCGACAAATCGAGGATCATAGCATATTGCTCCATATCCGTTACAGTTGGGTTTCCTGACTGGGAAGAAACATGCATGAATGCTGAATCAGGTTATTAACAAAGAAAAGACAAATTGACTGTGGAACAAATATGGCTAAATGAGTAGCTTAAGTCGTTTGTGTAAATTAAAATTTCATAAGATGGTGAAAGTGTATCTCTCTTGTTATTAACCCCGTATATAATAACATTATATTATCATTCCTTCAAGCCTAGTCGAGCTAGCTCAAGCTCAACATTAAACCCTGTCAATCCGAATTGGGTTGGTTCGAGTTTTATCATTTATGTATTCCTTTTGTCCCACGTTAATAGCTGTTGGGAAAAAAAATGTCATCAATTAACTTCATTTGGCTTAATTTAACTGGTTGAGTAGTTAAAAAAGTATCCCACTAGCTATTTTCAATTCTCTTAGTAGTGAATCTCACCATACAAGAAATATTACTATTTGTTCAAATAAAGTTATTAATATGGGATGGAAAAAGTATTCTACTTTCATATATTAAGTTTTGGAATTATAAAATAAAATTACAAACCTCACTTTTCAAGAAGTAAATCTCGTCACCTCAAAATATATATACTCGCTATTTTTATCTTAATTTTTTTGCATCGAGTTACGTGTGGCTATATATATTGGCAAACTGTATATTCAAAACACTCACATAATATTTAGAGAAGAGGTACTCTCAAGTGAACATGAGAGAGAGTTTCTCATGTTAATTTCTTTAATAGTTATTTTTTTACTATACTCCTTGTGAAGTTAGGGCCACCCAACCATCAAAGTTTGTTCAAAATTTAAACCCTAAATTAATGGTTAAAATTTAATTAGGTAAAATAGATGAACCCCATATATTAGAATGACCTAAAATTTATTAAAATCTCAAACAAAAAAATATAATTTAATCCATAAATCCAAATGTGAGATTAAAATGTCTCGATGAAGGGAAGGCCATATGACAAAATGGGCTCAATTGGCCTTTATTTTTTACTATGCTCTTTTGATTAATTGATCCCACCAAATATGAGGAGGCCCTATATTAATTTTAAAAATCAACATGAAAAATTCATTTCTCGTGAGCTAACCTTTTTATATATAAGTTAAACCCACCTAATTAATTTATGTTGTTTAACAAGCTAATCTTTTAGCATCTAAGTCGAATCGATTCGAATCAAACTAGAAAAGCTCCGGCTGCCTTGGCTCCTTATCAACCTCGGGAACGTTCTAATTGTTTTATATATCTACAAAAACCATAATCTTAATTATGCTAGGTTGTAACAGAGCACTTACATTTGCAAGTTGTCTCACACTTGCTGCCACAGTGGATAAAGCAGCCCTTCTGCTTCTTCGCTTTCTTGGGCTTCCTCACAGCGCACTCTGATGGGCAAGTGAGGGTCTTGAGGAAGCACCTTCCGGCTCCCATACACAATGCTCGTTCTTGGCCGGTGGCCTGCACCGGTGGAAGCTCCCTGTAGAGGGTGGCCAAGCGTTCATCTTCCTTGTCACCTTTTTTCTCCCCTTTACCGTTCCCTTTCCCATTCCCATTCCCATTCCCATTCCCATGTTCATCTCCATTGCCCTTGCCACCTCCATTTCCACCGCCATTGCCATTGTTACCATCCCCTTTCCCTTGTGCTTCAGCCAAGGTGGCCGCCAGTGCGACCAACAACACAAAGAAGGCCACCAGGAATAATAGCGCCTGTCTCTTGGCCATCTCACGTTGGAATGAACTACCCTTAGATTACTACGATATCCCGATTGATGAGATGAAGGGAAGCCCAAGGTTTTATAGAAGAGAAAGTGGGGGGATAACGTTGGAGGTAAGAAAGCATTGTATGGGATACATGCATGATGTTCGCCTTAATTTTCGAGTTCTCTTTCTTTATGAACCGACTTCAATCTTCCGTGTTGATTACAGATGTAAGCTACTAGCTTGTATCCTATGTCGCTTATGACTTGGAAAGTTGAAGTGCCCTTTGAAAAAGGAGTCTAAATGTAGTTTTGAAGTGACTCGTGCATGCATGGAAAATAATGACCTCCAACACAAGTAAGCTGGCTAGCTTAGCATTTTTCACCAGCTTGTGCTTGCCAATTATTATAATAAAAATTAACCTAAAAAATTATTCCCTTTCGTTCTATTTATTTTTTTAAAATACATTAGAATTAGTTCTTTTTGAAAAAATAAATAAAATTACTGACACAGAATGGAGAGAATATATAACAAAATCATCCACAATGGATTAGGAGTTCAAAGAGAGGATTTTGTTAGAACTACCCAAAATTTGGTGATCTTCACTTGTGGCCTCATCTGTATAATAGACACGAAATGTTTGGCCCTTGAAATGAATTAAAAGTATCCTCAACAGAAGGCGTTCACATATTTAATACCACGCCAGCATGTCAAGCTATATATAGAGCCCACATTATATCGTAAGGATCACCACAACATATATATGATAAATCTTTCTTGTTTAATATTAATAGTTCTATTTGAGTTCTAAAATTAATTTATTTTAAAAAATAAATATTTAATTTAATGTAAGACAGAGAGAATTATTTTTCATCTTTTTGAGTGTACATATATTGGACGTTACTTTGTCATAAATTATGTTTGGCCTTCTTTCGGTACAACGAGACAAAGTCAAGTATTTTGTACTAGAATTAGGTAAGTTGTGTTTATACTTTCTCCTGATCAATAGCTTGTCATGTTATTTATATAAATGTATTTGCGCTCTTGAGTGTCTCTTCCCTCGTTGGATCCTTTCATGCATGTTAGTATCTGTTGAGGATGACATATTCTTTCCCCAGTAGATGATCCAACAAGCTCTCATTTCATAGTTAATTACTTGCGCCAGATAGCTATCTCAATTAATTATCCTTTTTCGATTGAAAGATGGCCTTTGTAATCTTTAATTTCTTGTACTATTAACTTTGTTTCCCGTTTGCTTTAATTGATGGGAGTTCTCTCCCCTTTTACTCGATAAAAAAAATTATCCTTTCCACTCAGCATAGTTCATTTAGGGAACTATTTAGCGCACAGAAGACAAAATTATCCATGTCCATATCCATTTTAATTGACAAAAAAAAAAGTTGAAACTCAAAATAATCAGGCAAGAATAAGGTTGGAGAGGCTACTATTTAGGGCCGTCAAAATGCACTCAAGACAAACTCCACCCATTATTAGTTCTCACTCAGCTAAATTACTGCAGTTTAGTTACTTCCATGGTGTGATGGTGAACTTGTTATTTCACAATTTATATTTTCCTTGTTACGTGAAAGAATCTAGTATATATATTTACATCAATGTCAGCCCCAACTTTTGAATACTCTCTTTATTTTATATTAATAGTTATATTAAAAAAATTAGTAATTTTTATTAGTCGGGAAACCCATCTCTAAAAGTAAAAGAAAGAAAAATAAACTTATAATAATATTTTGTAAGTACCTAATTAAATAAAATTATTAATATAAAATAAGCTTTTTTTTGTTAAGTAGAGCTATTAATCTAAAACGGAGGGATTAATGAAAGAGAGGAGAGTCTCGAAGTAGACAAACAAATGCTCATGGCACATGGGAATTATTGCGCTGGGATGGGGTTTGCTAACGCCCGAAAGCATGGTCCTGATGATGGTATGATGGAAACGGCAGGATAAAGCTGTCACAAAGTCAATGCCGTAGATTTTTTAGACAAAGGGCCGCCCTGAACAAGTTTTATAATTTTTTCTGGATTAGAAAACTAATCCAAAAAATTAATATGACTTTAGCAAGAAGATAGGAAATGAGACATAACAAATTCTCAGTTAGGCACTATTAAACCCTCCGTCCTGCGTTAATATTAAGGAATAAACGAATGGGACTATTAGCATGGGATGGAGAGAGTCCATATAAGCGGTCTTAGATACCTACCTTTCAATTTGAGCTAGAGTATATTAATCATGGAGAAAATTTTAGGGGATAGAGAACACATGAGCATGAGATGTGCAGCCTTCCTCCGGTGAGATATATAAAACCATTGATTTGAAGGGTGAAAGAAGTAGAAATTTGTGAATTTTTGCAAGATGAGCACAACTTTTAATTGAAATTCACCACGGCCCAAAGAAACAAGAAGATGAAACTCAAACCGAAAAAACAATTACAGCTGTGAACAAACTTCACAATTTTGTTGATTGATCTCCAACAAAGATAAGGCAGAAAAATAGACAAACAAAACTTGGCATTAAGAAAGTAAAGTTGAATTACAAACTCAAAGTTTATACAAACTGAAAGGAAGTAGGGAGTAAGTAATTCGAACTACGCCTTGAGATAGATAAAAAAGCAGAAGCATGTGCCACCGAGGTCAATTTTTTTCTCTGAAAATTATGAGCATGTGCAAAGAATGGACAAGGTATCTAGTTGAACCATTTTACCACATGGCCATACATATGTCTATTGATATTTTAACATGTAAACCAAAAATTATGTCTTAATTTACTCACTTTTAAACAAGTACAAATTGACTAAACGTGTCAAATATTAAAAGGGCATATTCACCATGTGGCCCATAAAACGGTTCCACTTAATAAATTTTCTAAAGAATGAGTCATATGCATGGGATAATTGGTAACTAATGTGGCAATGCAAATGCTTCTACACTGGCACCCACTGCGCTTAGTACTCTCGTACCCATGCTCGATCTCTTAGGTAATGCTCGTCAAGTTGAAGCAATATGGTGTGGCCATTGGAATGATAGTGATATTCAAACACCAAAACTTTACACTAGGGTTATTTAATTAGACAAAATATGTAGGCCTCATATTATAAAGTTCACTTGAGCTCACTTTAATATGGATTGTCACTTTAATATAGATTTGATATTTCTTCATGGATGGTTGAATGTTATGTATTATCATGTGTTCATATGTATTTATAATTATATGCAACGGTGGTTAATTTTCTTACTAGGCATTGTTCACCTTTGTGTTTTATTATTTTGTTGGATTTTTCCCTACATACTATAATACATAAAGGTGATAGCATATTTGGAAGATTTAAGAGCCGACGTCAATGTGGAACTATGGGAAATCATGCAAGAAAGAATAAGACTTTATTTTTGTGTTTTATTTATTCGTAGAAGAACTTGCTACATTAGAATTTTCTTTAAGTTTGTAATAATAACTAATCTAGTGTTTTGGTAGTTGAATCTATGACGTAAATAAATTTAGTATTTTCTTTAATATCAATTTTGTTTGTTGTGCACTTAGCCGGTCTGGTTTCTTAGAATTAAATTAAACATGTCATGCTCAAATTTTCGGTGCCTAGGTCGAGTCTTGGGGTGTGACACTATTTAAGGTTTCTCATATAATTTTCACAAAGAAATTAGTTAATTAACCTAACATATGACACATATGTTCTAACAGTAGGATTTACCTTTTTAAATTCTCAAAGTAGAGCGCATATGCCACATTACTACAAAAATGTAGGGGACTCCCCCGTATTATTGATAAGAGTTTTACAAAAATATCCTCAATTACAATATATTCTTATAGATGTAACCAATTTCTTGGTATTCTTGAAAATTGCCACGAACATATATAACCCTGTGACAACACAGATCTGAGGTAAGTTATACTATTGGAATTTTTATATATTATTAGAGTATTACTTTGAATGTGGAACCTAAATGAATGTTGTAGAACTCTAAAAATCGAGCATAAAGGTTTTTGAAGCACTTGATTCGGAGGTAGTGGCCGTATGTAGTAATCGTGGAAGCGTGCATCATAAGAGGGCCCATGATGAAACTACGGTAAAACCTATCCTTGAGTGGTCTTGTTTCAAAGGGCTCGTCGATACGAGTCCATCGGTACCAAGAACATACAATTCCGATACATAGGTAAAAAGTTAAAGCAATTTAAAGTTAAAAAAAGAAAAAAATTATATATTATTTTAATGCAGGCTAACGCAAGAATTACGTCAACATGCGTTGACCGTGCGACATGTGACGTCGCGCGGTTTGACCTCACGATGTGGCATCGTGCAGTTCGTCCTGTGCGGCGGGCCCACAGGTTCGCATCGTGCGGTGGACCGCGAGGCGCACAGACCAGCGTGATACGCAGTTCCGCTGCGCGACAAGTGGCAGACACGCGTCACGCGCCGATTCTGCCCCATTCTCTATTTATACCCCCATTTTTCACTTTACTATTCACTTTCACCTCCAGTAAAAACTTATGACTCTCTGTTCTTAGCTATTTTAAGTCTGATTCAACCTGTTTCAAAGACGTTCTTAACTAAAGCAACTGTGCCGGATGCTATAACGGGACCGGATTTTCAGTATAAGCTCTCTGCGACCACAAACTTTCTATTCTGATCGTAAGGTAGGGAGTCTTAAACTCTAAATTTATGCTTTGCGTGTATACTTTATTTTTATGAACCGTTTTTAGTCAATCGTACGTCTTTTCTTATGTTTTAAAAAAGAAATGTTTTACGTATATCATGTTTTATTTAATCAAAATTATGACATGATATGTGTGTTTTCTGGAGAATTCTAGGGTTATACCTAGAACAATATTTTCTAGATACCTACCGAAGAAATTATCGGTATTTGGCGCATGCATATAGGTATGGAGTATCATAGGAAAACTCCTGCCTTCTGAGCTTTCGATTGCCCCATGAGCATCGGAGGAAAACAGTTCAGTATCATGGCTCTGGATTTATCATCATCGGACGAACCAGTGTTTTCTGAATTTGTTTCTGAATCGGTTATGCAAAAATTATTACTGTCTGTTACTTAGCATTAAATTAGATTTTAATTCCACCTACTGAGTATAAAAATACTCACCCACCCACAGACTCTACAGGTATAAAAATTATCCCGGAGGTGTCAACCAAAGAATTATCTATATAGTTCTTTTAAATATTTTTCAATCTCTGTAATATTATGGTTTGTATGAAAGGCTTGGTCTGTATTTTGTAATTCTGTAATATGACTGCTCTACATACAGTGTACTCTAGATTGGGTCTTAATTTTCTACTACGTTATATGTAATATTTTAGTTGTGCGTCAACTCCAAAATTCTTATGTTTTATATCGACTTACTTTTCATAAATATGTACAGTGGATCGTCACGTTCGGTTTCACGTGCGATGTAACACGTGCAGAGCGAGATAATAATTATGCGAATTATGACGTATATTATTTTCTGACGATCGCCACAAACCCCCACACATGTGGTAGAAAATGTCTAAATTATGTTCATACTTTTTAACTCCATCAACCAACTACTTTCCCTCTGCGACCTTATCTGACTCTACCTTCTCTACCACTTGCTCCTCTTCCCCTCCTCTAGTATCTCCTCCTTCTCCCCTCCTCCACCACCTCCTCCTTATCTTTCTTGGATTCCAATAGAACCGACTACAAATTAGTTTGTGGACCCATTAAAATTTGGTTTTCTACCTCTACAAGTTTAAATTTTAAAAAGTGAACCTACAAATATATTCAACCACTCAAAACAACATTAGTTTTTATTTTTATTTGATTTTGAATTTTTTCACCATCAAACAAACTTCATACTTCCATAAATGATGACTCAAAATAATTGGCAATTAATAGTTGATAGTTTACATGCATATTTATTGCGGTAATATGGGCAATAAGACAAGATATAGAGTGAATGTACTCACTTTCAATATTTACACTACACCATCTCAACAATTCAAATTGATAAATAAGGAAATAAAGTAGGTTTAATATACACAACTATCAACAATTAAGTATTGACTACATCGCATGTCAATAAAAGGGTCACTAACACCAAAGATAGAGAAGATCGTCAATGCTAAAAATCATAATCCATCTCCTTCATATAGATAGTGGGATTAAATCATTTAACCAAACAAATCAAAATAATTAATTAAGGGCATGAAAATCTTTCACATTTCACAAATTCATTCTTGTAATACTTGTAACATAAATATAAATCTACATATCTAAAAGATTAAAATATTTACAGGATCCACAAATTACATAATTGTCTATTGACCATATAAAGCTAAGGAAATTAAAATGGCACACTTTGATGCCTAGACAAACCTAACAAAAGAAACGCTTTGACGGGTTGGAGGGAGAATCAAGCTACATCTAGAGCCTTCTCATACCTCTTTGAGTGTCCTGGAAACTTGCACTACAAAAGATGCTAAGTATATCAAAATACTCAATACATAACAATCTAAACAAAACAAAAGTTCCAAACAACATACCAAGAATCTCTTATTGATAAAACCTTTAGGAAATTAACATACCTTACTTCAACAAGTAATCATTTCCCATGCAGTAATCATATTTCTAGGTTCTCTAGACACAATGACATCATCTAGGTGCTCCACTCTATTAGATATTGAATCATCATGATACGACCTCAGTACTTATGAGACCTACCTCACCCTATCCACACCATGAAGTAAAAGCTTACTAAGGCTCATGGACCTTAGTGTTGAGATTTTGACTTTCATGATCATTGAAACATTCTATATTATATTATGTGGGATTAGTCATCTTTTAATGTTCTAGTCCATTTAAACTCGACCCCCATGACAAGGAAAGCAGTTTTATATAACTCTGTAACGCCCAAGATTTTTCATACATTTTTCTTAAAATTCACAGAAAATTTTTCCAATATAATGTTTGTAAATAGGAGGAAAAATGACGAAATCAAAACCTGATAAAAGAACTTATAATTTAAAACACTAAACATCCATTTTCCATCTAAATATTTTCATCATATGGTCAAACATCGTACGGCCAAAGCAAATATCATCAGGCGCTACTCAAAAACACACGTACGAATAAATTGCTATAATCATAGACTTTAAATACAAATCTCTCTCAGGCATCCCTGAGTGCAAGTCCCATAACAGTCCACAGACTAATCCGAATGAAAGTCCATAATGATCAACATCTTAACATCTCGTCTCACCCAATACATCAGATCGTGGCACAAAAATACTCGCAGTGAGTGAAGCATATACCTGAGTCAATGGGAATCAATCCACCGCTGAAATGAGCGTCCATCACCAGGAGCTCTCTGCACAACCCTGCAAAACCTCCCGTACAACGGGGCTAAAAAGTAGGGTAATGAGTATTTTCATACTCAATAGGAAAATACCCAGTAGGGGAATCCAAAATAGTGAACTCACTAAGTTCATAAATACATGCGTTCATGCAACTCAAACATGAAGCAAAAGCATATCAATATCATGCTCATATGCATACAAACATACCAAATGCACCATTGTGCCAAAATCATACTATCAAATCAAACTTACACAAACACCCTCATCCAGGGTCTTACAAACTTACTCGTCCCACTGTACGCTTACTTATACAGCTTACACATACTTGTACGACCTTACTCGTACAATCATACTCGTACGGCCTTACTCGTACAGCTTACACAAAAATCACACTTACTGTCTTACTCATACTCATACTCTTACAATCATACTCATACACATACTCTTACAGTCGTGATCATACTCATACACTTATAGTCGTGCTCAAACTCATACGCTTACAGTCGTACTCATACTCATAATTGTACACATAACAACGACCACTGAAGCTCATTACAACTAATAAGCTTCAGCGTCGAAATGGAAAAGAATGTCATTGGGGCAACACCTTAACCTCCGAGGAGTGACTAGACACCATGGACTTTTCCGAAGGTAAGACACACCAATGCTCATAGGGCACTGGATCAAACAGGTAAGAGTAGATCCATGATACTACTTACCTGAGCGCGCAAACATAAACACCCACACATAAAGGGTCATTGTCACGACTTGGATTTTTAAAAGTATTTTTAAATAGCACGAACAGTAAGTAGCGAGAAATTTTTTTTTCTTTAAATACAAAGCAAACCATTCGATTAAATATCCAAGTCATGATAACTGGGGTTCACAAATACGAATATCAAATCATATGATATTATTTAACGTCTGAAAATTCATAAAGACCAGCTCATCCATCTAAGTACAAGTCCATGTCCGTCTGAAAATAAATAATAAGTTGACTCTCACGCTTAAGGTACACTTACATACCGGACTTACAGAAATGCGGAAACCTCTTTTGCACGCCTGCCTTGGTCTCACTTGTCGTCGCCTGCAAGATCTGCAACAAAGCAAACCAAACAACAACCACAACCACAATGGAGCATCTCCGCCTACAGGAGAAGAGCTTCCAAAGGACAAAAGGCTTTATTAATATTTTTCGGATCGGGCCAACATCACCCGATGTTAGTTGCCTACGTACTCATCAGACAACATTTCCAATATTTCCAACAAGATCGGATCCAGACGTAGTTCTGCCTAGAAACTACTATATTCTAAGAAGCATAACATCACACATGCAATGTTTAAATATTTTCAACCTACATTTTAGTAAGTCATTTAACTGTTCCACTTGTCTAATTAACAAGCAATATCAAACATTATTATTAATTATCTCACAACTCTTGTTCGACAATTAATACTACCAAATCTATAACTCAAAGATAACTCGTCCCTCGAGAAATCTCCAAACAAAGGACTCCAACCTTGGAGTCAACTGCTTAACAGCAGCTTGACCCAAATCCCCAGGGTTCTCAATAGCCTGCCACGAATCTGGGGAAGAGGATCCCAACTGTGCTCATGGACACAGATTGGCAAGAAACACAAGCCTTCCATGATGCTCATGTAACTCCGCTTTTCGTACGTACTAAATAGTCTTGGGAAGACCTACGGGAGACCCGCGGTAAAGACCCTCTGGTCAATACCCAAACCGTCGTGGCGATGAAGATGCATATTGCAATCTCCACCTTCCCAACGCTGGGAGAAAATGTCTTATAAGAAATTACTAATATATACATAGAAGCCTCAGGTCCTTATGACCATTGACTCCCTCAAACATCTAATACTTAGACTAGATTATTTTCATTCAGTCAAGTAACCACTCAACCATGTGGGTCCTCTTCACCTTGTGAATCGGCCCACTAAATAGCTCATCCACTGAGCTATGACTCAGAGAACATCCCATAGCCACCATCGGTTCATTAACCAAGGTAAGATCTATGTCAGGGCCCCGTTCACTCCATGAACTGGTCCCAACCCTAAAGAGGGTATTTTAGTCATTATCTTTATTAGGTGTTCTCCCCTCAAACCAACAGCAACCCATGTCTCTTGATTAATCTTCATTAATCTTAAGTTACCGATATAAATCAATACATCAATATCAAAAGCATGCATCAGCATAAATAATCATGCAATCATACAAACGTATACATAATAAACGGAGGCCCATTGCATTCATTTGCAAGACTAGGGCTCAGAGAATTCAAGCCCGATATGTAAATTAACATATTCCACGAGTGACGTATATAATGCCCTAGTGGATTTCTGCGCTGTGTTACGGACACGTGCAATACACTGCCCTAAACCCTTAGAATTAGGGTTTTCCATGACACTGTGACCTGTCAAGGTCTTCGTGTCACCTACCGGTCACACCCCTTCCTTTTGAAGTCATTTATAGGGTACCTTAACTCTTGATTCACTAGGTCATCTGTTTCATCAGAAACAGAACATATTGCCCCTAAGGGCATTAGGGTAATTTTACCACCTAAGGTATGATACCCACCCTTTGGTCATTCTAGTCATTTTACTGCCCCTCTATTGATATAAGTCATTGGCCTCTCACAAGGCTACACTCTCAAACCGACTCACGCTTCCATTCACACGAATGTGGGCGGTCCACTCTAAGGGGTATTTCTGTTATTTTGTTTAAGGCCTTAATGACATCCAATAGGTATAAAATTAGGGTCAAGGGTACTACTTGACTTCATGGACTCTGTGTAATTTTCCTGCCATGTGACGGGGTCGTGAACCCCTTGAACCGACCCAGGTTGACTTAACGGTTTATTATAAACCCTAAGGGTAAAAAGGGTCAATTATTCACTCACTGGGATTTTTTCTCACTTAGTGGTTTGGTCTATAATTAGGTTTCCCACTAAACTCTGAATGGGAATTTTCTCAAATTTTAGATCCACTCATAGGCCCCTGAACCAGAGCCTCGAATTCGGGTAAGTTAATATTATATGATAATTAACTAATAGGGGTAAAAAGGCCATTTTACATTCTCTGAGATTTTTCCCGCTTATGAAACTTGGTATAATTACTCCTCATGTTTCCCCGGACGCTGTGGAATTTTATTGTAATTTTTCCAAGTCTAAACCCTATTGAACCGGACCCGGTTCAGTAGGCATTTTGTTTTTAAAACCGACCCGAGCTGGGTCTGCAGTTCCAGCCCGGAACGGGCCAGACCCGCAAACCCGCCTGCGGGTCGTCTTCCCCGGGAAGATGCCCACAGGGCTGCAGGCGATGGCTGGATTCGATCCAGCCACCGCTGACCTGGCCCTCTAGCCAGTGGCCCGGCTATCTAATCAACGTCAGAAGAATTTCGCCGGCGGAAGAAGGCCAGATCTAAAAGCCACGGCTGATGCACGCAGATCCAAAATTTATAGAGAGACAGACTAAAATTTCTGATCGCCGGAGAGCGCGACAGCCGCCATGACCAGGAGCAAGGCCGGTCCTGGTCAGATCATCTCTAAGGGGCGAATCTGACAGGCCTAGCCTCGCTTCAAACCGGTGGCCGCCGACCGACATCAAATCCGCCGGTTTTGTCCACGTCCGCCCGCGAGTAGAATAGCCGGCGGGAGCAGCAGCCGTCACGAACGGAGTCAGGGGCAGGGCCAGTTTGATTCACCGCCCGGCGGCGAATCTAAGGGACCCAGTCCCCGCTGCCGGTAGGCGGTGCTTGCCGGCCGGAGCCCAAATCCGATTAACTCCGGTGTAATCTTCTTAATTAATTAAATGACTAATGTTCTAATTAAAAAATTGAAACAATTACACGCCTAAACATCTTCATCACATAATCAAGTTTATTAGATCATCTTACCTTAATTGTCGATTTGTCGTCGATCCATCGCCGCCAAAGCTTCGCCGGAGATTCGCCGGAAAATTCCTTCATGTCTTTCACCATCAAAAACCCCCCTTTTTCTCCTCTGATCGGGCCAAAGACCCCCAAAAAAGCCCTAATTAATTCTATTTATAGGCATGGTATTAGGGATCCTAATCCCATGAGAAATTAGGTCTCAAAAACCCAATTTCGGAACAGTAATTGATCAGGCCCGTATAGTGACTTAAACGGACAATCCGCATGTTCAATTCGGGTAAACGGGTCCTGCACGATATGTTCAACTTCAGACAGTCGTTTCTCCCTCATCTGGACCTGATTTGCACGTTCTTAGTGGCATTTCGAAGCTCTTTCTGTCTACTTTCCATCCATATAGATTTCAGCAACCATTTCCAACTGATGATCAAGTTATTCCCATGGGAAGATCAAGGGGTCCTACACCTTAATTTCCACGTGTACGACTTCAGGAATTTAGAAAATTCCCGGACGTTACAGTCATACAGTTGCCCACCATAATGGGTCTTATAGTGCCATAGAATCGCCCACCATAATGGGTCTTATAGTGCCAGAGAATTGCCCACCATAATGGGTCTTATAGTGCTAGTGCCACTCTTGGGCAGAAATCATACAGTGCCACTTGGGAAGAAACATATAGTGCCACACTTGGGCGGAATCAAAAAACGCTCTCAAAAGAGCATCAAACGTCTGGGCTTACACAGCACATAGACCAAATCGAAAACATACTTCGCTCTCAACAGAGCATCAAACATCTGGGCTTCATACAGCACACAGACAAAGTCAGAAACGTACATCGCTCTCAACAGAGCATCAAACGTCTAGGCTTATACAGCACACAGACCAAATCAGAAACATATGTCACACTCAGCAGAGCATCAAACGTCTGGTGCTCTATACAGCACACAGACAACATCCCGCAGGATAAACACCATGGCAAGACATGAGAAATGCTCGGTCGACTCATTAGCAGCCAGCTCAAACACGAAACTTAATCTGTCGAACCCTCAGGTCTCAAACTCATAATGCTATCATTAGTTGTGTTTATAATTCAAGTTTGAATTAAGTATATTATGCGGTACAATTATGTCACACAAACTCACAGTCCTCAACTGATAAAACCAAAGCTGAGCCCGATCGAAACCCCAAGTTCGTCGGGGCAACAGACTTCACTTAACCCTTCCACATCATGATCATAACACATTGTACATCAAACCCTTACAGTCTTACATACTTTGCCATCCATCTTATGGCCAAATCATCTTACATTGACATCCTCAAATGAAGCTCCTTAGAGCCAACCCAGTTGTCGCCCTCTTACTTATAGCTCACTTTTTATGCTTACTTTTCACTTCATAATATATACATTATGCTTGTACAATTATGAACACTCTTACTGTCTGACAATCACCCAACATACAACCCAACCCAAACCAATCCATTCTAATCCTTGCCCGTCATACTCATACCCTCTGTCACCTCTTACTGTCCATCGCCCATACCTCTGCCCACATACACATAAGCACATCCATAGCATAGGCAGTAGCCATCATACATACGTATGTCTATCACACATACGTATAACAAACACATACAGTCATACATACGTAACTTACAAACATGCTCACTAGCTATCACTAGTGCATACATACACCTTTATACATATGTCAAACATACACGCTAGCCATCACTAGCACATGCATACATACGTCAAACATACATGCTAGCCATCACTAGCACATGCATAATCCATACATACTCCAAACATGCATGCTAGTCATCACTAGCACATGCATAATCCAAACATACTTCAAATATGCACGCTAGCCATCACTTTCACATGCATAACACACGTCAACATACACGCTAGCCATCACTAGCACATAATCAACATACGAAACATACCAACAAACACGCTAGTCATCACTAGCACATACTTACATCCAACATACTTACAACCAACATGCATGTCATATGCATTTCAACATACCATATAATCATGCTTACATGTACATCATGCAATCGGATCGTTACTTAACATCCAAAGCATATCCTAGCATGCTTCTACTCATTCAAAGCATGCTATCAAGAAATTACTAGTTCAAAGCTCCCCTACCTCGTAATCATGACGTTTGATGGCAATCACACAACGGTGGCGGGGGCGGCGGTGGAGTTGGCGGTCAAAACCGTTGCCTGGCTGAGAGAGCTGTTATCCCGAGGATTTTAGGATGTGCCGGAAACAATCACGGCCAAACAAGGTGTCAGAAGTCAATGCGGCAAAACCCGCGATCACGGCAGCACACTAGGGCGGCCGGGAGAAATATCATGCCAACATATGTGGCGGTGCGACTAGAAGTCAATGGTGTACTCACTGAAGATCGGCCGGTGGCTAAGACGTGCTCAGCAGGCCACAAGACGTCGAAATCGGCCGTGGACAGCACCCAACAGCGACAATTTCACATCAACATGGGCCCGCATAAGGGCGGAGAGCGTGGTGCAACACTAGAGGAGAGGTGGAGGAGGGCTAAGTGTCAACTCCACTCGGTGGCAAAGCCAACCGATGGTCAGGCAGCGCGAATGCGGCGCCTAAACCCAAAAGCACACGCGTGGCCACATGCACATGCAACCCAAAGGGGCGGGGGAGAGGGCTGAAAGGAGGCGAACCAAGGCCCACAAAAGCCAATAGGGCTAAGGCCCTAGTTGTGGCCAATCAAAGTGGCGACATCGCCGATAGCCACCCAAAACCAAAACCCATGGTGCGGGCGGCTGTGCATCTCGCACAGTATAGGGCAAATGGCAAGCGGCCCATTCCGAGCGGTAATATAATCAGGCCAAACCAGGCTGGCCCTCACTGTCGCCGAGCCGGGGCAGAGCCCATAATGGCCAAATGGCCCACAGCTCGCCGATGCCAAAGACCCGAGATGCACCCAAAGCGTCTAATCGGGCGGAGCAATACAAATAGGGGCGAGGCGGGGTCGGAAACGACAAACCCCTACCGACACCGGGTCGAGGTAGGCTAGACGGAGTCCTACCGGTGGCTGGACGACAACCGGAAACCCACCGGCATCAAAATAATGCCATGGACAGTGAGATGGAGAATGTGAATAAAAACCCGACCAAAGTGCCGGTAGCTCACCACAGAGCGAACAAAGCATGGCGGCGGCTCTAGCTAGCGCCTATGGGTTCCTAATGGCCAACTAAACATAAGTCTAGTTGAGAGCGGCCGCAAACGACGTCAAAATCGTACACCCACAATTCAAAAACGGGATTGAAGGAGAGAAAAACCCGAAGAAAAGTTCGGTACCTCGTGGAGGAGCGAAGAGGCCATGGCGGCGGTCATAGCCGGTACCTACGGACTTGTGGCGGTGAGGTAAAGCAAATCCTGATAAGAACCGCTGGAATCCAATGACGGAGGAGGGAGAACGGAGCGACCGAAAATGGGCTCGGGTTTCTCTCCTTTCTCTCTGGACGTGAAATTCTTACTGGAAGTCGAACTTCCTAGAATCCGATGTTCGGATTTCTATATATAATTTTTTTTTAATTTTTACATTTATGTCCCTAACACGCATTTACCCACCGGTTACGCGTTGTACCTCCAAAATTTGCGCCGTAAGCGCGCAGCGAGGCCCGTGGCCTGCGACTAAGCCCCACACCCGACTCTATAGGTATAAATATGGGGTATGTATACAAATATGAATATGCCGAAGCGTCACATTTTCCTGCCAAAAATGACCAGAAAAATCCCAGAAAATCATAGAAAAATCGGGGACCTTACAAACTCTCATCCTTAGAGATATGAAAAACCTTGGTCTTATTCTATACTAAACTCTTTTCATCTACGTGGCTAATGACTCACTTGAGGAGCCAAGGCACTAAGAAACTTTTAATCTTAGATGTCTAATGCATTATTTCGGGGTACTTATTTATCGCATTAAGAGATCTCATACACATGTCTTAGGGTTCATTAACCCTTACTTACTAGTGTATAGTTGACACTTCAATCACATTATTAAATGTCTAAAATCATGTATTTATATATATATATATATATATATATATATATATAATAATAATAATAATCACAACATCAATTATTGCTATAACATTTCTTGGAAACCATAACCAACATCACTATCAGTAACCTGATCAACAGGTTAGCTATCTTATCGATGACCATCAGCAACATGATCGACATGTTGGCTACTTTGCCGATGACTATCAATAGGTTCATCGATATTTCAAACCCCACCGATAATAAACTAAAGGTGTCATCAGCAACCTTACCGACAGATTGGCTACCACATCGATTTCCATCAATGAGTTCATTGACACATCAAACCCTACTAACATTGGGATGGCTATCAATCTTCCTTCATCATCAACGCTTTACAGACACGTCAACTCAACTGCCAATGACCAAAATATCATGCATGATGAGTACTTTTCATCCTCTTCATCTCGCCAGTGTATCCATCAAAACATCAGTGGTCATGCCAATGATCGAAAAATTAAGACAAGTACTCGAAAACTGATTCTAAAACATGTTTTTGTTATAAAAATCCAACAAAAACCTTTCCATAATGAAGAATTAAGGTACTTAAACCAAAATTCTAACTAAAAATAATGGAATCCCAAATACTCCATTAAAACCACATCAATCACTGAAATTCTTTTACTTATAACAAAAATGCAAGTTCACAATTATGAAGAACTTGAAAAAAACCAGAATCAAGGCATTTCATTTCAAATTTAAAATTTAGAAGCAATCTGACCTTGAAGCGCAAATTTTCCTTATCTTCTTGTCAAACGTACTTCCCAAATAGTCTATGGATGCTCTCCCAATGATGGTTGGCCTCTACGTGGACTACTTTTCTTACTAAGAGTCAGTTTCTACTCCCTTAAATACTAAGTTAACTACTTCCAAAGTCTAAAATTGCCTAACCATTTCATATCCTATGTTAACTGCATGTATGTAGTTTTCGTCGGAACCTCTGTTGATGTATCGATGCTTGCCAACAGTATGTGTTCAATTTCATTGGTAGCTCTATCAACATGTCAATGATCACTGACAGTCGAACCAAAATATTTTTTTATTATAAAAAGGGTAGTTTTCCTTTTAGAAAATTTGAGTTGTCACAACTTGTGTCATGGACAACGACACCATGGACTCTTCCCAGTAACCTTGTGCTCTGTGATAATGCAAATTTTACTTATGTGAATGTTAAGTACCCAATACTACCTCTTGTTATTATTGATTTATGTGGAACCTCTTAGTGACAAAAATGCGACTAGGCGTTTCATGAATGTCTTGTACCTTCTAAATTTTGAGGAAAATGCATCTCTCCTATTTCTTGTTAAAAAATTATGAAAATGAATCTAGAAATTTATGAAACGGATTGATTTCTTAATGGAAATTATGGAATAATGAGCAATCCTTGTGAAATGTTTAATTATTTCATGGAATCATGTAGCATTGTATATTTGTGTTGATTTAATATCACACTATGGAGATTGAATTTTTTGTAGTTGCTTTAATCCAGCAAGTGTTGTTCTTTTTTGGAATATGCTTGCTCTGAGGTATTTGCTCATTTCTCAATGACAAAAACAAGGAATTCTTTGTTTTGCTATTAATATGTGTACATCTTATGGTTCTTTTTTAGATTTGCTGGTTCAAGACACGGTTGTTCTACATTGTTTTGCTGAATCTCGTCTATCCCGGATACCAAGCAAGAAATCAAAAGCATATGCAAGAAATATTTACTTAGTATTTGGTGAAGGCAGAGACGTTTGCTTTTCATTATCTACTCTTTTTATGATGTATGTAGACTGATTTAGCCAAGTTGAGAGTCCCTACTACTCAGTTCTATGATTTTTTTTAACTTGAATTTTGTGATATGATCTATGAATCTTTCCGAGGTCAATTTAGATGTTTTGGAGGGTTGTTGTGGAATCTATTCTATTATGACATTTCTTGCTCTTTTTTTATTGTTAAGCATGGGGCATAGCTCCACCTATAATTTCTATAGAAGCTATTTCTATTTGGTTAGAAATTTCTTCCTGCCTCCTCATGTCTAGTAATTGGTATTTGTTATGGTGATGTGATATTTATTAATATCCAACACGTAGGTTCTGATCATCTTTGCCAAGCCTCTACATATTGTTATGTATTGCAGATGAATTAAGGGCAATTTAGCTTTCCTCATTAACAGATTCAGTCATCTCATTTACATGGCACATGATTAAGGGGTCGTTTGGGTACTGAATTAATTCAGTAGCGATTCGATTCAGTAGCGATTCAATTCAGTAAATTCATCGCTGATTATGAATTACGTTTGGCTATAGAATTTGTTAAAATAAATTCAGATGTCACGTCAAACCCAGTCTTAAAACTTTAAACACCTCTAACTCTCTCTTTCAAACTCGGATATGCACATTCTTGGTACCATTACACTCATAAATTCAAGCTCTATCAAACAAGATCCCACAAGGGTAGGTAATTTTGAACTTTTAAAGTGGGCCCTACCTATATGACACGTTTTTCGAAGCTCAAATCGATATGAACGATAACCATTAAAAAATAATAAAATCTATAATTTTTAAAACGGTGATTAGGAGACTGAATCGACTAAATCACCTCATGAGGTGATTTAGTGATTCAGGCTTGATTCAGGCTGAAACGGACTGAATCTTACTACAGTGCTGAATTTTTAATTCAGTGCAGCTTCAGTACACAAACAGGATTCTAATAATTCAATGCTGAATTGACACTGAATCGGCTGAATCTTCTCACGATTCAGTACTCAAACAGCCCCTAAGAATTGAAGATGTTGGGAATTTATTTGAATATGATGTGACTTACCTGGGAAATGCGAAATGCAAAGTTTTTTTAAAACTCTCGTGTTCATATTACAACCCTTACTTTGACTTGCACTTTCTCTGACATTGAAGACCTCAACAAATAAAAATAGCACAAATTAAGCCATTGATCGGCCGGAGTAAACGTGCAATACTCTTCTCCTAGCCAAAGCTATTGGCCTGATCACTTACATCCATCTCCCATGCTATTCCTTAAAGTTGCTTTAGTGCCTTATAAGTAAGACTCGTACACTTTGCGCCAAACCAGCCCAACTACGGCTGAATTGGCGTTCCATAACATATTACAATGTTACAAGGTGTATTTAATTCTGTTTGAAGTTTTCTTGTATGAAGTTTCTAAATTTTTTGTTATCAACTAACACAAATCATTTCTCCCAAAATACTCAGTACTCGCATAAATCAATGGATCCAACTTCACTGGAAAACGTCTGAGCGTTGAATTGGAATGGAACTCACCAAAGAGCTCTCTTGGTGTGAAGTAGGCTGGCCCCACCAATTCCCTCAAGAAGTGGTAGTTGAGGATAGTAATAGGTTAACGAGAGACTTGGGTTGCTTAGTGGGAGGGTGTTGGGTGGCTTGACTTATTACTAGGAGTGTGTGCATAATTTGTGCACAGGCTACATGTGAATTTAGAGGGTGCTTCGGCATGGTTAGGTGTTTGGTTACTCCCAAACTTTTGAAAATGTGGGGAGTTCGAGAATACCAAAGTGATTCCTACAAAAATGTAGTAAAAATTTAAAATATCACCAAATTTGGGAGAGAAGTTGCTATAAAATAGAAGTTACAACCAAATACCCTATTAGCCTTTAATGTTTAGGAGTTAGGTTAGGGTTTAATGTGTAGGAGTCACGTAAGAGTTTAATCAAATTTAGGCATATTTTAATGTGTGAGACTCCATCTTAATTGATGAATTTGTAAGCTAATTTCCTAGTGTTGGTGGATGGGAAGAGTTTTTTATGCTCTATTTGACAATGAGCCCAGTGTAAGGAATACATGGGAACTATTGATATTTAAAATCGACGGTGAACACGCTAGCGTATTTTAGTGCTAAAACCACTAATACTAATGTGCACTAGTATATGTGTTGTCAATCTTATATAGACATACCTATATGAACCAGGCGCACCCAGTTGTCAGATTGAGAAGTTATGATATCCGTTATTGTTATGAGTAATGCTAATGTGACGTTAAAAAATAATGTCAAAAGCCTATTTCATCTTCTCACCACTATTGATACGTGGGACTTACTTTTTGTAGGTCTCACTCATCGATGATAATAGGAAGATAAAGTAGACTTTTAACATTATTTTTTAACGTCACGTAAGCATTTTTCTATTGTCATTCAAGGTTGCCTCCCATCTGAGTACTACGTGCCCTCGGATCAAAATCTAACAGCCCGATACCCGGACTCACGCCTCTATTATAAATATATTTATATTTATATAAATCTATAACCAAGCAGCCAATCACGACCAGCTTGGCTTGCTTACCGCACGTGCTTTTTTGTTATATTTTGTTGTGTGGACCTCACGTGCAGTTCTCACTGCTTTACTTGGACATACACTTCCAAAAATTGGGCATACGGCAATAATACCAAACAACATATGTTTCTGTGTTATACAGGTTTGGTATTTGAAAAAAAATAGATGTGGTTGGTAAACTATAGATTAAAATATGGAAAACATGCATAAATTTTATGAATTTATCTTTTAAGCCAATAATAGAAGTATATATCCATATCAAAAGAAGAGAAAAAAAAACAGAAAGAATATATCCTTGCAAAAAAAAAAATTTAACTTATATTTGATGTTTTATATATGTAAGCACGCTTGTATTAAAATTATGGCTATAGTAATTAAGATACAACATACATGTAAAATCAGCTGGTAAAGCACATATTAATTGGAGTTATTTGAACTAAGTAATCTAGATTCTTTTATGATGAGTAATTACACTATCAACCCGTGTTGGGGATTGAAAAATGACCTAAAAACTATGCACATAGATATCGGCCAAATTTTGCATTAATTGTGATTAATAATACTCATTTTATCTCAAATTAATAACATTACTTAGTTTTTCAAAATTAATTAATTTTAATTTATTTTTAAAAAATAAATAGAGCTATTAAACTAAAGGCAAAGAGAGTATTATAATGTGCTCATAAAATTTATTTATGATAATTTGCTTATAAATTTAGAGGACATAATTTGGTGACCCAAGTTGATTTTTTTTGTGCAGTATCCTCTCTACCAAAGCTCTGAAAACTATTCTAAGCAGAAGGGGAAAAAAAGGCTAGGATTAGGGTATTAACACAGTTTACCTAACTAAAAGGAGTTTCATCGAATTATACAAAACATTAGGTGCACCATAGAACATTACAAAAACCCGGGAGGAGGTGACGCTAATATACGTTCTTCCTCAGGGAGCTAGGAAATGGAGGAGGGAGTTTGGTAGAAGACTACGACCAGGGGTGCTGGACCAGCCCACCAGCCTCCCCCCGGCGGCTGCTGCTGAGGGACAAGACGAGAAGGTGGGGGTTGGTACAGCATTATTCACTCTTTTTTATACACATATATTAGTCTCGTTCCTGTGCCCCATCTTTCTCCCTCCTCTGTCTTTACATCTCGGATCTATGGCCTCCTCCCTCTCTTCCACCCCCTTCCTCAAGGCCAGGAGGGCCGACGGCGGCTCCGGCCTTGGGTCGTTCCAGGCCACGGATCTCCGCTTGTTATCGGGCCGGGCCGTCCGGGTCTCCGTTGGGGGAAAAGTGGCTCCGAGAAGGCTTGGTGTGTGTGTATTTCCCTATTAGTCTAATTGTGGGCTATGGCTTTTGCTGTTAATGTTCGGGTTTTTCTTGCTTTTTGAGTCTTTTTGTGATCTGGGTTGTTGCTACACTGGAGAAATTCGAATGTGTTAAACTGAAATTTTGGGTCGCTTTATTGGGAATTCAGCTTGTTCCTTGACTTTGGGGCTCAATATGTGGTGTGGGTCTTTGTGAGTTTGGTGAACTGTAAGTTTCTGAACGGAAAATGGGGTCATCGAAGTTGTATTCTATCCTTTGTAACTGTCTTAATGTGTTTGTTTAATTTCATATCTGGAAAATACTTCTAGTGAGCTGCTGGCGTTGCATGCGTGGTATTTCTGAGGAGTAGGGGTAGAGGTCTTGTTTCAGTTTGCTCTTTACGATGTTAAGCTGGAAGAATTTTCAAATACCTACTGACTTGCTGATCTTTTAAATCATTGATAAGTAGAATTGTGATTTTCTTTTCAGTTTTGGAAGTTGACTTTTTATTTTTGTTTGTCATGTTGAGTATTATGTGATCATTAGTCAAGTGCTAGTGAAGGCAAAAGCTTTAGTTTAGGAGGAGTGCAGAGTACTCTCTCTGCGCTTGACACTGACCCAGCAAAGGCAGCTGGCTGGTGGGTGAGCTCCAGAGAGTGGGGTAAAAACAACAAATCCAACACCCCCCACCCATGCGCGCGGATGTTTTGCAAGGCTTCCCTGTCTATAGCTTAGACTAGGCTGGCTCTTATTTTAAATATCTCTACCTATATCATGTTCTCCTTTATTGATTTATCTTGACTATTGTTGAGAATGCAAAATTTCTTATTTATTTAAGCTTTGATTATATATCTTAAGGTTTGAATATGTATGTGTTGGTGAAATTTTTGCTTCATCCATTACATGAGGCTAAGTTTGATGTTAATTAGCGAAATGTTTGACTTCTAAATAGAGGTGAATGCTGGTACTGGGAGTTCCTTTGGGACTCTATATCGTATCACAACATATGGAGAATCTCATGGTGGTGGTGTTGGTTGCATTATTGACGGATGTCCTCCTCAAATTCCTCTTGCTGAGGCGGATTTGCAATTCGAACTTGACCGAAGGTACCTGTTTTGACATATATGGTTTTTTTGTTACTTGTGCATTGCCACCATTTAATCATTTCAAATATTTAACTCTGCCGTGTTATGTAGATCTTTGTTTGTTGAGAAATAAAGCAAATAATAGTGAGAAAACTTTTTTACCTTTATCCAGGAGGCCAGGTCAGAGCAGAATAACAACCCCCAGGAAAGAGACTGACACGTGCAAAATATATTCTGGCATTTCTGAAGGTTAAAGTTCTATGCTAATTGCCCAGGAATTGATTACTCTTTATCATGTGAATTTTCCTTAAGGCACGTTTATAAGTGAGACATGATTGCCTAACTAATAACTTGATTACTAATATGTACTGCAGGAATGACAACAGGAACTCCAATTCATGTGTCTGTTCCAAATACGGATCAAAGAAGCCATGTGAGCATTTGCATCATGCTTAAAATTTTAAATCCATGTAATGGGTAAAGATTGTTGTGGCATACATGTTTTGTAACTAGGGCTTCAATAATAATGATTTTAAGTTAGCAAGCGACTTGCTTAACTTGAGAACAACCAATGTTACTAAGGCATGATGAGCATGCTTAATTAGAATGTACAACGTATGGTGGCTCAGGGGCTTTAAAAGAAACAAAGTACTGAGCTCAACTTGCATAGCTTTACAAATTATCAGAAATTCAGCCCTTAACCTTTGTCCTCATGAACGGACTTTCTTTTTTGGAGGAACATAAATTCTTCTAGTAACTTGAGAGGAAAATATACACTTGCTAAATAACTTGTCTTGTATGGATATGCCTTATATGCATTGAAATGGCAGAATGATATCCAGCCAACACTAAATAGTTGAATAATAATGAAGATGATGTTGTCGTATCCTATCTAGATAATCAAATATTTTAAAAAATTGTGGTTTACACATCTATATTGGTGGAAATTAGTTGTCATTTCATGTTTATATTTATAATTTTGAGTTTCCAAATTTTATTAAAGAAGCCAAGAGAACAAAACCTGACAGAAGTCGGGAAATAATAAGACCGGAATATATATAGTGAAGTCAAAATGGTGTCACATCATCCATATTTGAAATAAAGGGCCTATGCAACTGTATATGCAATGCGATCCCTTTGTTGCTAGTTCATGGTTGCCAATAGTGGAAATTCTTGAAGCTTCTAGCCCAATTGCATGTTTTAAAGTATCTCCCTCATAGCCTCTTTGATGAAAAAAATTTTAGAACAGAGCTTCAGACACAAAAAATGTAGTGTCACTTTGTGTGCTTATCTTTATATGGATTGAGTTTCTTATGTGTTGATGGTGTTTGGTTTTGATTGTTCTGAATTAGTAATTGTTAGCTGACTAATTTGAAATTTTTTCTAGAAAATGTGGTTTTAGTAGTGGGTACTAGGGGCTGAGCTTTTGACTAGTGCAAAAAAATTATAAATTACTCAATGCAGTGGCACTTCGATTATAATATAAGAGTCCCAAAAGCCTTTTACCCTTACATGTGAATAAATTTAGCTATCTTTCAAAACTCAAACTTTTTACCGTTCTTGTGCCTTTATGGCAGGATTACAGTGAGATGTCCATAGCTTATAGGCCTTCTCATGCTGATGCAACTTATGACTTCAAGTATGGTGTGAGATCCGTGCAGGTAGCTTCATATTCTGACCTGTCACTGTATGTTTAGACTGTTTATTACATGTTTATACTTTTAGTTCTTAGTATACCTAATCTTTAGATGCTTCAAAATGAAGGCATAATATTCACTCGTTGGCTCCTGAAACTGTAGGGTGGTGGCAGATCATCAGCACGAGAAACTATTGGTAGAGTCATAGGAGGAGCAGTAGCCAAAAAGCTCCTTAAGATGAAGTCCGGGACTGAGGTTAGTACTTATTAGTATCTGCGCTATTATGAAATAAATTAATTGCTCATTAGTTTCAAGTTTGTATCGTATTTAGATGTAATAGAAAAACTGAATTTTACCTTGGGTGCTGGTAGATAGGTTTACACGTGCTTGTTTGGACTGGAAGAGATATAGTATTTCATTATGCAAGCTTTGCTATCATCATACTAGGAGCAGGCGTGCTAAGCAAGCTGAGCTTGCTTGACTCTACTCAAGGCTAGGATTGTCTTAGCTCGACTTAAAGCTCAAACTTGGTTGCCAATATTGAACTGCTCAGCTTGAGCAATAGAAGGCTTGCTTATATGATGTTTTAAACATACTTTTTGCATATAAATAGCAATATTCATTATGTTAAAATAATGATTTTTACATGTGGTAACATATTAATTTAATTATACAAAGAAGTATGGAAAAGAAAAAGAAGCAAAATGACTTGACCAAATTTGAGCTCGACCTAACTCTTTAACTAAACTCGAGCCCGAAATCAGGCTGAGCTCAAACTGAGCAAAATTTAACTAAACTTGGCTTGCCACCACCCTTACGTAAAAAGCTGTAAGTTTTTCTGATGATAATTGTCTGCTATTCCAGGTTCTGGCATATGTCTCTCAAGTACATAAAGTTGTGCTCCCTGAAGGAGTGGTTGACAATGATGCTTTGACAATTGAGCAGGTGTGCTTGTATCTAGTATCTGTACATCTTATTAACGCTGATACAAAAAAATGATTATTGACCAAGGTTTTTCATGATTTTTAACAGATTGAAAGCAATATTGTAAGGTGCCCTGATCCAGAGTATGCTCAGAAGATGATTGATGCCATTGATGCTGTCCGAACTAGGGGGGATTCTGTTGGCGGTGTTGTCACGTGTATTGTGAGGAATGTTCCAAGAGTATGAATATGAAATTTTAGATCAAATTTATGAATATTTTTGCATTTTCATTATATGCTAATGTCTGGTAGGGTTATAAGTTTTATTCTCACTTTTAAATTATCTTATGGGCAATTTTTCTTTTAGGGACTTGGGTCACCAGTCTTTGACAAGCTTGAAGCGGAACTTGCTAAAGCTTGCATGTCACTGCCTGCAACCAAAGGATTTGAATTTGGTAGTGGATTTGCAGGTTGGCAGCAGAGACTTTCTAATTCTTTTGTTCGTTAAAGATGAAGCTGACAAGTTTCAAATCATTGTTCTTTTCAACTTTGTAATTATCATGCCTGGTTGACTAAATTAAGAACTTGTTTTGCTTTCACCTTACTGGAGTTTGGAGCAATATTTTTCCATGGGCTATGTAGGTACTTTTCTGACTGGGAGTGAGCATAATGATGAGTTTTATGTTGACGAGCATGGAAAAGTTCGAACACGAACAAACCGCTCAGGCGGTGTACAGGTAAATTTGATTACCTATTCTTTTGCCAGCAGGAACTGTTTGAATTTTGTGTTCCTGACAATATAAAGTGCTTACAGGGGGGAATATCCAATGGTGAAATGATTACCATGAGGATTGCTTTCAAACCAACTTCAACAATTTCAGTAAGTTAAATTTGTGACCATTATTCTAGTAATAGACCATTGAAGACCCGGTTATTCTTTGGGTTATTTGTAGCTCCATATTTTTTATATAATGTAGCAATAGTGCCTTATATGTATTCTTTTGCTTTATGTCTGCAGAGAAGACAAAACACCGTGACCAGGGAAAAAGAAGAGACTGAACTCATTGCTCGTGGTCGGCATGATCCTTGTGTTGTTCCTCGAGGTCCCTATTTAAACTTTGTATCTACTGCTTTTGCTTATTAACTTCTTTTGCTTCGCTTCTTTCTAGCAACATTAGAGAGCTTCTTTCTAGAAACTTTCTTTAAGGGAAGTGAATTATGCAGAACTCAAATTTTCTGTGCTGCAGCTGTGCCAATGGTAGAAGCTATGGTTGCCATGGTTATTCTGGACCAGCTGATGCTGCAGTTCGCACAATGCCAGCTTTTCCCCATCAATCCAGCCCTCCAAGAACCCTTGTCAGAACCATTGCATAATGATACTGACTTGCCTGTCTTAGGTTGATTTTTTTGGCAACCTTTCAGCAAATTTATATAAATTGACCAAAGATAAGTGGTCATGCTGTCTGTTCTGTGAGTTGTTAATTTTGGTGAGAAACAAACGCAAGCGGATTTATTTTATCCATCGAGACTGGAGATGGATGATGAGAAATTTGTTGGAGCTGAGAGTAAAGTTGAGTGTCCGTCTTCTCCAGGTTGTGACGTGTAGAATATTACTTGCCCGTCTACATTCGGCTTTGTAAGTTAAAAAGTGGTTTCCATATGTACTTTGATTAGTAATAAAAAAATTGGTATTTTTCAACTTAGGTTTTCCTTGTATTCAATCAATTCAAACTGCGCTCTACTAGTTGGATGCAACTTTATGTTCCAACTCTGATTGAACATTGATTGAAGATGTTTTGATGCTACAAAGTAGAATATTAATTATGGACGTGCTTGTCCAGGCTAGTCTATTTAAGGCAGGAAAAGTCAATATATGTGATTTATCCATATAAAAGCTCAATTTTTATTATATCCGGCAATAACAAGGTCAATGCTGATCTTCCTGCTTATGTCCAGATTTGGGTCGTGATTGACCTCTGATCTCCCTGGAGGACTGGTGGTCTTAAATAAATGAAATGACAAATGGGAGTATGCAATATGTGATCAGACAAATATTGAACACTTATAAAACCGTCCCACATTATAGTTCTATTTAGTTTTTTAAAATGAACTAAAACCCACAGTAATATAGCTTCACTGTCGTTCTGAAAAACTAAATGAAGCTACTAGTATAGAGGATGGAGAAGGAAGAAGCTTCTCTTTTGAATTGAAGCACCCTCTTTAGAGGTGCTCGTATAGCATCCTTGTTATGTTTAGTGGTCCTGAAACTTCACCTTTTGAAGTATATACAAGAATTATTTAGGTTGAGTACCCCATAGTTCGTGCAGTTCGAGTACCTATAAACTTAAGAGTTGAGAGCTTGTAATATCTTGAATTGAGAACTGGTGACATAGGCATTCAAAAGATACAATCTTTAAATAGATAGGAGTACAATGAAATTGACATTGGTACCAAGTAAAAGGCCGATAATTCATCACTAGTCTTTTTTTCTCTTTGGGAACTAATTCATCATCACCAATCCACCATTGTTTCAGCACCATTTAAGAGACAAACAGCCGTAGGACAAATTTCATAACGCATAATTAACGAAAAGGAACCAATAACAGGCCAGCCTTTATTATAAGACACTCTACTCAGAAAGTCTTCAACATGGACACACAGATCATCTCCATAAGAGACAGACGTCACCAACACACCACAGACAACTCTTCATAAGAGATACAGGGCACATCAAGAACTCAACTGAACGGACACAACAGATAATCTCTCCACAATATGAACTCTAGAGAGAAAGTGACGACGAACTGGCCGATGACAATCAACAGTAAGGAGGCTGCTAAGGCCATTGATGGGCAGATACAGGACACATCAAGAACTCAACTGAACGGACACAACAGATAATCTCTCCACAAGATGAACTCTAGAGAGAAAGTGACGACGAACTGGCCGAGGACAATCAACAGTAAGGAGGCTGCTAAGGCCATTGATGGGCATAGATGCCCATCCTCCTTAAAGCCTTGAACAGTTGCAAGCAGTTTCCACTGGTAGCATCTCCAGCACCCACACTATCTGGGCACTGCAGGAAGAGCTCGTCAACCATGCAGACAGCTCCACTCTCTAACAGCTCCAGAAGGTTTCTAAGTCCAACACCGCCAACATTCATTTTTAATACCACAAAGTTGCCTTCCCCCACCGTCTCTTTGAACCAACTCAGAAAGTCGAACATTTCCGGTTCGTCATCATCATCAAAGAACGAAGCACTCGACTCTTCAAGAGGATCATAGTCAATGGCGGGCTTGTTCTTGGAGAGGGCGGGGTAGTAAACGAAGGTAACATCGTGCCTTCGTGCGTAGGATGTAAGAACGGAAGAATCATGATCCAGAGCATATATGTCAAGACGCCGCGACTGCTTTGGATACAGAGGCAGGAACCACTTTGCAATGCTGGAGTTAGCATACCCACCTGCTCCAACATCAATATACACCAGCTGCCTTCTACTGGAAATGCTCATGAATTTTGAAAGATAAGCAACTTTCAGTTCAGATTCTGTACGGACATTGTCCAAAAGAGGTTCCAGAAATTTTGTAAATGGCTTGTTGTTTGCTACTGAAGGACACTCCTTTGGAAGCTGAAGATGCTCAAAGGAGCTCAAGCTATCAATTTTTTTCTTGAAAACTGCCAAAGCAAAACCATCAATCATACCCACATAGACAATATCAGAGTACTTGATGAAGGATGAAACTGGTGTGGCAGCCTTGATCATGCCTCTGGGATCAGCATTCGCAACAACCTCCAGCACCGCCCCGATCCCTCCAGGCCTAAGCACGCGCTCGATTTCAAGAACATGCAGAGCAGGGACAGATGCCCTGTTGAGTCCCCTGGAGAAGACGAAGTCAAAGGAATTGTCCTCAAATGCAAGCTCATCGACCAAGCCTTTCCTCTGCAGAACGGAGAAGTGCCCTCGATCGGCCTTTAGTGCGTCTAGAAATCCCAGCTTACGCAATGCCGTTACGGCGGCGCCGGATTTCTCCCCAACGCACAGAGCCTTGGATCCGGATGACAGCAAATTCACATCCATCAGAGCTCTGAACACAGCATAGGTGAAATTGACATCCGCCTGACATGGAGAAGGCCCATAGGGAGAGCCCAGAAGAGGCAGAGCATAGAAAGCGAAAGGCTTAAGATACTTCCCATGAGCAAAGCTCTGACTGGAGATACAGCTGGGAGAGTCCATAGAAAAGAACTCCATGAGGTCAATCTTGGAGACAAACAGGAACGGGAACGCCGCCATTGCCGAAATGAGCATAAAAACTCGAAGAAGGAAGCGCCTGGCCAGGAGCCCTTGAACCAGGTTCAACCTACTGCCTTTCACTGCAGCGGCCATTTTCGTCTTAAAAAGTCGAGTTGCAATCCTGCGGCAGAGATTGTGGCTCAAAATTTTCAAACAGAAAACCCCTCAAAATCCAAACAAAACGTGAAACTAATATTCAGAACGGAATGTCGATGAAACCCAGAAAAAGTTCTGAATGTTGGATAGAGCAGGGGCTCTCCAAGCACAAGATCCAAACCCGATGAAACAAGCAGGTCGCCCCGAATTCAAGCAGAGCTCCCACGGTCGGGTCCCGGGATGACCGAAATCTTTTTGCAAATCCAGAAGAAAAACTGCCAAATGGGTGTGGAGAAGAAGAAAGTTAGCGAGAGCAAAAGCGAGAGGAGGTGTGGTTTCCACCCACGAGGAGACCCTGCGATTTCTGGAAGCCCAGCCAGGCCCTCCTGGGGACCCTCGGCGCCGGCTCGAACCAGGGCCGGATCATCATCATCCGAGGAAGCTGTCTACATGGACTGGTTGAGTTGGAGAACAAACAACTGAAGAAAGGGAATGAGGCGAATGGGGGTGGGATGGATGAGGTGAGGCGAATGGAGAGGGAGTGGGATCTGGAAGTGATGAATAAGAAGAAGAAGAGGCGAGAAGGAAGGCGTCGTCGTGGCGAAGTGTCATTGGAGGGTTTGTCAGCTCATTGTCGGCGATCATTGGACTTACGAATCCGATCATGAGTTGCCCAACCAGACTGCAGTAAAAACACATAAAATAACCCTTTTTTTTTTCTAATTTCAAACGAAAAACCCTTTTTGATGAAGAGGGGTTTGAATATTATGCGCTGCGCTGGCTGTATTAGGCCGTGTGTTTTCTATTATTGAAGGGGTAGTAGGCAGGCAGATTTGGATTTACCTGCCTACCCTACCAACGAAGGGGAAGGTATCTAAGTCGAAGTGTTCTCACGTGGCCATACATAGGTTCATTTATGTTTTAACGTTTTAACGAGTACATTTAAGTTAAAATGTGAATTTACTCGTATTTAAATATATAAAAATTATTTAAACATGTTAAATAATAAAGCTTATAAAATAGTTTCCATGAATAAATTTTCCCTATTATGATGTAAGGACGTACAAATAGGGTTGAGAAGCCGAATCTAACCCCCAAATAGGGTCATAGGTAGAGTTTTTCATCCATTTTAAAAATAAAGTCACGTCGAAATTTACCCACATAATTTATGTCACTCTACTTTAACCTAATTATTTAAGAATATCATGACTTAAAATAAAAAAATTTAAAAAAAATTCTTAAATTTTTATTTTTTATATATTTTTATTAAGTAATTAATAACTTTTATGAAATTTTTATAATTTTGGAGGCATGTCTTGTAATATTGCAATGTTTTTTCTTTATTTTTTATTTTTTAAATAGAAAAAAATGTATATGAGTATGGGTTCACACACGGCAGTGTGAGCCTAAGTATTATGTGCTATTGGATTAAGATCTAACGGCACAAAGAGGTATAAAACTAATATGCCCCTTTAGTGATGTGTATCATTAGATCAAAATCCAATGGCACGTGATGCCTATGCTCATGCAATCTCATGTGAGGTCGGGCTCATATAAATGGGTCTCTTTTAAATAATATAGAAATTATTTAATATATATTTATAATGTTATAATGCATTTAAATTCTTTGTATAAAGGGGCATGTAAAAATAAGATATAAAATATAAAATTAATAAAAATAATAATTAAGAAAAAAAGTATAGTTACTCACGTTCTTGATTCAACCCGATCTAAGTAAAATTAGGGTTTATATTTTCAACCCATTTGATAAATATGTCATGACCTGACCTAATTTAAATGTGGGTTAGGCCAACCTGATTCCCAGCTTTATATACAAACATCGGGTACATATTTTTTGTATATTAACTTCTTTTTTTTTATAAATTTATATACTTTATTATAAAAAATTTATATGTTAACTAATATTGTATGAGTCTCGTTAGTACCAGCTGGGGCATCATGGGTTGTTAAATTTTGATTTAACAGCCTTTAATAACTGTGTTACTAAAGGGTAGG
This sequence comes from Saururus chinensis, assembly GCA_035235625.1. NCBI lineage: Eukaryota > Viridiplantae > Streptophyta > Magnoliopsida > Piperales > Saururaceae > Saururus > Saururus chinensis. The sequence goes on from CP141140.1 coordinate 60,926,975, forward strand.
TTTCTTTTGATTAACATGTACCATTATATCTCGATCTCACGGTTTGTAAAGGCCCAACTCACGTAGTTACGTGTGTATGAGGCTCATATTAACTTTTTTATATAATATAATAAATTAGGCTTAACACAACAATGAATTAATTGAGTAATAATTTATTGAAATTTGTCAAAGAGAAATATTCACAAAAATCCAGTCATTGTTTAAATTCCGCGACTTTACCATGGAAACTCCCACATGGATGAACGGACTTCCTTACACCATGTTGATGTATGGAACCAAGCATATTTTTTTTCTTTGAGCTTCGCACATTTAAAATGTGAGCACCATGTATATCTCATCTTCGAATGTAAACAACATCGGTCCAAAACACCATGTATATGCGGTGTAGTTTTCCAACATGCATGAACGAGTTTTTAGGAAGAGCTTGGACGTTAACGTGGGTAGTTTTATATTGAAATTGATACTTTTATATAAAAAATTTACACGTGAGTTTTGATTGATTTATGTAAGTGAGCTAATGTGAACTCTGTATGAAGCCATTTGTGAAGTTTATAAGTCTTTCTAGGTAATTTTATTACTGAAATATCACTATATCGGGACAGTGACCGGGACGGAGCTACATTGAGGCACATGGGTGCTGTTATTTTGGAAGATCACTATATCGGGATAGTGACAGGGACGGGACTACATTGAGGCACATGGGTGCTGTTATTTTAGAAAAAATTATATACGTTATCTTTGTCTTGTCACTAACCCTAATCCAACTTGGGGAGTACAGGCCTCTTTGGATTGGTGAAAAGCGGAGGTAAGAAAATAAATTTTTTAAAAATTTTTTAGTTTCTATTTTTTAGTGCAAGGGGGAAAAGAAACTAAAGTAAAAAGTGAAAAAAAAAATTGATAAAAATTTGGCCCAAAAATTATTCACCTATTAACACCTAAAATTTAAGGAGAAAATCATTGTACTAACTACCACTACCATTGTCATCGTCGCCGCCACCACTACCACTACCGATGCTACCATCATCGCCACCATCGCTGTCACTACTACCACTATCGTCACTACCACCGTTGCTACCACCATCTCTGCCACCACCTCTGTCACAGCTACCACCACCATCACCGCCACTACCACCACCATTGCCACTATCGTCGCTGCTACTACCACTATCGCTGCCACCACCACCAACACCAATGTCACCACCATCACCATCTCTGCCACCACCTCTGCCACCGCCATTATCGTCGCCGCCATTGCCACCACTACCATCGATGTTGCCACCACTACCGCCGCCACCAATGGTGCAACCACCACCACCGCCGTCGCTACCACCACCACCGTCACTACAACTGTCACAGCTACAACCACCATTACTGTTACCGCTACAACCACCACCACTGTTACCGCTACTACCATTACCACCACCGCTATCAGCACCACCGCTACTACCACTGTCACTGTCAATTTTCTCTAATATCATTTGTGTAACCAAACAGTAAAAAATATTTAAAAATATCCTAGTTTCTCTTTCACTTAGATTCACTTTCTCTTTCTCTTTCTCTTTCTCCCCATTTCTACCAATCCAAATAGACCCAATATGTTTGTTTTATTTTTTCTTTCCTCCTTAATGACTTGATATAAATATATATCTTATTATTTAGTCATTTATGATGGAAGCATGACTTCCGTCCCTCTCTCTATGGTGCCTCGATAATATATAGTTGTGATTTCTAACTAATTAAAATAAAACTTTGATTTAAGAATATACTTGTCACAACTTGGTATTAAATGAGGTTAGAAAGGTTAATTTAAAGAAAATGTAAATTTATAAATCAAATAGAAGTTTAAGGAATTTATTTTTTTAAACTTAATGTTTATTTAAAAAATATATTTGGAGAGATTTGAGGAGAGTGTACTCTACAACATGTAGTAGACTTATGATTTTCTTGGCCCCCATGGTGTTGAAATCCTTGGTATTTCCCTTGATAGTGAAATGCATTTAATGAGTTTACCTAACAAACCTTCTTAATTGAGTTTTGGTTGGATAAAACATTTGGGTCTCACACAAAATTGACTTTGGCCCACATGTGCTAACCAACCGAATTAGGAGGATTTGTTGGGTTATGATTTTCTTTTTTATAACCCTTATTCTCATCTCCCCAAGCCATTAATAAAGACACCCTTCAAGTTAATAAAAAATTATCTTCCCACCCTTTAACCTCAAGATTTTTTTCTTCTCACCCTTTCTCCATTCCTTTGATTTTGTAGAGTCGCCACCTCCATCTCCACTTCATCCTCGGTTGCCGCTATCTCTCTCTCCTCCTCCTTCTTCTTTACCTCCTCTCCTCCTTTTTACCCCCTTATCTTCTTTTCCTTACAAAAGAGAAAATTTTTAAATTCTTATTTTTTTAATTTTTGTTTGAAGTGTTTAAATTCATGATCTTAATTTTCTTTGAGAATTCCCAGTGCACGAAAGAGAGCTTGGAGCAATTCTAAAGCCAATAGGAGTTGATTCCTAGTTGATTTTAATTGTGTATATCAATTTGATCAGATTAATTAGGTAATCAACCCTCACTCCTTAATTCCATAATCATATGTTCATCACCCAGAATCCCTTGCAATTATAACTTTTTCACAACCAATCTTTTCCTTTCACTATCAAGCTAAAGCATAGCTTTCTTGAGAAGGCTACTATTGACTTATAGGTCCCATAAATGTTTTACCCGCGACAACATTGTCAAGATAATATAAGGGAATATAACCGATAAACCCAAGAAAATTGTCAAAAGAGCAATAAACCCAAAATATAATTTTACTGTTCAAAAGAGCAATAAACAATTACTGATACACCAAAAAAATTGTCAAAAGAGCAATAAACCCAGTTTACAATTTGATCATCGCTCTTATTAGCTTTTTCTGTTTTCTTTTTGTCTAATAATCTTTTTATTATATTTTTATTTTCTAGTCCAAATTCTTCATTGTTACTACTCTCTCATTTCTTTTTATCTTTTGATGTTTCTATTTCTAATTTCGATAATTAAAAATACAACATGAGCTACATTTTTTATCAACTACGCTGGTATTTTTTTTGTTTGTTTGACAATGAAGCAAGTGAGGCTATGAGAAGACCCTTGGGCCTACCTCACTAGAATGGATCGGTTTCACCACGTAGTTGTGCATATGTCCATTCATTCATTATTTGACACCTAAATTAAACTGAATCCCTAAAGTTACTCATGTTTTGGTAGGTTACAATGGTTAAAACGTATTAAATAGTAAATGGATGTATGCACCACTGTGGCTTGTAAAACGGTCGGTTAAGATATTCTAAGGCTGGGCAGGCACCAAACGGTTGAGTCCTCCTTATCTCCAATATTCTCTTCACCATTGTACCAAAAAAAAAATCTTATGTAAGTTTTCTTAAATATCACTTTTTTTTTAATTGTGTACAAATAAAACGAAACAGACCTCAATCTCATTATCACCTCATGTGACAGCGGCAATTAAAAGTGTCTCAAACCCGTCACCACTCACTGTCACACCTCGGGGCGTTTCACTCATTTAAGTTCATGTCCTGGTGTGCCCACTCGCTCAGTGTCGGTGGCGTACGAGGTTATGCAATTTCTGCAAATCTTTACCCAAACACATATTTTATCAGGTTCACAACCAACACTTATGGCTTATCAAAGCCCTTTTGACGGAGGAAGAGATGAGTAAGCCTGAGAAGTGGCACAACTACCAGGAGTCCTGTGATACTGATGTTAGGTTTCATACGTGATGCTTCATCATCTAGAAATTGTTGATTAGTAAAGTCCAAAAAAATGGACGTATGAAAATTAACGTCACTAAAGTATTTTTCCTACTACTAGATAATGAATCATTGTATGCTGTCTTGCATTATACAAGAAGCATGAGTCCAAAACGAGTACCATAGCAAGAAACGTATCTAATTTTACCTGTACTACCAAACAAGAAACGCGTACAATAATGGATCGCCATATCCTTTGAGTGGTCATCTTGTTGGGGGACCTCTCACGCGGGTGTGCTCCCCACATGATGTACGAAATATGTGGAGATGGCTGGTTAGCTGTTCAGCAATTGCCCGGAGGACCCACAGCAAAGCTGAAAAAGATTCCTAAGAACGTGATAGCCCTCGTACGATTCATGAGGGCCGCTCTGCTCAGTGTGTTAAATGGGAGCACATGTGTGATGGGTCTAGTTAGGTGGCGTATTCTTGAGCTATAAGTAGAAATGGACTGAGCCATTTACATGGCTATTGATTGCGTTCATACATTTTTTACCTTAACTAGCCACTTGAGTGATAAAAAAATCAAAAGCAAGAGGCCTATATCAGTCAATTTTATGTTAATAACTACGGACTTCCTAGTGTACTTCATATATTATGAGATTATCATGGTGGGCATGGAACCTATTAATTGTATACTTCCATTTCATCTACATCGGATGACATGAATTACAATGTATTTAAGGCATTACACTTCGATCCAGGCTCTTTGGAGAAAAGGTCAAACCAAGGAGTACAATACATTCTGTACAAAGTATTTGTGCTCCGCTACAAAAAGCCACAATATCTTGACTCTCAAATTCTGGGTTCTCCACATTGCTGTCATACGTGCAGTTGCCGATGAGAATGCAATACAAGCTCTTGCACAAAATTTCTAGGCTCGTTTGAAGTTTTAACTTCAACTCGCAGGCAGCATTCAAAGGCTACCAGAGATCTTGGAACTACACTGCAGATCATGATTTTCCTCATACTCTAATAGAAGACAGTTAAATAAACTATGCGGCCCAGATCCCAAGAAGAGTACCAACTAGTGGATGAGCCAACTCTCAGAAATTCTGCAAAAACTCAAGCAGAACTTCTAATTTACCATCTCGCAACTTCCACAACCCCGTGCTGACATACAATCTTTGATCTGAAATTTTCTTTCTTTGCAGTAGCTCTCTCTCTACATTGTCCATTTTACATGATTCTTTCTCTTGAACGGCTCATTTAAATCCTCAAAGTAGTATACCAGGAAGTTGGTAGAACAAAACAACTTTTCAGAACCATTCTAACCTTGGCAAATCAAAAAACGCTGAACCTTAAAGTACATACTCTAGTTTCCACAGGAGCTACAGAACCATACTCCTGCTTTGACATAAAGAACCAACGGCATAGATGTGCACAGTTAACACCAGTTTGGCTTTACTCTTCATCATCATTATGATTGCTCAGGTTCAGCTAAAAAAATCATCATTGCTCAGATAAAACATTAGTAATTTGGTTTCATTTTGAAACAACTGGGTGTTTAAATTAGACTGTATAAATATGAGCGACCAGTAAAGTTCTAACTCCTCAATCAAGGAACAAGTAGAAAGCATTTCCTTCCTCAGAATGAACAGGAGCAAATTGCCAACCTGTAACACTCAAACAACTATCTTCTTAATGCTTCTCATTCAAGAACATGGTCTCATCATCTAAATCACCAAGCAGTTTCACTACAGCCATAAGACACAATCCTAGTATTTTAAAACGCACAAAAATGTAAAAAACAACAACAATGCTATAACATTAGCAACAATAACACCTTGTTCTTGGCAGTCACCAATCTTGACAATCTTATTCAGAGCCTTCTTGGGGCATGCTAGGCATACAAGTTATTAATAGCTTATTTTACTAGTTACCTATAGCTTATTTGCATCTGTGACAGTTGCTTAGAATATTTTAAGCAGCTTTTGTGCCCAGTGTGTAGGGTTTTTTATATTTATAATTTCTATATAAAAGTTATTAATAAGTTTCCTAGTTGTGGCCAACCACTCTAGGAGAGTACAACATTGACATGGTATTTTCATAATTCTTCTACTTCTAGCATTCAAGAAGTCCATATGAAAAAATCATTTAGCATGATAAAAAGAGTAGATGCAATCCCACAGTATACACAATTTCAGGCAGTGGTGAGGAAAGCAATTTCTCCTTCCTTTTGTTCTCCATAACTTTGATATATTGTCTTATCACTTGGCTCATAATAAAGGATATGCCACAAGATGATAACGCTCAAGAAAATTAATACTAATCTTCTTTCCTGCATCACATTCGCATAGCAGCATCCTTACAATTCCATTTGTATTCTATAAAGCAGAATTCATAGGAATTAAGTACCCTCCAAAATATTCTTGATAAACAACTTCCAATTTGCTACAAAAAAAACTTATCACTGCCATAACAAAACCTAAAAATCAACAATATTAGTTTACGAATAATGCAGCCATGCCAATTGTTTCAAATGGCTAAGGCCCTGTTTGGTAGTTTTCTTTTCTTTTAGGTTTTCTTGTCACAAAATCGGTTTCTTTTAAATTTTCATCCTAATTTTAAAGGTTGGTTCATTTCAGGTTTTGATCTGTTCGGTAAAACTGTGACGGTTTTTTAAGAAGGGATGTGAATTACTAACACAAATTGATTATTGTTCCATCAGCCTCTACAAGAAAGAGCTAAGACAAGTATTTGGAACCTTCTGACTCTATTACTGGATAACAATTGAGCATTCATGATCTCAACCTAAGTCTAGGAAAAATCTGCAATCCTCTATTCTGTCTCTAGTCAATCATGCAAAAGTCAACTGATGTTTCAACATTATTTTAGAAGGGAGACTTCCATGAGTATAAAACCTTCAATTCACAAAAAAATATTTGCCCGATCAGAAAGAAGAAGGATACTTCAAGGAATTTTTAATTTTTTTTTAAAATGAGGGAAGTAGAAGAAAAAGATGAAACCAACAATACAAGCAATATGAACAAATGTCAGCAAGAGGAAACATGGCGACTAACGTTGTGGTTTGAACTTCCAATCATTGACACAATGTAAAACCAGCAACTCTACAATAAATTGTGTGTGTGTGTGAGAGAGAGAGAGAGATTTTCAAGACGTTTATTCCCTATTCTAATATATTTTGGGGGACAAAACACCCAAAAAAGAGGCTCCCAAACAGGGCATAAAATCTCAAAATTAAGAAAAGCAGCATCATGCAGTCCCACTAATTAGAATATTATTTTCCATGGGAGCAATATAAGTCATACATTACAACACAACATGATGCTTGCATGTTTCCATCATTAGAAGCAAGCTAAGTGAAGTTTCACATGTCCATAATAATAAAGACTGATCTATGTTTCACCTGAATATTAAATCAACATGCTATATAACGTTTTTAATAGATAATCAAAGAATCAGTTTTTTCCAGATGATTCCAACAAAACAAAAGCATCATCTTACAGGAAAGCAATATTGCTTGCATAGAATCTGCAGTTTCTAGGATTGCATAAGAATAACAAGTCCCACCTTAGTTCAGCTTGACTTTAAATAGCAGGCTTGCATTCCTGCTAGATCAAACTGGGCTCACTTAAAAAATTCTTTGTAGTGATTTACAAGTATTGCCAGGTTTGCCTAATCAACTTGTTACCCATTTAAGTTTAAACTTAGCAAAACATAGAAAGAGAGAATGTATGAAATACTATGAACATTACCCACATTTATCCCTTCTCATTTCAATAGTTTAGTCACAAGACCCAAAACCCCCATCAAAAGTCAAAACTGGATAATATTGTAAGTCCATTTGCTCATACATCTCCCCTGAACATCAAAGTCTACCATGCCTGAATAATAAAATTTTGAAATGAATCTTGCTTGAATTTACGGTACATAAGAATGCCAGATTATGATAGAGTGCAGGCTCGTTAAAAAACAAAAAAAAAATCACTCACAAGGAGAAAATTAAACAAATAGGTATATATAACGGCATATAAATGGCAGATGGTAAAGGTGGGTGGGATCAAGGGAAAAATTAAACTGAATGGGAAAGGGTAAATAGAATTCTGACATGACAAATATATTTAACATATCACTTTCACTAGAAATCCAGAAAACAAAAAAATTGCATACTTTATAGCAAAGGTAAATAGAATAGAGACTTGGGTAAAGTAAATGGAAGTCCTAAACACTAAATGAACAAGATGTATCATTAGTTATGTAATCCCACAAAAAGACCAACATCTTAATAAAAAAATCCACAGCATTCTAACAACTACAAATGCACACTTCAATACCAAACATCACCATTAGTTAACAATCTAAAAAAATTGCAAAAACTCTAATAAATGCAATTAGTTCTAAAATATATTATAAATTGCATATTATTGATCAATTCTAGCCTGCACAACTGTACAAGGCGAGGCTTGGCAACGGCCTTCCCCATCACTGGTGATAAAAACGGAGGCCGGGTTTCAGTCGCTCGGTAGGAAAACTCAATCCCGGCATTTGAATGCCCACATTCCCCTTATTTCATGGTGTTCACAACAATGGCAGCCAATAGGGGGAGCAATGGGGGAAGAAAGGGAAGAAGGTGAATGACTGTGTGCTACACATATGAACACCCTCCAAAACAGGGAGGGGCAGTGTTCTGAGAGTACCACCCATTCCACCCCATCCCTCTGATTTCAGATCTGGCATTGACCACTGATTTCTGTCACCCACATAGGAAAAGGTGCCAACAACAGCTAGCAGCTCGCGAAGCTGCACAAGCTAGTTTTTTACTATTCCCTCCATCTTAAAATAAGTGTCCTATTTTATTTTTCAAAATGAACTAAAATTACTTTATTTTGAAAAACTAAATAGGACACTTATTTTGGGACAGAGGGAATATAATACTCCCTCCATCCTATTTTAATAGCTCCATTTCTATTTTTTGTTATTTTTATCAAAAAGCTTCTCTTAAGCATCTAACGATAGTAATGAAGCACGGAGTCAAAACAAAGGAAACCGGTTGTATTAATGAGGAAGAGTCCTAATACCAGCGTGCGTACGAACGCATGAAACTCTACAAATTGTTGGTCAAAAACCGGAATCTGAAGCGATCCAAGGATTTGTACAGCACGTAGGAAGATGAAGAAGAAGAACCCATCTTAGGAAACCTCTGTTAACCCGCCTGCAACTGCCAGAGGTCGAACCTACTCGCTCAGGAAACTATTCTTCCGAGGAAACTAGCCCAGACTTTGCTTTATTTATGCTCAACTTGCACCATGCAGAGAAGTTGATGCTGAGATCAATGAAGAAGATGAAGAAGTCACTCTGGTTTGCTCTCGTCGTCATGTTCCTTGTCGCCTTCGCCTTCGCCTTCACCTTCGGCTTTTCAGCCCTTCCACTCTTTTCTGGTAAGCAGAAGATATTCCCACAATGAGCAATATGGTGATTGATGGAGTTGCAGGAGTGCAGAAAACTTGGCGTGTCCAGTATTGAGTAGATTTAGCTTGTGGGCAATCTTTCAATAGAATGTTATCGATATGACATATTTCCTTCTGTAGCTGTGATGATATCCAGTTTCTGTGCTAAATATCTTATATTTCTGCTTCGCATGATATGAAGGATGAATATTGCATGCTTCCTGCAGGTTCCTTCTGGCCAGTTCTGCTTCCTTCCGGTGGAGTTGACGGGACTAACTCTGCCGTACGTGAGAGCGATGCTGCCGGCGGATATTTGTTCCCCGGAAACAGAATAGACCGCCCCTGTCTGCACGCCAAGATACAGGACGCCGTGCTCCTCCCCGACAAGATCCTGCTATTCCAAAAATACCCACCGGCAGAGCCCAAATTTACCGTTTCTTCACTGCGATGCCTCTTCTACCACCGGGAGGAGGGTCGGGCGGTGCTTCTGGAGGATCAGGATCGTGCTAGGCTGAGGTTTTTCCGACTGAGCACGCCAAAGCGGCTGCTCATCCGGTTGCGTGACGCGTACATGAAGATGATGCTGGGGTTGGACAACTCGGCGGTGTTTAGCGGGGGGGTACTCTTTCGCCGGAGAGGACGTGGCCGGGAGAGTCGCCTCATTGCTCTTCTGGTCATCTCAGTTTCGATGCTTTTTTCTTGTGATATTAGATTATTCCTTTTTGCGCACCTGAGAAGCAAGAGAGATTCATTTCGGCTTAAATGGAAAGAAATGGAGCAATTAATGTAGAACATTTGTTTTTTCCTATTGGAGCTATTAAAATAGGACGGAGGGAGTATAAATTTAATATATATGCCCTGAAAAGGTAATCTAAGGTCAACTTGAGAAGAAGAGTTTCTCAAGTTGATTTTCAAAATGTGGGCTCTACCAATACATGTTGAGGGTGGGACCAAGGAGAATAAAAAAAAGCACCATAAAAAATGTGGGACAATAATATTTGACCCATTTGGTCATGTGAGCCCCCTTCATCATGGCACTTCAATCTCACCTTAAAATCGATGGTCGAGATTGCATTATCTAATTTGGGTCCCTAGAGGTGTAAGATAGGTACAAGACCAATTAAAATTTAAAGATCCATACAAAATTTGGAGTCCTTGCAATATGTGGGGCCCATCCATCTAACCTGATCAAATTTCAGTCATTGATTTGGGGTTGAAACTTTGACCGAACTTGATGAGTGGGCCCCACTCATCAATATAGGCCCAAACTTCACAAGGACAATACCCCAGTCATTTCCCACTAATCCCCCCCAGCCCCATAGTCTCATTCGATGGTAGCCCCCCAAAAGTGGGCCTCTAAAAAATCAACCTAAGAAAATCTATCACAGGTTGACCTGAAAGTGAGTTTCTCAGGTTGATCTTTATATGTAACTATAAACCATAGTTGAGAAAATTGATAATTTAAAAGGATCCTTTCAAGAATATCAGTAGAAAATTAGAATTTGCAAAAAAGTTGAGAGTTAGGCAGTCTTTACGGTCTTTTAGTGCCTAAAGGAGGACATGGTGTAAAGTTATGTAACAGATAAAAATTTGAACTTAGGCATTCTGGCATGTTTACAGGAATTAAGATACAATTTTAAAAAAAATTAACAGTTAGAAGAAAAACAATAGCGAAGATGGATATGATGGACCTACCAGTTCAGAATTCAGTGTACATACATCAGGGACAAGTTTCAACCTTACAATTCCCTCTAATTTGTGTGCATGTGCCTGATAATCACAAATGTTTTAAACAAGTTATGTTGTGTTTGAGTTCAAATGAGCAAAAGCTTCAACCAGTCCTTCACCTGATTCTTTTTTTTTTAACCTTTCCTCGAGCCCAAGCAAAATTCTTTTGGCATTTCACGTCAATGCCAAGAACTAACCTCATATAATACTCTACCAGAAACCTTTGCAAGAACATATCCCATCCTTAAATCTATGAAATCGACTTGAATCCCTAACAATGATTTCTCTGTCAGCAATCCTTGATATAAACATAATGGCAGTATGGCAGTCCCCACATATTCGCAAATTTTTGAAAACTTTGATTGGTATCCCAGATGGAGTCTCAATTATTCCAAATGCAACAGCAAGCTTTTCACTATGGTATGTAAGGTTCTGTTCCTTCTGCTCCTCTTCCACATCATGCAGAACATAATTTGTATCAGGGATGTAACCTTCTTCCTTCATCCTAGCAGAGAGCTTCCCTAAGAAGGCATAGATTTCCTTCATTCTTGGGTTTGACTTATCTCCAACCAAAAAAACATGTATCCTTCTCTTGACCTCTATCCAACTAGAGCCTGGCTTCTTAACCACTCCCTTGTTATCCATCCTCTTCCTAATCTTTGCCACTTCCTCCCACATTCCAGCATTAGCATAAATGTTTGCCAATGTGACATAAGTTGCAGCATTCTCAGGCTCTATTTCAAACAAAGCTTCAGCTGCTCGTTTTGCCAGCCTGATATCCCCATAAATTCTGCAGCCACCAAGCAAGGAAGACCATAAGAACTTGTCAGGATTTATAGGCATTTTATCAATTATCTCTTCCGCTTCCTTCAACTTCCCTGATCGTGCAAGGAGATCCACTATGCAAGCATAGTGATCAGCTGTATGAGTTAACCCATGTTTTTCAGTTATTGAATGAAAGATTTCAAGCCCTTTATCAACAAATCCAGCATGAGTACAGGCAGAGAGAACCCCAACAAATGTTATATGATCAGGTCTGATATCTGATTTGAGTAGTAGGTCAAAGTAATGTAGAGCTTCCTTGGGTTGACCATTCTGAGCGTAACCAGTGATAATGGAAGTCCACGTTACCAAGTCAGGTTGAGGCATAGCAACAAAAACACGTTTTGCACTTTCAATATTCCCACATTTGGAATACATATCTACAAGCGCACTGGCAGCAAATGAAAATGGGTCAAACTCCAGTCGGGTCATATGGCCATGAACTTGTTTCCCCAAACCCTCTGTAAGTTCAGCCGCGCATGAATTCAGAACTCCAACAAATGTGAATTCATTCGGTCTAGCACCTGATCTCAACATATTTGCAAAAAGCTCCAATCCCTCTCTTGTCCTACCAACCTCCAAGTACCTCCCTATCATTGTTGTCCAAGACACAACATCTTTATTTGTAGTTCCATCAAAAACAAAACGAGCTTCTTCTATACTGCCACACTTTGCATACATATCAGATAAGGCACTCCAAACAATTTCATCAGATGCAAACTCATTTCTCAAGATGTGACAATGAATCTCCCTCCCATGCTGCAGAGAAGGAATAGAAGCAGAAGCAGAAAGGGCGCTTGAGACAGTGAACTTGTTGTCTTTTAAAGATCCATCTTTCTGCATTGCATGATATAGCTCCAATGCCTTTTTGGGCTGATCATGGCGAACATAGCCAGACATGATAGTGCTCCAGGAGTGATTATCCCTCTCCGGCATTCTCCCAAAGAGCTGGCGCGCATTTTCGAGCTTACCAATCCTTGCATACCCTGCTATCATAATGTTCCAAGAACAGAGGTCCGGCTCTTCCATATTGTCAAAAAGTTGGCGGGCATTAGCCAAGCTATTGCATTTTGCATACATGTCAATAAGCCGGTTGGATAGGACAGTCCCTGGTTTGAACCCAGACCTCTTAATATGGGAATGAACGGCTCTGCCTTCTTCCAGGGCACCTTGCTGGAGGCATAGCTTCAAGAGGGCAGAATAAATGTTGGCAGATGGGTGGACCCTTAGAAGATCAAGACGGTCAAGCATCTGTACAGCTTCTCTCAGGCATCTCTGCCGGCAAAGAATGTCAATGGCTTGTTCAAAGTTGTTGTCCTGGCAGAGGCGGCTGACAAGAGAATCAAGGTTGGCCTTAAAGGAAGGGGGTGTACGGCGTTTTCCCAAGTGGGTGCAAGAGGCAGAGTGCGGAATGGGGCTCTTGGCCTGCTTTGGAATTAAAGGAGCAGATAGGGCTAACTCAACTTGCTTCAATACATTAGTAGGATGGAATGGTTTCCTCATCTTTGCTAAACACTGATCCCTCTCAAATTACACAGTTATTCACCCCTCACCAATCCGTTTCCCTGCAAAAAATGCAGTCCACTTTCACGGCACATTCATCGATCAGAAAGTACGCAGTATGGATTATGGTAACATATCGTGTTGTTTTATTTTAAAGGTTTTAAGGTTTAAATGGTACCAAGTTAAGGTTTAGGATCAAATCATACATTACATCTTCAACTTCTAAAAAGACGAGGGCAACACAGTGTGCTCCAATATGTATTCCAAAACAGGTACAGGCATACGTATATGATAGGATGATTCGTAGGTAAACGCGGACAATCATATTAAAGATTCCAATCTTCACACATTTGATTTACTAATTAGTTACTTTGATGTTAGAAACCAAAGGGAAAAACTAAATTTTCAAAAGCAAAACCGACACCTTGGCATCCAACAATTGGAGAAGATGAGAAAGCCAAACTGCAAAAAGAGAGCCGAAGAGGATGATGGTGAGGCAACTTGGCATTGAAGGTGGAAGCGATCGAAACCGCTCTAATTGCCTGCGACGCAGGGCAATGCTTACAGCAGGCCGTCACCTTGCGCCGGTTCCCCCCTAGCCATACAGCTTCTGCAGTTCCCTCGCGTAACTGGCCGCCTATATGCTCGCGTGAATATAATCCCGTGGGAGGTCGGGGAGAAGAGAAATGCGGATTCCGGCGGGAGGAGGCGGTGGTGGGACAATGAATGATTAATTGGGAACTTTCTAAATTCTCCTGTTTCAAGCTTCTCTTGTTGTTTTTGTTGAATATGCAAGGGTATGTTTCGATCGGTGAAAACGGCGATAAGCGACAAAGGTAATGAGAAATAGAAAGTGAATATAAGGTTAGAAAGATAAATGAGGAGATTTTTAAATAATTTTTATTATTTTGTTATATAAATAATGTTAGAGAAAATTGATAATAATAATGGTAATAGCAATAGTGGTGGTGATAGTAGTAATGATTGTAGGAATGATGGTGGTGATGGTTGTGGCAGTTGTAGTTATAGTTGTAGTAGTATTGGTAGCGGTTGTGATGGTGGTGGTGGTGGTAGTGGCAGTGGTAATGATGGTGGTGGTGGTAGTGGTAGTGGTGATAGTGGTAGTAGTAGTGGTGGCAGTGACGGTGGTGGTAGCGGTGGTGGTGACGGCAGTGATAGTAGTGGTAGTGGTGGTGGCGGTTGTAGTGGCAACGGTGGTAGCAGTGGTAGTGACAGCAATGGTGGTAGTAGCGGCGGTGGTAGTGGCAGCAGCGGCGGCGATAGTAGTGGTAGTGGTGGTGGCAGTAGTGGTAGTGGTAGCAACAGTGACAATGATGGTGGTGGTGGTGGCAAAGGTGGTGGTGGCGGCGATGGCGGTAGTAGAGGTGGTGGCATAGATGGTGGTGGTGGTAGCGGTGGCAGAGGTGGTGGTAGTGGTGGTGGCAGCGGTGGTGGTGATGATAGAAGTGGTGGTGGTGGTAGTAGCAATAAGACATAGGTGTTTAGTATAATAATTTTCTCCCAAAATCCATTGGTTGATGGGTAAAAAAATTTTGGGCGAAATCTTTATCTATTTTCTCACTTTTCACTTTAGTTTCTCTTTCCCCGTTCTACCAAACAGTAAAAACTAAGAGATTTTAAGAAGATTTATCTTCTTTCCCCAGCTTTCTACCAATCCAAATAGACCGTAACGGTCCCTGAGTAAACTATTCAGTGTTAGGGGTATTGTAAGAAATCTTAAATGATACGTATTATGCACTCAAATAGTTTTAGATAAACTCTACTAAAAACTATAGTTAATTTTTATTTTTATATTATTTAATTAATTAGTGATATCAGCATGTGAAGGATATGCTCTTTGTATCTCTTTGTCATTTATTAACTTCAACGATAACAACTTAGATATTAACAACTTAGACATTAACGTGCTAACAAAAGTTTTATTAGAACTCTTAAATTTAACTTTCTTTCAAAAGTTATATCATTGTAACACATTTAGTGATAGATTTCTTCATACTTTTATTTATATGTGAGATTTTATAAGCATCATATTTAAATAGTTAGACTACTCTCACTTTTTAAATAATACTACCTTACTTTATATACTTTTATCCGCATAGGTAGTGCATACATCCATATAATAAAAGTATTTTTTCTTTCCAATTCAAAAAATTATCCCTAGATAATAATAAAATGTGTTGATTAAGGTTAGAAATAGAAAGACGGGGAAACTATAATAAAAAATAAATATATACAATTAATAGGGGAAGAAATAAACTTAAATATAAAGTAGTCAATGTTAAAATCAACTAGTAAATTTTTAAACCTCTCTTTCGGCAAAGGTTGCATTCTACACCAAAATTACTAAAACTATATAAAAACAAATTGTCATTTTGTTTTATAATAAGACTAGTGGGTTATATGTGACACATAACAAGAAAATCTTGTACCTTTAAGCCTAGGGATTTACATATACGATAATATATAACCCTTTAACCTATCCTAATTATGACTCTAACTACTATTTCCATGTGGGGCTAAATGATAATCATTGTCACCTAATCAAAATTTGGTGACAATACATAATTGTTTATGTGAATTTATGCACCCCATAGTAGCATCTTATATGATTCACAAGTTGAAAATAACAGACATGGGAACGGAATTTGTGCATATCACCTTCTCATATAAAAAAATAAGTATTGATAATTATTAAACAAAAAAAACAAAATTAATAAAGGCCTTTTCATCAATTTTGTTAATGGGCTTTTGGGATTTAGCAAGGGGTTCCCATCATCACACACTACATTAATAAAAAAAATAGTTCACAATCCACGTACGGTCATTAAAGTACAAGTTGGAAGCACTTAGGCCCCCGAAAAAGAAAAAAAATACACATTAATTTTATATGATTGCATTCACCCTCCAGATGTGATCCTTGAGTTTTTGTGAAGCTTACAATGTGTCTAATGTACACTCTCTCATAAAATTACATAAGTGGTGCACTCAACAATTTAAAAAAATAATAATAAACTATAAGAATGCATTGTAGATCCTCTTACCAGCCCAGTATATTAATAAAACCATTTTAAGATAATTAATATGCATCTACATACAATCACATAAAAAATATTCCAAAAACCCCTTTACAAAAAGGAAAGTTTTTTTTTGCTCGACATTTGACCAAACTAGGTCTATTGACCTGATTTGCGAGCAGGTCAAATACTGACTGTGCTTGTGCAAGTCGATGGTGACCTATAGAAGCGGGTCTTTTGTGGCTTGTCTTCAACATCTTGACAAAGAGGTTGAAGCTTGCCGGGATAGGAGAAAAAAATTACATCCTCTAGTGAGGGTCACCATAGGCGAAAAACATAAAAAATTTTGCCCGACAACAGAGTCCAAAGGTGCCCAGTAACAAATGACAATGGTAGTCCTATGGATCGATTAAAAACAAACCACATATAGAAAGAAACAGAGCTTGATAGCTCTATGCGTAGCAGCGGTGGCAGCAATGCCCAAATGCCATGAGGTGGCAATGTTGGCCAGTGCTAGATAGGTCTAGGGACCAGTTCAACTACGAGAAGCCCACAACGGAACAACACAAAGTAAAAAAACAATTTTTTTGTGTTTTTTTTTACTGCTATCAGATTGTGCCTTCACGATTAGAGGGCCATCGGCGTAGCAGCGCTGGCCAGAGCTCAACACCTGACAGCAACGACTTTGGGCATTGAGTCTGCTCGGACAAGCAGTTCAATAGCCGTTCGGTGGACCGACAACCTTCTGATTGCGATGCCGGTGAGTGGCAAAAAAAATAGCGGCCACTGCCGATCGCCATTGTAGCCAACCTAGCCTCGATACCAATTGATGAAATAAAATATAATGAGATTAGGCTTACCTGTAGCGATTAGAGCTTAAGCAAAGCTTTATCCCCTTTGGTAAATCTTTTGCAAATCTTCACAATGTGTTTTAGTTTAGAACTTGACTAAGATTAATTCTCGCTTAATGTATTAGGATGGCTAATATTATAACTAAACTAGGACATCATTTCTAAGAACCCTAAAATCTTGACCATCCATCCATAAGTTAATCAACGGTCTAGATTCACCACTAAAACCACAACTTAATGGATATCATGACTCAGGCCCATTAAAAAGACAATTTTAAAAACCCAAAACATACGTCAATTGAGATAGTTGGGTCACCTTCTATTTTTATTTAAAACATGCCCAAAATTTTAGGCTTGTGGATTTGGTGACGATTGCTCGCCGATGAACGAAATGAGCTGGTTGACGATGGAGTCAAAGCATAACCTCATAAAGCTCATCAACAACCTCTGCTTCTCCCTCTTTGTCTTCTATGTCTCTTTTTGACCGTCATCGCCATCACCTGCTAGCTGATCAACCCATGGCTTGAGTCCTCCAATGCTTACACCAAGGTGATGCATTATTAAAATAAATTATAGAATGTTGCTAAATTATAAAATATGGCTATTTGTACCCTTTTAAACTCTTGTGCCCCTTATTGCTTAATTACCCAAACCATGTCTACCAAAATCTCTTCATATCCTCCACATATGAAACATATCTCCTTATATCGCATGTCTTTCTCTCTCTTTCTTCTCTGTCATCGGCATCGACAACATATACTCCAACTCTACCTCACGACACAACCAAATCGGCCCAATCTCACTCCACCCTTTCCTTCTCCTTTTTTTCTACTTCCTCCTCCCCCCTCCCTTTTTGGCCATGCCAGAAGTGGTTGGCTACTGAGCCAAATCTGGTCATGTGACTGCAGCCAACAGTCTAGGCCAGATCTGGTTGTTGGTTGCGATCACACTGTAAGTTGTGGCTTGGTTGGTTATTGGCCTGCAACACCTAGTTGCAGCTAGCCTATATTCAGACAGTCTACGACCAGGTTGGCCACTAGTAGAAGGATGGGGTACTACAGTGAATTTTTTTCCCTTTTGTGGGAGTTTATTGGGGTTCAAATAGCCACATTCAAAAAATATTACTATATCAAGCACCAATGGTGATAGTAGAGTTTTGTACTGTTCCAATCCAAATACATTTATAGTGCAATTGCACGTCCAAATTTTACCGGTTTAATATTAAGTGTTGGATATGACAATAGTGTGAAGGACTTCATGTCATAAAGTACACCCTTTATATTCAACACCAATTTGGTAGTGGGTCTCATTTGATAGGGCTTATTAAGAGTTTTCTAATAATGTAAAAAATGCGCAAATCCGAACATGCGTAATATATGCAAAAATATAAAAAAATATTAAGGAGAAGTGTGTTGCATGTGTCAAGCCTATAAAAAAGTTTGAAAAAATATTTTCATGTGGAGTTGATATAACCTTGTAAAATTTAAAATAACACAATGTGAAAGTAAGGCTCATGTCATATCAACGACCAGTAGTAGGCTAACATATGCCAACCATCTAAAACAATCTCATTGAAATGGGTATCTTACGAGAAGTCTATATAAAGGGTACTTACTAAAATAGCAATTCAAACTTATATCTATTGGCATTATGAGGAGTGTGAGGGTTATATAGGAAACTTGGCAGAAGTCTATTGTCACCCTTAGCGCTTTATATAGTAGTATGATTGTATCACTGAGGAGCCACCTAGGAGACCGCTAATAGTGCGGCATTCGTAAGGCAAAATAATCGAGCAACTCAACCTAATTTATTACACATGTTGTCATGCAGTGTGCATTTGGCAATGAGCCTAAGCCAAGAACCTACCCCAAGGACGGGCATGCAAACATACAAGGACCTTACCAAGCAAGCTAGCTAGTTGGAGGGGACATAGCCTTGTAATGCACACAAACAACTTAGGCAACTTGAGGAGTAGAATGGTCATCTCAACACCATGCATATAAAGGCTACAAAGGCATATTACCCTAAAGCCAGACTAAACCTAGAGGTTGGGGAGCCCCATCTTGCATCTAAGTGGCTCCTATCATGATGCCTAGTCAATCATCAAGCATGCACATTGCATCGAGCTACAACTAACCACGGTTCAACTGTGGTTGACCCATTAATAATGATCATTAACTAAAATCGATTACTATCCTAATAAATTTAATAATTTAGTGATACTTAGGTGGTAAATATACTACAAAATGATTGTAGCCTAGTTAGTAAAGGCACATAAGTCTCTCAAACAACAACTAAGGTTTAAATCCCTCTACAAGCAATTTTTTGTTGTGTTACTCCTTCAATATAATAATATGGTTTTCGTATCACCAACTTACCTAGGGGTGCTAATGAGCTGAGCCAGCTCTTCGAGCAAAGGTGCATCAACTCGACTCAAATATGGCTTGACTCAAAGTGGCTCAGCTCAAACTCAAATATTTTTTAGTTGACTTCGAGCATACCCTATCTCGACTCAACTCGGCTCGAATAGAACTCGAACTCAGCTCAAACTCAACTCATGCTTGACTCAAACTTGAAATTGAATGAAATTCATAAATATATTTTATAATATACATAAATACGTATTGATACTTATGTATACACATGCACAATTATCAATCCCAATTTATATTTATAACATACACATATATATTACAAATTTATATTATTAATGAATGTATAATGTCTATTTATTGAGGATGGCTTATATCACACATGATATATATTTTTGAGAAGTAAACATTTAAAGACACATCATACACATATGCCCATATATGATATATATTAAAATTTAGATACATCATAAAAATAAGATTTAATAAAATATATACATATATAGTACAACCGAGTAAAAAAAAGGGATATATTGTACTACACATCAAATAATATGTTAATCATTAGACAATATATTATGGTAATATCATTTACTATCTTTACATATCAAACAATTTATGATATATCATTTCAAATTTTCTATGAAGATTACTATTAGAATCCTTAGAAATTCAAATTTTACAATAATTTTTAAAATTTTTTTTTGCATTGAGTCATGGAGTCTCTTCCCTTTCCGCCCCCCCCCCCCCCCCCACAAATAATATGTTAATCATTAGACAATATATTATGGTAATATCATTTACTATCTTTACATATCAAACAATTTATGATATATCATTTCAAATTTTCTATGAAGATTACTATTGGAATCCTTAGAAATTCAAATTTTACAATAATTCCCCCCCCCCCCAATAAAATTAGGGTCATTTATATTTATTTGGGATAGGCCTAAGATGACAAGACATCAAGTTCATGTTCCCACATACTAAAACTCGACTCGACCTAGCTCCTTAGCACCCCTACACATTATACATAATATAAATTATTTGAAAATAAATATTTTAAAGAGACATAATATACATATATTATATGTGAGATATTTACTAAATTTTATTTTTATGTATAGTAGAAATAAATAATATGCATTCATATATGATATCTCATATATACAAATGTAGTTAACCATAAAAGCACTAATTTTTTCTTTTTGGTGGTTATAAGATGACACTAGTAAGAAGTGAATACAAATATTTAGAAAATTTAGGTTATCAAATAATAAATATAGTTCATACAACAAAAAGAAGGTTGGAGTATGTAGGAGAGGTTGTGGTGCCATATATACATAAAGCATATATGTGCTAATAATAATAACATGTTCATACAAAACTAATATAAAATACATATAATACAAATATATGAACACTTTAATGGTATGGAGGGAGTACATATGTGCTAATAATAATGATATGTTTATAGAAGACTACTAAAAGATGCATATGTTAAACATACAAACACAAGATATAGCATAACAACACATAAAAATATTGGAAAAGAAAGCTAATAAATAAATACATAATATTATTTATACTTTAGTTGTCTATTTACAAATTTATGAGCTTTTAGTAAATGATGACAATTATGTACAATATTGTATCTATAAATACTATGTGTCCTACTTTAATAGCTCCATTTAGTTTTTAAAAATAAATTAAAATCAATTCATTTTAAAGAATCCAAATGGAGTCATTAATTTAAGACAGAGGGAGTATTTGATAATATTATTTTTTACCAAGTAATTAATATATATTGGTATAATGAGGTAGAAATATTAATTAAGTTTTACACTCATTTTCATACATTAAAATATATGATCAATATAAAGAAGTACAAATATTATTTAAAATAACATGGGCCAAGTATACAACTTTAATGACGGAGTGATAAAATTATATTTGATAAAAAAATTATATTTAAATTATGAGAACATCATATTTATTTGATAGAATGGTTAACACAAAAGGTGTTATAAGTGATGTGGTCAAGGAAATTGTTCTTTTTGGCAACGTCACAAGCGAGCCAAATTCGAGCTAAGTTATGTGGTCACTATATATTGATTCAATTTTGAGCACGAGCTGAGTTTTTGGTCTCCTTCTTGAGCAGAGCTCAAGCTGGATGATTGGCAGCTCAATCAAGTTTGAGCTGAGCTCGAACCAATACCCAAAACTAAAAGTTTGAGATTAATTAACCCAAAACTCGACTCAGCTAGACTTGTCAGCACTCATAAACTTACCGTCCCCGAGTTGGTGGAGGCCCATGCATAGTTGTTGAAATGGTTGATATATGAATCCCTTTAGCAACCATCCAAGAATTTTTGTGGTGCTTCCCCGCGACTTATTTCCCATAATGTCGGGTTACCTGTTCAACCGTCTGGGTGTCAACCTAGATGAATTGGCCCAATTTGTATGCCAAGTCGGGCTGAATCCGTTCCAATTTATGATTCAATAGTAAAATTCAGTTTGCTTGATTATTTTCCTCTCCCGCTATCATTCATGTAGTCCTGAAAGCTTGGTGGCTGACGCTATTGAGTTGTGTAGTTCGGCCCAGAAAAACCTGACAGTGCAAAAAAAACAATAGAGGCCGGAGAAACATGTGCAGCGTTGAATTGGCTTAAATCGATGCCAAGCCCTGAGCCTTCCCGACCTGTGGTGAGAGCTATGACTGTTGATCTCTTCTACCATACTACACCCTACTGAGATGGTAATGCTTTTAGAGAAGTAAATGTAACGACCCGTTTTCTGGTTACGCTTAACCCGGGTGGATTAAGGGTAATTTGGTAATTTTGTGATTTAGTGTCAGGGGTTTCAAGGGATGAAACCCCTGTGGATGGGTAGAGCTCGGAGTAACGAGCGTGACGAATCGAAGAACGCGCAAAACGGAGGTCGGGAGTGAAAGCTACGACCTCAGGAAGCGTGCCGCATGGGCAGGGCCCACTCGAAAAGAGCGGGATAACCTACCCATGTGTGTCTTGTATCAAAGGGCTCATCAATACGAGTCCATCGGTATGTAGAACGCACGATTCCAACTTCGGGGTAAGAAGATATTGCACGTTGAAGTTTAGATAATTTTGGATTAAAATAATATAGAAAAATATTATTTTAATCAAATAAGGACAAATTAGCTGGCATCAGCGCTGACGCTAGCAGCCGCATCAGCGGCGCCATGTGGCGGGGGGCTCGCGGGCCCGCGCGACGCGCGGTCGGCCGCGCGTCGTCCCGCACGGACGCGGGACGGGGCCTGCATCACGGGCCGGCTCCCGCACGTCGGCCCGCGCATCGCGGGGCCGGGCCCCGCGTGATGCGGGACATGTCTGCAGGACGCAAGTGCGTCACGCGCCGCGCAAGCGCGCGATGCGTGGCTCGCGCGCCCCGGGGGCGTCTCGCACGCCTTCGGTTCTTCCTCTATAAATACCGGATCCCGTTCTATTTTTGGGAGGAGTTTTCGGACTCGTTTGGAGTCTGTTTTCTTCCATTCTTGAGGCGTTCCTAGCTAATTCGAGGGTGATCTACACAATGGCATGGTCCATCCCTCGAGTTGGCGCTCCTATAAGGGAGGAACGACCCGGGGCAAGAGGAGGCTATGTCCACCGCCCTCCTACCCCGAGAGTGAGAGAGAGATGGCCCGGTTAGAGAGGAGGCTCCGTCCTCCGTTACCGGGCTAGATTAAGGGAAGTGGCCCGATGTAGGGGAGGCTCCGTTCTCCACCGAAGGGCCACAACGTGTGAAGGAACACCCCGAGTAGGGGAGGTTCTGTCCGCCTCCCACGGGCGCAAAAAACGAGGTCTCCGGGAAAGGGGAGAGTTGGTTGGGTTGTCTTTCGGTGTAAGACGATGAACGCGTGGAGGCTAGAGGAGGCTCTGTCCGCTGTCTCCAGATCTGAAGGGGAGGACGCCCAGAAACGTGCATCCTGAATACCGCTACCTCGTGAGATATCAGGGGAGTAAGGGTTTCTTACCTTCTAGTTAATTATGGAATGACATGTGTTAGTTGTGGTGTGTGCCGTCTCACTTTGGATTAGAGAGAGACGGGTTGTGCGTGTGTTATATTGTGATATGTGTTGCTTATATGCATGATGTGTGCCGTCTCCCTCTGGGTTAGAGAGAGATGGGTTGTGCGTGTGTTTATCTTATGATATGCTTTGCTTATATGCCATGATGTGTGTCGTCTCGCTCTGGGCTAGAGAGAGACGTGTTGTGTGTGTGTTGGGTCTCGGTTCAGTGATAGAGCGAGACCTGTGATTGTGTTCTGTCTCACTCTATGATAGAGCAAGACGTGTGATGTATGTGGTCTTGGCTCAGTGATGGAGTGAGACGTGTGATGTGTGGTCTCGGCTCAGTGATGGAGCGAGACGTGTGATGTGTGGTCTTGCTCTAGGATAGAGTGAGGAATGTTGTGATGGTCTTGCTCTGGGGTAGAGTGAGGCATGTTGTGGTGGTCGTGTGGTGCTCGTCTCTATGATAGAGCGAGATGTGTGTTGCCGGTGTTTTACCGGGTTTTCGTATTGGTTGTGTGGTGCTCGTCTCTATGATAGAGCGAGACGTGTGTTACCGGTGTTTTCGTATAACTCCGATTAAATATTCGGAGATACGTATTTTATACGTATGTGTTTTTGGTGTGCTGGTTGTATGTAGTAGCCAATAGGCAGAACTACGTCTGGATCCGATCGTATCAGAGTAACATCGTGGATATTAGCCGATATGTACGTAGGCAACCAACGACAATGCAACGTTGGCCCGGTCCGAATTAGTTATATAATTAGGCCAGTTCTTGCCTATGCGCAACGGAGCGCTAAAGTTTCGTAGCACGTAGAGGAACGAGAAGACTCTCGCACGCAGAGTGTGCTGCGCTTGGTTCTGGGTTTGGTTTTCATCGATTTCTGGACCCCTGGCCCGGGTCGGGGCGTCACAGTAAAAAAAATTTTAAAATAGATAGTGATATTTTTCCACCACTTTCTCTATACTTATAAGCTTTACACTACCTATTATTAGATAGAGAAAAATAAATATAAAATTATTTTTATTTTTAAATGCCCTCCTTTGCAATAAGCTTAATTAAAGTAAGCCCTCTATTACATAGGGTGTGTATCAATAGAAATCGGCTGCTAGTTAGTCAGTCGGTACAAAAGGCTACGAAGTAACCACCCCAGCCTATTTCCCAAACCATGCGCCACTTTGCAATAGGTGACTCATATTGGGTTTATTGCATAGTGATACATCTAAATATTTTCTAAGACTTAAATAAACTGAACTTGTGAAATTAAATTTCTCATATCTATTATCACAAAGTTTTAACTCACTATATTATATTTCTATTAAATTGTCTAAAAGGATGATGTCGGGTCAAGTTTTGCCAAACCCGAACTCAATATCATTTAAGAAATGGTAACTTGAACACACCCAAATAGCCCCAACCCAAACTCAACCCGTTTGACCCGATTAGAATTAAAAAATATTTTTTTTTATTTTTTAAAAAATATATAATTATAATACCTATAAAAATAAAAAAATATATTTATAACTTTATCCAGGTTGGGTTGCTTCATCTAAAAACTAAACCTAACCTAAATAATTATTTGAGTTAAGTTTTAAAAATTAAACTCGACTCATTAGGGTCGGGTAGGTTTTACAATATACCCAACCCAAGTGGCATCCTTAATTGTTTATTATTTTATCAATTAATAAAAATAATATACAAAAATAATTATTTACGAGAGTTTGTGAGATGTACTTTTTATACTCGTTAGAAACTTGGCTTCAAACATGAGGTGTTGAGAAATGGTTTGATCACCTAATGAAAGTTGTTTTATCTGTGGGCAGTTGTAATGCAAGTCTGCTACACTAATTGCTTCTTGTCACAGGTTTATTTGGTAAGGGAGTTTCATAAGGGGAGATGTTTTGTATTCTCCCCACTAACAATGAGCGTAGAGTAAGAGTTTGCTTGGGTGGCCATTTATAAAAGTAAGAGGAAAGACACTTTCTCCCTAACTCTCCTCGGGAGGAGGGTTGGAGGAGAAAGAGAATTTTCTCCATGATGTGATGTTTTATACCTATAAGAGAAATCTCTTTCTCTTCTAAATGGCCCCTTAGTTTACAATAGGCCTTAAGTTAAGTATAAGAGGATTTCATCTATGAAATTAATAGTGCACATGCTAACGTATATTAAGTGTTAGTGGTACCTCTAACATATGTGACGTTGATCTAAAATATCAAGGCTCTTTTATGTAGTTTATGTTAGGCCTATTGTTGATAGAAAGCATGAAAAATGATCCTTTTCTTGAGGTTATTTTATATGAGAGTCGTTCACATCGTTGAATTGGGCCACTCAAACATAATGACAACAGGCTTTTCATGATCTCGGGGAGGGGGAGTAGCGTCAGCCACCACCAGTGGACTTGTATATAGCTGAAATGGTCCAGCCATTACGTTGGAGTGGGGGCTCACTCGAAATTGGACTTGCCCATTTATCACTCCTTGGCCCTCGTGTCGACGTCCACATCGTCATATTCTTGTGGCTCAGCTCTCCATCTTTTTGCCGGTTTCATAACGTATAATTATCCCAATTATCTTTATATTACTTTCTCTAAATTTATAGGCCTCACACCACTGATAACTAGATATTAAAAAATGATTGTTATGTTATTAGGTGGTACCTATTTTTTTATCTAAAAAAGTGATGTAAGGCTTGCGGTGTAAAAAAATAGAATATAAATATTAATTTTATGGGTTAATTATATTATTTGTCATAATACTGCTAAGAGTTGGGATTACATGGTCACACTGCATTTTGTAAAAGAAAATGATTTATTTATTTATTTATTTATTCACATCAAAATCCTTAATTTAATTAGAATGAGAAAAGTGAATGCTCTTATTCTCGGGTAAGAGCCGCATTTTTGTACCCAATCAAGAGTTGGAGTAGAATTTTGGTATAGAGCAGAAATATAAGTTTCCTTTTGTATACGCCCACGTCACTCACATAACACTTTACCCTAGTAAGCACCGGGTCCATGCACCTTTGTATTGAACATCCCTAGTAAGCACCTCCAACTACAATCAACTACAACCTACCTTACATCCTTCCTTTGTATCTATTTAATGTCATAGGTATATTATCTCTAGGTGGATGTATGATTTAGTCAATGCAATGGTATGGCTTGATGCCGCAAAAAATTGAACGTAGAAATTTATAATTTTTTTTGTTAGGAAATTTATGCGGATAGGTAATTTTGGAATCATAGATGCATAATATCTCGATAGAGTTGAGATATGGAACAGAATATAATAGGATGAGAGGTCTCTCATCCCCTCTTTCAGCCACCCCACCAGCGTTAGAATAGATGGTAGATATAACTCCCTCAATCAAAGAGACCTAGGGGCATATATCCCAACTGGTTGGGTCGTCGTGGGTTGAGAGGGCATCTAGGGGCACGGTGATCCTTTTCAGGTGCCTATGGTTCTATGTGGGAGAAAAAAATATCCAAAGACAACCTCATGGGATGCAAACAGAAGAAAAGGAAAGAAAAATGAATAGCACCAAATGATCACTCAGATCATATAAGTATGTACTGATAAAGACAATAAATATTATCAAGTCAATGAAAAGGATGAACACATTATATATATAATAGACAAAGATGAGTACTTCACCACCCTTTTTTTAACCAGCCTACCCTTAAATTCGTACGTGTATAAGGGGGCTGAGCAGGCTAATGTAAGGTGTGACGAACTTCTCCTTCAATAAACAAGACTGACAAACCGAACCATTTAAAAAAAAAAGGATTGGAAGGAAGAGGAGATAGGAATGTGTGTCTGATTCTTGAGAAGAAAGAGTAAAAGATTGGCAAGTGGGCACACATGAGAAAAAGAAAGGAAGAAGATGCTGCTTTCCTTAATTACCTAATTAGGCAATGAAGATGAAGATCAAAGTGAGTGGGTGTTTGCCTTTTCCTCTTAGCTTTGGCAATATCCACTCTCCGTGCCCTACCTCTCCTGCTCTCCTTTGCATTGAACCGGTAAATCCGAGACATTAGGCATATACTAAATGATAAACTATCACGCACCAGCCATTTCATAGTTTGGCTGCTTGCTTAGAGCTAACCTGAACCGGCCCCTGGCTTGTCAAACAAATGTGCAAGTGGGTTCCTGATAGTTAAGCTTATCTTAGCTAGCTCACCACACTAACTATTTTATTATGAGTGACTCATGAAAAAAGTAAACAACAAATTACTTTTTGGTTCTGTAAAGATGGGATGGAATTTAAGGGATAAAAAGTTTGCTAGTCCCCCACCCTACCAGATTTTGCATAATTCGGGAAGTAAATAATGTTAAACCTACGTTCTTCTATCTATCAGATAAACCCCAAGGGCTTATATTTTGAGGAAATTATTTTTTAGAAAAGTTAACCATAGGATTATGGAAAGAACCCAAGAGATGTCATTTAATGCAATTTAAATTCACATGTGTGAATTATTTTGAAAACTTAAGACATTTATACCCCTACACATAGTGGTCTCCTTTTGCCCATTGAAACAACTCCCTCTACCCCGACTCCCTCTTGGCCCCAGCTGCGTCTTTGCCTGGCTCCAACTCCATCTCTGTCTCCATCCCGTGCTCAGCCTTGGCTCCGTCTCCATCTCGTGCTCAGCCTTGGCTCCGTCTCCATCTCTGTCGCGGCCCTAACTCTATCTCAGTCTCAGCCCCGGCTCCTGTGACGTAGGAGAGGCTGGGTTGTAACGGGGAATTGGGTGGTCTAGGTTGTGATGGCCTGCAAGGGGTTGTGTTGAGAACAATTTTTTTTGGGGAGGCTTTGTAGGGGGGTTGCATTGCAGTGGGGAATAGAGGGTCTGAGTTGCGATAGAGAATAGGGGGGTGTTGCAACAACTTGTAGCTTGTAAGGGGAGGTTGCGTTGTGATCGGTTGTAGGGGGACTAGGTTGTGATGGGTTGCAGGAGGGGTTGACTTGCAATGGTCCGGGGGGGGCGGGGGGGGGGGAGGAGGATGACCTGCAGGGCACTTGGTCTTGGTATACAGTGGTAGTTCTTCTACTTTAGCTCTTCGTTGATGCAATATCAAATGAACTAGTTGTTGGCACACATATGGGAGGGGCACCAGAGATGAGGAGAACGGGGAACAGAGGGGCTGAGATAAGGGAGAAGGTGGAAGGGAGGGTAGTGTTGCAATGGGGAATAGGGGGGCCTCATCTTTTGCTTTAGCTATTTGTTGATGCAATACCAGATGAACTTGTAGCCAGTGCACACATAGGTCAAGTGGAGAAGAGGGAGACACCAGAACGGAGGGCCAAAGACAAGGAAGAAGGCGAAACAGAGGGGCGGAGATGAGGGTGTTAGATATAAATGAGAAGGCAGAAGAGAGGGGCGAAGGGCAAAAGGGATGTGCAGTGGGTGGAAGGGAGAGGCAAGGCAGGAACAAGGCACCAAAGCTGAGGGAGAAGCTGGAAGGGAGAGGTTGGGTAGGGATGAGGAGCCGGAGATGAGGGAGAATGCAAAAGGGAGAAGTGGAGGGCAAGAGGGAGTTGTGAGCAATGGCATTATGGCGAGAAGGGTATTTTGGGGTCTTCAAAGTAGATTCCTTCATATTTACCAAACATACATATGCCCATTTTGGATAAATTTTACATTTAAGTCCCTTGATATAATTCCTTCTTACATTTTTAATGTCAGTCATAAAATAAATTGGCCGACATTTTGAATACATGATCATAATTAATTAGATTCATAGCCCATGTGTATCCCAAAGATAATAACCCTAAACCATTACTCCCTCAGTACTAAATTAATACTACAATTTGACAAAAAAGTTTGTTCCATATTTATAGCTTCATTTTGTTCAATTTTAGTATTTAGCTACTTAAAAAATAATATCATAAGCTTATTTTACTTTCTCTTGGATGTGGGTTATACTATTCAATAAAAAAAACACGATTTTTTAAAATAGAACTACTAATATGAGATGGAGGTAGTACTTTTTACTCTCTTCATCTTATATTAATTGTTCCATTGAAAAATAATATTTTAAAAAGCCAATCCACTAATTTTTTCATTCAATCTACTAATTTGTATTCTTTATTCACTAATTAGCATGAGAAAGATAACATAAAAAAGGCTATTAATATGGGCGGGCCACAAGGGGAGTATTAATTTAGAAGACACAAGTTGTTGCAGCTAAAACAAAAATGCTCTCGGGATGAACTGATTTTTTTTTGCTAGATGAATGTACTGATATATGGAGGCAATCTAGTAGGAGCAAAGCTTGTGTTTTGACATTGTGAATTGTTGAAGGTTGAGGTCGTAGGAAGCCGGTGTAATTTGTTGGCTTCATGTGCGAAACGTGTGCAGGGTTGGGAGCCACACATGTTGAAAATGAGCGTTGGAGTATGAGTTGTGCATAATACGATGGCTGCCTCCCCTAGACATTTTTGCGCATTTTGTATCCATATAAGTTAGCCTTGTTAGTAAGAGTCTCCAATGGGAGATGTCAAATGAGCTGTTGATCTCAATTTGACATCTTTATTTACTATGTAACAATTTGACAACATGTAAACTCCAATCATAGATGTTAAATATATATTTTTAATATTATTTCTATTTAACATTAAATGTACTTTAAATATATAATTTTTAAATAATTAATAATATTAAAATATAGATTCATAAACAATAAATAAAGTAAAAATACATGATCACTAAAATAAAAATACATAATCATGTAAATTTTAAAAAAAAAATACAATAAAAATACATAAAAAGTAAATATACATAATAACTTCAGAACAAATAGAAATAAAATAAAAATACATATTATAATAATTTTATGCTACTACCACCCCCTGTGAAAATTCCACTAGTGCTCAACCGAATAAGTTTGGAGTTGACAATGTGTTCCTTTATCACGAAATTGCAAGTGACTTTAAATGAAATCCTTAAATTCCGTTGTTTGCTCAAGTGACACTGCAAGTTCTTATTGCCACCCTCTCCTGTATCATAATTGAGTGAAAGATTTTTATCTTCAATAATCATGTTGTGCATTATAATGCACATTTTTATTATATGTGTTATTAAATTTTAATTATTTACTCGCAAACTCATGAATCAAAGGTAAAAAAGCTGTTTGAAGCCAAAAAACTAAATTTAATAAAATTGAATTTGACCCTAAACCTAGTTAACGAATTATCAAGTAATCATCTACTTTAAAATCTCTAAAACAAGTAAGAATGAAAAACAACATAAATAAAAGAAGTGAAGTTATCGAAACTACCAAAAACAAGTAATAGAATTCAAAGCTAAATATAAAAAAATCAAAACATTGAGAATCAATTTAAACTAAGAAAACAATATCGAACAATTCAAATACTTACAAAACTACTAAGGCATGAGAAACCACACAAATTAAATTGTAAAGAGTCATGTTCAAGATTGTTGATTTGATTTCCAAACTATTTGATAATACATTAAAATTCAATAATATGTATTATGGAAAATATCATCATTAAGCATATTTTCTAAAGTAAAAATTATGTTCCATTTTGCTTAATAAAATTAAGACTAAGTCTATAATTGAATCCACAAGATGCAAATCACAATTAATACCTAACCCTGATTCAAGAGTTTAAAATCCAAATAACTAACTAATAAAAACTACCTTAAATTATAAGAAGAACATAATTAATCTTATATCTAAGATAGAATTTGTCAATTAAAAATAGATAGAACAATCAAGCAATAAAATACATGTAAAATAAATCAATCAACTCTCATGACTATTGATCCATACAAAATTAACAAGGCTTCATTTTAGCCTTAAATAAAAAAAATTAGCTACTCATTAACCTAAGAACTAAACCCATAATCTCTATTATATTAAGTGAATAAAAACTTATAAGTTTGGTAGAAAATCAAGAAAAATTCAAAAAGTTTGGACTACTAGAGGACCAATGAACAAGATTACTATTCATTGTCTTCAACCTCTAGCCGCTACCGTGCTTGCTATATGGAAAAATAGGTGCCCTAAACCTTTTCTTGTTATCAAGCTGCAGCAGCATTACAAAGAACACCTCAAGGAGACATGATTTAACGTTTTGTGTGGGTAGATAAAAGAATAGGTTGTAAACATACCTATCAAAGCTAAAAGGCCAGTTTTTTTATTGTTAAACCCGTGCCAAAAATAACCTTATGCTTAAAATAGCTGGGCTAAGTCGAGATCTGCTATAACATGCATTGTATAGAGGGGTTTAATAAATGAGTGCTATTTGGATGAACTTCGGCTCACCAGCATCACCATGAGCTAGGGCATTATTGGCCATTAGATTTCGATTTAACGACGGATATTACGCGGGGGGAGATTAATTTTTTGACCCTCTATCATCTTTGATCTTGATATGATAGCTCATAATATCTTTACTCACACTGACATGCGTAAACTTAGTCTTATGCAAACTTTTTTCTTAATGAATAAGATCATTAATATTACATGTTAGGCTGCCTTCATCACCGGTTACTTAAATTGAGGCCAGGTTTGAGTTGCTCCAGCAAGGACGACTCAAACTAGACTTTGAATGCCTCATAAATATAACTATTTCAGGGCGTTCACATGGTAGCACACTAGGACCGTAAGGTTGCAACTTTTTCCTCTTTTACTCCTATTTCGCCAGCCTTATATTGCTATAATTGTGAATGCCCTGCTTTTACTTTAGAGCGTTCAATGCTTGATTTGGGTCGTTTTGACTGTCGTAACTCAAACCCGGCTTTTAAATTGGGGTTGAGAAGAGTTTTTTTTTTGCACTTTTCGACAATGAGCTGAGCGTAAACTCTTTATAAGAGCTGTTCATTTATGAGCTTGATAGCATACATATTAGTACATGTTAATATTAATATTATTAATGCTAACATATGTTAACATGTACACTATTAATCTTAAATATTAATGGCTTTTATGTAACATCCAGGATTTTTCTCAATTCTTGAAGTCGACCACGTGGGGATTAGGGTGTTGGACCCCTTAACTTTTTTATAAGAATAACTTAATCATAAGTTAGTAGTGATAGTTGAAACCTATGTAGTTAGAAAGTAGATAAACAGAGCTTCAAAGTCACTAAGAACGCGCGAATCTGAATTCAGATGAGGGAGATACGACTATTCAAAGTTGGGTATATGACATAAGGCCCGTTTACCCAATTTAGATGTGTATTTGGCATGTTTAAGTCGTTTTGCAAGCCCGGTTGTTTACAATTCCGAAAATTAATTTTTAAGGTCCTAATTAGGTGGCCTAATTAGGGAGGATTGCCCAAATTCTAAGAGGATTAGGATTCCTAATCATCATGTTTATAAAAAGGCTTTTGAGGGCATAATTAAAAAGATATTTTTTTGGCTGAGGAAGGAGAGAGGGCGGAAGGGGCGGAAAAGGCTGTAGAAGGCGAGGCTCCGGCGAGGTTTTTGCGGCGGTGGATCGACAACAAACCGACAATTAAGGTAGGTTGGTTTTCTTAGTTTTGAATGGATTAAATCTGCAAACGGTTATGTAATTAAAATCTCTGCAATGGGTGTGCAATGGTTTTGGAATTTTTTTAAAGTGTTTTCTGCAGAGATCATTGTTTCCGTAATTACGAGGAACATTGAATCTGCAGTAAAAAAAAAAAAAATTGGCAGCTAGCCGGTTAGTTGCTGGGTCGGTCTTCTTTTGGCAAGTAACCTGGGTCGTTGGGGGGGGTGGGGCGAACCCGTTGGCAGCTATTTCCACGCCGCTGCGTGGCTACAAAAAAAAAAAAAAGCCGCAGCAGCCCCACCACTCCATAAAAAAAAAAAGGAAAGGCGGCCTTTTGGCCACCGGCCGGCAACGGGACCGACCTTGTCGGTTCCGCCATACTCCGGCGGTCCGGGGGCTGTGTGCCGCCCTGTAACGACCTATTTTTCGGTTACGCTTAACCCAGGAGGGTTAAGGGTAATTTGGTAATTTAAGATTAATATTAAGGGTTTTTATTAGATGAAATACCCGTAGCCAGGTAGAGCTTGGCATTACGAGCGTAACGATTCGAAGAACGCGCAAAACGAAGGTCGGGACCGGAAATTATGATATTTAAGAAACGTGCAATATAGGTGGGACCCACTTGAAAATAGTGTGATTTGCTACTTTAAGTGGGTTTGTATTGAAGGGCTCGTCGATATGAGTCTAACGGTACTTAGAATGCGCAAATCCGAGTCCGGGGTAAGAAGTTACGCGCGTTTGAAGTTTTATGAATAAAAATAAAAGAAAAAGAAAAAAATCGGAACAGCGCGTGATGGACGTGCGCGGTACGCGCGATCGCGGCTCGCATAGCGCGCGGCCGCGATGTGCGGTCATTGCATGTGTGGCACGTATCGACGGGCGCCGCGGTATAACGCGGCGCGGCGCCACGGGTTTAACGGGGTGGCGCCGTTGATTTCGTCTCGGCTCAGGCTATAAATACCCCATTCTGGACGCAGAACTTCTCTACCCCTGTTTCTGACCGTTCTGAGGCCGATTAAGGCCGTTCAAAACCCATTTCCTACTAAATCAAGTATGCTCTACGCAATGGAGCTGTCCGTTCTTCAAGTTGGAGACCGTATGATGAGGAAACGTCCCAAGACAAGAGGAGGTCCTGCCCGTTATCTTCATACACCGACGAACTTTGTTTTCTCTGTTTCTAGCCATCCCAACTCCGATTTAGTCGGTTCAAGAGGCGTTCTTGACTAAATCAAGTATGTTCTACGTGGTGGAGGGTTCCGTTTTCTAAGTTGGCAATCGTATGAAGAGGAAACGCCCCAAGACAAAGAAAGGT
Source organism: Saururus chinensis (assembly GCA_035235625.1). Taxonomy (NCBI): domain Eukaryota; kingdom Viridiplantae; phylum Streptophyta; class Magnoliopsida; order Piperales; family Saururaceae; genus Saururus; species Saururus chinensis. Next base: position 60,961,365 of record CP141140.1, read on the forward strand.
TCTACCCGTACCGACAAACTTTGTTTTCTCTGTTTCTGGCCATCCCAACTCCGATTTAGTCAATCCAAGAGGCGTTCTTGACTAAATCAAGTATGTTCTACGCGATGGAGAGGTCCTTTCTTTGATTCGGAAACCGTATAAGGAGGAAATACCCCGAGACAAGGAGAGGCTCCACCCGTCATCCTCAAGCAACAAACAAGAAATATGGGCCCGGAGCAAGACGGGATTTTGTCCAAAGTTGCCAAGCTACATCAAGAGAAGTAATCCAGACTAGGGGAGGTTCTGTCCGCCACTCACGGGCACAGGAAACGAGAAGAGTCTCCGGCAAGGAGAACATTTATACGTAGTCTTTCGGTACAAGACGAGGAACGTATGGAGGCTAGAGGAAGCTCCGTCTAATATCTTCGGATCTGAAGGGGAGGATGCTCGTGTGAGCAACTCCGTATACCGCTACTATACGAGACATAAGGGCAATAAGCAACTCTGTATTCCGCTACTATACCTATATGCTATGTAGCTATATGCCATGCTAGGTGCCTATATGCCATGCTATGTGCCTATATACTATGCTATGTGCCTATATACTATGCTATGTACCTATATACTATGCTATGTACCTATATGTCATGCTATGTGCCTATATACTATGCTAGGTGCCTATATGTCATGCTAGGTGCCTATATACTATGCTATGTGCCTATATGCCATGCTATGTACCTATATACTATGCTATGTACCTATATGCCATGCTAGGTGCCTATATGTCATGCTATGTGCCTATATACTATGCTATGTGCCTATATGTCATGCTATGTGCCTATGTACTATGCTACGTACCTAGATGCCATGATGTATACTTACATGATGTGTGTGGTCTCGCTCTAGGGTGGAGCAAGACGTGTAATTTGTGTTCTCGGTCTCGGCTCAGTGATAGAGCGAGATATGTGTATGAGATTTTGATCCCGCTCTGTGGTAGAGCGAGATGTACGATTCCATTAATTTATTAACTTCCGCTTGACTCCGATATATGATGAGTGTTTGTATACTCCGATTAAATATTCGGAGATATGTATTTTATATGTATAATTTTGTGATATTTGTAGTATGTAGTAGCCATTAGGCAGAACTACGTTCGGATCCGATCGTATTAGGATAATATCCAATATGTACGTAGGCAACCAACGGCAAGGCAACGTTGGCCCGATCCAAATCATTATAATAATATGTTTTATCTTGTTTTACATGCGACGAACTATGAAGCTTCGTCGTGTGTACGTGTTTGTTACAACCTAAGTCTACGTACGAGGAAGCCTTAAAGCTCCGTAGTGCGTAGACGAACATTGTACCTCTCGCACTCAGACGATGATTCCTGGCTCAAGGAAAGAGAAAATTTCCTATTAGTGATTTGTGGGCCCGGCTCGGGTCGGGTCGTTACACGCCCAGCCCTCTGCTGTAGTGGGGGCGGTAGCGCCAGAGGCCAAAAGGCCTCTAGCCGGTCACGGGGAAGACGACCCCGTGGGTCGTCTGTACTCCTCGGATCGGGTCGGCTAACCCGACCCGGTTCGGTCCTACTCCTTAAAAAAAATTACACTCTAACCTTGAACTTGGTCTGGTTCAATGAGATAGAGTTGTCAGAAAATTTTGGAAAAATTATAAATGACTAGTAATGTATGTTGAGTGCTCCGACTAAGTTGCAGACTGGGGAAAAATCCCAAAGTCTCTAAAATGACCAATGTACCCTTGTAAGTTGACGCGTAGTATAATAATTAATAATTAGACTTTGGGGCACCGGTTGAGGGGCCTATGAGTGGATTTAGAAATTAAGAAAAATCTCAGTGATAGTTTAATATATATCTTAAATTTGGACTAAGCCACAAGTTAGAGGAAAATCCTAATGAGTAGATATTTGATTATTTTACCCCTAAGGTTAAGGTGGGACAATTAATTTAACCGGATTCGGTTCAAGGGGTTTACGACCCTGTTAAGTGGAAAGAAAATTGCCTCGGCTTCATAACATCAAGATGTAACCATGGGATTAATTTTGGACCCATCAAGATTTAGAAAGGCCCCAAATAAAAAGACAAAAATACCCTTATGTGTAGACCGGCCCGCATTTGTGTGAATGAAATTAACGGGTCAAAGTGATACAGAAACCTTTTGAGAGGTTAATGACTTGACCGAGAGTAGAGAGGACCTTATTCAATATTGGATAATTACTTTAATGCCCTTATGCGCATTATGAACTATTTTTATAAAAGCTTTATCAGCTAACCCGAGGGTTAGGCACATGAGTTTGAACAATCTAACATCTTTATTGAATGTGGTTATTGATATTATGATCGACTTAGACCTGTGTGATTCTGATTGTTTATGTTGATTATTGTTAGTCTTTTAGCCTTGATTTGATTTGTTATCATGTGAATGTTGCTAGTAGTTACTTCAACCTGATTCGTTATGTTAGTTTGTTGATTTGATTGGTTTGTTTCAACCTCAATCAAATTCATGGTTGTGTGGATTTGATTAGTTTATCTGAGCATCAAATCTGATTCATAGTCTTGTCGATAGGCTTACATGTCTCAGTCCAAAATCAGTATGTTAACTTGCTAATTGTGTAAGTTTGTTGCATGCATGATATGTTGTGAATAGTTTTTAATCCCTTTGCCTTATGTGGATGCATTGTATCACATGCTGAGTCAAAGTTTAAGCTCACGGTAATAGTTATGACGGATTGTTAGGCCTTCGTGGCCTCGGCACCTTTGGGACGATGGATCCTTGAAAATGCGCAAACTAGGTTTTTGAACATCATGGAAGGCTTATTTACCTCTAGCCAGTGTGTCCATGAACACATCTGGTACCTACATCTCTAGGTTCATGGCTGATCCGAGTGGATCTCTAGAGATGCTAGAATTTCTGATAATAGCCATGACGGTAATCTTTCAAACCTTCATGGTCTCCGCTCCTTTGGGACGATAGATCTCTGCAAATGCACAAACTAGGTTTTTTAGCATCATGGAAGGCTCATCTACCTTCGGCCAGTGTGTCCATGAGCACATAGTACCTACATCTCTAGGCCCATGGCTGATCTAAGTGGATCTCTAGAGATGCTATGATTTTTGTTAGTATATAATTACTCCTTTGAGAGGGAGTCGGTATTTTCAGGTAATAATTAATGCATTATTTTCTGAACGGTGTCCATTGATTTGTGCATTGTGTTGGTCTTCATTGGTTAAAGGTCAGCCTATGTTTCTGAGTTATGTTATATTCAGTACTTTGTATATTACTTTACATGTGTCACTGTATATTGATGTTCTGCATGTTGGAGTCCTATGTATGGAGATTTCTCGATGGGCGAGTTATCTATGAGTAAATACAAATTTGTTAATATTAATTATTGAACAAGGGTTGTAAGATAATTAATAACATTATTTGATATTACTTGTTAGACAAGTGGAACAATTAAAAGACTTGCATAAAATATAGGTTTCTTTAAAATACTTAAGCATTGCATGTGTGATGTTATGCTTCTTAGTATAGTGTAGTTTTAGGCAGAACTACAGATCCGATCTTGTTGGAAATATTGGATATGTTGTCTGATGAGTACGTAGATAACTAACATCGGGTGATATTGGCCCGATCCGAAAAATATTAATAAAACCTTTTGTCTTTTTGAAACTTTTATCCTGAAGGTAGAGAAGTTCCATTGTTGTTGTTGTGGTTGTTGTGGTTTGGTTGGTTGTAGATTTTCCAAGCGACGACAAGTGAAACCAAGAGGCGAAGACAAGATAAAGTCTCTCATTTCTACAATTATGGTACGTAATGTATCTTTAGTATTAGAGTTAACTTGTTATTTACTTTTAGATAGATGACAAACTTGTACTTAGATGGATTAACTATTTTTATTTAATTTTAAAATGTGTAATAATATCATATGATTTGATATCAATATTTGTGAATCCCAATTATCATGACCTAAATATTTAATCGAATAATTTATTTTATATTTAAGAAAAAAAATTTGTGACTACCGTTTATGCTATTTTAAAAAAAGACTTTTAAAAATTCAAGTCGTGACATATATACACTATTAATCTTAAATATTAACGACTCTTATGCAAAACTTAAACTTAGGAGTAAGAAAAACTCATCGTTGGGTTGAGGGTGCCGAACAAGTCCTGATTGAAACTGAACCAACCATCAACTGGGTCGGTGGCCCGGGCGGTTTCTGAAAGCTTTATGACGCCCAGGCACCCGAGCGACATTGAAAAACATGGGCCACATCCATATTCTCATCATCCATTCCTCTTCCATCACCATTCCTCGTGAAAAACCATTGACATTTATCAACGAAACGGGATTGCCACTTCACTTCCTACGCCCGCTTACCCACGCGATGATCATCAACCGTTAATCCTTGGATCCTCGTTTCTAAAAGATGGCTGCGATCGCTTCGATGAACAGCCCGTGGGGCATCTCGTGGGTAAGAGCTCGTGTGGACTATGGATTTTGCAACAATCATTTCCACTAACAAACAACAAGCCCACACACCATCAAAGCGGGTCCCACAACTAGATGATAAGTCCCCCACTACTCCCAACTAGATTAACTAAATTACGCAACTGCCCCCCTTTCTGTGACAAAATTACGCCACTACGATTCTGGCGTTTTTTAAGTTCCCGCGAGATGTGTAAGTTTTAACACTCTAATTTTCAATGAGCCGAGCATAATAAATGAATATAAATTATTTGTTTTTAAAATTAATAATATATATTTATATTAATATATATTAACATATATATTGTCAATTTTAAAAATAAATAATTTACATAAATTTTTTATGTTTAGCTCATGTAGAAAACATGTAGAAAGAATTTTTAATGTTTTTTATTAATTATAAATTTAGAGTAAAATTATTAGGAGTATCAACATATATTAAAATTAATATTTATATATATTACTAATATGTACCCATAAATAAATGGCTCTTTTAAAACCTTGGGCTCATAATGTCCGAGCTCACGGTAACATGTTTGAGCCAAGCCATATAATTTTTTAATTTTAATTATTGTTAAAAGATTGTAATTATATATTCCAAATGATTAAGGCAACTGAGATACTGGCCCCTATTTAAGCCGTATGTGCGACTCCCTCCCTCCTCTCAAGTTGGTAGAAGACGACGGGCCACGGCCACCAGCAGGGAGTCCATGTGCTCGGAGTAGAGAGGGGTGGAGTTCAGCGCTGTGGGAGCAAATTCGTGGACGCCGTAGTGAGGTAGGATGAGATTTGATTTGATTTAATTGTTCATAGATTTGTCTGGTTGAAAGCTTCTGTATGAACTCTGTTCTAATTTTGTGAGCTCTTTTGATTGTAAGAGTGGGAGATAACGATTAAAATGTGCTGGGACTGGGAGTGATGTAATCAAGTTCTGGGAAGATGAGATGAGATGAGAAGTTTTGTTGGGAGAAGTCATAGTTTTAGTCTTCCTGCTACCGACCTCGAAATTGCTGAACCTACAAAGTTTCAGTAAACAGAGAGTTTAGTGTGGGCGTGGGTAGAGCCTGCTGTCACCGGAATATCTTCCGACGGTTCAAACGACACCAGGGGTAGGCTTCCTCTGGTGGTCGCTGGAAGCTTTGCCTGCCCGCAGGCTACCGATCGGCTCTGCCTGCGAGCGGGAATAGATCAGAGAGATCTCGTTTCTGGAAGAGAAACAGGGCCGCCCGCCGCCGTCAAGACAACTCTCACTGGCCTTTCCAGCGTCGGACAGGGGCCACCGGTATCGGCCGTGGCCGTTGGTGGTTCCATCCGCCGGACCCTGGCCCGGTTGCCCGCCACGAGACTGAATTCCCTCCTCCGCTCGCGTCGAGAGGAAGATGACGACTGTAGACCGGACCGGGTCCGGTTCAAAAATTGTTTTAATTCGGTTCAACCCGCACATGAACAAAGGCATCCCTCGCCCACTTGCATTTTCAAAAAATCGAAAAAAGCCATAATTTATCTAATTAAATTTCCAATCTTTTCACTGGGATTACACCAAAAATAGATAATTACATCTGTGCTAAAATTACATTTTTAGCCTAACTATTTGATTGAGCCATTTTAATAAGTGCTTTGTTTGAAACTAAGAATCGGATAACGATTGCCATAATTGATTGACGTGAACTTCCAATGTCTTCTAGCACTTTGAGAAAAAGTTGCATCTGTCAATCGTATACTTCTCTAAAAGTCTCGGTGGTAGTGAACAATAAACTCTCTGTGAATGCTTTATTTAATTATAGTACAATGATTTATTGTGGTGCTTCTTTATGTGTTAATTATACCCTATTAATTATGCTAGGTCATGACCGTGATTTTGGACACTTTGACGCGAAGAACATCTACAAACCTAAACTATAGGCTTAGCGCATGTATTTAGTTATTTGAGCATTATAAAAGGCTCATTTACCTCCGACTTTATTTTTATAAACAAGATGATTGTTTTTAGGAACTATGATAGTTTGCGTCGCGAGGGACCTTAGAGGCTTGGGACATTGCTTTTATATCTATAGTAGTTTTACTCCTCGTGTCGTGGAGTCCGTGATTTTAGTATGTATGTAAATGTATTGATGATATATTTGATTCTTGTATTTGTTTAATTACTTTTTTATTATGATTATTTTAGGATTTAGTAATTGCATGAGTCATAATAATGGTTGATTGTTCAAAGATTTATAAATTTGGCTGTATTTAAAATTAATATGAAGTACGTAATTTCTACTTTGTTTAATTGAATACTAGGTATTTTAAGAGGAAAGTTAGTTTGAACATAAGCTCACACTTATTAGCATGAGCCCGGGTGTCTCAATCTATGGGATCTTGATCTGACAACATAATGAAACATACAATAATTCAAACCGGCTCGTGCTTAGGGGTTATTTGGATGTGAATTTTTTGTAAGATTTTATTAATTTTATTTTAATTTTGACCTAAATTATCCGAATCATATTTATGTGCAAACGGTGGACAAAATTTTAAATTTTGTCTAAAAGTTGATTTTAAGCTATTTTGAGTTACAATTGACTGGAATTACTGAATCACCTCGTGAGGTGATTCTACGATTCTAGCTCCTAACCCATGTATTTAAATTATAGATTTCTTTATTTTTTAACAATTACCTTTTATATTGATTTGAATCTAAAAAAATATACCATAAATAAGTAGGTATATTTTAAAATTTTAAAATTGTCTACTCTTATGGGATATTGTTTGATAGAGCTTGAATTTATAAGTGCAATAGTACAAAAAATGTGCACATTCAGGTTTGAGAGAGAGTGTTATATTAGTTTAAAGTTTTAAAAATAGGTTCGATATGATATTTAAACTTATTCTTAATTTTTTTATTATCAACCATAATTCATATTTGTTAATAAAATTATAAAATTAATTTCAAAAATTTTTATTTTTATTTTTTTTAAAAATCCAAACACTAAAACAAGAGCCCCTTAAGCTCATGCAAATCGAACTTATCTTAAATTACTCAGCCACCCCACATTGTGCAAGTATTTCAGTACAAGTAGTGAGGATGGCTTCAATTAGTTGCAGTTACATTTTTATTTTAAGAACAAAAATTATTCTCGTATGTTGGAATCAAATTATGGATATAGTGGTTTAATGATATTTAATAAGGCCGACTGTGTGCTAGGAAGATAAATTAGTATGGAATCTTTTTATTGTTATTTTGTTCTTACTTAGGAATATTTTGATAATTATATATACCTATGTGAACCCGGGCTCTATGGGCCGTCCGACGGCTCATAATATTTATAGGTTTTATGAGTATTATAAACCCATGAATATTATAAGCCATCGGATATAAATTTGATGGCCTATAGAGCTCGGGCTCATATAGGTATATATGAGCCCGGGCTCATATAAACGGGGCTCTATATATATTTATATTATAAATATAAAAAATGTTTAACGAGAACGAGTAACGTTCCGGGTACGCTTGTTTGCAGTACGCCGAGACGGGTCCATACGACGCCTGCGGTAGAGGCAGCTGAGAAGTCGGCGGGCATGCCGGTTGTACCGCCTCCATTTTAAGGGTGAATTTAAAGAGCCGGGGAGTGGAAAGGGTGGTGTGGTTGCTGCTTTCATCACGTTTTCATTCTATCAACATATAAACGGGTTTAAAAGCCATGTCTCAGACATGGGTCTTAGTCATCATCTCGTAATTTTTGGCTATTCAGTTCCTGGCGGCCTTATTCTGGAGCTGGGTTCTGCAGTATTTGAAGGTGGAAGGTGGTTCGTTTCGTAGATTTGGTGGTGTAAGAGGTAATTTTCTTGAGGTTATGGCATGCTTTGTTTTGTTCTTGTTTGAGCTTCTGTTAGCAGCTTGAGTTGCAGAGAGAACTTTCGAGAAGGATAGTGTTGGAGTGTTGTTGCTTAGTTAGTAAGAATTTGGGGTGCTCTTATTTGGCTTTTTGATGTGCTGGGTAAGTGTTGAGATTGAGAAAGATGCCGTAGTTTTGTGGAAGTTGGCGGGTTTATTTTAATGGGAGAAAGGCGGCGAGTGTGTGTATTTCTGTGGGCTGGCAATTGGAGTGGTGTTCTGAGGAATAGGGTGTTGCGAGAATATCCTATACGGATAAAGTTTTTTTCCGTGATTAGTTGGATGTTGTAGCGGATCTATGTCTACAGATCATGTGAGAAAAAGAAAGAGATAACTACTGAGTATTAATTTCTTCAATTTTTTCGAAATTTAGGCCCTGAAAAATTCTTTGATGGAAAATAATCTTGATTAAGAATTTCCTCTGTTGTTCGGTTTCCTTCAATTATTGCAAGTAATTGTTCTTTGGTGTAGTCTACATTTTTGTTCAGATGGTTCTGCGAAATGGGCTTTTGAGGATAACATTCGAAGCAATCGTATTGACAGCTTAAAGTTTCTAGAACTTGTTGACTGCTGACGGAGTATAATTTCAAACCGGATATCATTAGCACTTGTGCATAGATGGAATGTTCAATGAGCGAATGTTTATGCATTTTTGTAATTTTAGTTGGTATAACTTTTTGAGTGTTGCATTTCCAGGATACGCTATTAACGTACAAGTTCCAAATGACTGACATGGGAGAAGAGCTTTTATCTAAAAGTCATGCAGATGGTGCTCATAATAGATCCCTTGTACGTCCAAATCAGGTGGTACTTTTGGGTTCCTTTTCTGTATTTCTTTTGAATCGCCAGGAATTGATTTGTATTGTTTTAAAGTGGAAACTACTTTTAGTAATTTGTTGTATCCGAAAATACATTTGATTTTATCAAACACACGCAAACCATATGAAAGTCAAAATCTCTGTCAAATTTGTAGTGTATGATTGGAACACTTAATAAATTTGGTAGAACACATGTGAACTTCACTTTGTTTTGTTCAAGTTTAATGACGTGAGATGGCATCAAAAGTTTGTGTCCCTGATATCAGACATTTTTTTGTTCATTTGATAGAATGTTAATTGGAAATACAACAGACATGAAGATCATTTATTACTTTCTAGAATACATTTTCTTTATGAGTCTGGACACTTTAAATATGTTGAGTCATACCACAGGTTTACACATTATAAACAAACTTCAAAAAAAAATCATCTGATTTGTGGTGTTATATCTATATATTTATTTGTGTGCGAATATTATAGGTTGATAGCTGAGTTTATGTTGTTGTGATCTGATAATTGTTTGCTTTTATTTTACTTAATTGGAAGCTGAGGTGGGGCTCAATACATATACTTTCATTAAATACTAGCAAAGATGCATATGCGCTGTGTGAATGAAAAACAATCATCTTTCTCTAAAAAAATATTTAAAAGTAATTAATAGATTTATATGTAATTATTTGATATGTAACCCTCAATTGGTGTGGTAAAGACTCAGTATTCAGTAGATTTTCTAGGGCCATCAGTTATTCTTTCCTTATCTAGCAGCAAGGAGCATTGAAGAGCAGGGTTCGCTGGCTTGCTGGTCGTTATCTAGTGCTATGGAACTTATCTCATTTAACAAAAATGAAGAATTCAATTCAGCATGGACTTTATCTATTAGCTTATGCTGGAAAATTTAATTGTGTGTCATTGAGGGCAAATATTCATTTGTTTATTGTCAACTGCTATGGTAATGAGCTGGCCTTCGCTGATCTTGCAGGTTGAGGATCTAAATGGAATTACTGAAGAAGAAGCTCCTAATCACCATAGGAGACGGCCTAACCTCTTCTTAGAGATACCATCAAGGACTTTGGAGAATTCCCCTTCAAGCTTTGTGAGGATAAACATGCCACCCTCACCTGGTCCCAATTCCATGAAGACGAATGGACCACCAATTCGCAGTCCAATTAACTCATCTCCACTCCCACTCTCAGCAAAAGGGAAACCATCTCTTAAAAATTTTATCTCACGGGTAAGCTTTAAATTGAGGGGCCAAACTTCTGATATCGAGAAGGGTGCTATTCTGGCTCTGGGGCCATCACCAGGAGGATTACATGAAAGATCTCCAATATTGAGGTCATTATCTTTTAAGAAGATATTTAGCCCTACAATGAAGAGAACATCCTCACTACCAGTAACTCCAATTGCACACTCCAACCCTGAGTCTGTTCGAGGAAGTACTGCAGCTGATCAAAATATTTCTCCTGTATGTCTTTTATATCTTGTATTCTTGTGGATGCTTATATACTTCGATATATTCTCATAGTTTCTTCTTGATCAGCAGAAAAAACATGTCCAACGGCAGATCCATCGTTCACTTTCAGTGCCTGACATGCAAAGTAAGACCCTCAGGAGAATGGATTCTGTAGGTGGTGTGTTTCGTGTGATTCCATCAACCCCACGAGTAATTGAGGGAAGTGGGGCCTCATCTAACACTACCCCTGTATCTGATGATGGTAAATATCCTATTACGTTAATTAGATTTGTATTTTAATCCACTTGTTTGGAGGAAATAATTCCGTTATTAGGGTTGACTATTGGCCTTCCCACAATGTGTGCTGCACAGTTTCTGATAGCTAACTTACGTCTTTTCTAGTGCTTTTGGTTCAGAAAATAATGAGGATGGTGAAGATATTCCTGAAGAAGAAGCTGTTTGTAGAATTTGTTTAATTGAATTAGCTGAAGGGGGTGACACTCTTAAAATGGAATGTAGCTGCAAGGGAGAATTAGCACTGGCTCATCAAGAATGTGCAGTTAAATGGTTTAGCATCAAAGGTAATAAAACTTGTGATGTTTGCAAGGAAGAGGTAAGAAACCTGCCAGTGACGCTATTAAGAATACAAAGTGTTCAGAGAGCTAATGTACAAGTAGGAAATGGAGCTCGGACATCAGCTTATCATCGCTATAGGTAGCAACTGATATTACTGTTGTAAAGTTGTTGTTTATGAGTTCTAATTTACCTATTTACTTGCTATTTCTTGTATTGATTTAAATGCAGATTCCTAAATATTTGCATTTTGGACAATCGAATGACATGATCATTCATTTGGCAGGGTTTGGCAGGATGTCCCAGTTCTTGTCATTATTGGCATGCTTGCATACTTTTGTTTTCTTGAACAACTTCTGGTAAGACTGTATTTACTGCTTCCTTAGTTTGTAGCTATATAGCGTACACGGGATCCATATTGAAGATTTTGAATTTATTGGAGGTGTCGGATATGCGTGCTGGTGCTATTGCCATAGCATTGCCATTTTCCTGTGTACTGGGTCTCCTGGCGTCAATGACATCATCTACTATGGGTAAGCAATCTCATTATTCTGATTATTACCGTCATGACATGTTAGGTGCAAAGTTCAACCCCAAATCCTTTCTGTAGAGAACTCACTGATGACATGTTTTTTAAGATCATAGGGGCATCTGAAGTTACTTTTTAACACATCAAACCTTTTGGCTTGTTGACAAGAGCCCTACGAGAGAGGGATATACCATAGCACATAGAATATGGCATATTTGGTGTTGATGATGCTCGTGCATTCTGTTTTGCAGTGATGAAGAAGTACGTTTGGGTTTATGCATGTGTGCAATTTGTTCTGGTAGTTCTATTCGCTCACCTGTTCTACACTTTTGTAAGTAGCTAATTTTGTCTTTTAAGATTCGACTCACCGGTTCAATATTATAGAACTGATGTCGGGTTGACAAACTATGTTGCAGCTTGAGGTCCAACCTGTCCTCTCTGTCCTCCTCGCAACATTCGCCGGGTTTGGGGTTACAATGTGCGGCAAGTGTGTGCTGGTTGAACTACTAAAATGGAGGAGCAGATGGCTCGCCTGGTCAGAAGGGCCACATGTTTCGAGGGAAAGACGTCCTCCGCCTATGTCATTGGAAACTCCACAACCTCTCCAGACTTGACTTCTCGCAGTGGAAGTAAGTCATGCAGGGAATCCTAGTGCTTCTACAGTGGTGTGAGTTGATGAAAACGAGTGATGTTTATAGTTAATAGTTATCAGCTACATAATACAAGCTATGCCAAATTCTCACAATACTATAGTAATGTAATTATGATGTGCTTTATACTGTTGATACTAAAGTTGTGTAGGCGGAAGCTTCATATATATGATGCCTTAATCAGGGTCCATACTAACTATAGTGGAAGGCAACACGGCAAACCGTTTGTAACCTCGGTCATTTTACCCTTTTAGCTTCAAAATTTTCATAATACTTGAACAGATTTAATATAAGTCGAGAACCATGTAATATGTCTTTTCAAGGATCCAGTTTAACTTTACCCTAACCACGTGACTGATTAAATAAGAAAGTTGAACTCAGCCACAGGCTAGTGACACCCAATTGCCGGCAGTGTCAATACGCAGTAGTACGGTCAGTCCTGCCCTTTAGAACATTTAACATTAAAACTTTCAATCTTTGTGGCATAAGCCCCGCAGATTGTTGGCACTCTGTGCAAACGCACATAGGATTTTCATAAAATGCACTATAATTTCTCAGGGAGAGAGTTACTTGAAAGGTAATTGCGAATTAATAGTACAACATATCATTACAAAAATGAAGAAAACTAACAGTAAGTATTACCCAAAAAAACTAACGTTAAGTACGATAAAAAAAACTAATAAAATGGTTGAATCAATTGGAAAGTGATTCTTTATTTTTGTTCTTTTTTTGAAGTTCATTTTACTTGTAAAAAAGGGTAGTTTGTTTTTTGGTCTGCTGGCTACTTGTTCACCGTGATATACTTGAGCAATAGGAAGCCAATACGGTATCATTTTTTTTTAATTGTTGCTGAATGGTAACAACTTGGGATTAAAGGTAAAAGAACGCTTTCGCTTCGTATTGGTGCAGTATATTGTGATGGGCAGGTAAGCGGTGGACAAAAAGATTTTGCAATGGGGAGCAGGAAGAAAGAAAAATGATATACCCCCTCTACTTTCTCTACTTGTTGTCATATCCTGTGGGATTCACTTTTTCTAATCGGAGTAGGCTTTTGGTATAAAAAAAAAAGGATACAAGGAGAATAAACCTTGAGTGTTAGCAACTGTAGGCTTCATTGGAGTACATCCAAAGTACAGTTTCCCTTCCCATCTCTTCATCTTTTAGACTTGCTACCGCGAGGTCCATCAGCGTATTATGATCCTTAGGGAGAAAATGGTTGTAATGAGTCTAATGACGAGGCAGAGAGGTGGCTAATGAATGTTGTCCAGAGTGCCCAGCTTGATGCCAAGATCGATTCTGAATCTGGAACAATTGTGATGTGAGCATGCCAATTTGAATAAAGAAATTATTGTTCAGACGAAAATATTTTTTCTTATCATACTTTTTTTACCCCTTTATTAATAATTATATTTAAAAATAAAATATTATATAAATAATAATTAGATAATATTACTAATTCAAACTTTTCTAAAGTGGTGTTATTTTTTGCCATACAGGTGCCAGCCAATCAGCCGGCACATGCGTAGTTTTTTGTTTTTTAATATTTATATGATTTCGTCCTTAAGAACGACGAAATTAAGTTTAAGTTGATTTTGTCGTTCTAAAGGACGAAATCGTTTTTTAAAAAAATTAAGTAATTTTATCCTTTAGAAGGGCAAAATCAACTTAATATGATTTCGTCCTTTTAAAGGACGAAATCGCATGAATTTTAAAAAAAGTGCATGGAGTTGTCGTTGCTATGCTACAATTACATGATCTTGTTGGCATCATCAGGCTGACAAGAGTGAGGATGTTGTAGCGAAAGAGCATCTTGATGATGCTGATGCCCCCTCGGGGGGTACTAGAGATGTGGTTGAAATCCTGGCAGAAGATCTTGTGGAAGGGGTCGCAGTTGTAAATGCAGAAGCCGTGGTCGGTGCCAACAATAGAATTTTCGGGGGAGGGGAGGTGCAGATGGGAGGGGGGATGGAGAAACTCAAAAGCAAGGAACAAGAGTCCTTATCGCTAGAGTTCGGAGGATTGAGCTGCATCAGGTTGTAGAGGAAGCTGCATGGGTCCCGATCGGGGTTGGTGGGATCAAGGCCAAGACTAGAGAGGGGTGAGGGGGAGGTGGGCATGGAGAGAGCGACCATCATCCAATGGGGCAACGAGGGATATGAAGGAGGAGGGGTGGATATGGAGGATTTAAAAAATTAAGTGATCGTGTTGTTATCATAATCCATTACGTCACCCTCCTGTATGTGCTATTTGTCGTAATCAATTTGACTTTTAGTGTTTTATATCACATCTTAAAGTATGTTGTTTTAGTGTTTTATATCACATCTTGTTATATCACATAAGTATGGAACGACGAAATCACCACACGTTGAAACAACATATACTTAAGTGATTTGTCATAATCAGTTGACTAAAATTATTTCTCCTAGCAGCAGCAAAGAGGCAATTGAGTGCAATGAGTGGATGTCAGCTTTATGACAATAGCCTGCTATCACCGTCGCCACCTTCTAGAAGGGTGAGTCGTGGTAGCTCTCGGTGTTGAGCAACTGGTCTAGCTGTACACTTTGCACCGTGGAGGATGGAGCCTACTTGGTTCTGCGGCCTGTTCTCGGTGCTTCTAGTCTTATCAACGTTGTGGCTCGAGTTGCAGGAGATAGCCAACTAGTTGCATGGGTTTAGGTGGGATGGGAAGCGTCCCATGGTGAATTCGTCGTTTGAAACAACAAAATCACCTTAGCAAATTCACTTAACTTTTTTTATACGATTTCGTCCTTTTGAAGGACAAAATTAGCTTTAAGTAGGATGAATGTTTCGTCATTTGAAATGATGAAATCAACTTAATTTTGATTTGTCGTTCCAAATGATGAAATTAGTTAATTTTTTTTTTAAAAAGCCACGCAGACGCCAACGGCTTAGCTGGCACTTGCGTGGCAAAAAACAACACCACTTTGGGATATATTTCCCAAATTATTTAATTTGGTAATTATTTTTGTTTAAAATTATTATTTAAATAATTTTTCCTAAAAAATTAGTGATTTTATTAAATAGTAAAACACACATATAACAAAACGGAAAATAAGCTTATAATACTATTTGAAGTACCTAATCATTTAAATAAAATAAAATAATTAATATAAAATAAATCTTTTTACTAAATAGAATTATTAATATAAGATGAAGAAAATATTAGCCAAGAATGAAATTGCGACTGCTGCAATTGCTCACTAAATTAGGAGTATATTTGTATTGGTGTTTTGGAAGTTGGAATTATTGAAGTCTTTAGCAACACTCAATTTTTAATCTTTTTTTCGTCCCTTTGAGTATACAAATTTGATTTGAACCTAAGTGACAAAAAATGGGTATAAAATGCAGTTTATATGCATACTTTATGTTTTTTTTTCATCCTACTGCAAAAAATGTTGTATTATTTATGATTTGTTTTAAATGCATACTTCGCATTTTCCCCATATTTTGTATTTAATATGAGTATTATACATGTACTTTGTTACACAACCATTTAACAATTTTTTCTTCTAATTTTATAATCTTTTAACACTACTTAGCTAATGACCACTCTAATAATATTTTTTAACTACTAATATTTTCTAAATTTATGATAATTAAGCTGTTATTTTTCAATGTACTATTTTAAAGGAAGAGGACATCTTACTTTTAGTATTTTAAGCTACACAATCTATTGGGTTATATTTTTTATATTTTTATTATTTCTTCATACTTTTTATGTTCTTTTTTGTATTTTGTATTTTTTGCCTTTTTTTATACGTCTCCTATAGCCGCATTATTGTTGTACCGACACTTTATCACTGAACTTTGAACTAAGCTTACCTTAATTCAAATAGATAGGGTCATGGGCGTTGAATGCTTAGGGCCGGTCTTATTAGGTCCGCATAGAGCAAGGGCTGGCAACAGGTATTGGGGCTAGGGCTAGGGGCCAGCCCAAGCCCAGTTCGTCCCGGCCCGCTTTCATCTACCAAGTTTACCTTAGGGTTGGAGGGCTCACTCATGAAATCTGGACATGCCCACATGAATCTGGCCCCATTCACGTTCTACGGGCTTTTGGTCCTGGGCTTCGTAACTTCATGGGCTCTTCATTGAATTCTGATCTGGGTTGGTATCTTCTGATGGTTTCGCTGGCTGGGAAGAAGACGACGACAAGGACGACGCCTAGACCGCCGCAAATAGGGCCAGGCACGACGAAATTGCCTGTACCCGTTCCTCGTCACTGTTGGGACTCTTCTCCGGCCCTTTACGTCCATGGTAACGAGTTCCCGAAATCTGGGTCTGTTTTTGTTTTTTTTTGCCAGAGATTGCCTGCGATCAAACCTCTGCCGGCATACTTGCATTTCGAGTTCAACTATTAGTTTCAGCGGTGATAAATTCTGCAAATATGTCTAGTTTGCTTTCAATGAGGAAGCAAAGAAGACTATTCGTGGGTTCTATTCTCCATGCCTTCAGATGTTTCTATCTGATTCTGATCGAACACCGGTTCCAATAAACACCTTTCTCTTGTTGCTCCTTGCCCCGGAATCCAGCTCATAATTTACTGCATTTCCATCTTCTGGTTTTTATGGTTTTTGGGAAGAGTGGTGGTTGGGTGGGGAGGAAGAGGGGGAAGGGTGAAAATTTAGATTTTGGATGGGATGAGGATCCATGGGCTTCTGGTGCTGGTGATGGACGACACCCACAGCCCGGTGAGGAGGACGACGGCTCCCTCCCGGATTGACCCGATCGAGCCGCTGGTCCGACTTGCCAAACGAACCGAGTCTGTGGCCCGGTTAGATCATCTCTTAAATTTCCAAAATTTGGCCCTCCACTTGTCATTTGCCAAGGATAAGACCCTGGCAGGATCTTTTGGGCCTTCTGCTTTCTGGCGCAATTGCGCAATCTCTTGCGGCGGGAGAAGGAACGGATAAATGGAATACCGGCGGGTGGGAAGTGAAGAGAAGAGCAGAGTTCGAACATGATGAGTGTCTCTGCAAGATTTGCAGAAAGGTTGCTCCTTTCCCACTCCTGTCCTGCTCTATCCCCGTCCACTCTCATAGGTGCTTTTCTGCGAATCGCCACTTCGTCGGTTCTCTCTCTCAGTCAATTTTGCTTTCTTTTTCATTTTTGATATTATTTCCTACTCCTCATAACCATTCAATATCGGGCCTAATTCAATGCTTTCTCTGGTTTACGTTGGCTTTAAGTTTGAGCTGAAAATGGGTGGCAAAAAAAAGGAAAAAAAGAAGAAAAAGAGTAGTAATGTTACTCTAGTAGTTTGAAACTGCTATTCGTATTATATATCCATGTTTATTGGTTTGTTTCAGAAACGAATAAATGTGATTTGGCTTCTTTCAGACCGACCCAGGTGGGATACTTTCCATTCCTTGTGCCGAAACAGGGTTTATCATGGGAGTTTCCATCTGAAAATGGCTTTCAATTTGGAAAATTGTGATGTAAGAGGGGTGGGTGCTGTTCGACCTGCTACAGAAGTCCAGGTTGAAGATGCTGTTGCAGCAATCAAAGCTCAGAAAGTCATCGCTGTGCCTACCGATACCCTTTATGGATTTGCTTGCGACGCCTGGTAATAAATGGATGAGTTCATGCTATTTAGTTTAGATAGTCGGTGGGCTCTTTCGCTAACTTCTTATAAACTTCCAATTGGGTTTATCATCATTATGTCAACACCTTATTACAACTTCCAGAAATCTGCTATAAAAAATTCTGCTCTGCCATTTGGCTCTATTACAGTTATCATTTTCAACATTTACATCTTGAATTCTTTTCTCATTATGTACTTGCGATTCTTTTGAGTCTTTTGTCCTTCCACGATCTGGGTAAGCCACTTGGGTTTGTGTTTATTAATACTAAATAATTTCCTGTATGTAACTAGAGAAGTAGCCTGAGAAACAAGTCAAGTTGGGGATGGACTTTTAATCTTTTTCATTTACTCCAAGTAAACCAGAATTAAGAAGGGCTATTACAAGCTTTGTGGTATCTATAGTGAATATAATTGAGCATTTTGAGATAATGCTGGATGATTGACTTGGGGGGTGAGGTGGGGCAGTTAGTATATTATGAAGATAATCGTTTATACACACACACACACACAGATATAGATATAAAATGTTTGCTAAAAATTAATGTTACTAACAGTGGATGTATTTTTGTATGGAAAATGGTATAATACCTCCAAGCCAGCCCTCCATTGACCTGACGTGGTCTAATGTGGTAGGCCTGCTTAATGTGGGAAGACGGATAGGGCAACTGATTAAAACAGGGGAGGATGTCCCCTTAGAATCACTCTTAACTTATTTGGTTTGATTTGAAAGCAGAATGTGCACATTGAAGCCCTCCATGAGAGTAGTAATTTATGCAGTATAAAATGTGGATAGTGCTCCAACTGATTGCTGCATGCCAGCTCACAACAAGCTTGCATTGATGGCACAGGTCCCACATGGATCTAATTGTGTGTTGTAGACTCTGTGGGTCGCATAGAAGAGTGGGTCTCACAGGCACGGTTCTCTTTTGCTGCTGCTGACGAGTGCCGGATGCCATGGACGGTGGGCAGGATTCAACCTGTGTTTGATACCAGTGTTGTAGATCCGGTGGTCTACAAGGAGTTAAACTTGGGGAAAGGGGAGATAAGAGAGAGCTTAGAGAGAGATAACTAAAGCTTAAGCTAGTTATTCATTAGTTCTCAATTCCTGAACTACATGGTATATAAGAGGCATATTAAATAGGCAGTAAGTCTTCTCAAAATAGAAGTAGTCCTAACGAGGAAATTAAATCATACTAGGAATCCTACCTAACAAGGAAGTTAAACATACTAGGAATCCTACCTTTAATTGACAAAGCATAATTTAATTTCTTACGAAACTAGGAAACATAATAAAGAGTAATTCCTAATTTAAATTTATACATGAAGATCGGATGGTAACTGATGAGTGGGCTGACATGTCATAACACATTGGCCCACACCATCAATACGAGCGTTTAGCGAGCATCACAGGCTGCAATCAGTCTTAGCATTTTAATAGACATATAGCTCATGTTTCTTGTGCTGCCAAATACGTTTCTGAAACCAGAAAAAAATGCTTAAAAAAGATTTGTGTTACTTAAAATGCCAGTTTCATCCCACAAATCTCCAACTTACCACCTCAAAGAATCATCTATTGGACAAATGCTATTGCCGATTAGACAGTTTTTCGTTTTTTGAAAATTAATGTAAATGCATTGAAGAAATGGACAATAGACACAAAATTTGTTAGGTTTTATTTGTAGCTGCTAGGCAGCAAACATATGTTTAGATCGCTGCCTTTTTTCTTTTCCTTTTTGGTATGATTGTACTTGTTCTTGCTGCATTAGATGCCACTTACACGAATTTTGGAGTTAATTACTATTTACCAAGCAGTGGTCTGCAAGAACTTTTCTTGTGATTACTCAAATAATATGCTTCATCAATGGCCATACTTTACTTGATTGCTGGAAGAATAAGCTAATTTATCTACTAGCATGATCTACTGATGTTGTGTCTCGCAATGCTGGTCCCAAGCCCAGAAAAAGGAGGGTTGCATCAGGTTGACAAACTGGCTATAAAATTTTTGTCAATATCTGTGGATCTTACACCACATATTATGATCTAGCAGCATGACCTACATTTCTTTTAGCAAAAACTGTAGTTTTATGGTTTCTGATTTGTTGTGCATTTTTGCTTCAGCTCTACAGAAGCTGTTAATAGAATTTATGAAATTAAAGGGCGTAAGTACACAAGCCCTTTGGCAATTTGTGTTGCTGATGTATCAGACATCCCCCGTTTTGCTGAAATAAGTCATCTGCCTCATGGGTTGCTTGATAATCTCCTTCCAGGACCTGTCACTGTGGTTCTTAAGCGAGGTTAGGCTAATATACCTGACTTTAAGATTCGAGTAGTCAACTGTTATATTTATGTTTGTCATCTATATGTAATATATAGTCATAACATAATTGATTTATTATTTTTTTTGGGATAAATGTTTGGCAGGTCAGTCTAGCATTCTTGAGACGTCTCTTAACCCAGGTTTAGATAGTATAGGAGTTCGTGTTCCAGATTCTACCTTCATCCGTCTAATCGCACGTGGCTCTAGATGTGCGCTGGCCCTTACAAGTGCCAATCTTAGTGGTCATCCTAGCAGCGTTCGTATCAAAGATTTTGAGAACCTCTGGCAACATTGTGAATATGTATATGACGGAGGTTTGCTTCCAGCTGGCCATGCTGGATCAACAGTTGTGGACCTCACAGAAGTTGGTGTTTACAAGATCCTTAGACCTGGCAGGTGAGTGACATTGCCTTTTCAAGTTTATTTTTTCCAAAATATTTTCTAATAGCACTCATTTATGTTGTTCGAAGGCTGCCTTAAAACAGATGGAACATGGTTATTTTTACTGTCTCTTGAGTACAGCTCTGGTCTAAGAATGCTACTGAGCATTATGAGAATCTTTGCATTATGCATATGTCAGCGCCAGCTGTGGTTGGTGCTTAGGGTAGAATTGTTGCAACCTATTCAACGCACCTGCATTAAGTTGTCCAATAATCAGTTGCTCTAGAAGTTGAGTTGATGGCAATATTTGTGCCCCTCTTTGACAACAGCAATGAATTTTTTCCAGTCATTTGAATTTGTATGTCTGAATAGTGAAGTATATGGCGGGGAAGCTATATACTTTGACAAAATCTTATTAACTAAAATCTTACTGAATTTAGTTAACTTTAGCTTGTAACACTAATAACAGCCAACTGTAGCGGGTTTTGAAAGGTAATTTCCAGGTGACAGGAGTTTGCTCCACTCTTTGGGCTAGATGGTAATTGTGCTACATGTAATCTTTACTGCAAATCCTGTCATTGGTTTTTTTTTATGCTAAATTGCTGGATCAAATAAAAAATTCTGATATACCTTGTCTGGACAATGTATTGCAGTGCAATGGAAGGAACTGTGGAAAATCTGGAAAGACACGGCCTCCAAATGTCTTCTTGAACACGTGATTGTAGCTTCTTCTTTGCTTCTACAGAGCAGTTAATTTAGATGGAGTTTTTCTTATCCCCTTAGTATAATCAAATTGAGACTCCATTGGTTTCTTCATGTAATCTATGCGCCTTACATTTTTGTTGAATTAATCATTCATTGAAGTATGAAACTAGAAAGTACAGACGCAGGGAGGAACCTACCACATTTGCACGAATGGGAGGGAAATCGTGGCCAGACCGATCCGAGCTTACAATTTGATCATGGACTCGAGTGAACAGATAAAATACCCAACACCAATCCTAATAGACAGACAATCAGATGCGTTAATCTATGCACCTCCTCCGCATGGAATTGGAGAGAAATATGTCTGCCAGTGCAAAAAAAAAGGCTAAAACTTCAAATTCGCAATGCGTTGAGAAGAATATTCTAATTTTAAGTTAAAGCACGAGGAAAGTAACTTTCACACAATCGAATTTAGGGCCTGTTTGGGAGGTTATTTAAAAAGAAGAAAACCTCAATCCTCTTGTTAGAGTGGATGGAGAATTTTCCCATGAATGAAATGAAGTAGGAACAGCTGAACCACATAATAAAAATAAAACATTCGCGCCAGGTAGGGGTCGAACCTACGACTTTCTGCTTAGGAAACAGACGCTCTATCCACTGAGCTACAGGCGCTTATTTGTAGTGGATCTGATAACTGACCTTAATCCCTAGATCGCATTATCCAGGAATTCACACTTCTGAGCAAAGAGTCAAGAGAATATGATACACTCTACTTGTGGCCCCCACATATTCCATTTGCGTCAGGAAGGAAGATTCATGATAATTGGTTCTATGGGGCTCAGATATTTCTACTTCCCCTTCCCTTGGAGATTCTTTTTTTTCTCCCTCTCTCTCTTCATGGAGGTGCAGTTCATGGCTTCCTCCTATGCTTCAACCCCTCATTTCACAGGGACGAAGATTGGGCCGAATTGGAGCAGGAGCCTGTGCAAGCAATTCACTCTCAACATCTTGAAAGCAAAGATGTATGGTGCACATCCTCTGCTCTCTTTACGCAGATGTTATTTGTCTCTTCACATTCCCATATTTGATCCTCTCATGCCAGAGTTTGTGGCCATGGACAGCAGCAACACAACCGCTCTAGAGAGCTCAAGTTCAAATTGTTTGTTCCCAAGATCGGAAAGAACACGGAGCAGGTAACCAAAGTTTCTCCAAATGGGCCACAGACAAAGGGAACAGTAACCGGAGCCGTTGCTCTCGTCATTGGCACCAGCATTGGTTCCGGCATACTTGCTCTTCCAAAGAGAACGTCTCCAGCTGTACTCTCTCTCTCTCTCTCTCTCTGATAATACTTGATTTCAACTGCTAAGGATGTTTCCATTAAAAGGTCTAAGAATGCTTGGTTCTATACTCTGCAGGGTTTTATTCCTAGTGCAATTTCGATGATCATCTGCTGGGGCTTCCTTTTGGTTGAAGCTCTCCTGATAGCTGAAATAAACGTGGGTCTGATGAGGAAAAGAGGGCAGAGGAGGGAGAAGACAGAGGAGTATGGGCTGGAGCTGGAATTCATCTCTATAAGAAGCATGGCCCAAGAGACTTTAGGTGAGTGGGGTGGAAGCTTGGCCACCATAAACTACATCTTTTTGGCCTACGCTTCCATGTCGGCTTACACATCCAAGTCCGGCGAAATCCTCTCTCCCTTGATCCACCTCCCGACTTCCCTTTCCGGCGTCTTCTTCACTGCCGTCTCCACAGCACTCATCACCATCGGCGGGACGTATCTCACCGACCAAGTCAACCAATGGATGACAGCCACCATGATATGCCTACTAATTTTAATCGAGGCCGTGGGTGCTACAGCAGGAGTGTGGTCAGGGCTGGCAGCAACGGCGGATTGGGGCATAGTTCCGGTGACAATCCCAGTGATCATATTTTCTCTAGTTTATCATGATCTTGCTCCTGGTGAGGTTCGAGCATTTGAGAAATTTGAGCCATATGTTCTTGTAATTGACTCAAGGTCATCGTACTGATGCTACATGTGTTCAAAATTATGCAGTCATTTGCTCCTATCTTGGAGGCGATCTAGGACGAATAAGATTGTCTTTTGTAATTGGGAGCATTGTGCCATTGCTGGCTCTGCTCATGTGGGATGCAGTTGCTCTTGGATTACCTTCAAGTTTTGCTGGAGCTGATCCATTGGACCTGCTCACAAGGTAGTAGTGTTAATCAGGATGCTTGTCTTCCAAGTTCCATCAGTTTCAGTCTGGATTTCAGACTAATTGGTACTAGCAATAATGTAGAAGTTATGAACTAAAATAATGGATGAACTTTGGCCGATCTCTATTTGCAGTTTGGGATCAGGTGAGGTGTCAGGTATGGTGGAAGCATTCTCACTTCTGGCAGTTGGGACTTCCCTAATTAGCACTATATTAAGCTTCTCCCAGTTCCTAATTGAGCAGCTCAGCAAGCCCTCCAGCAATCTTCCAATTGAAACACCTAAAGTAACTGCTTTTATCGACATCTTCTCTCTTAATAAATTTTGATTCCTCATCTACTTGCTCATATGTTTTTCTGGTGTCTCTGACAGAATGAGAGGAGACCAGGAAGTTTGTTTCTTCGGTTAAGGGACTGGTGGAGAACAAACAAACTAAACCTCACTGCTACCACTTTGGTGATTGCCCCACCTTTGCTTGTCTCAAATAGTGTGCCGGATGCCTTCTCTACTGCAACAGACATTGCTGTATGTTAGAGAGCCGTCAGTTAGTTTCTTTTATTGGTAGCCTTAACGAGGGAGTCTACATTTGTTTATAAAGAAACATCTAATGGGGTGTGTTCATCTGGGGCAGGGGGGTTATTGCATGACTATACTTTATGGAGTCCTTCCTCCTGCAATGGCGTGGTCCATGAATCATACATCAGGACAGGATGAAGAAGGAGAAGAAAAAAATGACAATACATTGCTGGGATGCAAACCTGCTCTTCTTGTGGCTGGCCTATTTGCTTGTGGGATTGTATTAGAGCAGGTGCTGCAAGACATATCCTTGTTACATGTATAAGCTTATAAGTAGGACAGAAAAAAAATATATACACATCTTTATTGAAATTGATTATGATCAGTTAGTAGATATTTGCGGTTTTCCCTCAGTTACACAAATGTAAGAGCCTTCTTTCTCCTATAAAGCAGTAAGCTGATAAGGTACTTGCATCTATCAGCTGAAATGGTATAATCTGCCTAAATTATCTGTTACACACACATACAAAAAAATCTCTGATGCACAGAGGAGTTACTCGAATGAATCATCTTTATAACAAAAGGACTCATGAATGCCGGGTGGTCCTACATTGGTGAGAGGCCACGAAAACGTAATTAGCTGGTGAAAGCTTCACCAGTTGTTGATAAAAAGAGTTTGAGGCTAATGCACAGTTTATGCATGTAAAATGTGATTTTGTTTAAAGTTTGTGCACCAGCAAGTGTGCCGTCAATATCCTTTGATCGACACAAGCTTCACCATTAATCTCAAAGTAGGATGTACGTAGATGTTTTTCCCATTAATTTTTCCCTCAAATTAGATTAGCATATCATATTATTCGTTTTGTGAAGGAATATTATGTATTTATTAGCATGATTTAATTGCACATAAGGAGTACATAAAGAAGATTTTGGGGAGTTTAATCCTAGACCACCACTGTTAAAAGAAACAAATCAAATGAGTCACCGCCTCCAAAGTCCAAACTAAAACCAAAACAATCCAAGACGGATAACTGCACTCCACTGCCAATCTTCAGTCGCAGCTTCAAATTGCTCCGAGCCTCTCTCTGGCTACATGGCCGTACTTGGACCTCCGTATATTCGCCCGCCGCTTCTTGTACACAACACCTCCCAGCCCGACAACCCCGGCTCCCATAATCACCCCCACCGCTATCCCGGCCTTCTGCCCCCCGCTCAGCCGAGACCCTGCACCGTCCCCAGCGCCTCCTCCTCGGTTGCCGCCGGGCGCAGGGGACATTTGGTTAGGAGGTGGAGCCGAGGGCGAAGGCGATGGCGATGACGGGAGCGGAGGAGACTTGGGCGGCGCTGCGGGGACGATGCTGGGAGCTGGAGAGGGCTGAGCAGAAGCCGAGAGGATACCCCAGGTAAGAAGGGAGAGTAGCAGAAACAGGCAATGCAGGACGACTGTTTCTTTCCCCATGGAATGGCAGCTGCTAAGTACAAGAAACACAACAGCTGCAGCAGACCCAGAAACGAACAACGCAGACTTTTGCAGCTGGGCTTCCAGTTAGTATTTAGATTTGCATAATTGTATGGGATGAGGACTGAGTTGGGGAGGGAGGCTGTGTTATTTATATACGAGGATGAGGCAGGCCGGAGCCGGACCGCCGGAGGAGCGAGAGAAGTGGGCGTTAAGTTCGGAGATGATTTTCTGTTTCATCTGCAATTATTCGGCGCTTTCCTTGTCAACTACATGGGGAGGTTCCAAAGCTGGGTGCGCTAGAGTCTCGTCGGCTTTAGTTGCCTCCCAGCTGTGTGGAAGTAGACGCGTCTAAGGAGTAGGGATGCCACTCGGGTCGGGTTAATGGTAAACCCGACCCGACCCGACCCTAATGGGTCGGGTTTGGTTTTCAAAAATAACCCTAATGGGTCGGGTCGGGTTTTAGTGATCCAACCCGACCCGACCCGAATATAAATATAAATAAAAATAAAAATATAAATATAAAACTTATATTTTTTATATATTTTTAATATTATTTTTTAAAAAAAATTGAAAAAAAATAAAAAAAATAATATAAAAATTATTTTTTTAATCTATTCGGGTCAAACGGGTCGGGTTCGGGTTCGGGTCACAGTTTTGTGATGTGGGTTCGGGTTCGGGTTTGGCGAAACCCGACCCGGTGGCATCGCTACTAAGGAGCTATGTAGCCAAGGTCGCGAGTCATAGAGCCGGCACATGATAATAGAGTTTTTTTAGAGGAATTTACTAAAATGTCCATATAGGAATATATATAGGAATATACGGGGTGTTAATTAGCGAAGCTGAGCCGAGTATTAGGCTTTTACGGTTCGAGCTTAAGTTTGAATTGCTAAATTTTAGTTTAAACTCGGCTTAAATTAAAAAATTTAAAGCTGAGCACAATTTGAGCTTAAAGTTCAAACTTTGAATAAGTGAATCGTGAGTTCAAACTAAAAATTAAAAATAATTTATATATAAATATAAAGTATATAAAATATCATACATATTAATATATTTTAATATTAAATATTAATAACTTTATTTTAACAAGTATTACAATTACATCTTAAATATTTAACTATAGTAAATATGAAAGCAAAAAATTATGAAAAATAAGTTTTAGTTATATATGCTCAAAAAATGCAGCATTACTATTTTCTTCTCTTTATGTACATATAATTATTAAAAAAGATATAAAAAAATAAAAATTTATTTAGGCAACATTATTATCTACTTCTTCGTGTTTTCTTTTCTTTACATGCTTATAAATCATTAATAAAAGAACTATTCTTTAGCTTTTATATGCCTCTAAAATTTTTTGAAGTATATGTAAAACGATATACATTTTGTAAGATGAGGACGGTCCCAATATCATGCTTCAACTTTTAAAAGAATATCTAATCATTCTTTTTTAAACTGAGGTTGGTTCCCTGATGTCATGCTTCTTTTAGAAGCATTTTTAAGTATATTAGTATGATATCATGTTGACCCTTTGCTATATACTTATAGCTCCATTTGGTTTTTCAATTGAACTAATTTTAGTTCATCTTCAAAAATCAAATAGAACTATTAATTTGGGACAAAAGGAGTATATTAATGTTTGTGTCTCTAATCTTTTTATTTTTATAAAATAAATATCATGTATAAAATTATATATCCATTACAATTTAACGAGGATATATATCATGAAATTTTTTTATATGAGTTTAGGCTAACGTATGTCTGCATGAGCTAAAACATCATGGGCCATCAAATCGAGATCCAAGGGTGCAATAAGACAAATTAATTTACTTCCTGAGTTATATGTGTTGTTGGATAGTAATATGAGGATGAATAACATCAATGCTCATGAAGTCGTGAGTGAGCCTTAACTTATATAAACAGGTCTCATATATAATATATGATACATAGTATTGACATATAAATGTGATTATATGTTGTCTTATACATTCCATCTGTTCTAGATTAATAGCTCCATTAGATTTTTCAAAATAAACTAATCAAATGAAGCTATTAATCTAGAATGGAGGGAGTATGTCATAAACATATATTTAAATTAACAATTATATTTATATAATGTACGTATATATGTGTATTATTTATTATATATATTATTTATATATAATTTTAAAATTATATTCGAGTTTGAGCTTGAGCTCAAGCTCAAGCTCAAGTTTGAGCCGAGTAGTGTCGAGTTTGAGTTTTATTTGAGTTGAGCTGAGTTAGCAGGGGTTTGCTCGAACTTGGCTTGAACCTATTTCAGCTCGAATCGAGTTCAAGTCGAACCCAATTCGAGTCGAGCTTAATTTGACCCGAGCTGAACTAGGTATGCTAACGAACCAACTTAGCTCGTTAATAGCCCTAGGAATATATGATACAACATATTATTTAAAATGTTTCTTATTTTTATGTAATACACAAAATGAGCTAATGTATATGTAAACTTCAACACATATTGCATGAATTGTTTAAAATACCTATTTCTTTTTGTTTTAAATTTTTTGCCAATTCATTTTTTCTCATTTTTAGTAGCTTTGGCTTTGACTCTACAAGTAACTCTATTATTGACTTCGCCTCCACCACCAACTTTATCATCTTTGCCACTGCCTCTGTTTCATTCAACTTCATCTTTACTTCCTCCTCTGTCACTTTTTCCTCCTCCCCTCTTCTACCACCTCCTCTTTTCCTCCTCCTCTCTCTCCTATGCTCCTCCTCCCTTCCTCTTTATCCTCATCCCCTTTTCTTCCTTGGTTGCCTCATCTTCTTCTCACCCAAATTCTGATAAGATTGGTCATAAACTAACCAGTGAAGCTATTATGAATTTATTTTTTTCTCTATTAGCTCAACTTTTAAAAAATAAACACATAAACATGTTAAATTACTCAAAACTAAGAGTGCATTTCATTTTTACTTATTTCTAAGTTTTCTCAAGCACTAACCTAAACCTTGTACTAACAATTGACATTTAATAGTCAATAGTCAACAATCAATAATCAGATTTATTACAACAAATGGATATACGACAGCAGTATGAGTGACAATGTCTCCCTAAGTATTTACAATAAACCATCTTAACAAACTAAATAGATAAATTTAAAATAAATCAAATTTTAAACACATGATTGTCGAATGTCTCAACTCTCAATTGTCACACATCAGTAAAAAGTGTTTAGCATTGAAGAGAAGATTCTAATTATTAGCATCGGAGAGGAAGGTGGTTTATGACACTAGACATTATGACAGTCAACAGTCATGACATTCGACAACTGATAATCGAGATAGCCGAAAGTCAATAGTCACATGTTTAAAATTTGATTTATTTTATATTTTATCAATTTAGTTTATTAAGATAGTTCATTGTAAGTACTCAGGGAAACATTGTTACTTATAGTGATGTCTCATATCCCTTTATTGCAATAAATTTGATTGTCGATTGTAGATTGTCAATATGAGGTTTGGGTTAGGGTTGGAGAAAGCTCATAATCAAGTAAAAATGAAACTTACTCTTAGTTTTGAGTAGTTGAACATGTTTATGGGTTTAGTTTTATATTTGAGCTTGTAGAGGAAAATATAAATTCTTAATAGCTCTAACTGCTAATTTGTGACCGGTCTTATTAGATTCTAGGAGGGAGGAAGAGGAGGTGACCAAGGAGGGAAAATGGAGGAGGATAGAGACGAGGGGAGGAGGAGGAGGAGAAAGAGATAGGAGAGGAGAGGAGGCAGGGAGGAGGGAGAGGAGGAGGGGGAAGAGGAGAGGAGGAAAAGGAAGAGGAGGAGGTGGTGGCAGAAGAGGGAAGGAGGAGAATGCAATGATGGAGGAAGAGGTGAAGACGAAGTCAGATGAAGTGGAGCTGGTGGTGAAGACAACAAAATTAGAGATGGAGGCAATAGAGTTAGTGGTGGAGGTGATGGAGCCGGTGGTAGAGGTGGTAGAGTTGAAGCTAGAGCTATTGGAAATGAGAAATAGTGAGTTGATGAAGTTAAAGACGATGAAATGGGAAATGAGTATTTTAGATAATTCATGCCACGTGTAAAGTTTTACATATGCGTAGGATCATTTTGTGTTTTACATGAAAACGGGAGACATTTTGTATAGTATGTTGCATCTTAGGGATATTTTTGCAAATTCCTCTACTTGCTATGGGTTTTGACATAAATAACTTTACACTCAATATTTTTTTATTCTCTTCATCTCATATTAATAGCTCTATTTTTTTAGTTCATTTTTTTTAAAAATTAAATAGAGATATTAATATGGGACATAGAGAGTGTCACGCCCCGGCACTGCCCGAGCCGAGCCGAACCCAGTCCAACGGCCGGTCCAGCGCACAGGGGCGACGATGATGAAAACGGTTAAAGAAATAGCGAAAGACTTATGCCCTAACCACGGGATGTCTAATTAACAGAGTTACACACTACTTTAAGTAAGAGTAAATAGGTATAACCAAAAGAGTTACTTAAACTTTAAATTAAACAACAAATCTCAAACCCACATGCTAATAATCCATAGCCAACACACTTGGCTCAAAACAAGGTCTCAAACAATACTGAAGATATAATATATTACAAGTCTAAAACAAGAACCACTCCACAATGGTTCTAATATCATAACAAAATAATCAGAGAGAGATGTAAAATCTAGCGGCCTCCACTCCTACTCCAAAGCTCTCCCCATAAAGAGGATCCTATCTGACTGCATATCACACCATGTAGCCCCAAAACAAAACAAGGAAAATGGGGTGAGTATCAAAACTCAATAATGGTTTGAATACAACTATAATAATTAGAAAATATGATGGCATGACAATGTAGCAATTTAAATCCAAAATTAACATGCTATACCACTTTCTGATCATTTACTAGTTAAAACCCCTATAACCATAAATATAAGAATTAGCTTGCGTATGACATACGTATCAAGTCGAGTCATAAATATTCAAGTTATAACCTAACATGCATCCCACATAGGTATTTGTTCATATCTACTCAAATTCAAGCATGATAATCCCATAAATCATATAAGAAGTGTCTTTCACACCCTTTTTTGATCATTCAACTATATCACCTAAACCCACATAATAGTGTCACATTCACACACTTTCAGATCATGCATTCATATCACATAAACTTGCATAATAGTGTCTCATACACACAATTTCTGATTATGTATTCATATTATATAAACCTACATAATAGTGTTTTATTCACACACTTTCTGATAATGCATTCATATCACATAAACCTGCATGAGATGATCTCTAACATATATTTTAGATCATTCATCAACATCATATAAACCTGTATAAGATGTATCTCTAACATTCTCATTCATTATGCATGTGTAAGTGTCTTACACACACTAGTCTAACATGCAAGTCTACACACAGAGAGAATAAACCTGCTTTTCAAGGCTAACGCCTTCGAGCAACCCCTGCTCCTCAAGGCTAAATCCTTCAAGCAACTCTTGCTCCTCAAGGCCAAAGCCTTCGAGTAACTCCTACCCATCAAGCCTAAACACTCGGGCAACCCTGCTTGTCAAGACCGAAGTCCCAAGCAACAATACTTGGTAAGCTGGTGCACTCAGATAAACCAGCTGGATTCTCAGGGTCCAGATAATCTCAACAACTAATCTCATCCGCAAGACAAGTACACAACTCGTCCCCACACAACTCAATTTAACTAGACTCAACCCGGGGAGTATATATGTTCCACACAGGAACTTAAATCGAAAACATATTATTTTGGACCAACCAAGTTCCAATTAATTCACCGACTGATTAATCTGGTATGCAATCTCAATCATGCATACAATTGATCAATTCCGGTTAAACAATGGTAAAACCTCATTCATGAAGTCCTATACATGATACATGATATCATGATACATCCGTGAACAAAAGTTTATGTGGGTTCCAACACATGGAACATGCTCCCAATTAGTCCCCTCATGCATCATAATCAAAGCATAATTAATTACAATTTCATAGTAGATTCCCCATACATATGTGTATTCATGTATATTCTAAGCACATGAACAATGCTTGACATAAACTCATAAGACAATATATGTATGCTTAAACACATTCAAAACAATGATTTCCAACTGAAATCAAAGCAAAATCCACTATAAAGCTTAAATCTATCCATGTGAAATCGAATGTTCACTCTTACAAATATGATTTTTCCACACATTAAGCCACAACATGATAACATCCATTACCCATAAACCATCCTCATTATAAGATAACACATCTCACCATTTTCCATATAATATCCCTGCTAGAAACATATTCTAATCACAAGAATTCCAACATTCAAAAATTCAAAGTACTTCAATATCAACATGCATAATTATCAACATAATATAATGCCACATGACCACACTTAAACACATTTCATAAACTTTCATCATTAATTTTACACCTCCAGTAACCTAATTTCATCATAACACACCTCCCATAACCATTAGAATCATCAAATGGAGTAAAACATTAAAATATGTATAAGTTTCAAAAATAGCAAAAACTGTTGTGTAGTCGTTCGATCGCCGTGCAAGGCTATTCGATCAGCTAAACTGAAAATTTGTCATAAATGTAGTGTTGCCGATCGATCTCCCTGGTAGGCCGTTCGATCACCAATAAGGCAGCTTTGACATTCTTCTTCATTTTAAAAATCAACACTGAGACACCATGAAAACATCTTAAAATCTTTACACATGGTCTCAAACATTATAAAAAAACTCATCAAACCTTCTAGAACACTAATTTAAACTATTTTAAAATAAAACCTTAAGAAATAAAAGTAAAAGATTAGCATTTATTAAACCCACCATTAGAGCCTAAATCAAGCAAATTCACTTCAAATAACATTATAAAAACTGAGATTTTTACTACCCAAAGTTGAGATTGAATAACCCATTACCTTTCCTTGTTAATTTGGGCCGGAATTAATCTTCAATCTCCCCTAACACCTTCCAAAAACATGATTTTAAGTTAACATATGACTAATCTCGATTTAGCTTTAAAAAACCAAAAGTAAACATTAAATCTAGGGTTTTAGAAGCTTAAAAACGAAAATTTGAAGATTAAAGCTTGGATAACAGAGGTAAATCAGTAGTTTTGCTTTCAAAACGGATTAAAACAAGGATTGAAGTCAAGATTAAGAATGGATTGAGAGAAAACATAGGGTTTAGGCTTGATTAAAGAAGAACATACCTTATTCCCTTTCTAATTTGGGAATAATTGGGGAATTAGACCTTAATCACTATCTCCCAGCTTATTCCCAAATTAAAAATGATTCAACCCTTTCTATTTATAGTAGGGCTTGGGGTATACCTAATGAACTAGTAGGGTATAAATAGAAATTTTAGCTAAAAATAGATATTTTGATGATTTGAGCACTAATTAAATCTAAAAAAATTTTAAATTTTTTTTATAAGATTTTATTAATGTCTGAGCCAATTTGGTCTAAAAACCTCAATTTCGTCAAACTCTAATTTTTAGAAAATTAGTGAAACTTTAAAAAAATCCTAAAAATTCAGGTTTGACCAAAAATCACTTAAAACTAATAATTTTGAAGTTGGTTTTTATTAAAACCTTTAGAAAATACTCAAATTTAGAAAACCATCCCGAACAGATTAGAATTAATATTAAACCACAGAAAGGCATTTAAATAAAATAAATTAAAACCAGTTTACGATCAGGGATCTTACAGAGAGTATAAAAATTGTATTTTTATGTCATGACATTAATAGCTTCATTTGATTGATCAAAATAACTAAAATTAATTTATTTTGAAAACCAAATTGAGCTATCAATGTGAAACAAAGGGAGTATAGATAATTATCATTTGTGCAAAATTGCTTATACATGCTCCAAAGTAGGGGTAAAACTTTTATGGGATAGCTTGTCGGGTTGGCCCTATCCTTCTAGTAAAAATGCAAGTTAGGACCTAAAATTTTTGATAGGGTAAAAAAATGATTGGGTTATGAGGGGGAGGGGGTGCAGGGGGTGGGAGGGTAAAAGAAATTTATTTTAACCTATTTTTACAGTCTCACATTAGTGGATAGAAGAGAGGATGTTTTGTATTTTAAGAAAGTTTAGGCCAGTTTAAGTTTGCAAGTCATTATAGTTAGTTGTGAAAGACCCCATACAAAGGTCTTAGATTTTCTATTAAATGTATAATTAGTGAGTCATAAAGTAGAATTAAGATGAACAAAATAAAATTTATAAAATTACTCCACACTTGAACAAGTCATGCCTAACCTTCGCCTCTCCATTCCAACTCCAACTCTATATATAGCCGCCTCCCCTGACTCTACTTCTGCCTCCTCCTCTTCCTCCTTTTCAACATTTAGTGGGACTGGATGCAATTCAGTCATGTTACTACAAAAGTCACCACCCTCTGACCATTTTAGCTCCCACCATATTAGATTTGGCTTGACCAAGACCTCTATAAATTTCATCACATGTTACAACTCCACTAATGAAATTTTTTAACATGGGAGTTATATAAATTTTTTATTTTTCTTTCTTTATAAGTTTAAAACTTACCCCTTAAACATCTTCATCTACTTAAAATCAACAATAAATTTTTTACTCGATTTGGTGCTTTTTCTAATACCAACAAACCTCAGCTTACATTAATGGTATTTTCCATGCCTTTTACAATTAGTAGTTGGCAACTTTTACAACACGCATTCTCAGGAGTTATTGCAAATTCACATAGTTGGTTTTGGGTTTTATCATTGTTAATTAAGATTTTATATATTTTTTGTTTCATATGCTTTGATAATTTTATATATGCATACATAAATATTTGTGTTTATCTAATTTTTAATTTTTTATTACTACATATGTGAGCAGTAAAAGATTAGTTTTTCTATGCTTGGTAGACTCCTCAATATGCAAGCACGAGTTTGACATCAGATTTTGTTCAATCTAAAATGTGTATTTTTTTCTATGTATACTAAGTTTGTAGGAAGATGAATATTTGTTTTTGTGAAATGCATCGTCATGTGGTGTCAATTTATATTTAGTGGAATGCAAAAGTAGATATTATTGTTTACTCTTAGGAATAAATATATAGCAATTGTTTGGCAAAGTTAAAATTATTTAATATTTAAAATGTTTATTGTAAAACGTTATATAATATTTGAATTTATTATTGTAAATATTATATAATATTTAATTTTGTTATCTAATTGTTGGTATGAAAAGTTACGTTTGTATGTATCCAACTATTATCAATTGTAAATTGTTGCTATTATTACATATGTATGGGATTACTTGTCAAGTCTACTAATTTAGTAATGGCTGACATAGCACTGAAACGTAACTAAGAATTCTTAGACTAACAGCTATTGGTATTCTCACATTCCATATTTTATCACCTTCAATTATCGCATAACCAACTCTTCTTTACCTTCAATCCTTTTACTTAAGGGCCTACATTCTACCAATTCAACAATGGTTGCTGTTAGTAGTGAAATATATTAGAGTATTGTTAGACTGACAACTATTACTTGGCATTCTCACTCTTTTTTTATCATCTTCAATTACTTCATAAAAAGTGGTGTTACATAATTAAAACCTCCCAGCAAAAATGGTTATTTAGCTTCCTAGAACTTTCTGGTGAATTTGGTATATAAATGACTAACACTTGGTATATTGATTTATCCTATTTTATTATCTTCAATTATTGAAAAAAAATACTACAAATCACAATCTTAATTACAATTGAAGAGAATATAGTATTTGTTTTTGTGATTATGCTTTTGGTGATTCTCCTTGTTGGGCTACACACGGTTAGAAAAAGTTAGAACAATTATTATATTACGAAGTTAAAATTTAGTTCAAAAGTACTCCTAATATGAATGTAATACCCCATTTTTTATCATGTTAAATGTAAGGATATAGGTTTAATTTTAAATTTAGAGGGATATTAGTTGGAATGGAGGGGTGAAACTTCATTGTGTGGATAAAGTTCAAAGAAACGAGCGTAATAAGTTGAATAACGCAAAAAACAGAGGTCGGGTATGAAAGTTATCATGACCTTGAAAAATATGCCATATGAGAGATATCTATTTGAAAAGTGCAAGATAACCTACCTATGTAGGGTCTACTTTTGGAGGGCTCGTTGATGGAGAGACTTTGGTTGTGGGGCTAGAGGGAGGACAGGTTGGAGGTGGATCTGCTTCATGGCTCCACCTACAATCACCCCCTCTCTTCCCCCTTTCCATTCAGAATTATTTTTGGCTAAAACCCGAGCCAACTTGGTCTTGGTTCAACTAGCTGGGTTAAAGTGACTCACCGGGTCAATGTCACCCAGGAACTAAGACGGCTTAGCCTATATTTTTGACAAGCCCAGTCTAGGTTGGTTTGGGTTTTAAAACAATGGTCCAAAGAGATGTAGAATTGCCAGACGATGTCTGACATGTGGACATAGCTATGGACAAAGATCCCAGTTGGTCATTTTGGCCATCTAATTAATTTTTAAATGCAATATGCATCTTTACATGAAAGACATTTTTTTGCAGATGATATAATTTTAGTTGATGAGACTGTAACAAGATTAAATACGAAATTAGAAATATGAAAAGAAGCTTTAGAATCAAAAGGTTTTAAAATAAGCAAAATTAAGATGTAATATATAGAATTTAACTTCAAGGATAATAAAGCTATAAATATAACTTTAGTTAAAATAGATAGGCAAGAAATACCAAGATCTAAGCAATTATGTTATTTGAGCTCTATTATCTATAAATAGGGAGATATCACTAGTGATGTGATATATATGATTAATGTGAGGTGGGTAAAATAGAGAGCAGTGTCAAAAGTATGATGTAATAGGTGATCCCAAATAGGCATAACGGTAAGTTCTATTGGACTGCTATTAAGCCCGCAATACTCTATGATACAGAATATTAGGCACCAAATAAAAGTCATACAAATAAACTAAATGCTGCTAAAATGAGAATGTTAAGGTAGATATGTTAAATAGCAAGGAAAGATAAGACTAAAAATTAGTATATACATAAAAACTTAGGGATAGCTTTAGGCAAGAAGTTTAGGGAGTGTAGATTGCGTTAGTATGAACATATACAAAGAAGACCAATAGATGCCCTAGTAACAAAGTTAAAAGAGTTGCATGTAAATGATGGAGAGAGAGAGAGAGAAAAGAGAGAGAGGCATAAGAGAACTTGATGAAATTAATAAAGAAAGATATGATCATGATATCTCTTATAAAAGAGTTGATACAAAATAAACTAAAATGGAAGCGTAAGATCTTAGTCACCAACCCCAAATAATAATGCGCAACTTAATTATGATTGTGATTACATAAAAGATATTTTTTCCTTCATAACTACCCATAAACTTCATTTTCTTATACTTAGAAATCTCAATACTTTAAGTACAATCATGTTAATATTCCACTTAAATTCTATTTTAGAGTTAATTATTAAATATATATATATATATATATATATATATATATATATATATATATATATATATACTAGTATAAAAAAGAGTATGTACAATTGTCACCTTGGTTTCCTTAATAGTCGTTGATGCTTTTCTTTTTTTTCTCCAACCACCTCATCTTTCATCTAATCACCTAAAAGACTATATGTCTATGAATTATAGGTTGGTGAAATTTGTGAGCAAATACATACATAAATAACACTTATCAGCCACTCATTTACCTGAGGACCAGCTCTATATAGTGAATAAACGACCTTCCGTGTATATGAAACCGTAGATAGGGTGGCAAAGGAAAACGACTCATCCCTGCACCTAACTATTATTAATGTGCAAAAGGAACATGGGCCGTCCAACTCTAAGGGTATGTTTGGATTGGTGGAAAGTGGGGGAAAGGAAATGAATCTTCTTAAAATCTCCTAATTTTCATTGTTTGGTGCAACAAGGAAAGAAAAACTAGAGTGAAAAGTGAAAGAAAATAAATAAAAATTTGGACCAAAAAATTTTCACCCATCAACCTATAGATTTTGGGAGAAAATTATTTTATTAAACACTTACGTTTTACTGCTACTACCACTACCACCACTGCCATCGTTGTCGCCGCTGCCACAACCGTCATCGCTATCACTACCATCGCCGCCACCTCAACCACCGCTATCACTACCATCGCCGCTGTCGCCGCCACCACCACCAATGTCACTGTCACCACCATCTCGCCACCACCTCTGCCACCGTCACCACCAACATCACTGCCTCCACCACGACCATCGCGACCACTGCCACTGCCACCACTGTCGCCGCCGCCACCACCACCATTACCACCACTGCCATTACTACTGCCGCCGCCGCCACCACCAGCACCGCGCTGCCACCACCACCGCCACCGCCACCACCATCTTAGCCACCACCTCTGCCACCGCCACTACTACCATTGGGACCATCGCTGTTGCCGCCACTACCACCGTAGCTGCCACCATCACCACCATCGCTGTGCCACCACCTCTGCTGTCGCTGCCACCACTATAACCGCCGCCGCCACAACCATCGCTACCACCACTGCCACTGCCACTACCACCATCATCGCTACCACCACTGCCGCTACCACCATTGTCACTGTCAATTTTCTCTAACATCATTTGTGTAACCAAACAGTGGAAAATATTTAAGAATCTCCTAGTTTCTCTTTCACTTGGATTCACTTTCTCTTTCTTTTTCCCTTTCTCCCCGTTTCCACCAATCCAAACAAACCCTAAGGGAAACTTTCTTCTTTCACCTCGTTAGGAAGACGAGATGGTATTTGTTTGGCCCAATCTAAAATGATTCTTAACTTTTAAAATACACTTTGAAGAGCCCTTTTGACTAACGAAGACACAATTATAGCAATCATGAGTCTCCAGAGTTTCACTTAATCAAATGAAAAGGCAAACAACGATTCTCAATCGATCCTGAAATGATTGCACAAGTGACTACATCAGGAGGTTTATAAGACGACTTGGAATCAAAACTCTCCACTCTCGCGTAAGGGCAAATAGATCTCTTCATGGTGTTTTTAGAGCTCGTCCTTCACTTCATCAAATACGATCACTTTCTCAGCATCCTTGCTGCTGTTCTTACTTCCGCCCTCTGATTTTGCATCTGATGAAGACTTCTGGAGCTTGAAAGGAATGGATGCATGCTTCTTGATGAACTTATAAATACCGAGAGCAGTTCTTTCCTTAGCAGTTACCTGTTCTCATCATCAACGCCCGTGTCATATATGTATTATAGGCATCGGTGAAACAACTACGAACAAAGTAGAAGAATCAGCAGAGATATGTGGTTGAGATGCACTTCACTCACTGGGTCCGAGCTCTTTTTCCCTGCTGGAAAGAAGAGAAGCGTAGGGAATCCTTCTGCCTGCATGTAAAAAACACAACATTTTCAAGATCTAAAACACCTTATATAAGTAGAATGTATGTATATTAAACAATACCAAACAAGGTTCAAACTGAACCTTAGCTCTGGGGTTCTCGTTGGTGGTACCATCCAACTTCGCAATGACAAGTGACTCAATTCCTCTCAAACGCTTTGCCAGCTTGTTGTAAATAGGCTCCAGCGCTTGGCAGTGTTTGCAGTATGGCGAGTATATCTGGTTCATTAGCCAACAAAGAAACAGAGCACAGGTTACTCCTGAAGTAGAATATTGGAGATTCTACAAACAGCTCTCAGCGGTCAGTGGAGACAGATTATTACCTCCAGAAGAACATCTTTCGATTCATCCAACACTATCTCATCAAAGTTGTCCCCCACCACTATTTTTACATCCCCATCATTCTGTATGAATACATTGACAAGAATCTACCGAAGCTCAGAAAATCACAAGGTAGCCGGACGCCATTCATATTTGAACTAACCAGAACAAACTTACGTTCTCAGGTACTGGACTGGACTTGTAATATGGGCTAATCCCGTCTTCTAAGAAACTCTCAGCAAATGTCTGATGCACAATACAAAATGTATGAGGAAAATTAGTTAACATGAGATGTGAATTGAATGACAACATTTTTTAATTATATCTTTTCTAAAAACTAATAAGATTAGAGACGCATGTGACCTTAATGTTGTCGAAAGTAATGTCTCCCTTGACCTTGTATTTCCGGGGGTCTTTACTTGCTACGAAACCCACCACCTTGTACACAAAATGATACCATTCTTTAAGGAACACTTCTTCCCAACAGTGAAATCAAACAATATGTATCTATAGAATACTAAATGGGTGGGAAACTTGAAATAAGGCATTACACTGATGCTACCGTAGACACCAAATTGCTGTGAAACAGATTGGCCAAAATCCTCATTGTTTGTATCCAAGTATACAAAAATAAGCTGTCAATAACATAAACAGTTGGAGAAGAGCATCAAATGCACATGAAATCATAAATTGAGCTTGTACTCAGGAGATTAACGTTACTTTGTCCAGGCGTTTCAACACTGATATTTTAATTCTACCCAACTGCTTCAGTCATATGGAGCTGTGCAAAATCTAATTGACATAATTTGTTTTTTTGGTAGCGGACATGATATGATAGTTGGTTGTGTATAACTCTAAATTACCTTTCCCTTGAAAAGTTTAGCGGCGTCCTCAAACACTGGTAGTATCTTCACTGAGTCATTTGAGGGAGCACAAAGCATAACCTGATAGATATCAACAAAAGAGAAAGAAAAATGACTGCAACCTTCTTGGCTTCTTGCTCATACACAAGACGGGTAGTTTTAAGTAGAGAGAATGGGGCAGATAGGAGACATGTTGTTGTATACCAGCTTCTTGATTGGGTTCACCATTATCTGTGAAATACCTTCCCTGGAGAATCTTATTACCAATGGAAGCTTGTTGACGAGCACAAACTGAAAGATTGCATCTTTTTCAAATTGGCCGTCTGAGAATGTAACAGAAGAATTAATCAATGTCAAAACAGGCCATTCTTCATGATTCCAAGCTCCAATTGAAATCTAGAGGGGGCAATTGGAAACTAACCAAAATAGTTTAATTTCTCTGCCTCTTGCTTTAGAAGCACCAAAGAAGGGCGTTTAGCTTCTGGGCTTATGTGAAAGAGCTCTGCTACCTCAGGGTTAGACGTTTGGTAAAAATCCAAATCGTCTTCCAGTTTTGAGGCAGCAGCAAGCTCCTGACTTTCTAGGCCCTGCCATTCATTAGTAAAAAAAAATTGAAACCAAGAAAATTTAAGGCACGGTTTATGACACAAAAATAACGTTACAAATGCAACGATAAGCAGTTACTTAGAGTTCAATGACGCTTAAATGTTTAATTAGTTTCACCTGTAAAGTCCAATTAGATACATGGACTAGCGCATGAAGTTCTTTAAGTATCTATTTAAGAAATTAAGAGAGAGATTAAACGAGACATATAACAATTACCACCAAAGAATCAAGGAAGGCGACAACAAGTCTTCCGCCTCTGCTCAGAATCTTCTGAGCATCCTCTATTGTTGTGATGTTGTGGATACCAGGTCCCAGTTGCTTCTGGATATAATTCAAAATAGCATCCCTGAAAATCAAATTGAAGTTATTGGAGGGTTTTAATGACAGACCCACACGAACCATCTTACACTAGAAAACCAAGCATTAACAAAAACCATAGTATACAAGGAGAAGTACAAGAACCAAGAACAGCAAGCTCAGTGTTTGGAGTTTATTCCCTAACAACATATAAGTCATTTTGGCATAAAACCTTGCAAAATTATTCAAAATTTCTGCTTTGCAAAGATAACTTGAAAAAAACTTACCAAAAAAACCTAACATGAAACTATGTCAATAAGGTATTAAACTTTCAAAATTTGGGCTGAAATGTAATGCATACTCTTTGAAGACAAAAGAAAGAAAAAGGAACAACTCAAGTTACACAACAATGATGTAGTTTCTAGAAATAAAACCCTGACAAACCAAAATAAGAAACATTAATTCACAAAAACTTTCCAAGCGTGCGTATAATCTGCTGAAATCATCTTGCCAAACAAATATTCAGAAAAATCTCCACATATTCATGAATTCTTATAAAGAAAATGAAGAGACTAGCATTTGATTAGGAATCTCACTTGGTCTTCTTCCCGGAGTAGCTTTTGTGAACTCCATCAACAAAGAAGAAGACAGTGGGCAGGACCTGAACCTCATACTCCTGCGCCAGCTCTCTGTCCACAGTAACATCAACTTTTGCAAGCAATATGCCAGTCTCTTTCAGAGCAGTCGCCGCTTCGGCATACTCCTGCGCAAATTCCTGGCAGTAGCCACACCACGCCGCATAGAATTCCACCATCACATATCGGTTCTCCCTCACGAATTGGCTGAAGTTCGACATATTCAGCATCACCACATCTTTGTCGTCCGCCAGCAGCGGCAGCGGAAGGGGGTCATCCCAATCGTCGTTCTTGTCTAGATCTTCTAATTCTTCACGTGCTGGATGGGGGATCTTGGGCTCGTCATCTTCTTCGAAGAGGCTGAGATCGTCATCATCGTCTGGTGGCGGGGCCTTCACCGGGGAGTCAGAGAGGGCGTGCGAGAGAAGGAGAGCTGCAATCGAGACGGTCACCACTGTCCGAATGGCCATCTTCTCCTCCGGGGAATAAACTTCTGGCAATGGATTTAAAGCAGTTAAAAAGGGCGGGAGGTTCGGTGGGACAAGTAATACGTGGACGCAAACAATTGGTTGAGGTCCCGGAGTTCCTCAGCAAGTTAAATAACGGCTATTCTTCAAATAATTAATTAGGCATATATACGTTAGTATTCCAGCAAAATAAAAACGAAGATAAACGTTAGTGAAATCAGAATTAGTAGAAAAATTATGTTACCCAATTTACCATCATTCATTAATGTAAATGTCCTCATTTTTTGGTAATTAATAAATGTTCTCTAACAAGGCTCTGGTTGAACAGCTCTATGTTACTCACTCCATCTCGTATTAGTTGTCTGCAGTTGAAAATATTGTAATACTTTTAAGGAAAGAATTTACTTAATCGTTTTACTCCATCTACTGACCCTTTCTACTTCGTCCACGAGAAGGATTGCATGAAAAACATGAAATAGTATATTCAATAGGGGACAGTTTTTTTTAAATCTAGACAATTATAATGAGACAGAGGCTATATGATTTTGTTGGCATGGTCACAAATTTTGCTGGGTTGCTTTCGCAGTTAAAACTTATAATAACTATAGAAGTTGACTCTGTAGCTCAAATTATAGTTGTACCTGATCACTTGTTTATTATCTAGACTTTTTCCATGTTACCTAAAGAAGCCAATATTTCACATTTCCTATTTTTTAACAAAAAATGTCATCTTATATATTTAAAGACAAAATTAGCCTTAAGTTCTAAATAAATTTAATCCTCATACATATCGTCATAAATGAATAATTAATAGTATGACACCATTCCAAAGGAGAGAATTGATCCGCGGCAAGCTAGAGTTCGTCAGTGGGAGATGACTAGTGGTGATTCACCATCAAGTTGTCGAAGACAGTAAAAAACCCATTTTTTTCTATTATAGAAGCTATTCTAAGTGAAAAGGCTTCATTTCAGCCGATCCAATCACACTTTAACCACCATAATGGAGAGGATTAGTATTTCTATTCATTACTATAATACCCCTAATTTCTTAATGATTTCTTCTATTTTTTAGTCATTTTTGTGGAAAAATATAAAGCTTCCGTGTATTTATATTTGTGTATTTCCTAAATATTTATACCCGTAGAGATGGATGTAGGGCTTAATCGCAGGCCACAGGC
The DNA here is from genome assembly GCA_035235625.1 of Saururus chinensis. NCBI lineage: Eukaryota > Viridiplantae > Streptophyta > Magnoliopsida > Piperales > Saururaceae > Saururus > Saururus chinensis. Next base: position 61,004,746 of record CP141140.1, read on the forward strand.
CTCGTTGCGCACTTTTAGCGCGAATTTTGGAGGTATAATACATAACTAAGAGGTTAACGCGTATTAGGGACATAAATAAAAAAATTAAAAATAGTATCAAGTTCTGGACCTGTCGATCGGATTCCAGAACATGAGCGTCCAATAATTTTTTTTTGACATCCATTGACTTTGTGAGAACCTGAGTGAGATTCTGGTTACTCTGTTCTCCCTCCTCCATCGTCAGATCCCACCAGTTCTTGTTAGGATCCACTTCGCCTTACTGTCATGAGTCTGTAGGTACCGGCTATGACTGCTGCTATGTCCTCTTCGCTCCTCCACGAGGTACTGATCTTTTCTTCGATTTTTTTTCTCTTTCAAATTTCGTTTTTGGGCTATGGGGGTACGATTTTGATGCTATTTGCGGCTGCCCTCAACTTGGACTTATCTTCATTTGGCCGCTAAGAACCCATAGGCGCTGGTTAGAGCTGCCGTTATGCTTTCTTTGCTCCTCTCTGAGCTACTGGTACTTTGGTCGGTTTTTGTTCATTTTTTCATCTCACTATCTGTGACATTTTTTTAGATACCGGTGTTTTCGGTCATCGTTCGGCCACCAGTCGGACTTTGTCTAGTCTACCTCAACCCAGTGTCGGTTGGGGGCTGTCGTTTCTAACCCCACCTCGCCCCTATTTTCTTGCTCTGCCCAGTTAGACGCTTTGGGTGCGTCTCGGGTCGTTGCCATCGGCGAACCGTGGGCCATTTGGCCAACGTGGGCTCTGCCTCGGCTCGGCAATAGCAAGGGCCAGCTCCACTTGGCCAATTACACCTCCGCTTGGAATAGGCCGCTTGCCCTTGCCCTATACCGTGCGATATGCAGAGCTGCCCATACCAAATGTGTTGGTTGTGGGTAGCAATCAGCGATGTTGCCGTTTTGGTTGGCCACCACTTCCTGGCCCTAGCTTCGTTGCCCTTTTGTGGGCCTTGGGCCACCACCGTCCGACCCATCTCCCCCTAGAGTGGCCCTTTTCGGCCACGTGTGCATATAGCCACGTATGCGTATCAGGGTTCAGGCACCGTTTTCGCGCCGCTTGATCATCGGCTAGTTCTACCACCGAGTGGAGTTGACATTAGAGCCCTCCACCATCCTTGAGCATCGCCCAATTCCCTCTACCCTTATGTGGACCCTTCATGACACGAAATTGCCGCCGTTGGATGCTATCCACGAGCGATTTTTATGTCTTGCGGCCGGCCGAGTACTTCTCAGCTGCTGACCAACCTTCAGTGAGTACACCCTCGACTTTTGGTTGCACCGCCACTTATGTTAGTACGACCTTTATCTCGGCGGCACTAGTGTGTTGCCATGGATCGTAGATTTTGCCGCGTTGATCCGGGTCACCCCGTTTGGCAATGAGTACTTTTGGCACTTCCTAAACCCTAGGAACAACAGCTCTCTCAACTTGGAAATGCTTTTGGCCGCCAATTCCGCCGCCGACGCTGCCACCATAGTGTGCTCACCATCGAACATTATAATTACGAGGTAGGGGAGATTTAAACTTGTAATTTCATGATAGCATGCTTTGAATAAGTAGTAGCATGCTAGGACCTTATGATTTAATGCTTTGGATGTTAAATCATGATCCATTTGCATGATGTAAGAGAATGAATTATGCCATGTTGAAATGCATATGATATGTATGAGTTGTACGTATATTTTATGGATGTGGAATGTGTGTGCTAGTGATGGCTAGCGTGTATGCTAGTAAGCTATGTTTGTGGATTGTGTGTGTGCTAGTGATGGCTAGCAATTATGTTAGTAGGGTATGTGTATGTATGTGCTAGTGATGGCTAGCGAGTATGTTAGTAAGCTACGTGTATGAATATATGTATACGCTAGTGATGGCTAGCGAGTATGTTAGTAAACTGTGTACGAATATGTATTTGTACTAGTGATGGCTAGCGAGCATGTTTGTAAGCTATGCATGTATGAAAGTATGTGTATGTTATACATATGTGTGATGAACATACATATGTATGATGGCTATATGCCTATATGATGGATATGTGTATGCGTTTGGGGGTAAAAGTATGATCGACGGACAGTAAGAGGTGACAGAGGGTTTCGTCTGGATTTGTTGTGGATGTGTAAGCGTATGACGGAAGACAGAGGATGTGAGTTTGATGGGCGAGGTTTCGATCGGTTTGTTTAGTTTGGATCATAGCGTATGTTAGGGGATTGTCAGATAATAAGAGTGTGCATAATTGTACAAGAATAACGTACAGATTATGAAGTGAAAAGTAAGCATAATAAGTGAGGTATAAGAGGGTGATAACTGAGTTTGGCTCTAAGGAGCTTAGTTTGATGACATTTGTGTAAGATGTTTTGGCCATAAGGTGGATGACAGAGTATGTAGGACCATAAGGATTTGTGGTACGGTGAGTTATTTGTGAGATAAATGGGTTTATTGAAATCTATTGCCTGACAAACTAGGGTTTCAAATCGGGCTCAACTTCGGTTTGATCAGTGGAGCACTGTATGTTTGAGAGCTTTTGGTGGCATAATTATATCGCACAATTTACTTAATTCAAACTTGAATTATAAGCAAAGCTAATGATAGCGTTGTGAGTTTGAGACCTAAGGGTTCGACGAATTGAGTTCCATGTTTAAGCTAGCCGAAATGAGTCGGCTGAGCATTTCTCATGTCATGCCATGGTGTTTATTCTATGGGATGTTGTCTATGTGCTATATAGAGCACCAGACGTCTGATGCTCTGTTGAGAGCGATGTATGTTTTCGATTTGGTTTGTGTGCTGTATTAAGCCTAGACGTTTGATGCTCTATTGAGAGTGTTGTATGATATATGCCCAAGAGTGGCATTGTATGATTCCGCCCAAGATTGGCATTGTATGATTCCGCCCAAGAGTGGCACTGTATGTTTCTGCCCCAAGTGGCACTGTATGATTCTGCCCAAGAGTGGCACTGTATGATTCTGCCCAAGAGTGGCACTGTATGATTTTTGCCTAAGAATGACACTTGTACTATAAGACCCATAATGGTGGGTAATTCTATGGCACTTAAGACCCATTATGGTGGGCAACTGTATGGCCCCTAAAGTATGGGTATTTGTATTTATGTTTGCGCGCTCAGGTAAGTAGTATCATAGACTTGTTTTAACCTGTTTGATCATGTGCCCCATGAGCATTGGTGTGTCTTGCCTCTAGAAAATTCCATGGTTTCTAGTCACTCCCCGGAGGTTAAGGTGATGCCCCAGTGACATTCTTTTCTATTTCAACGTTGAAGCTTATTAGTTGTAATGAGCTTCAATGGTCGATAGTATGTGTACAATTGTATGAGTGAGATGTATTTTTTGAGTAAGAGTATGAGTATGAGCATGACTGTAAGAGTATGAGTATGAGCATGACTATAAGAGTATGAGCATGAGCATGACTATAAGAGTATGAGTATGAGCATGACTGTAAGAGTATGAGTATGAGTACAACTGTAAGAGTATGAGTATGAGTAAGATTGTAAGAGTGTGATTATGAGCAAGACTGTAAGTGTAAGTTTTTGAGCAAGATTGTAAGTGTAAGACTATATGAGTAAGATTGTACGAGTAAGATTGTATGAGTAAAATCGTACAGGTATGTGTAAGTTGTATGAGTAAGCGTACGATTGCATGAGTAAGTTTGTAAGACTCTAATTAAGAGTGTATGTGCAAGATTGGTTTGATGGTTTGTTTTTGGCATGATTGTATGCGTATGAGCATGATTATTGTAAAGACTCTCATTTTTTAAACAGTTTATTTTAATGTTATTTATCGGTTAATGTGTGGTTTACGCGTTTTCTGATCTAAATTCTGTAGTTTCTAAAATAAATGGGATTTCTAAAGGTTTTAAGCAAAACTAACTATACATTTATGAGTTGTAAGTAGTTTTTAGTAAATTTTAAATTTTTTGGGATTTTTCTAATTTTTTACTAATTTTTCCCAAAATTAAGGTTTGGCGGGAGCCCCTATGGGCCCCACCGACAAAATTAGGATTTTTGGACAAAAATACCCCAAAAATAAACTTAAGCTCATACAAAAACTTTTAGAATTTTCTCAGATCTAATTAGTGCTCAAATTTGTAAAATACTCATTTTTAGCCCAAAATTTTATTTACACCCCATTAGTTCATTGAGTGTACCTCAAGCCTTACTATAAAAGGAAAAGGGCTGAGTCATTTTCATTTTGGGAATAGGCTAGGAGGAGGTGATTAAGGCCTAGTTCCCCAATTAGGCCCGAATTAGAAGGGATTAAGGTATGTTTTTCCTTAATTAAGCTTAAACCCTAGATCTTCTCCTAATCTATTCTTAATCCAACATTTCCCCTTTGATTTGATTCGATTTCTGGCATCAAAGTCATTAATTTACTCCCTTACTTCAAACCCTACTTATCAAAATTCATTTTTTTATGCTTAACAAACCCTAAATCTAAGATTACTTCAAGGTTTTCAATGTTAAACCGATTTTTAATGCAGTTTAACTTAGACACTATGTTTTTGGAAGGTTTCCAAGAAGGGTGAAGGTCAAATTCGAATCTAAACAAGTGACAAGGTAATGGATCTTCAAATCTCAGTTTTCTTATGGTAAAATCTCAATTTTTATGGTTTATTTGGAATGGGTTTGTTTGATTTAGTGCTTTAATGGTAGGATTAGTAAATGTTAATTTCTTATTCCGATTTCTTAGGGTTTTGCCTTTAGATGGTGTAGATTAACATTCTGGAAAGTTTGATGAAGTTTTAATGGTGTTTGGATATATAGATGAAGGTTTTAAGTTACTTTAATGGAGTCTTGATTTTGAAATTTGAAATGAAGAAGGTCAAAACTGTTGTGTTGGCGATCGAATGGCCTGCCAGGGAGATCGATTGGCAACACTGCATTTTCAACTGATTTCCTGCATAGCCGATTGAACGGCTACACTACAGTTTTGCTATTTTTGAATTTATGCTCATTTCAATGTTTTTACTCCATTTAATGTTTATAATGGTTATGGAAAGTGTATTATGTTGAGTTGGGCTACTGGAGGTGTGGAATTGATGATAAAAGTGTATGGATTATGTATAGGTGTTGTCTTGTGGCATCATATTGTGTTGATAATCATACATGTTGATGTTGAAGTACGTTGGAACTTGGAATGTTGAAATTCCTGTGATTAGCATGTGTTTCCAGTAGGGATGTTATATAGCAAATGGTGAGATGTGTTCTCTTATAATATGGACGGTTTATGGGAAATTGATATGATCATGTTGTGGCTTAATGAATGGAAGAATCATGATTGTAGGAGTGAATGTTCAATTTCACATGGATGAATTTAATCCTTATGGTGGATTTTGTTTTGATTTCAGTGAGGAATTATTATTTTGAATGTGTTCAAGCATGTGTAAATTGTCTTATGAGTTTATGTCAAGCATTGGGCATGTGCTTAGATATGCATGAACACACGTATGGGGAATTTACTATGACATTGTAGTTAATTATGCCTTGATTATGATGCATGAGGGGACTGATTAGGACCACGCTCCATGTGTTAGAATTCACGTAGGTCTTGCTCACGGATGTATCATGTTAGCATGCATCATGGATCATTATTCATGGATGAAGTTTTACCGATCTTTAACCGGAATTAATCGATTGTATGCAATGGTTGAGATTGCTTACTGGATTAATTGCTCGGTGAATTAATCGAAACTTGGTTGGTCTGAAAGGACATGTTTTCAATTTAAGTTCCTGTGTATAACGTGTATACTCCCCGAGTTGAGTCTAGAGAGTTGGAATCATGTGGGGACGAGTTGTGTACTTGTCTTGCGGATTTGAGATTATTATTATGAGTGTCATCTGGACCCCTGAGAATCAAGAGTGGTATGCCGAGTGCACCCACTGCCACATCTTCTAGGGTTCCCTGTGTGGGAATTCGGGCTCTCCCCTCCGCAGGATATGTCCCTGGGCGAACACCCCTGCTCTAGATTCTCTGTGTAAGAATGGGACATCCTTGGCTAGGGTCGTTTAGGGCGAGCAGCTTTAGGGATTGACAACCCCGACTCTTTTTCATTTCCTGTGTGGAAATTTGACTGTGTCTTGCCTTCGTGGCCTTGACTGCTTCTTGCCTGTGTGGCAATACTTGTATTTACTCCTTGATGGAGGCATTCACCATTTGTATGGATGCATTCTATTATGAATGCTATGCATGATTGTGTATCATGTGTTTGACACGTTTGTCGTGCAAGGTGAATGAATTTGATGTGATATGAATGCATGATTAGAAATGGTGTGATTGAGACACTATTATACAAGTTTATGTGATATGAATGCATGATCAAAAATGGTGTGAATGAGACACTATTATGCAGGTTTATGTAATATGAATGCATGATCAGAAATGGTGTGATTGAGACACTATTATGTAGGTTTATATGATATGAATACATGATCAGAAATGTTGTGATTGAGACAATATTATGCAGGTTATATGATATGAATGCATGATCATGAATGATGTGATTAAGACACTATTATGTAAGTTTATGTGATATGAATGTAAGATCATAAAGTGGTATAGCATGTTAATCTTTGATCTGATTTGCTTCAGTGCCATGCCATCGTGTTTTCGGATCATTATAGTTATATTCAAAACCATTATTGAGTTTTTATACTCAGCCCATTTTATTGTTTTGTTTTGGGGCTGCGTGGCGTGACACGTAGACGGACAAGATCCTCTATATGACGAAAGGTCGGAGAGAGCTTGGGAGTAGTTGTGGGGGCTCCTAGTTTGGCATGTCTCTTCATTTATCTTGTTTTGATGTTAGGACCTTGTAGATGATCCTTGTTTTAGATTTGTGATATATTATGTCTTTAGTTTCTTTGAGACATGTTTTGGAGCCAAGTGTGTGGCTATGAATTATTAGTATGTGGGTTTGAGATTATGGTTTAATTTAGAGTTTAACTCTTTTGGTTCTACGTATTTACTCTTGTTCAAAGTAGTGCGTAAATTCCGTAAATTAGATTGCCCGTAGTTGGGGCACAAGTCTTCCGCTATTTTTCCTCAATCGTTTCAATCCGTCGCCCCCGTGCATTGGTCCGTTTTATGATATGCTTGCTTGCTTCATGTTTGAGTTGCATGAACACATCTATGTATGGACTTACTGAGTTAACTGTTTAGAACTCCCCTATTAGGTATTTTCCTAATGAGTATGAACATATATATTACCCTATTTTTAGCCCCGATGTTCGAGAGGCTTTTGTAGGTTTGCGACGAAGAGCTCTTGGAGATGGATGCTCATTTCCACTGTGGATTGATTCATTTGGAGTTAGGTATATACTTGACTCACTGCGAGTATTATTTGTGTCACGATCTTTTGTATTGGGTGAGATAAGAATTAAGATGGTTATGTATTTTGGACTTTTATGGACTGTTATGGGACTTGCACTCAAGGATGCCTAAGAATGATTTGTATTTAAAGTCTATGATCATAGCAATTTATTCGTACGTTTGTTTTTGAGTAGCGCATGAGGATGTTTGGTTTGACCGTACGATATTTGATCGAATGAGTAAAAATTTTGATGGGAAAAACTAATGTGTGATGTTTTAAATTATAAAACTGCTTTCACAGGTTTTGTATTTGTCATTTGTCCCAATTTATAGCCATTGTATTGCAAAAATTTTTCATGAATTTTAAGGAAAATTTATAAAAAATCTCAGGCGTTACAATTACAATGGTGAAGTTGGCAATGATGGCGTGTATGTAGGTGAAAAGGCGTGGTTAATGAATATTGATATGTCATTGAGGTTCGGCGAGTTGTTGGTTCGAGTTAAAGAAAGACTTATCTTTAATGGTAATGTGACTTTGAAGTATTCAATTCCATCTTCCCAATCAGCTATTCTGTATGAATTAAAAGACGATGAATGCCTGCAATCAGTGTTTTCCGTTCATAAGAAGGCAAATAAAGAAGTGTTATCATCATATGGGGAGATGAAAGAGCCTGATAACAGTGACAAATCACCGTAAGTGGAAATAAACCAAACTGTCAATAGAGATAAATCAATAGTGGTATCGACTCACCCCAGCTTGAATGACATATTGCATACGAAAGTCAATGATACACAATTCACTTGTGAAACAATTAGATAAGAATGAATTTTAGATTACATGACATTATACTTTATTGTGTACTTGAACACACGATCTTTGTAATATCATGTTTAGCAAAAAGAATATTGCGTTCAACAAAAATATGATATTTATAATATCTCATAACCAATGATGCGAATACAAAAACGATATCTCACGATTTCTTGTTACCGTAGATACAATAACACAACTTTAGAGAATATATTTCATTTGATAACACAATAAAATTTGTAAGCATGTAATCAAATACACAATGTTGAGTTATATCACATATTGATTATTGATTAACATGTTAATATCCATTACATATTGGGAGAACCGGGAGAATTCAACTCAATAAATCCATGTAACACATCATACAACATTTCAATGCCTACAAAACCTGCTACATAAGTTATTTATACTAGATTTGAAGAATTGTGGCCAACAATGGATGTGATAAGAACTTAATTTGATAATTATGATCCCCATACAACTTTGGAAATTATGATGGCCAAGAATTTGAAGAAATTTGGAGTGAAGTCCAATGAAATGAGAATGACATAATTGACATGGAAAGTATGTCTAATCATGAAGAATTCAAACACAACAAGGTACCTAATAATATTGATGTTGAGGCAGAGGTAGAGTGGCAACAGTTGATGATCTCAACCTATTGGAACCAAATATTGGTGAGGGCGAGGTAATGAATGGTAGTTTGCAAGCAAAGGATTACTAGAATCTTCTCCAATTGAGGGCACATTTCCTAGGTCTTGTATATTTCAAGATGGTTTTGATTGACCTTGCAATAAAGGCGAATTTTACATATCAGGTTGTGGATGAGAACAAGAATACGTATGCGGCAAAGTGCTCCAACCAGTCTTGTAAGTGGTACATAAGGGCTTTAAACATAGAAGATCATGCGTCTGTCACAAGGTTAGTACCCGACCACGCGCGTGGAACACAAAATAAGTCAATTGACCATCGTTTAGCATCACACATTTGGATTACGAGAAAATGTTATGGGCTATTTAAAGATTTAACAGATATTACACCAAAAAGCATAACAAAATATATTACAAAGCACTGGGGTATAACTGTGAACTACAAGAAATACTGGCGTGCAAGTAAGGCACACTTATGATATTTACAAAGTCGCATTTATGAAAACATTTTTGAACTTGTTGTGTTATCGTACACACGAGTCTTATACAGTCACATTTTTTTCTAAAACACGACTTGTTTACCTGTCATGTTACCATGAACATGTTGCTTATAAAGTCTAGTTTTACGAAAACACAACTAGTAATCTTTTCGTGTTCCTGGGAACATGACTTGTTAACTTGTTATTTAATTTTTTTAATGTTAACTACTTAAAATCCGGTTATGCAGGTAATGCACTGTGTGATTTAATCGATGGGAACCCAGACGAAACCTTATCAAATACTTCCTGCATATGAAATTTGGATAGAAAGGATTAATCTATACAATGTAGTAGTTCTAATCAAATCATGTGATGCTCCTCGACCTATAGGGGGGGTATGATTTTAAAAGAGTATTTTGGATGTTTGTACTGGTTGCAAGAACTTTTAGAACAACATTAAGGCTATTACTAACTGTGAATGTGACTTTCTTGAAGGGAAAGTATCCCGGTTAGCTATTAATAACGATTGACTAGATGGGAACAATAATATGCTATACGTTGCATTTGCAGTGGTCGAGAATAAGTGTGAGAAAACTTGGAGATGGTTTCTTAAATTGCTCATAAGTTATCTATTTTCTGATCTTTTAACCAAGTTGGATATGATACGATTGTTTCCAATAAAATAAAGAGCTTGACAAATGTTATTAAGCAATATTTTCCCTCTACACACCACAAATATTGCATCCATCACATGGCAACAAATATGCTGGACAAATTTAAATATAACTACCTAAAGAACCAACTCCATGTGACAACTGAAACTTTCGAATAGAATGTGTGTGAGGACACAATGAACAACATTAAAAAACATAATTCTGAAGCATTTGCTTGGCTGGATAAGATAGGTATAGTGCATTGGGCCAATGTTGCATTTCTAAGCAAAAGATATTGAACACTCACCTCAAATAAATTTGAAAGTGTTAATGCAATATTCAAAAACCTAGGTCGATGCCTATTACTCAATTAATTAAAAATACAAGGGAGCAAAAAACCACACTCCTTGAAAATTGTCAGATGAATGACCAAAATATAATTGAAGATTTAACCTCATTTACTCATAAACACATAGAAAGAAGAATAGAAAAAGTAAAGAATGTGCATGTATAGCCAGTATCAATGTATAAATTCAAGGTTAACTCGCTATATCATCAGGTAAAATGCAAATAATGTCTTTGAATGTTCATATGTTATCCACAATAACGTGTATGTTCATATGTGAAAATAACACAATAGTTGTGAGAATACGACTTGTGTTGATGGGCCATGTTATTGAAAATACTATAATATCACTTATTGTGTTCTTATTAACATGATATTCATTTAACAAGATGTAGTGAATCTGGTCAAACGTAGTTGCACATGCGGAAAGTTTTAGAATATGGGGATATCGTGTAAACATGGAATTGCAGTAATTGGTCATACACACTTCTATGTGTTAGATTACTGCAAAAAAATAATACTCTACATAAACATATAAAATGACATATTGAGAGCCATTATATCCAACAAGGGATAGGCATCAGTGGGCACCGATTGAAGTTTTGCCTACATTCTACCCACTAATCCCCCTCAAATAGAGAGGGCGTCTAAGGAAAAATTGAATAGAGTCATAACCCAGGGTCAAAGGCCCACATAAATGTGAAGCATGCAGGTAGTTGGGTCACAATCGCAAATGCTATGGCAGTGCACAAGATGACAATCCAAATATGGTTGTTGATCTAAGTGCAAGTCGAAGGAGAGCAAACAAAAGTGTAAGAAAATGATATAAGGACAGGGAACATCGATCGGGGTTGCCTTATCCACCCCCATTCTTTAATTGAATGGAAGAAATGTCATTCCCATAATATTGTAGTCGTGTTCTCACAAACACAATTTTTATGAATGTCGTGTTATCATATACGATAGTATATGTATATCATGTTATTGATAAAATAAACTAACTGGAGTTCATGTCATCAATGACACAATCTATTAATCAATGTATATTGTTCATATTTTTTATGTATACATATTGTACAATCGTAAATACGATGAAAGGGATTACATGTTACCAATTACATGACACAAAAATAACTTACAATGAATATAACAAATTTTTTTTGTAACTACTTGTTAAGAGAGAAATGGCGTAGAGATGCACTACAAAAATAATTATCAAATTACATGTTGAAAAAAATAGTAATACAAAATTGTCTAAGAAACGACAGATGATAAGTTGTACAAATGAAGACACAATACTCTAATCTAGCATTTGTCAAAGAAACGAAAATGTTGTCTATCGTGTTATCGATAACATGATTCAAAAACACGATTGTTGCATGAAGTCACATAGTGTGTTATTTAGAACACAATCATTGTATTTCGTGTTATTGATAACACAACCAAAACATTAACTAATTCATACCTAAATTACCCTAATTTATGATGCAACACTTCACAAATTTCCAATGCAACACACTAATTTCCAGTGCAACACACCAATTTCCAACGCAGCACTTACTTCACATCCGCCTTCCTCTCAGTGAAGATAAAGCTTCAAATCAACGAGCAAATAACCAATCGTGCCCACCTCCTGCCCCTCTAAGGATCATGGTAGGAGGTGGGTGCCTAACGCTCTGGAATCTTAGTTCCATAACTAAAAGTGGCAAAGCAACTGACGATAAATCCGACTGTCGAAATCTAAAAAGTGATTGATAATATCCAACTGGGAATGGGTGACTACCAACTGGTGATTGTGACTTGGAGTATCGCACACCATCTGTCTCCAGGAGCACGGACTCATCAGCCACAAAAAAATGTGGCAGCCATTAGGACATTGAAATAATGTCTGACTATGACTCGTCTGCCTTCTAGGCGGATGAGAAAGATGGTGTTGAAGAATAATGACAAGTATTGTCAACTAAATTTGCAAATTCACGCCATTAATCATCCACACCACTCTTCTCATCTGCCTTGAAGGTGGACGAGTCATAATTGGGTGTTATTTCAATGCTTCAATGTCTAAAAGCATTTTTTGGTGACTAACAAGACAATGCTTGTGGAGACAGATGGTGTCTGATGATTTACTTTGATATTTCTATTTTATAACTTTTGTTGTCTACTTTTGTGCTTTTGTTGTTTAGACAATACTCATCAACTATTCTTATCCTTCATTATGCATGTCCAATTTTCTATGCGTGAAAGTTAGAAAACTGAGTTGAAATGACATGCCCATAATTTTTTAGTTGTGTTCATAAACAAGTTTTTTTATGAATGTCGTGCTATCATATATTATAGTATAAGAATATCATGTTATCGGTAACACAACATTGTTAAAGTTTGTGTTGTTGATAACACGATTTGTTGATCAATTACACGCACTGATTGGAGTTCATGTTATCAATAACAATACCTAAATGGAGTTCGTGTTATTGATAACACAACCTAAATGGAGTTTGTGTTGTCAGAAACATGGCCTAACTGAAGTTCGTGTTGTTGATAACACAATTTTTTTATCAATTACATGAACTAAATTGAGTTCTTGTCATCGATAACATGAACTAACTAGAGTTCATGTTGTTGAAAACACTATCAAAGGGATAGGTGTTACTAAAAACATGATAAAAAATGTGATACAATGAATATAACAGAATTTTTTTGTTACCACTTGTACATTGTAAGAGAGAAATGGCTTAGAGATTCACTGCATAAATAATTATCATATTATATACTAAAAGAAAATAGTAGTACAAATTGTCATATTACATCGAAAAAAATAATTACAACTCATCGGAAGAAGCATTGAACTCCCGGTCAATTTTCTCATGAAGAATTGTTGCACATATCCATGGACAAGATAGTGATCACTAATTGCATGAAATCTGGATGGACTCCTGTGGCCAATTTCGTAACATAGTAAATCAGGAAGACCTTGTAGTCTTCATTCGTCTCTTAATAAGGACATTTTTTAATCTTTGTCAGTGGTCACTTTGTCTCACCCTTTATCCTCATGATCTTCTCCATTGCTGTAGCAACATGGAGTCTAACCTTTTCAACCTTGGCAAAGTGGTGACTGTGGTCACCTTTTAATAGATTATAGCACATGAACCTCTTCTCCCTGCATTGGGCAATGATAAGATAGAAATGGTCAGTGGCATAGATCATAATGAAGGCACTTTCGGTGTTTACATTCAACCACTTCATCAAGTTGTTGATGATTTTGGGATGCATCTTCACCTTGTCATGTTGCATCTCTATGCTGTAGTAATTGGATGGCAAATTTTCTAAAGAAGCAGTTTCGATAAACTCTGGGATTCCTCATATTTCATTCATCAAGTAGCTGGTAGAAGATGTCTATAACCTAATATCATAAAAAAAATATTATCATGTAAGTGATAACACAATAGATGATAAGTCGTGTAAATAAAAACACGATATTCTGACCCATCATTTGTCTAAGAAACACAAATTATGTCTATCCTATTATTGATAACACGATTCAAAAACACAACCATTGTGTGAATTCACATATCGTGTTATTTATAACATGATATATATGAAATTTTGTTTAATTGATAACACAATTAAGAAACACTATTGTCGTGTGAATTCACATATCATGTTATTCATAACACAATATATGAAATTTTATGTTATCTATCACACGATTCAGAAACGTGACCCTTGCATGAATTCACATATCGTATTATTTAAAACATGATATGTGAACTTTTGTGCTATCAATAACACGAACAAAAATATGAACTTATTCTTACCTCATTTGTTATGCACTTCTCACAAAGCAGAGCTACATAAGTGGTATGCAAAAGCATCGTCATAGGCTATTGCTGGTGTGGGTTGACCATGAACTTCTTGATTGTCTCCTGATCTTCACCATGTAAGATCTCCATGTGCAACTAGTATTGGAGGTCAAGGTAGTTCTACAGCTCCACTATGACCTCTTTTTCCTTTGGCTTCTTCTCAAGTTCTAAACATGCTCTTTGATGTCTATAACACTTCTGATACTCTATAGTAGTTCCTGATCAGGGGTATCTGATATGGTGGTCGAGCTGGAATAGGGAATCGATTGCCAGTGGCTAGGGTGGGAGACTTTGCAGCATTCTCCTCTTTTGGGATAGGGACAATGTATGTGGCAGGGATGGCTGCCAACAAAACTTCATCCCACATCCTCTCCTCCTCCTCTTTGGATGAAATAGGACTGGCTGCTCCTTGGCTGGCTCCTCCTTGTCTCCCTCCCCCTTGACTGCCTTCGCCTGTGGATTAGCCACGGTGTACCTTATCCACCTAGGTACGGGTGGTAACAAGGATGCGATGAGGCCAGCATCAGAAGCTTTTCATTTCTTAATCTTCAGTTTTGGTTGCTTCGATGGCTCCTCCAGACTTGCAACACTTCCTCACTAATTTTCTTGAGGAATTTGGTGATAATAGTCCATTAGACTTGAGGACCTATTTTATTTTTCTTTGGGGAGTCAGCTTTGGGTTCACTATTCCCAACAAAATTTATGTAACAAGTTGTATTAGTATATATTCAAAAATCAAACAACGTGTTTTATTGATGACACGACTATTCTAAAAGTCATTTAAAATAAAAGACGATGAAACAATATGTTGCGTATTGATGACACGACATACCACCTGTCGTTTTCACCATAATATGAAAGGAATATAAATCATGCTATCAATGACACACCTTTCCACATTAGGTCATATTCATAACATGATGTCATAACCTAGTGATAAAAAACTCATGGAACTACCTATGGAAAATGAAATCTTCATCTCGAAATTGAGAAAGAGATTCTCTTTGCTCTTCGGGAATAGAATGATGACTAGCTTCACTTGATTTTGAAGCTCGAGTGTTCACCTACACCAACTTCTCTTTTTTAGTTGTTGGCAGAGGGGGTGTTGTTTGATGTTTCTCCAGTTGAGGGACTTCATGTGTAGGTTGGGTTTTTGGATGAAGAATTTCTTCATGTGGAGGCTGCATCAATTAATCATGTGGCTACCTTGATCGAGTTTTTAACTCTCTACAACACATTTTTTACACTTTCAGTGCTCCAACCCTGCTCTTCGTACATGGCGGCCTTTTCCAATATGACGTCAACAATCTCAGTCATGACATCTAATGGCATGACAAATCTCTCAATAACATCTATGCCGGGTTGATATTATCCTGACGTTTGGCCACAATGTGTTTAAATAGGCACTGTTCTCATGTGTATAATTAATGTGTGGCCATCTTCTTCACCTTTGGGTTGGCCATTGGTGCCCGATCAAGTGGGCCTCTTCGGCAATTGGAGTTATTTGTAATACATCTTTGGAATCGACCTTCAGCCTGAGCATATTCTCGTACCACTTCCTCATCCTGTGATGGGCTGTAACTTCTTCCTCGACTCTCATTGGCTAAGTTTAGCAGCCTTCTCCACACCTGTCAGCAATTGGGTAAACCCAAGCTGCTTCTTATGTCACGCCCCGGCACTGCCTGACCTGAGCCGAACCCAGTCCAAGGGCCGGTCTAGCGCACGGGGGCGACGGTATTGAAAACGGTTAAAGAAAATAGTGGAAGACTTATGCACTTACCACTGGCGGTCTAATTAACGGAGTTATGCACTACTTTGAGCAAGAGTAAATTAGTAGTACCGAAAGAGTTACTTAAACTCTAAATTAAACCACAAATCTATCAAACAAAACTGAAGATATAATAAATCACAAGTCTGAAATAAGAACCACTCCAAAGGGTTCTAACATCATAACAAAATAATCAGAGAGAGATACTAAAGCTTTCCCTGACCTTTCCTCATAAAGAGGATCCTGTCCGATTGCATGTCATGCCATGCAGCCCCAAAACAAAACAAGGAAAGTGGGGTGAGTATAAAACTCAATAATGTTTTAAATACAACTATAATAGTCAGAAAACACGACAACATGACAATGTAGCAATTCAGATCCAAAATTTACATGCTATACCTTTTTCTGATCTTTTACTAGCCGAAACCTCTATTTAACCATAAACATAAGAACTAGCTTGCATAAGACATACCTATCAAGTCAAGTCATAAATATTCAAGTTATAACCTAACATGCATCCTACATAGGTATTTGTTCATATTTACTCAAATCAAGCATGATAATCCCATAAATCACATAAGAAGTGTCTTTCACACCCTTTTCTGATTATTCAACTATATCACCTAAACCCACATAATAGTGTCACATTCACACACTTTCGGATCATGCATTCATATCACATAAACCTGCATAATAGTGTCTCATGCACACAATTTCTGATTATGTATTCATATCACATAAACCTGCATAATAGTGTCTCATTCACATACTTTCTAATCATGCATTCATATCACATAAATCTGCATGAGATGTATCTCTAACATACATTTCAGATCATGCATCAACATCATATAAACCTACATGAAATGTATCTCTAACATACATTTCAGATAATGCATCATCATATAAACTTGGATGAGATGTATCTCTAACATATATTTCAAATCATGCATTAACATTCTCATTCATCATGCATGTATAAGTGTCTCACACACACTAGTCTAACATGTAAGTCCACACACAAAGAGAATAAACCTGTTATTCAAGGCCAACACTTTCGAGCAACCCCCGCTCCTCAAGGCTAATGCCTTCGAGCAACTCTTGCACCTCAAGGCTAAAGCCTTCGAGCAACTCCTATTCCTCAAGGCCAAAGCCTTCGAGCAACTTCTGCTCCTTAAGGCCAAAGCCTTCAAGCAACTCCTGCCCATCAAGCCTAAACACCCGGGCAACCCTGCTTGTCAAGACCAAAGACCCAAGCAACAATACCTGGTAAGCCAGTGCACTCGAACAAACCAACTGGATTTTCAGGGTCCAGATAATCTCAACGACTAATCTCATCCACAAGACAAGTACACAATTCATCCCCACATAACTCAATTTAACTAGACTCAACCCAAGGAGTATACATGTTCCACACGGGACTTAAATTGAAAAACATATCCTTTCAGACCATCCAAGTTTTGATTAATTCACCAAGCAATTAATCTGGCACGCAATCTCAACCATTGCATACAATCGATTAATTTCAGTTAAACATCAATAAAACTTTGTCCATGAATACCGATCCATGATGCATAATAGCAAAATATATCCATGAGCAAGACCTACGTGGGTTCCAACAAATGGAACGTGCTCCCAATCAGTCCCCTCATGCATAATAATCAAGGCATAATTAGCTGCAATTTCATAATAGGTTCCCCATACGTGTGTGCATTCATGCATATTCTAAGCACATGACCAATGCTTAACATAAACTCATAAGACAATATATGCATGCTTAAACACATTCAAAACAATGATTCCCAGCTGAAATCAAAGCAAAATCCACCATAAAGCTTAAATCCATCTATGTGAAATTGAGCATTTACTCCCACAATCATGATTTTTTCAAACATTAAGCCACAACATGATCACATCTATCACCCATAAACCATCCTCATTATAAGAGAACACATCTCACCATTTTCCATATAATATCCCTACTGAAAACATATTCTAATCACAAGAATTCCAACATTCAAAAGTTCAAGGTACTTCAATATCAATATGTGTAATTATCAACATAATATAATGCCACATGACCACACTTAAACACATTCCATAAACTTCCATCATCAATTTTACACCTCCATTAGCCTAATTTCATTATAACACACCTCCTATTACCATTAGAATCATCAAATGGAGTAAAACATTAAAATGTGCGTAAGTTTTAAAAATAGTAAAAATTGTCGTGTAGCCATTCGATTGCACTGCCAGGCCATTAGATCGGCTAAACGAAAAATATGCCAAAAAAGTAATGTTGTTGATCAATCGCCCTTGCAGGCCGTTCGATCGCCAACAAAGCAATTTTGACCTTCCTCTTCATTTTGAAAATCAAAACCGAGACACAATGAAAACACCTTAAAATCTTCACCCATGGTCTCAAATACTATCAAAAACTCATCAAACCTTCTAGAACACTAATCTAAATCATTCCCTAAGAAATCAAAGTAAAAGATTAGCATTTATTAAACCCACCATTAGAGTCCTAATCAAGCAAATTCCATTCAAATAAAATCATGAAAAATGAGATTTTTACGACCCAAAGCTGAGATTGAAGAACCCATTACCTTTCCTTGTTGATTTGGGTCGGAATGAACCTTCAATCTCCTCCAACACCTTCCAAAAACGCGATTTTAAGTTAATATACAACTAATCTCAATTTAGCTTTAAAAAATCAAAAGTAAACATTAGATTTAGGGTTTTAGAAGCCTAAAAATGAGATTTTGATTATTAAGGCTTGGAGAAGAGAGGTAAAATAGTACTTTTATACCTTCAAAACAGATTGAAAAGATGGGGGAAGTCAAGATTAAGAAGAGTTTAAGAAAAACCTATGGATTAAGCTAAACTCACCTCTAATCATTTCCCTTTTTAGCCCAATAGGGGTTTAGGCTTCCAAATCTCCTAGCTAAGCCTATTCCCAAATAGAAAATGGCACAGCCCTTTCCTTTTATAGGAAGGGTTGGGCTATACCTAATAGAAATGTGAGGTATAAATAAAGTTTTTAACTAAAATTAGGAAATTTGGCAATAAAACCCAAAATTAGGTCTAGAAAAATTCTAAAATTTTTTATAGTGCCTTCCATTGACGTCTGGGGCATTTTGGTACAAAAACCTTAATTTTGTCGATGGGGCCCATAGGGCTCCCGCCAAACCTAATTTTTGGAAAATTGGTGAAAATTCACAAAAATTTCAAAAATTCAGGTTTGACCCAAAATCACTTAAAATAATAATTGTGAAGTTAGTTTTGATTAAACCCTTCAGAAACTCATTTATTTTTAAAAATCACCGAATTTAATCAGAAAACGCTTAAACCATACAATAACCGATAAATAATCATTAAAAAAAGTCGATTTAAGATGAGGGATCTTACATCTTACACCTCATGCTACATGGAGGAGAACTTGCTGCCCATATAGAAGTGTGCTAAAAAACCACACCTATGTTAGCAAAACAATCATGTTAATAGTGATCCAATATTATATATGTCATGTAATTGATAACATGCTTATTAAACTAATCGTGTCATTGATTACACAAAATACTCACATCGTGTAATTGAAGACACATGATGCGGTAATTTATCATGTTATCGAAGATACACTAACCTAATTAGTGTGTGATCAATAACATGCAAATCAAATTAGTGTGTTATCTTAACCATGCTAATCAGAATAGTGTGTTATTGATAACACAATATACCTAAAATGGCAATATGCGGTCGTGTTATCAAGTCCATGCTAATATAATTAATCAGTTTATTAATAATATAAAATTAACCTATAGTACGAATGAAGCCTCAATGAGAATACCGGCTGTGGTGGAGCACACATCTTCTCTGCTCTTGATGTTGCTATGGGCTAAAGATATGCCATGACACAACATGTCATAAACAGCTTTCGCCCAATTATAGCTCTCCACAACATCGAGGTCATCAAGGAAGTCACACAATCATGGGGAGATGAATCTATTGCTCTGTGTGAATTATATGAGGGCCCCCATGTACACGATGGTCATGCTTGCTAAGTCGTCATCAAAGACAACACGCCTGTTTTCTATCACTTCCTTCAAAATTTCTTCAATGAAATTCTTCTTTGGCCGCTTCCCCGTGAAGAACATTTTGAAGAATTGCCCCTTGTCCCATCATCACTGTCTAACTTCAACGGGTTTTTTTTTGCCCTCAAAACCGTGATAAGCGCGACGTCTTCCTCCGTAAGGGGTATTATTTTCCCTCGGATGCTGAACACCTCTTGTGAGTATCCCTAGCACTCACCTATTAGAACGTCCAGGAGTGACCTGAAGATTATAATTTGCTCACAATTGCGTACTGGGTAGAACCTAGTCTCCTCCAAAATTACTTTACATTACATCCTGACCTCGATTCAACGAGGCCTTTTTATAATCAAAGTCTACCAGGGAAACTATTTGTTCCTAGCCCCGGTCTCTTCCCATAAATTTTCTTCTTCTTCTCTTTTGAGGTCTTCACTTATTCTGCCATTTGACTATATTCTTCTAGCATTCATCTATAATTATATATATATGGGAAAAGTTTATATGAGCCCGGTCTCACGCGCGCCTATGTGAGCCCAAGCTCTATGGGCTATTGGATTTATATCAGATGGCCTATAATACTCACAGATTTAAGTGCCACATGAGTATTATGGATAAAGCCCGGGCTCACGTAGGAATGCATGAGCCTGGGCTCATATAAATAGGACTCTCTCTCTATACACACACACAGATATATATATATATATATATATATATATATATATATATATATATATATATATATATATATATATATATATATATATATATATATATATATATATATATCAACAATGGGTTGTGACCAAAATCAAAGAGTCGCATCGATTTACATTATGTAACTACCCAAATAACGTTCAAATACATGCTATGTTCATAGATCATGTTATCGTTAACACAATAGAATGCCTTCCCATACACGATAACATCACTTTTCAATTTCGTATAACATATTATTGATAACACAATATGTATGCCACCCATACACGATAACATGACTTATCAATGTCGTATATCATATTATCGATAACACAATATTTTGCTTATCATATTATTGATAATACGACTATGTAATGTGCGTCTGTATACAAGTTCTAACTATCGTGTGCCCTATAATACGATATATGAACACTTGTGTATTTGAACCTACGAAAAAAACTAGTTTGAATATTATATCATTACCACGGAAGTCGGCAACTAGTTGATGTCACTAAGCCTCACTGAATTAACCCCTCTGTGGGCCGTTGACCTTTGCTGCAAATCACTTCTTTATCGAGGGCACGTGAGTATACCCTTGGGCCAAACTGCACTTCACAGGTAGAACCTCACTTGATTGGTCAAATTTTAGAAATGTAAAGTCAGAAATCATACCTTCCACTACGTTTTCACTTTTCACTTTTCATTGGTCGAACTTTGAAAATCGCCGGTCAAAAATCTGCACTTGCACTCCACAGTTGGTCGTTTCTGGGTAAATATAGTAGTTTGCCCAATTTACATGATATAAAACCCTAAACTCTAACCTAGGGGTATTTCAGTTTGGTCTTTCTTGATTATTGTGTAAATTCGGGTTTTGGAGCATTTAATCTTCAAAACTAGGGAACAAAGAATTTGGGGTTCTTCGGCCAGGTAATATGAAATAAACTCTATTATTTAAAGATTAGGAGTTTCAAACTTGAGGTCTCTTGCGTATCAGTTGTGACTCCCTCTTTGACCATGTTGGATGATCCCGCTCATAAAATACCAAATAAAGTCCTTTTTTAATTAGAAAAATGATTTTTTTAGAGCATACCTGCCTCCAATTACATGTGAGTAATGAAAGTTGATTCCAGTATGGGGGGTGTCGTAATTTCAATTTTTATTTAGAGTTGGAGAAACTCAATTGATGCATTTTATTGATGATTATGACGAACTTTTGTAAAAAAAAAAAAGGAAAAGTACTTTTTAGGAACAATAGATGAATGTACATCTATACAACAATGCAACTGCATAACAAAGGAAAGTGATTAGATGAAGATCTATGACTTGTCCACACTGTCCAGTATGTGCAGTTCTTCAAATTTCAATTCCTGAATTGTATCCAATATTCCATTCAATCTTTCAGGTGCATCAACGGGTCATGAGATGGGGGTTGCCCCAAGGGAGAACAAAGCAATGGGGGAAAGGATTTGATGACGGTTCATTGGAGCAATTTTCATTTATGTTTTGAAAATAATAACTGACCAGTAAATCTGTCCAACAAAATCCAATATGCGAGCCCCACATGCTAGACAAATTCTTCAAGTGTAAATCACTATTTATCTTACCGTTTCTGTTTTAATTACAGTAAATGTTGTACGCAAAATACATATTTCCTTGTATATTATTGCCTTGTTTTCAATAAAAATATTGTCTTAATTAGTTTTGATCCATGACTGTCATCACTCAATTAATTTAATGTGGCTAATGTTTTCTGGGCAAAATGCCTAGAACGATCAATCGGCATAAAAAAATTTGGAATCACTATCGATAATACAACTTGTAAAAAAAATCTGTAACCCGAAGTTTTTTTTTCTTTGCGTCTTTGCGGAACATTGTTACCCAGAATTAGTCCAAATGGGTTTTTTCTTTTGAAAAAAAGGAAAATAGAAAAGCCTTGGGCATTACTATCTTGACGTATTCGCACCACAGTTTGGCAAGAGTGATTGCCATAGTTGGCCCGGCCTGCCTACGGGTGCTAATAAGATTTACATGACTTCAACCCAAAGAAATAAAAATGCAAAACGAAAATTTTAAAACAACAAAACTAAAAAAATACATTCTCCTTAGTGCACCTCTTATTCACAAAGTATGTATTCATCCAGGGAAGATTAGGACAACTAGTTGATCAGAGGACCCTCAACTGTGCAAGAAAAGCAGCACAAAGATCAAGGAAGAGAAACTGGGGTCCATTTACCCTCTGCAAGTCCAGCAAATATTTCTCCTCTCTCGTCTTGTAAAGCTGTTACAGAAAAATACAAGTAGAATCAATGAAACAAATTAAATATATACCCGAAGAAGAGAGATATATCAAAGTTTGTTTTCTTCATATATACGTCAGCATCTTCTAGTTTTTTCTAGGCAAACAAAACGACCAGGGTAAAATTTATTTTTTTCCGGATGTAGAGAACCAAAATACCTGAACTTCAAACTTAACCACATTTGTTGCTCTCCCACTGAGACCTTCATTCTCAACAATGGCCGATTCATCACTGAATATGTGGTTATCATGAAAAGAAGTATTGCGTACACTGTCAAGGTGGCCAGGAAACCCTGGCAGCCATTTGCATTTCATATTGTAGTGTCCAATCTTTTTCCAGCAAACATTCAGTTCTTGCAAAGCCTTAAGGACTTCAGTCATTATTTCACGGGGTTGAGCTCGAGACTGAAAGTTCAACCAAGCATTCTATGATCAGTAAACTGAAGCAAGAAAGTTAAAATAGTTATTAAATTTGTGCCAAAAGAAGGCTGACCTGTAGCCCAAGAGCCCATTTCCTTTCCACGGGGAATTGTGTCCTCAAATTCATTGCCTGAGGATCCATATAACCTGGCGAACGGTGGCTTAAAGGAGCTGTGGCATCACCGGGATGCCCACGTGAAAAGCCACATTCCTGGTTAAAAGTGCATGAAAAAATAAAATGCAAGTATCACAGCATAGAATATAATGAATGTACAGATTGAATAGAACATTTGTCTCAAGTAAGGATCTGTTTATAGAATGGGTGGAAAAACTATTTCCTGGAAAGAAAGTATGATTTCCTATAAAATGGAATCTAGAACCGCAAAGAATTTACCATAAGAACAGGGCATGAATGAGATAGGAGCAAATGTAGGCAACTTGAGAGACAACATTTGGCAGCATAAAGGAGTAGGGGTAAAAAATGGCTGGCATCACAGTGGCCATATATTGGCTACATGGAGGAGGCAGACACAGAGACCAGCTAATTGCACCAATACAACTATAATTGCAAATTTTCATTAAGAACATAAATTCCTCAGTTTCTTCAATTAAAATAGGGTGGTTGCAAAAATTTTGGGCCATATATAATCAAATCATTATATTTTCAAGAAAGTAAATAGTCAGCCCACTTAATTCTAGACTCTGAATAAAACAAAAACATGAAAAGCATAGGACAGAGTAAATGTGAAAGTAAGACGAGTCAAGAAACACTCACCATTGATTCTTGAAACTCAGCTCCAAGATAGCCATTGGAGACACGAAATCGATTATCCAGCAGCAAATAATAAGCAACAGTTGCCTGGACCAAGTAATATTTGTTGTTATTGCATCCACAGGAAGAGCCTAAATATACAGAGACAACAAATGTAAAACATACCTCATTCTGCATTCTATTCCGAAGAGATTCAACCAGCTGGTTCCTGTCAAATCCCATCTTTATCACCTCTTTAAGAATTTCTTCATCCATCTACAATAAAACAACACTCACTTATTGTCACTTATACTTAATTCTAGTCTCTGTATTTAAGGGCAATAACTCCACAGACCCCACCCTCTTCCTCCCCTCCCCTCCACAAAAGGAAAGAAAAAAAATGTTCTTGAAACATTATTGATGAGCTAGCAGCTTCCTGTCTACAATGCCCAACAAGGAGGAAGTGAAAGAGGATTAATTATTCAAATATCTACCAAGTTTTTTTAAAATGAAGGTGTTGATCTCTACCATATTCAAGGGGCCACTTCTCTTTATATTTCATCATGTTTACGTCTTCAGTGACCTCAAATTACTGACAAGATGCGACAGACACCTGAAATTGAGCTCTTTCACGAGGTCTCAGTCTAAGTTACACCTCAAGCTGGGCCCTTTGATGAAGTATCAACCTAGGGTTTTCATTCATCATCTAACCCGCCCATGGAAGAAGAAACCTGTGTGTGAGTTCACAGATAATTCTCACCAACGGGCTCCAGACAGCATATGCACATTTTTCCCTGGATTGATGAATCCATCCCAAAAGCCATTGATGAAAAGAAAAAATACCTTTTTTGCTTGTTGCATGGTATCTGGAGGGGGCACAGCCAAATACCGAGGAAGGTGGGATTGAAACCATGCATGCTGACGAATCTCAGGAATAGTGACTCGCTTCATTGGATCAACTACCAGCATTCTAGGAATCAAATCCCTGGCTCCAGAAGATAAATGACTTGGAAGAGTATATATTCCACCCTGGAAAATGAAGTCAAGCGATATGAGAACTGTTTAAAGTAAAGAAATTCAAAATGCTAACATGTGGTACTTTACTTTTATTTTCTTGAATAGATTAGGGATGTTCTCATCATCAAATGGAAGGGTACCACAGAGAAGTGCATATAAGATGACACCACAGCTCCATACATCCACTTCTGGTCCTGCATACAGTTTTCCAGATATAACCTGCAAAGAAACATTTGACATGAACATGGTGCTTTCAAATTACACAAGAATGTTCTGATTTCATATAGATAACATAGTCCATACCTCAGGAGCTGCATAATTGGGGCTTCCACAGCTTGTCTTGAGAAAATGTCCATCACGCATGACATTGCTCAATCCAAAATCTGCAATTTTAATGTTGCATTTGGAATCTAAGAGCAAATTTTCTGGTTTCAGGTCCCGATGTACAACCATATTTCTATGACAGTATTCAACCCCAGAAATAATCTGTTTGCCAAAAAACCTTTTTGTTTAGTACTATATCTTCTCTAAGTTGCACAAAATTAAAAATCCAATATTGAATTCTCTCTGAGTAGGGACAAAGCAAGGTAATGAATAGAACAGAACAAGGTACTTCCCAAACTGAGAACGTTGATATTATCATAAAGCAAAATGCTTAGACATAACAATTGGGTAAATACATATACAGGCAGTAAATGGAGGGGCCACAATAGAAGGCGAAAATGGTACTTCAGTTGCAGATTTGGCCGGTTCAGACAGAGATGAAACTGGACATAAGGGATGTACAAGTTGCAGAATGGCATTGCTGGTGAAATTGCTAACTAATGGGAGTGTATTGTATAACTTGGATTGCAGCACTTACAAGTCTTGGCTCAAAAGGTTCAATTTGCAAGAATCTATTTCACGTCCAAGTAGGAGCTGGTTAAACATGAAAATAAAGTGCTCAAGTAATTTACCAAGGGATTCGACTGTTTTGTGAGGAAGGGGAGTTCTAAGAAATTGTTTGTTAAAGGGTTTGAGGGAATATCCAGATAGCAAGTATAAGAGAGAGTTGGAAGAATGAAAAGGGTGAATTGCAGAAACAAAGGGAAAGATGGATCAAGGAAGAAAGAGAAGTGGGCAGAGCCAAAATAATAAAATTTAGTGTAGAAGCAATTTTTCAAACAACTAATCATTCATTATTCAACTCTGAACTGTCACACCACTCTGTCAGCCACTACTAATAACTTTGTAAACTGTCTTAGTCCTAATTTTAGTAACTGCCGATCACTATAATAATTAAGCATTATCCTAATTAATCCCTTTTCTCAGAATAATTCATATCAATCTAATGGGCTCCAAATATAATCAAATTCCTAAGTAAGATTTATAATCTACAAGCTCCATTACTGGCTGAAGTGGGCCATGCTGTCCCTGCTGAATTTACCAAAATGCCCTTTGTGCAGTTTTTGGCATGTAGACTGAATCAAATATAGCAGTACATAAAATGCAAATCAAGTAAAAATATACTGAAGAACTAATTAATACCTGCTGGAAAAAGCAGCGAGCTTCATCCTCCTGCAGTCTACCTTTCTCCACAATGTAGTCAAACAGCTCCCCTGACTTCACATACTCCATTACAACATAAATGTCCGTTGGTGTATCAATTACCTCATAAAGGCGTATAATATGGGGATGCATGAATAGCCGTAATATCTTGATTTCCCGTCTCACTGACATAGAAAACATTATGCAATGTCAAAAATATATAACAATTCCTGCATGGAGATACTATCATACATACACACAATAAAAGAAAAAAGTCAAACCTGTCCAATGAAAAAATCAAATTGATTTTTCCTCCAAAAAAGTGCAAAGATTGCAAATAGAAAAGGAGCAGAACAGAATAAACACATGAAACAACTTCCAATATTAATGGATAAATTGTTAGATCTATTCCCTTATTAGAGGCTTACACCAGGTGTAAAAAACTTGCCATTATGTATTAGTCTATGTCAACAATATGACTACCAAAAAGTCAACTAATAACGCAGAATCAGTGTCACCAACCCCAATTTGTTGGAATAAGGCATAGCTCAGGATGATAACAATGTTTTATGACCTACCAAACCATAGAGCATGTACATCTTTAAAACAATGAAAATAGATTAATAGAATTTGTTTCACTCGAAAAAACACATCAAGTCTCCAAATAAAATTTAAAGGTGCTTCAGATGCCACTATTAGAAAATAATCGTCATCAACACCTTATCTCATTTTCAAGTATCAATTACATGAAGGTTGTCTGCCTTTGTCCTATCATTAACCATTCCCATCTAATTGACAATAAATGAGGCATAAAGCAATTAAAATCAGCCATCTTTCTGCAAAGATATCTATAACCACCATGGTCATCCGAATCTTTATAATAGCATATCATTAACTACAAATAACCGAGTGTTGGCAGGATGGCCAGGACCACGCCTTAGGAAGCGGCGGTCATGAGCTGGAACTCCCACTCCTTTGGCCACCCACAGGGATTATAGCCCGACTTACCCGGTCCATGCAACTTCTGGGCATTCTATGTACCTGGCAGGATTAGCGCTAGGATATGGTTCTCTAAGAGGCAGGTTGCTCTGCCCCTTCTAGTTAGGTCTTAAGGATTCAGAAACCCCAGTTAACATGAAAAAAAAATCCAAGCAATTCAGAACTCAATATTCTCGTGTAACAGTAAACCATTTATTTACTTGTATTTCATTTATACAATATTCTAATACATATACAGTAACAAAACATGAATGGGGTTTATGGTTCCAAAGGCACTCCAAAACATCATTCATATAGTGAAACCATATAAGATAAGAATGTTAAGAATGCAAAGAATCATATAACCCCCAAAAGGCTTCCCAATGAGGATCTAATTAAAATATGCAAAATCGAAAATGAAGCAGGCAGGTGCACGTATAGTGACATAACCAGAAATGTCAACTGGTTAAACAAGTATTTGATCCAGTATGTAGTGCGCTGGTTGGATTGCTTACGGTTGTGGGGGAGGGACCAGGCTTGAATCCCATTGGCATATATAGAAAGGGTGTATAAGTATTATCTATCAAGAGAAAAAAAGGCAAGTTCATCATTGAGACCATTCATTTTTTTCTAGTTTTTTAAAATTACATTTATTGGATATTAAATGCAGCTATAATTTGACAACTCAATTGTAACAACAATACAGAAGGTACAATCTGGCATATAGAGAATGAAAGACTGCAGTATACCTTTCTCATCCATATCCAAGTTCTTTATTTTACGGCGATTGAGAATCTTTATGGCAACCTTGTGGCCTGTCAGTGCGTGCTCCGCAATTTTCACTTTACCAAATGAACCAATTCCTAGAGTCTTTCCAAGCTTATAGTTCTGCAAATACATGTCCGCACCAGAAGCACCTCTACCAGCTGGTCCTTCCATATTTCAACTGAAATCAAACAAAATTTGGAAATACAAAGTTCAAACTTAGAACAGAGAGGATTTAACATTGGCATACGCTCTCCGCTCTCCAAAGTAGTCCTACCTTTCTCCACCCATGTAAATCTGAGTTGACCACATTCAATATAGGGCTTCCAACTACGGAAAGCCAAGACAGTGTGATTAAAACAGGGGGAGGGTGAAGTGATCAACTCAGTGGAAGCCCTATAGCATCACTCTCTAATATTACAAATCAAAATAGCACATGACACCGGACTTCACTTTCATACTCAATATCAACCACAAAATATTATTTTAAAAAAGTTACAACTTAATCGGTGCAAAAATGAAATTCATACACAGAAATAATGTAACAGAGGTCTGGAGCGAATCACAACTAAAAATTGTACAAAATTTAAAACAAACAAATCAGTGTAGCTTCATTAGACAATATTAGCTCAAATAATCGTTTTGGCAAAAGGGATCTAACACATGAATTGGATAACAAAGTGCAAAGAAACTTACAGAACATGTTCTGCTCTCAATTCATAACTGATCATTAGTGATATTCGCCAACTTAAAGAATATAACTTTGGATACTATGCTTCGCTCATCCTAACATTCATCTAGTGCCTTTTAATCTAGAAAAAAGCAGATCTTAGTTGAAATTCCCTCAGCTCGTTTCATTTCTGTCAGAAACCAAAGGAACGTACAGATACATCTGTACGCGGAAACCCATATAAGCACCTCACTTTCCTCAACCAGCCCCATTCCTCAGCGTCGCACAGTTGTTAAATTTGGATCTTTTTCATAAATCGACATTAGCCCTCATCTACAGGATTTAAAAAAATGAAGTTACAGTCTCCTAAACCATGACGTCCCGAAACAGGCTTTGTCGAGTCCAAAGCTTCCACTCACGAGATTAATAGGCAATGCTCCGATTCCAGTCAAGAAATTGTCAATAAAAAACGCTACCCCTCCCATAAATCCTAATTGCAGTTTCACAAGACGGTAATCCCTTTCAACCCGGCAAGCAGAACATAGATTCTTCGTAGAAGATGAACGTAATGGAAAACAAGGAAACCCAACTAGAAAAGGTGAACTGTCAAAAAACTAAGATCTTTCGAGCACCTCAATATGGGCCGAAGCGGAGGACGACAAATTGGAGACCAAACGAAAGAGCACCAAAATTCGGAAAAGTAAATGAAATAACTGACGGAGGCTCACCTCCTGCCGTCGCCTGCGACCGTCGGAGCCGCCCGCTGCCGCCGAAGAGAGAGAAAGAGGAGAGAGAGGGGAGAGGAAAACGTGGGGATCTCCGCCCCACTGTTTTGATCATTTTCGGAAGGGTGTTATGGTAAATTCACGCAGATTCTGATTGGGTCTCTACTGTCTACAACGTGCTATGTGACGGACCCGGACAAGTTGATGGCGGACAAGAACAAATCTGTCCGCGTCCATTCGGTAGAGGCATGAGACTTTACGCTGGTTTTATATTCCACAAAAAAAGCTTTGGTCCTCCAACCGAATCCTCATCTGCCCTGCTGGATCTGACGTAGCTTTGATTTGATAGATTTTGCTATTGTGGAAGCACTAAAAGACTAGGCCAAGGGCCAATTGCATTTCTATATATTAATTTAAATATTTAATTAGAATTAAAATATAAAATTATCTACATTTTTTAAAATAAATTTAACGAATCTATCATGCTACTAAGAAAATGATAATTACTGACAAATGCTATATTATAACCTCTCAATAGGTTTGATTGGACCTAGTATCTAAGGCGTAAGTGACCTTTGTGTAAGGCCTACATGTTTTTTTTTATTTAAAATTTATTTAAAGTATTTTATTTGACAAATTTGGTAGATGTATATTATTATCTATCACTACTACTAGAGTTATTACATGATATTCCCAGTGTATATGGTGGGGACTGGGGAGTGTATATGACATGGTGGGGGACTATTTGAAGATAAAGGGAGCAAGAACAAACCATAAAGTTTACCACACTTAACACCAAATAAAATAAGCTCCCAAGATAAACAAAATGTGTAGTAGTACCAATGTAAACAATGACATGACAAATTGCTGCATTGTAGGTTTTTTAAAACTTTTTTATCACATTAAAATTAGTGGAAATATTTTTTTAAAAACTCTTTTTTTGTTAATCGACGACAAAATTATCCTTGGGTGACTCACTTATTTTTTAACATAAGAATATTAAAATCATCATATCCATAATTAGGATAAGGTTAAATCACATAAGGTCTTACCTGAATACATACCAAGAATTCATCACATATATATAATTATAATTAATTAATACTCATTTGCCTAGCAATTATCAGGGTGCAATCCATTATAAGGATTTCCACACATACAAAAAAGGTACATCACCCAAATATCATCAATCACAATATCATATATAATTACATTTCATATATTTAATATCACGCTATTATATATCATAATTATAGCCTAACACTTATAGCATTCATTGCTAATATTTACCCCAAAACCAACTTACTGTCAGTAGATTCATCGATAAGTCAACCAAGTCATCGATGAGGCGATGACCATTGGTAACTCATCGACATGTCAAACTCTTGTTGGCAGTGGAATGGCAAGGACAAACATTCTCATCGACGCTTCATTGACATGTAAATCTCACTATCGATGACCCACCGATTGCACACTGACATGTCAATGCATGTCAATACCTTATACCTTCATTTCTTTGTTCTATCGGCAGTGTCTCCGACGTGTCAGTAAACTTGAAGACAATCGGGATGTGTAACAAAACGATCAATCTTGTTTTAGACTCATCTAGAAACATGATGTAACGTGATATTTTACATTTAATATTCCATAATCAACACTATAAATTGATTTCAAGGAATAAAACACTCATTTACCACATTGAACATGATCATAATCATAATCATCATCATAATAGAGCATCCTAAAAAGTCATGCTTTCACACATTCAATCACAATAACATTATAATTCAAATCCATCATGCATACACATGATGTTAAATCACAGTACAAGGTTAGCAATCCAACCTCTTTCTACAATCAAACGAGGTCTCTACGAATCTGGTTCTTCTTCCCTTCCACTAAACTTCGATATGTCCTTAGTCCACCTCTTTCTCCCCAAAATCGGAGAATTCGTAGGATAGGGTCAAAGTTTGTCAAAGTTATTTATATGGGAATTAAATAACCGAATTATGGTGCATAACCATCCACTAAACCGCTTGGAACAACTCTTTCATGCAATTTCAAACCCAACAATGAAACTATTTTACGATCATCGACACATCGAAGGTTGCTGACCATGTCTTCAGTACTTCATCAGTGAGTTGACTAACATGTCAAACCTCACCAACAATGAATTATTGTTTTATAAGTAGGCTCACTGATGTGCCAGTGCTCATAGAAAGAACTTTTTATTCTAAGTTAAGATTAAACAAACTTTATGCTTTGAATCTTTACTACTTCCCTGAGTTCATCACTCAAAAATTCTATGTTTATCAAAGAGGTTTATTGACTCAAAGAACACAAGGTCACAAACAAATAATGATAATTCATAGATAATAACATAGAAATTACGGGTGTCACATGAAATCACAACAAATCTCCTATAAAACATTGGGGATATCTTAAAAAGGTTAGGCAGAAGCCGATATGCCAAAGACATCCTATAGTGAATAGGATCCTAGAGAGATATGGAAGCAAAACAACACACTAGAGGAGTCACATACGGAGACAAGCATCATCGTATGTGCAAACCCCTTTCAAGTGAAAGTGGATGTCCCCCCACAACAAAGGACCTATACCAAATCTTTGACTGGAGGAAGGGGGCATACCCAAGACTATGGACAATCATCAACCTTGCCATGAACCTCTACTCATTCAGCAATATAAGGAAGGATGTGTGCTCATGGCAAAGAAGGGAGGGGACAAAAGTTTCACTTCTCACAATAGTACCAGCTGCTCAAAATGTGAAGGGCGCTAGGAACTACATCTACAAACTGAGAACAACAAGGGAGAACATAAGACACTATCAATTCCCAGAAAGGAGATAACTTTGGCTACAAAGAAAGAAAGTAGTTGAAAGGAGGTTGAGGGAAGGGAAAGAAGGAAACTAGGGGATCATAAAAGAGAGTGAACTAGACAAGGGAAGCAAGAAAGGGGGGAGGTGAAGGCAAGGATTTGGGTGAGGGAGAAGGGAGACGAGAGAAGAGGTGGGAGAAGACAACTAGCCAACTTGACCAAATGGATGATGGACCAATGGCCAACCAAACACTAAGGAAATTGACGCCTTGAGACTTCAGCAGTGCAAACCTAAACTTGCCTCAAGTTGCCTCTCTAGGACTCTCCAAAATAGAATTAAGCGATCCAAAATTGGGGCAGTTAAAAGTTAGTATAACTACACAATTATAAGAACATCATTAATCCACAAAACAAACAAATAAGTACTATTGTGTCACGCCCTCAATTATTTTCATAAAACTATTTTCTTTTACAAAAACTATGTGGCAAATAAATAACACAATTGTAAATTTTCAAATGTTATAAACAGTGAAATGACAATTTCTTGGGGTTCTAAATACCTGTTTGACTAAAACCTTCATGGATGAATCACATATTAACAATATTACCAATATCAACACTAAGATTAAAGAAACACAACCAAATTGTTGGGCATTTGTCTATTATTATATATACAAACTATTGAGTCATAAATAAGACGACACTCTCACATACCTACACTTATAAATTTATAAAGAAATAAATGTGAGAATGAGACCTAATCAACTAGAGGCTGGAGTTCCTTTGGTTTTCACATTCCAAAGTTTACAAGTGCCTCTCTCACTTACAACACAAACAACATGCACCACAAAAGATACAAAGTATATCTTGTATATTTAGTGAGATAGAACTAATATATAATTAATATTATATTAAATAGATAACAAAATCAACACTTTGTATAATTGCTACTTTTTTATTTTATATATTATAAATTCTTAATTCACCCCAAGTCCTATCTTAAGTCATAAATAAACAATTATTCTAATAGTTGCGGTAATATCAAGGAGGTTGCTCTGACTCCTCGAAATGTATATTGCTCCACAAAGCAACTTCATTCTCTTGTTGTAGACCTTTGCCAGCTCTAACCATGTTATGAAGCTTGGCCATAAGGGCTAATGGGCCCAAGTAATCAAGAATCTTAGCCTATGATAAGTACGAAATATATATTTATTTTATATGCCTTTTTACCTTATTTGCTAGTATAGATTAGGTTAATTTAGAGTTATTTATGGTTTATTTAAATTAAGATAGATATTAGTATTTTAGTTTAATTATTAATAATTTTGTAGTTATTAGTAGTTTTAGAATGTATTTGAATCAAGTTGGAATTTTAGTTATATTCTACATGTCTAAAATATGATATTTTATGCTTTGTAGGTAAAATGCGCTTATCGAAGTACTTGGACGATGTTTAGAATAATTCAAAATAGTCTTGACATGCTTTAAAGTGATTTGGACAACTTTTCGGAGTTATAAACAAGTTAAAAATTAATATGGACATGAAAGAAAGAGCTTAATGAACAGAAAATGGATTGTCCAGAAAAATTGTCCAGATTGCAGAAACAGTGTAGCCGTTTGAATGGTCCTGCAGGTCGTTAGAACGGGATAACGTGATTTTGATAAAAAATGCAGTATAGGAGTTTGAACGGGCATGCAGGGCGTTTGAACGGGATAACGCGCAGTTTCCTTATTTCAGTCAATTTTGAGTCTTTTTCATATTGGACTCCTTCTTACGGATCTTATGCCTATATAAAGACATATTTGGCACACAATTAGAGGTTAGCAAGTAGATTTTCTGAAGAGAAGAAGGAAGAAGAAGATGGAGAAGAACCCAAAGCTTTCAATGGAGATTTAAGTGCTTTCTTCTACTATGGAAGGCTAGACTATTCTTTTACTTAGGAGTTGATGAAGCTATAGATAAGTTTCAGTTTCTTTTCTTTTTAATTTAGATCTCAGTTGTGAATTATGACAATTGTATGATAAGGATTTCCTTTTTAATGGAAGAGTTTTTAATGTTTATTCAAATCTATGTTGATTTATTGTCTTGTAGATGATAGATTGATGTGATTTTGATATTTGCATCAATTCTAATTTCTGTGATTTAGATGAGATGGTCATGCAATAGTTTTAATGTTCAGATAATTAAGGACTTGGATGAGTTATACTAAGATTAGACGGGTCATACCTATAGCTATTTAGTGTAGATGATTCATGCTATTGTCGAAGATAGTTCATGCCATGAAAATTAATTAATAATTCTTTTTGAAGTAATTCTAACTTGTAGCTGAGAATACTTGTTCATATTCATACTAAATTTAGATTAAAAGTTAAGGAATTGTTATGGTTCTATAGTGGATTCGATTTCCTAAGTAAAATCGATCATATTAGTCTCTTACTTTTGATATAATTGATTTCTTTTCTTTTACTTAATTTAAGTTTATGTTCTTTTTAGTTTTCAATCAGTAAATTTCTCTTTAGATTTAGTAATAATTCATCCGTTCCTGAGGTTCGACAACCCTTAAATACTCATCCTAGTACAATTACCTTGTACACTTGCAAAGGGTTTAATTATAAACGATCAGCCTACCATGATTACTAAAAGTCCTTTGTGTTGTTCTATGATCATTTGAAAAGTCAGACCAACTTTTAAGCCCTAGGGGAGAGGCTCAACAAACAAACAAAACTCCAAAGCCCTAGGGAGCTAGAAACCCGTGGTCCCTTTTAATACCATAAACTTCCTTTACATAGCTAAACATACTCACTCTTGGAACCAGCATCAACACTTGGTATTTATGACCTTAAATGTCTTTCATCATCATCTGGTCAAGGTTACTACCCTAGTTGCTACACTCAAACTTAGGGTTTGCATTACCCTTTTTACATATGTTTTTTATCATATTTTTTAATATTTACTAATATTCATTATGCAAGTTAAATTTGTCAAAAATATTCTTTATTGTCAACAAATGGCCACAGTAAAAGATTATTTCAAAAGCCCAAACCAAGCTGCAATCAGTCACAACATTGCTATATTAGTGTCAATGTCGATGGCCATAAGTACTTCCATAGACACATCAATCCCTACAGATCCAAAGAATACTAACAAAAACCTTATTCACTGATATCTTTATTGACGTGCTAGAACATATGTTGATGCCGAATATTTCCTTCAATAGTGTGTCATCCACACATCGATGTAAGGAGCAGTTTACCTTCTCTCAACCACCGACACTCAATTAACATGTCGATGATGGAACCGGTGAACAATGTGGAAGAATAAACCAATTCCCTAATGGAATAATTCAATGGCACCTTAAAAACCAATTACTTGAGAACTCCTTTTTAATACATAGTAAGGTAACTACTAAACATGAAAACTCCTAAATTAACATGAATCATGAATATGCAAAACTTGAACATAGATTTCCCAAGAATGGGGCAACTTAGTGCACCCATAACATATCTCATTTCCAAATAATGGTGTTACTTAGTACACCTATAACATATCTCTATATCAAAACACACATATGTAAATCTTGAACATGTACATATTCAAACTTTTACATGGAGATTAAGCTATCTTACACGAGAAATTTATCATTGTATTCTCCCTCAATACTATTCCCTATGTCGAACTCTTGTGCAAATTGTACTGGCATCTGTCACATTAAAACTTACTTTGGTTGCCCTCAATCTTGGATTCTCTCTCTGACTTTTTTTGTTTTTTCAGTCATAGAGAAATGCAATTAACAAAATCATCTAGAAACTGCCTAACTGCCCACGATTCTTGGTATAACCATTTTTCATATACATCATTGGCATGGTCACCAACACATCGGTTCTTTGTTAAAGGTTCCATTTTACATGCCCCCAAATATGCACATGCACTTTTATGTTTCATTCCAGAAAATTATGCAAGAAACCTTAGGCTTGATACATCAGAATAATTAAAATAGGAAACATTTGTAATAATTATTAACAATTATTTGGAAGCATTATTACTTGTTTTCATAATCCAATGCAAGTGAATAAAATAATATTTACATCACTAAATATCTAATCAAAATAAAAGAACTATAGGATCATTTGTTGGGAACTTGTTTGTCAATACATAGCTTTGATTAATAAAAGAAACAAATGGCATACTTATGTGCCTAATGCTTATTCCTAAAAGAGAAAGAAAAACCTAATGAGCAAGATGGAGTCCACACTTACTACTTGCCCAACCTTGGGTACAAAATATCTCTACCTACAATACATGCACCACAAAGGATGCTAAATATAATAATATACCAAGTGGGATGGCTAAACAAGAACTATAATGATAGATAAAATATCGGAACATAAATCAAGTTAAGAGAATCATACCTTTTAATCTTCAAGTCACATCTATTCCTAAAAGAAAAGAAGAACACAAGGATTACTAAGACTCGATGGTCACATATATGAGTACAACCATGCCTTAGTAGAGTATGAATCATCACACTTAAAGTAAGACTTTTGCAAAAGCTAATGCCCAACTCTATCCACACCATGAAGAGATAGCTCACATGGGCTAATGGACCTAAGTGATTAAAATCTTAACTTTTATGATCATCGAAACTTCCTATATTGTGTTGCACTAAACTATTGATCTTTTTATGTTGTGATCCAATCGAACTTAACTCTTAGGCTAGGAGAGTAGCTTTACAAACAAACTCCACTTTTAAAGAGTTGGAAACACATGAATGTTTTTCATACCATGACTCTTCTCTATGTGGCAGAGATGACTCACTTTTGGAGCCAACCAAATACTAGGATCCTTTGTCCTTAAATATCGAATACATCACTTAGGAGTATCTATCAATTACAAGTATTCACACATGCATAGGGTTTACTATCCCAAATATCATACATGTACATATATCATGTATTCACACATCCATCATACATGAAAACAATGCTATTATATATCTCATGAATAGCATATAGTAAGGTAGAAATTATGCTTTCATGAACTGATGCACCATCGATGACCTCATTGATGTGTCGACTAGGGTATTAGTGATTGATCATTTATAAATTAACTTTTTGCAAGTGTACAAGGCAATTGTAATGGGATAAGCATTAAGGGTTGTCGAACCTCATGGACAAATTAAATTACTAAATCCAAGGAGAGAGTTTGTTAATTATTGAAACTTAAAAGAACTTAAACTAAAATTAAACAAAGTAGTAATCAACTAGACTAAATGAGATAGATCAATATAACGACAATTACTTAGGAAATAGAATCCAATAATAAAATCGTAACAACTCCTTAATCTCTAATCTAACTCTAGTGTAAACATGATCAAGTATTCTCAACTACAAGCTAGAATTACTTTAGAAAGAATCCTCGATTAACTTCATGACATGAATTATCTTCAACATAGAACAAATCATCTACACTAATTTAAACTATAATTTGTCTAATTTAAGCATAATCATCTCATATAAATCACATAAATTAAAATTGACGTATATATCAAAACCACATAAATTTATCATCTACAAGATAATAAATCAATATAGAATTGAATAAATATGAAAAAAAATTCTATTAAAAAAGAAATCTTTGTCATACAATTATTATTATTCACAACTGTTATCTAAATTAAAAGAAAAAAGAACTGACACCCATCTATAATTTCATAAACTTCTAAGTAAAAGAAACCTAGCCTTGCATGGTTGAAGAAAATTCTTAAATCTCCATTAATGCTTTGAATGCTCCTCTATCTTCTACTCCCTTTTGCTCTTTAAAAAATTGACTAGAATCTTTTAATTTCAAGCCCAATATGTCTTTATATAGACATAAGAGTTGTGTGAAAGTTCTAATTGAAAAATGACTCAAACTAGCTTAAAATTAGAAAATACCTATTGAGCCGATCATTTGTCTTGCCTAGCCGATCAATATGGTAAGCTGCCTGCGAAATCCAATTCGTTCATAGCCGATCGATCGCCATGGGAGGCTGATCCATCTACAACAATGATTATGCATCAAAATTTTTAATGCTAGTCAATTCAATTAAAAAATTTACACAAGTGTTTCCTAACCTATTTAACCCTAATTCCTGATTATCTAAGTTATATTAACTCTTAAATAATACTATAAATATAGTAAATAAGGGTAAAATAATGTATAAATTATACTTATCAGTGATCACTAACATCCTATTAATACATCGAACCCTTACCAACAGTAGATAGGCTATGGAAGCCCATCTTATCGGTGCCACTACATATACATCTGTCACACTGCTGGTGACAGTATAACATAGACGTGGCACAATGTCTCGGTGTTGGTATTGTTCGTTTTCCTCCAACTACTAACATTGTCACCGACATGTCGATAATTATGTTGATGATTAGGAAAAAAAACAAATAGTGACTGAACTGGTTCTCTAATCATCCCCTTCTGAAAAATATGATAAATTCCACATATAAACTAAAATTCTTACTGTTTAAACCTAAGAAGATGCCCTAAGATGAGCATGCAATATAATCACCAATGATGCTTAGAACATAGTAAAAATCTCTAGTAAATAGTCATGAATGTGTTCAAAACTCATCAATAATCAAGAAAATGAACAAAGAATAAACATTTAGACCATTGAATGGTAACATAGTTAACAGTCTAACCTCAATTCTGCATTGCTCTTTCTGCTTGGCATGAACTTTTCTGCACTGCTTGCCTGACACACTCTACTATCTCTTGGACTCGACAAAGGCTCTCAAACTCCAAAATTATGTGGTCCTTGCCTCCTTCTAATAGGACATAATTGCCTCTAGAATTCATAGCCACATCACTTCCCACGTTTTTTAATATGACTGTCTTAGAGTTTTACGATGTAACTATTGATATATTAGTGCCGGCCAATTGTTAAGACCAATTTTCACTAATGTGCGTGCTGACATATCAATAGCTTGCTAATAAACAAATAAAAAATTTAAAAAAATGTAAAGTGTCACACATTTTTTAAAATTTTATTTATAAATTTTCTTGGGTGTTACAATTAGATCCGTTAATCTCCATGATCTCAATGTATGCATTGGCTCCTATCCCACCTGACTAGGACTGATCATTGTTTTGAAATCCGACCTGGCCCGGCCAATTTTGTCAAATTGGGTATAGGAGACGCGGTTGACTGTTTGGTACGGTCCTTTACTTTTCAGTGGACAACCGAATTCAATTTAAATCAGGTCATCTCGCAAAACCCCTGACATTAATATGGGTCGGTGGCCAAACAATTTAAAAAACATAGGACTTAGCAAGGGGTGCGTAAAAAATGTGCAAAGGGAAATCGGGTAGTGGGAAGATAAATTAAAAGTAAGAAGGGGATTCCTCCTAAACCAACTTCTTATATACGTTATATAAGAAGTTGAACTCAACAATTTATATAGGTATCAAAATGAACTTTGTAGGTAAAGCTACTTAATTTTGTCATGCTATAAATCCAAATTGAAGCTGCTTAGACAATTATAATTCAGGTGTTTCAGTCTTGATTTGAAACACTAGATTATATAATGTCATATAACATACTCCCTCCAGTGACATACCTATGTTATAGCAATGGGGGTCAGATGGCCCCATTGCATTTGGAGATTTGTTTGACCCATCTGTAACCCGGGTATTAGTTGGACCCTGAAAATAGTATGGACCCATTCCTTGACCCCTATATAAAATGAACCTTATAAGTCGAGTTAGATCACATTTATGACACAAACGCTAAACCGATTACTCTTCAAAATGCTTCCTAATATCTTTAAACCCACAAGTAGCTAACAAAAAAGAATAAGGTTAACCTGAGCCTTAACTGAAGCACCAAACATTGACTTGACCTCTTAAGTGCCTTAAACCCTTAACTTGGACCACAACCCTTAACCCAGACCAGACCCAACCCCACACACTCGATCTCACCTCTTCCCTCGTCAATTCATCCTCCATCCTGGATAAGTGTGAATCTTCGTTGTCTTCAATGGTTCCTCTCGTTGTACTTTAACATTTATTATTACTACTTTCTTTTAAAAAACTCAGTAATTTATTGGTTATAATAAACTAGAAGCATGCTCTAGAAAGCAAAACTTCTTTTTCAATTTTAGATGAATGTTAACGACTGGTCAAGTGAGTAAATATTCACAAGGGAATTTGCTATCTTTCTACATGCTGAAAATATTCTTTCCTTTTGAAAATTTCAT
Organism: Saururus chinensis; assembly: GCA_035235625.1. Taxonomy (NCBI): domain Eukaryota; kingdom Viridiplantae; phylum Streptophyta; class Magnoliopsida; order Piperales; family Saururaceae; genus Saururus; species Saururus chinensis. The sequence continues at coordinate 61,045,664 of CP141140.1, forward strand.
ATTGAGTGCGTAGGAAACTTGCTAAAACTTCTAACCTTGGGAAGCTTGTGGCTTGTTAACCTTTTCTATTAGAACTCCCATCTTGGTAATTGAATAGTTAATTTATTCGCCTAGGTGCCTATACTTGCACTCTAGCTCTTTGATGATGTGCTCAAGTCATGTATGGCAAACAATATCTTAGTTGGTTATCTACTCAATATAGGTTCTCAAACGGGTAAGCATTTAATGTTTATAATCGTTATATTTTTTCCTATATGTTTCTTTATGTATAAAAAAAGTCATTTTAGGTAGAGACAAAATTATTCAATCTTAGGTTTTTTTCCCTTAATGAAAATCCTACGTCCGCCACTGACTCCCTTTATGTCACATATTATCACATTTAAAAAAGTACTTATCCTTCATTAATTGTTCTATTTTTCATTTCCATACCAGGTAAAAAGCTTCTAATATACTTCTCATAGTAGGAGCATGAGAATATAAGTGGGAAAAATTTTCTCCCACTTAGGGGCTGTTTGGGTATTGAATTTTTTTAAAATAAATTTGGATATCGTGTTAAACATATTTTTAAAACTTTAAACTAATAACTCTCTCTCCTAAACTCGAATTGCACATTCTTGGTAATGTTATGCTCTTAAGTTCGAACCTTATCAAACAAAATCATTTGAACTTTTAAAGTAGGTCCTATCAATATGACATGCTTCTCAATGATCAAATCAATATGAGAGGTAATAATTAAAAAATAATAAATTTTTTAATTTCAAAACGGGAGGCTAGTAGCCGGAATTGTTGAAATCACCTCACGAGATGATTCGGTGATTTTGACCGATTCTGGATAAAAACGGCTTAGAATCAATTTCTGAACAATTTTTTATTTTACCCACTAACACACAAACATGAATCTGATAATTCAGGTTAGAATTAGGGCAAAATAAATAAAATTTTATAGAAATTTCACATCCAAATAGCCCATTATTTTTTAACAAGAAAAACTTAGTTTGTAATGGACATGGGGCAAAATCTCCATAATGATCCTATGAATGATCACCCCAATTGCTTCATATTATCTACCACCAAACATGATTATATAAGGAAAAAGTTAATATGCATATGGCACTTACATGTCATTAGATGGACATCCTACAGTGTGTCGGATCACATGGTGTGTAGGCAGGTCCAAACCCCGCTTGCCCATAAATAGCAAGTGCCATGTAATTGAAATCGCTTGAACCATGTGTCTTGATGCCAGACACATACTTCCTCGTGCCTAGTTACTCCCACTGTTCACAGTATTAACCTTTTTATCTTTGTAGAGTTTCCATCTTTCTATGGACTTAAGACTGGAAAGTAGTTCGATGAACTGAAAAAGAGAGAGAGAGAGAGAGAGAGGGAGAGAGAGGGAGAGGGAGAGAAGGGGATTGCTTGGGTGTTGGTCTTCCTCTCGTGGAAAATTTTATGCAACTTTAGCTATCTGTGTTGGCAATATTTATAAATGTCTTTATGACATACAAAGGGCCTTCAATAGGTTCGTTATGGGGAACAAGTGAGGAATAAGGTGATGTGCCCGATGCAGGCACAATCGGTACCTAGGAGAATTACGCAAGGAAATGAGAGAAATAATGAAAAAAGAGGAGAAACTGGAATTCTATAATTGCATAAAGACCAACCAAAAGCAAAGGCTGCCCCATATAGGAGATGACCACCTAGGGAACCGGGCCACCTGAACCAAACCGGTCTGGTTCTAACAATATAACCCAGTTAGTGGGTCGGCTAGCCCAGGCAACTAACTGAACCAACGCAGTACGATAATAAAGTATTACAATAATGAAGAAATAGCTCAAGGCAATAAAATAATAAAAGAGAGTATGATCATCATGCACAATCGTGCACAACACTCCACCACGCTTCCGCTAGTCGCCTTGTCCGCAAGGCGACCATGCCAGATAACAAGCCAAAAAGTCGTCCTCAGACATCCACGTAGCATCCTCCAACGGCTGACCCTGCCAGGAAATCAGAACCTCAGTAACAATGCGACCCGAACGACGGACCCGCCGCTTCTCAAGCACAGACGCAGGAGCCGGGTGGTCGGATGGCGGAACAGGACCCATCAAGGGTGGAGGAGGGGCACCCACAACCAATGCCCTGTCACCCACAAACCTGCGAAGATGGGACACATGAAACACAGGGTGAACCAAGGAGTCAGGCGGCAATGTGAGACGGTAAGCAACCGGGCCAACGCACGCCTCCACAGGATAGGGACCATGGAACCGGGGAGCGAGTTTGGAGTGCTTGGGCTGAAACAAAGAAGTCTGGTGTTGTGGTAACACGGAAACATAAACCAAGTCACCCACTTGGAACTCCCGATCAGTACGGCAGCCATCATAGAGCTGTTTCATCCGGTTTTGAGCCGCAACCAAATTAATCTTCAGTTGACGCAAAACCTCATCGCGAGTTTGGAGCATATAGTCCACCTCAGCTACCGAAGAGCGATGAGGAACATAAGACAAGATCGTAGGAGGAGGGCGGCCATATAGCACCTCAAAAGGAGTGAAGCCTGCACGCGTGTGGTATGCGGTGTTATAGGACCATTCCACCCATGGAAGAAGTTGAAGCCAGAGGCGAGGCTGCATCATCGTAAAACACCGCAGGTACTGCTCCAGACAACGATTAACCACTTCTGTCTGCCCATCTGTCTGCGGGTGATAAGTCGTGCTCATATGAAGCAAAGTACCCTGTAAAGCAAAGAACTCCCGCCAAAACTGAGAAATGAAGATACGATCACGATCAGAAACAATAGTGCGAGGCATACCATGAAGCTTCACCACCTCCCGGACATAGAGGTCAGCCACGGTCTTAGCAGTGAAAGGATGTCCCAATGCATAGAAATGAGCATACTTCGACAGACGGTCAACCACCACCATTATCACCGACTTGTCGTGCACCAGCGGCAAGGCCTCGACAAAGTCCATTGAGATATCCTCCCAGACCTTATCAGGAATTGGCAGAGTTTGGAGCAACCTGGCGGGAGAAGTCGTGGCTGCCTTGGCGCGCTGACAAATATCACAAGTGGTCACATACTCATGCACAGCCCGACGAACCCCCAACCATAAGAAACTCTGGCTGACCCGCTTCTAGGTGCGGAAAGTCCCCTCGTGGCTGGCCACTGGAGAGTCATGGAAATGCGAGTAATGTGGCGGCAAAGATCAGCGACATCGGGAACCCACAACCGGTCCTTCCAAAACAAGAGGTCATCCTGCCAAGCATAAAATGGATGGGCTGCAGGATCAATCTAGAGGGTAGCGATCAGAGCGTGCGTCGAAGCATCATCAATGTAGGCCTGCTTCAACTCCTCAATAAACAGATAGGATAATGTAGAGAAAGTCAAGCAAGACCCCAAGGAAGGTATGCGAGAGAGAGCGTCTGCCACTGTGTTCTCAGCTCCCTTCTTATAAACAACCTCATAATCATAGCCCAGAAGTTTACTGACCCACCGCTGCTGAGATGGAGTGGACACGCGTTGTTCCAAGAAATACTTCAGTGGCTGATGGTCTGTACGAATCAAGAACCGACGACCCAACAAGTAAGGCCGCCACTAGGTAACCGCATGGATGATGACAAGCATTTCCTTCTCATATACGGATAGGGACAAGGAGTGGCCCGCCAAAGCCTTGCTAAAATATGCGATGGGACGCTCGTCCTGTAAGAGAACCACCCCCAGCCCCGCAGCCGATGCGTCTATCTCGGCCACGAAAGGGCGTCTGAAATTAGACAAGATCAAGACTGGGGCAGAGGCCATGGCCTGCTTCAGCCCATCAAAGGCCTCCTGGGCAGCCACCGTCCAAACAAATGCCCCCCTTTTAAGCAGCGCTGTCAGAGGTCGAGCCAATTCCCCATATCTACTAATGAACCGCCAATAGTACCCGGTGAGGCCTAGAAAACCACGGAGCGCCCGAACACATTGGGGGGTAGGCCAAGACAGCATGGCGGCCACCTTGGCTGGATCGGTGGCGACACCATTCCCCAAGATAATATGGCCTAAATAATCCACCTGCTGGCTGCCAAAAGAGTACTTCGAACGTTTAAGAAATAAAGAGTTGTCTCGTAGAATAGAGAAGACAGACCTAAGGTGTGTCAAGTGCTTCGTCCAGGACTGGCTGTACACCAGAATATCATCAAAGAATACCAATATATAAAGGCGCATGAAGGGTCAAAAGAGGTCTTTCATAAGGCACTGGAATGTGGAGGGGGCATTAGTCAATCCAAACGGCATAACCAGGAACTCGAAATGGTCGTCGTGAGTCCGGAAGGTAGTTTTGTGCACATCGTCAGCCTTCATTCGGATTTGATGATAACCCAAACGAAGATCAAGCTTACTAAATACTGTGGCGCCGGTCAGCTCATCTAGCAACTCCTCAATCACCGGAATGGGATATTTGTCTTTCATAATGATAGCATTCAGGGTGCGGTAGTCAACATAGAAATGCCATGTACCGTCCTTCTTCCGTACGAGTAACACTGGCGACAAGTAGGAACTCGTACTGGGCCTGATAATCCCGGCCTGAAGCATATCTGCCACCAGTCGCTTGATCTCAGATTTCTGTATGTGTGGGTACCGATAAGGATGCACATTGGTCAGGGTTATTCCCGGTGTGATAGTAATCTGATGGTCATGGGAGCGGGCAGGAGGAAGACCTTGCGGCTCAGCGAATAAGTCCTGGTGGTCGGTCAATAACTCCTGGAGATCGGCAGGCATGCTGTCTTGAGACACCTCAAGGGCTGCATGCTGCTGCAACGGGAGCCCTTGGGGGGCAAACCGGAACAAAGTGCTCAAAGGAAGGGCGGAGAGGAGAGTGCCCGGCCTAGAGCCTTCCAATCGGACGCGCTGCCCTTGGAGCTCAAAATCCATCCACATCTCATGAAAGTTCCAAACAACATCGCCAAGCTCCTGTAGCCACTGTACGCCCAACACTATGTCCGCCCCTTGGGTAGGTAACAGGAAGAGATCGGTGACAAAAGAGTGGCCCTGGACAAACAAAGTGACCTGCGCACACACCCCATTGCTCCTAAGTGCTTGCCATCTCCAATTAGAACGTCAAAGGGCTTTGAATCCGAGACAAAACAACCAAGCCGGTGGGCGACCCTGTCATTAATAAAATTGTGAGTAGAACCACTATCGATCAAGATAGCTACCTGTTGGCACTTGAGGTACCCCTGTACTCGCATCGTGCGAGGAGTAAATGCCCCTGAAAAAGCATGCACTAAAATCTCAAGTAAGACCTCCTCAATAGCTGACGGTGCAGAGCCATCGTAACCCTCGTCCACATCGTCAATTTCCTCCACCAGAAGACTGCCCTTAACAGAACAGCGGTGCCTGGGGACAAATTTCTCATCACATCGGAAGCATAACCCCTTCGAACGGCGTTCCTCCATTTGAGCCGGTGTGAGGCGTCGTACAATCAGACCTACTTGAGCGGGCGGTTGGTTGGGGCGGCCGGTTGCAGAACTACTGGGGGGCGTAGTCAAGGGATTGGTGTTGAGAGCATACCAAGCCAATGGTCCAAGCCGCCCTCCCCTGTGCTGTCTGGCCAGTTTTTCCTCTTTGATGCAAGCGTGGCACACCACGTCCCGCATGTTGGCACACGGGAAATGCCTCATCTCCTCCGAAATTTCAGCCTTGAGGCCGCGCTTGAAGGTTCCCACCAAGGAGGCCACCGGCCAATCTGGCAGCCGGTTGGCCACCTTCATGAATTCAGTATAGTAGGCATGGGCGGTGGTAGTCTGGCGTAGGGACGAAAGTATCTCGTTAAAATCCTAGAACTCATTAGGCCCAAACTGAATGCAGAGTTCGTCGGAAAAGGCCATCCATGTAGGGTAGAGCACTTCTTTCTCAAAGCTCTGGAACCAAATGGATGTGTCTCCATCCAGGTGAAAGGCTGCGATGCGCAAGCGCTCAGCCTCCGAGTTTGTTCCTTGGTAGGTGAAAAACTTTTCCGCCTTATACAACCATTCCATCGGATCATCATCCCCATTGTAGCAAGGAAATTGAAGGCGAGCAAGTCCAGGTTCAGCACCCCCTCGTTGTCCCCCACCATGTCTATGATACTCGTTCCACTCCTCCTCTGCGTCTTGGAACTGATTGGGAGGGGGCGGCATCATAGGAGCATTTTCACGAACATCTGGCGTGCCTCGCATGTCCCAGGTCTGGCCTCTTCCTCCCAACGCTGGCTGGCAAGTGCCATAGCGCGCAGGGTATGGCAACACCCCCACATTGACGCCTGCCAGAGCTGGGGGGTCAGGAAGGGTCGGCTCTGGAGGCTGCGAGGGCCCGCCCTTCTCCGGAGTAGCAGCGACTGGCCCAGGTAGAATGGGAGTGATGCGCACTGCCAGGATTTGCGCATTTTGTACCTTCACGCTGGCAACATCGACAATAAGAGCCTGCACCGCCGCGATGAGCTCTGACAACTTGTCGTCACTGGTCGCAGACTTGGCCTTCAGGTTGTCCGCTGACGTTGACTCAGGTGCCTCCTTCTCTAAGGGCACCTCTTGCACAACAACTTGTTTGCCACGAGCCATGGCCGGGGATCATAAGAGCTCCGATACCAATGATGTGCCCGATGTAGGCACAATCGGTACCTAGGAAAATTATGTAGTGAAAGGGGAGAAGTAATGAAGAAAGGGGAGAAACTGGAATTCTGTAATTGCATAAAGACCAACCAAAAGCAAAGGCTGCCCCATATAGGAGACGACCACCTAGGGAACTGGGCCACCTGAACCAGACCAGTCCGGTTCTAACAATATAACCTAGTCAGTGGGTCGGCTAGCCCGGGCCACTAATTGAACCAACACAGTACGATAATAAAGTATTACAATAATGAAGAAATAGTTCAAGGTAATAAAATAATAAAAGAGAGTATGATCATCGTGCACAATCGTGCACAACACAAGGAGAGGGATTGGATCAAATTCCGCTTCTGTTGCAGTGGTTGGTATCTAGTTAATATCAAGAAGCTAAGAAGATCATAGGCTAATTGGGTACCTCACTATGCTCTTGAGGGAAATTTCACTTGTTGTAGGTCAATGTATTCTTTTTACATCTCTCCTTTTTTTTAAAAAAAAAGAGTAGTTCTTCCCAATAAGGATAAATAAGCCAATTAATTTACCAATAGGTTCACAGTAAAGCTATATTATATATTATAATTGTATAATTTTACTATTATCCGCTTGTGATGAATTCTCTTGTGATGCTAATTGTGACTAGTAAGATAGCCTAAAGACCTCCCAGAACCCCTAGACCGATCATAAAGTAATTCTTTCTATTTAAATATATAGAAAAAATGTGTTTGTGCACCGATATCTACTATAAGAGGCCTAAGTTATAATAAATAATAAGCTATACGACTCAATCTTACACTAAGACCTATTGGCTATCCATATTTTACTATTGTCGCAAGTAGACAATAGTAAAATTATACTATTATGTACAATATAATTTTGCGGTAGACCTATTAGTAAATATGCATGGATGACCTCTAGGTCTTAGCATGAATTATCCCAAAAAATAAATACTTCGTATGTCTTAGAACAAGTGTCTACATTATAAAATACATAAAATTTAAAGAGGAGTGGAGCCTACAACTAAAATATGATATATATATATATATATATATATATATCATATTTTAGTTGTAGGCTCCACTCCCATTAATAACAATCTATTATACAAAGTGGTCTAAATAGACACTCATTATGGGACACAAGTTTTTCTAAATCTAGACACTTTCTATAAGATGGAAGGAATGGAAGGAGTATATGATTGCAAGGGTGTACATGTGAGCATAACCTATGAACAAAACAAGGTTCAAAGCCGTTCAAAATCTTTAATTATTGGATCAAGAAATTTTTTTGGGACGTGGTAGGGCATGTTTGGATACAACCAGTTACGGGTAATCCTGTACATATGTTTTGTGCCAAGAAGAAAAGAGAAATCCTTTACATAAGTTCATGTCTTATTAAAGAGAAATGCTATGTACAGTGAAGTACGAGCTCTTTGCGGGCATGGGGCCCACGTGTAGGGGCCGTGCATCATCTGTGCTCCATACTGTGAGCTCATAACATTTCCATTTTTTAAAAACTCAAAGAGGCCTTGAAGCAATGAAATAAGCTTGAGTTCGGCAATGTTAAGTTACACCTTCGTTGAGTTTGAAGAAAATCTAATTTAGCCTCAAGTCAGACCTTACAAATGATCATATTCAAATCTCTTAGCAATAGCTTCCTAGCCTTGATTCCAAAAGAGAAGACTCGGCATTAAAGGTTTAAGTTTGTTATAGCAAGTAAGGAATTCCTTTGTAAGAGATGGGCTCTGACTCCTATCCTCATCAAATTTCCATTTATGTTCACTGGCAGGAGCTCTTCTTCGATCTTTTGCTTAGCAGCTCCTATAAATCATGCGCAATACAATATTGGAGATGGTTCAAGGAGCGTACGTTGGCTTGAGGCATGGATGGGCAACTTCACTCGAAGACAAAGGAGGTTTGGCCACAGAGTTACTTTTCAGCTAGCTAAATAGTCACCTTCTTGCTACGGTTAAATATTTTATTTAGGAGCTAGCTTTGGAATGTATTTAGAAATGGGGTACTTCTTTGGTCAAGTGATGCGAACTAAAACATGTTAGTGAAGCTCCAGCAAAAGGGTTCATGCCGAAGTTTAACCGGCTGTTGATGGCTTTGGATCGATAGCGTATACTATAATGCACGGAGTTAGCAACAAATCATTATCACAAAGTAAATTTCATGCGCTAGAGTGTGTCGTCAATCCAGGACCATCGAGGTGCAGCCGGTGCCATCTTGTAGATCATATTATGAGACATTAAGTCACCTTTTCTTTCAATGCTCTTATTCCAAGTGGATTCAGCCATCTATTCTTCTCATGGTAGCCTAGTAGTGCCTCATATCTCAAGGCGAAACCTCCACCATGCATTGTCATCTCATTCGGTTCGCGAGGTTGAATGAAATAATTGGTTTTTACTTGGAAGCCTCCCAATATCAATATTTTTGGCTCCTACATTTGGAGTTGCATGGAGCTGATAAGCATAAGTGACAAATCCTCAATCATTGAAAATGAGGCTCGTCTTTACGCAGAGGCAGCTACATTTAATGACAAGATTGCTCTAGTGTTGCCTAGCTAGTCTTAAAGCAAGGATGGAATAAATAAATAAAAAAAAACACACGCACACACAAGGACTTGCCCAGTCTAAAAACAAGGATGGATCAAACAAATAAAAAAAAACAAAAATGGAACTAGTAGCATTTCTTTCTTTGTCTCCTTTTTTTTCTTCAACATCAGTGTAATTTCCCCTATTTTATATTAATATAAAGGTGGGGTCAGGTCACCAAACCCAAGCTTACCCAGCATAAACAAATAATCTTATTTTATTTTCCCTCCGTTCTACCAAAATTGTCTCCTCCTATATATTCCCTTCATTCCATACTTATTGCAAATAGAATCAAGGCCTCATAAAGTCCAAAAAAAAATGAACTTTTAATTAAATAATGATGTGAAAATATACCCTATCCATAAAAAAATTGAAAATATATCCTAGAAAAAAGTGTCCCTTTCATTGTTTCCTTCTATGTCACGTTTTAATATAACATGAGGCCAAAAATACACTATATTATGTATATCAATTTAAGCTTTAAGTCTTCTCGTAAGGGTTTCAATTTACGAATTTTAAATTTGTTCTCTTGATTATTACTTGTATTTAAGGAGCTCCCATAACTTCGTGGAAGTGAGAGAGTTGAAAGTGTACGAAACAAACAAACATATAATGTAAAAAATTATTTAAATGACAATTTTTTTAATCAAGTTTTGTAATCTACAAAGGATTTTTGGCCCTCCTATTTGGTATCCGGCAGGATATTTTCCACCAAGTAGGAGTGCACGTGTTAGTGTACATTAGCACATATGTGCCACGACATCACTTGTGCTAACAAGTGCTAGCACATGTGCCATTGATTCTCAAGATCAATAGTTCTCGTTCACAGAGGAATGAAGGATATCCTGGCGGACATCCTCTGTAAGGTTCCTGATTTTTTTACGATTTTTTGGGATTTTTCTGTTATTTTTTTGGTCATTTTCGGCGGAAAAATGTGACGCTTCGGCGTATGTGTATTTATATATTTTCCCCGTATTTATACCTATAGAGTCGGGTGTGGGGCTTAGTTGCAGGTCGCAGGCCTCGCTGCGCGCTTACGGCGTAAATTTTGGAGGTATAACGCATAACCAGTGAGTTAAAGCGCATTGGGGATATGGATATAAAAATAAAAAAGGTAAATAGTAAAATTACAGCTTAAAAAGCCATATGCAGTAAGTTTCTAACTTACAGAAGGAAAAGACGACGTCCAGTGAGTTTTTTTGAGAACCCGAGCTAGATTCCGGTAGCTCCGTTCTCCCTCCTCCGTCGTCGGATTCCTTCGATTCTTGTTAGGATCCGCTTTGCCTCACCACCACGAGTCCGTAGATACCGGCTATGACCGCCGCCACGGCCTCTTCGCTCCTCCACGAGGTACCGAACCTTTTTTCAGGTTTTTCTCTCCTTCAATCCCATTTTTGAATTGTGGGTGTACGATTTTGACATCGTTTGCGGCCGCCCTCAACTAGACTTATGTTTAGTTGGTCGCTAGGAACCCATAGGCGCTAGCTAGAGCCGCCGCCATGCTTTGTTCGCTCTGTAGTGAGCTATCGATCTTTTGGTCGGGTTTTTGTTACTATTTGCATCTCACTGTCCGTGGCATTATTTTGACGCTAGTGGGTTTCGGTTGTCATCCGGCCACCGGTAGGACTCCGTCCAGCCTACCTCGACCCAGTGTCGGTAGGGGTTTGCTGTTTCCGACCCCGCCTCGCCCCTATTGCCTTGCTCAACCCGATTAGATGCTTTAGGTGCGTCTCGGGTCTTTGGCATCGGCGAGCCGTGGGTTATTTGGCCATCGTGGGCTCTGCCCTGGCTCGGCGATAGTGAGGGCCAGCCCCGATTGGCCCGATTATACACTCCGCCCGGAATGGGCCGCTTGTCATTGCCCTATACCGTGCGAGATGCACAACCGCCCGCACCATGGGTATTGGTTGTGGGTGGCAATCGGCGATGTCACCGCTTAGATTGGCCACAGCTAGGGCCTTAGCCCTGTTGGCCTTTTGTGGGCCTTGGTTTGCGTCCTGTCAGCCCTCTCCCCTGCCCCTTTGGGCCGCGTGTGCATGTGGCCACGCGTGTGCTTCTGGGTTTAGGCATCACATTCGTGCTGCCTGACCATCGGTTGGCTTTGCCACCGAGTGGAGTTGACCACTAGAGCCTCCACCACCTCTCCTTTGTCCTCGAGGGTTGCCCCATGCTCTCCGCCCTTATGTGGGCCTTTGTTGACCGAAATTGTTGCCGTTGGGTGCTGTCCACGGCCGATTTCGACGTCTTGTGGCCGGCTGAGTACATCTTAGCCACCGGCCGATCTTCAGCGAGTACATCATCAACTTTTGGTCGCACCGCCACTTATGTTGGCATGACTTTTCTCCCGGCCGCCCTAGTGTGCCGCCGTGGATTGCAGGTTTTACCGCATTGACTTCTGACACCCTGTTTGGCCATGATAGTTCCGGCGCTTCTTGAAATCCTCGGGACAGCAGCTCTCTCAGCCAGGCAACGGTTTTGACCGCCAACTCCACTGCTGACGCCGCCACTGTTGTGTGCTCGCCATCAAACGTCATGATTACGAGGTAGGGGAGCTTTGAACTCGTAAATTCATGATAACATGCTTTGAATGAGTAGCAGCATGCTAAGATTGTATAATTTCATGCTTTAGATGTTAAGTAACGATCTGATTGCATGATGTGTATGTAAGCATGATTATATGGTATGTGGAAATGCACATGACATGCATGTTGGTGGTAAGTATGTTGGATGTAAGTATGTGCTAGTGATGACTAGCGTGTTTGTTGGTAAGTTTCGTACGTTGATTATGTGCTAGTGATGGCTAGCGTGTATGTTTGACGTATGTATGCATGTGCTAGTGATGGCTAGCGTGCATGTTTGGAGTATGTATGAATTATGCATGTGCTAGTGATGGCTAGCGTGCATGTTTGAAGTATGTTTGGATTATGCATGTGCTAGTGATGGCTAGCGTGCATGTTTGGAGTATGTATGAATTATGCATGTGCTAGTGATGGCTAGCGTGCATGTTTGGAGTATGTATGAATTATGCATGTGCTAGTGATGGCTAGCGTGTATGTTTGACGATGTATGTATGCACTAGTGATGGCTAGTGAGCATGTTTGTAAGTTGCGTATGTATAACCGTATGTGTATGTTATACGTGTGTGTGAGACATACGTATGTATGATGGCTATGTGCCTATGCTATGGATATGTATATGTGGATGTGGGCAGAGGTATGGCTATGGATGGTATGAAGTGACAGCATTTGGTATGGAATGGGTATGGATGTGTAAGCGTATGACGGATGGCAGAGGATATGAGTATGACGGTAAGGATTAGAATGGATTGGTTTGGGTTGGATTGTATGTTGGGCGTTTGTCAGACAGTAAGAGTGTGCATAATTGTACAAGCATAACGTACAGATTATGAAGTGAAAAGTAAGCGTAATAAGTGAGATATAAGTAAGAGGGCGACAACTGGGTTGGCTCTGAGGAGCTTCATTTGAGGATGTCAGTGTAAGATGATTTGGCCATAAGATGGATGGCGAAGTATGTAAGACTGTAAGGGTTTGTTGTACGATGAGTTTTGTCCATGATGTGGACGGGTAAGTGAAGCCTGCTGCCTTTACGAACTAGGGTTTCGATCGGGCTCAGCTTCAGTTTGATCAGTCGAGGACTGTGAGTTTGTGTGGCATAATTGTACCGCATAATATACTTAATTCAAACTTGAATTATAAGCACAGCTAATGATAGCGTTTTGAGTTTGAGACCTGAGGGTTCGACGGATTAAGTTCCGTGTTTGAGCTAGACGATAATGAGTCGGCCAAGCACTTCTCATGTCTTGTCATGGTGTTTATCCTGCGGGATGTTGTCTGTGTGCTATATAGAGCACCGGACGTCTGATGCTCTGCTGAGAGCGACGTTGTTTCTGATTTGGTCTGCGTGTTGTATAAGCCCAGACGTTTGATGCTTTGTTGAGAGCGATGTATGTTTCTGACTTTGTCTGTATGCTGTATGAAGCCTAGACGTCTGATGCTCTGTTGAGAGCGAAGTATGTTTTCGATTTGGTCTGTGTGCTGTGTAAGCCCAGACGTTTGATGCTCTGTTGAGAGCGTTGTATGTTTTCACCCAAGAGTGGCACTGTATGTTTCTGCCCAAGTGGCACTGTATGTTTTTTTGCCCAAGAGTGGCATTGGCACTATAAGACCCATTATGGTGGGCGATTCTCGGCACTATAAGACCCATTATGGTGGGCAATTCTATGGCACTATATGACCCATTACGGTGGGCAATTTTTTGGCACTATAAGACCCATTATGGTGGGCGATTCTATGGCACTATAAGACCCATTATGGTGGGCGATTCTATGGCACTATAAGACCCATTATGGTGGGCAACTGTATGACCCCTTATGTGTGGGTGTTTATGTTTGCGCGCTCAGATAAGTAGTATCATGGATCTACTCTTACCTGTTTGATCCAGTGCCCCATGAGCATTGGTGTGCCTTACCTTCGGAAAAGTCCATGGTGTCTAGTCACTCCCCGGAGGTTAAGGTGTTGCCCCAGTGGCATTCTTTTCCTTTTCGACGCTGGAGCCTATTAGTTGTAATGAGCTTCAGTGGTCATTGATATGTGTACAATTATGTGTATGAGTACGACTGTATGTGTATGAGCAGGACTGTAAGAGTGTGTATGAGCAGGACTGTAAGCGTATGAGTATGAGCACGACTGTAAGAGTGTGTATGAGCAGGACTGTAAGCGTATGAGTATGAATATGATTGTATGAGTAAGGTCGTACAAGTATGTGTAACCTATATGAGTATGCGTTCGGTGGTACGAGTAAGTTTGTAAGACCCTGGATAAGGGTGTTTGTGTAAGTTTGTTTTGATAGTATGATTTTGGCATGATGGTGCCTTTGGTATGATTTTGGCATGATGGTGCCTTTGGTATGATTTTGGCACGATGGTGCATTTGGTATGACTTTGGCACGATAGTGCATTTGGTATGTTTGTATGCGGATGAGCATGATATTGATATGCCTATCTGCTTCATGTTTGAGTTGCATGAATGCATGTATTTATGAACTTATTGAGTTCACCGTTTGGGATTTCCCCTACTGGGTATTTTCCTACTGAGTATGAAAATACTCATTACCCTACTTTTTAGCCCCGTTGTACGGGAGGTTATGCAGGTTGTGCGGAGAGCTCCTGGAGATGGATGCTCGCTTCCGAGGTGGATTGATTCCCTTGGACTAAGGTATATGCTTCACTCACTGCGAGTTTATTTGTGCCACGATCTCCTGTATTGGGTGAGATGAGAAGTTAGATGTTTATTCTGGACTTTCATTTGGATTAGTCTATGGACTGTTATGGGACTTGCACTCAGGGATGCCTAGGAGAGATTTATATTTAAAGTCTATGATCATAGCAATTTATTCGTACGTGTGTTTTCGAGTAGCGCCTGATGATATTTGCTTTGGTTGTACGTTGTTTGACCATATGATGAAAATATTTAGATGGAAAATGGATGTTTAGTGTTTTAAATTATAAACTGTTTTATCAGGTTTTGGTTTCATCATTTTTCCTCCGATTTACAAATGTTATGTTGCAAAAATTTTCCGTGAATTTTAAGGAAAATGTGTGAAAAATCTCGGGCGTTACATCCTCATGGAAGATAATAAAGTTTTCCACTCTTCACACCTACACATATGAGTACTAGGAGTTGTCCCCGTGCATGGCATGGTACCAAAGGGCTAGGATTTATCATTTATCATATGGCATCACCCAACAAAAACTCTCAAATAGGTTTTATTTGGACAAAACATATATATGGGTCATATGTATGAGTCCATATGTCACGCCTCGGCGCTGCCCGACTCAAGCTGAACCCGGTCTAGGGGCCGGTCAAGCACGCGGGGGCGACGAGGGAAATTGAGATACGGTTTAGCGGAAGACTTAACCCTGAATACGGGCAACCTAACAGAATTACGGAGTATGCACACCACTTTGAGCAAGAGTAAATAAGTAGAAAAGAAAGAGAGTTGCTTAACTCAAAATAAACAACTAATCTCAACCCACATGCTTAGTCAACCATAGCCCACTCTGGCTCTAAAATAGGTCTTAGACAACACAACTGTATAATATGAAAAATCCAACAGAGAACCATACACAAAGGTTATAAACATAAAGCATAAACCAAGGAAAATAAGTCACATAAGAGTCTCCACAATCACATCCAAGTCGTTTCCAATCTTTCCTCAAAGAGGAGATCCTGTCCATCTGCGTCTCGCGCCACGCAGCCCCAAAGCAAAACACAATAAAGAAGGGTGAGTTTAAACAAACTCAACAATAGTTTTCTAATATACTATCAGCATCGGCAACATGACAGCATAACAATATAATCATTCAAATCAAATATTGACAAGATGTAACATTTTCTGATTACACATACACATCACTTAAACCTGCTTCATAATGTATAATCCACATAGTGCCATTCACATCATATCAACCTGCATGAAATGTATCTCTAACATACATATCCAACCATGCATCACATCATATCAACCTGCATGAAATATATCTCTAGCATACATATCAAATCATGCCTCAACATCATATCAACATGCATAAAATGTATCTCTAACATACATATCCAACCATGTATCGCATCATATCAACCTTCATGAAATGTATCTCTAACATACATATCCAATCATGCATCACATCATATCAATCTGCATGAAATGTATCTCTAACATACATATCAAATCATGCATCACATCATATCAACCTCCATCAAGGAGTAATCACAATTTAGTGTCACACAGACAAGGCCACGAAGGCGTGTCATAGTCCAAAATTCTACACAAGAATTTAAGAAGTTTGGGGTTGTCAATCCCTAAGGCTGCTCACCCTAGACGATCCTAGCCAAGGATGTCCCATTCTCACATAGAGAATCTAGAGCAGGGGTGTTCGCCCAGGGACATCTCCTGCGGAGGGGAGAGCCCGAGTTCCCACACAGGGAACCCTAGAACACGTGATAGCGGGTGCACACGGCATACCACACTGAATTCTCAGGGTCCAGATGACACTCATAATAATAATCTCAAATCCGCAAGACAAGTACACAACTCGTCCCCACATAATTCTATTTCTCTAGACTCAACCCGAGGAGTGCACTCGTTCCACACAGGAACTCAAATCAAAACATGTCCTTTCGGACTAATCAAGTTTCGATAAAGTCGCGACCGATCAATTCGGCACGCAATTTTACCACATTACATCCAATCAATCAAATTCGATTAACCTCGATAAAGCCTCAATTGGAAATCCATTTTCATGATGCATGCAACATGGTACATACGTGGGCAAGGCATACATGAATCCTAATTCATGATAAGTGCTCTCATCAGCCCCTAATGCATCATTCATAATTATAATATCAAGCTTCAACGTCATCATTAAACCCCACATGTGTGTGTGTACCTAGTAGAAGTACTTCACTCAATGCATATCAACATGCTTGAAATTAACTCACTACCACACTACACATGTGAATTAACATCTAATCATGAATTCCAGCGGAAATTATAGGAGAAGAATCATTGAAATCATAACTCAAATCAAAGCTCAACCACAAGCTAAACACATATAAGATCATTCACTTCATCTTTAAGCCATGACGTTCACTAACATTCACACATCAATTAACCACATCCTAACATGACATATCAGTCTGTTAGTAGGTTGTAGCTCTACTAAAAATATACTTAACCATAGAGAATCAACCATTCATAATTTCAAGATGGCAATACCAACATCATACCTCCAACCATAAGTCATTCCACATAACTCCAAATATATACCTCAACTTCATAACCTCAATGGTATGCCTTTCTAGTAGCATACTATAGCTCAAAACACTCCACATTCATATGAAATTGGCATATTAAAGTAAAATCACCAAAATAAACATCATGTACTTAATACAAAATCTGCTGTGTAGCCATTCGAAAGCCCAGGAGGGCCATTCGATCGGCTAAACAAGAAAATTTTGAATTTATAGTATTTCCATTCGAACGCCCAAGATGGGCGTTCGAATGCCAACAAGGCAGAATCGACCTTCTTCTTCATGTCGAATTTTCAAACCGAAACTCCATTGATAAACCTTGAAATCTTCATCTAACAACCTAAATGTCAATAAAATTCCACCATAACCTCCAGAAAGCTAATCTACATCATAACAAGATGAAACCCTATGAAATCGGGATTAAAGATTACCATTTACTAAACATGCCATTAAAGCACTAAATCAAGTAAATTCATTCAAAATAAACTACAAAATCAAGAGTTTTACCATAGGAAGACTGAAATTTCGAAAGTCCATTACCTTATCCCTTGATTAGGCTTGGATTTGATGGTCACCCTTCTTGAAAATCTTACAAAAACATAGAGTTTGAATTAAACTCCATTAAAACCAATTTAACATAGAAAACCCTAATTAAAAACTTAGATTTAGGGCTTGTTTAACATAAAAATCGGATTTTTAGAACTAAGGTTTGAAATAAAGATGCAAATTAGTAGTTTTGATGTTTAAAAATGAATCAAAACAAAGGGGAAATGGTAGGTCTAGAAGGGATTAAGAGAAAAGCTAGGATTTGGTGCTTAATTAGAAGGGACTTACCTTAAACACCTTCTAAACCAGGCCTAATTGGGGATTAGGCCTAACCTCTCCTCCTCAACCTATTCCCAAAATGAAAATGGCTTAGGCCTTGCCAGATCTAGCCGACCGCGTTAAATCTAACTGGTCACAACAATTTGACAGGCTACACCAGATCTAGCGGGTGGCTCTAAATCTGATTGGCTATACCAACACGGCTAAATTTAGTCAGCATAGCCAAAACCTAGTCAGCCATGTGACCATGACTAGATTTGGTCGCGACTAGCCTGTGCACAAAGTCTAGGCCAAATCAAGGCACAACGATCTTGGCTAGGTTTAGAAGAAAAAAAAAAGAGGTTGTCATGGCTAGAGTTACTGTCAAAGCCATTGTATGAGAAAAATGAGGTTTAGTTCATGTATTAGGGGAAGTATGAACATAGTGATAGAGGAAACATGAAGGCCTTAAGTAAAAAAAAATATTCTTTCAATTTGGTTGGAGGACAAAGAAAAAAATAATTTATTGAAAATTATTTTAATATTATGGGGTTGTTTGCGTACTGAATTTCTGTAAGATTCAGTTGATTCTGCCTCAATTTAGCCTCGAATTATTAAAATTCTATTTATGTGTAGAAGCTGGGCAGAATTAAAAATTCAGCCCTGAAATTGATTCAAGTCGTTTCTAGCCTAAATCAAACAGAATCACTCTTAGTCTATGTTTTGAAAATTATAGATCCTATTATTTTTCAACGGTTATCTCTTATATCGATTTGAGCCTCGAAAAATATATCATATAGGTATGGCCTACATTAAAAGTTTAAAATTATCTACATTTGTAGGATCTTGTTTAATAGAGCTCAAATTTAGAAGCATAATGGTACCAAGAACCTGCATATACGAGTTCACGAGAGAGTTATATTAGTTTAAAATTTTAAAATTAAGTTTTGACCCGACATCCAAAATTATTCTAAAAAATTTCATTATCAAACATAATTCATATTCGGCGGTGAATTTTTAAAATTAATTCTAAAAAATTCTAATTTTATTTCTAAAAAAATTAACACCCAAACAACCTTATCTTCTTTTCCAATTTTGGCAACGTGCATTAAGGTTTAGGGTTTAATAGCTCCAACATTGGTTGCAGTAGTAGCTCCACCCTAGGCAAGCCCAAGGCAAGAGGGGAATGGGGGTGAAAAAAATAATATATATATATTTTATCTAACGGATGATTTAAAAGATTATAGGAGTGGTGATATCAACATTCTATATTAAAATTTACTTTTCCTCTTTATTAAGTAAACTGTCTCAACAGCAATTGCCCTTTATCGGTATGATGATATAAATGAACTTTATATATTTAGGTTTTGGCACCACTGCCAATAGGATTCGCAGTGTTCATGATCCACCTAGCTACCATCCCAATCACCGGCACCGGCATCAACCCGGCTCGGAGCCTCGGAGCAGCTGTCATCTATAACAAGGAGATCGTCTGGGATGATCTGGTAATTGTCTTCAACCTTTAACATAACTAATGATACTGAGATAATGCTTGTTCACTTGTACTAGTGACATATTGGCGTTGGCATTCTATATATGTCACGATTTTTTGTGCAGTGGATCTTCTGGATTGGTCCTTTCTCTGGCGCAGCACTCGCAGCAGCAGCGTATCAGTTTCCCAGGCACTTTGAAATCGCTGGTTTCATGGAAACTGTCTCTTCCATACTTGAGTTTCTAGGACAATTGTTCTCAAATTAGACATCTTCATTTGTTACCATGTTATATAGTAAGTTGAGTATATCTTGTTTTACGCCTTATTTTGGCATCATTTCCATTCTCTATCATTAACTTCATGGAATTTAAAATTACCAAATCGACAATGCTTCGATTTTGGATTCGTGTATGAAACTGAAAAACGATTATCATGGCATTTGAGGTGACTGTGTCGACGTAAAAATAAAAAAATAGAAAGATATATGGGCGGGCTTTCTGACAAAAAAAACTATTCAACTCATATGATTGCCTTATTGATAATTTTATGGTGAGAAAAAATTAAGATAAAAAATTATTCAAATCAGGCAGCTGCACATATTGATGATTTTAAGGTACGTAAGAAAAAACAAAAATAGAGAAAATATTTTCACTAAAATATTATTCTCCTTCTTCCCTCTTTTACACTAGCATTATCTCTTTATTCTCTATGTGTTGCCACCTCTTTCTCCCGGCCTCTTTTGCTAACTTATTCTATATTCTCCATCTTTTTATCAGTCCACTACCACTTTTTCCTCTACATGTCGTTACATCTTTTATGTGATGTTATCCCCTCTCCCTCTTGCTCACCTCCTCCTCCCCCTTCACCCTCTGTCACCTCCTCCTTTGGTTACTATTATCGTTGTCACCTCTGCACATCCTTGTTGTGTTCTCCTATGTGCATTGTCACTGCTTGCATCTCTACAAGCATCCTTTAGGAGTAACTACCTCCTACTCCATCTTCAATCTCCTTCTGCATCCACCTCGTACTCCCTTTTCCTCTACCCTTCTCACCTCCTCGACTCTCTACCGTTTCCTCCTCTGCACACCTCTTCCTCTTCTGTGACATCTACAATTTCTGTTAGGAATTTTTATGCTAATAATTATGATTTATCCTCATATCTTTTTTGTGACTGTGTTTGAGGGTCTCATGTTCTTCAAATAGACGAAAATCTTTTATAAATATGAGATTATTGAGTGATAAACTTAGGAAAGTAGTAGCGATAATAAACATAAAGTTTGTTTAATTTTATTTTAGAGTAAAAAGTTTTGTTAAGCATCGACACGTCAGTGAACCTACCGATGAAATTATAATTCATTGTTGTGAGGTTCAACATGTCGGTTTTAAGTTACCGATGAAGTACTAAAGACATAGTTGGCAACCTTTGACATGGCAATGATCGTAAATAAGTAGCACCGCTGGGTTATAAAATTGCACAAAAAAGTGGTTCTAAGCGGTTTCATGGGCGGTTATGCACAATAATTCGATTATTTGATTCTCATATAAATACCTTTGTCAAAACCTTTACCCAAATTCTACGAATTTTCCAACATTAGGGAGAAAGTAATGGACTAGGGGTGTGTCAAAGATCATTAGAAGGGAATAAGGATCAGCTTCGTGGAAACCTCATTTGATTGCAAAAAAGCGGTCAAATTGCTAACCTTATACTATGATTTAACATCATATGTATGCACGATGGATTTGAATTATATGATTATTGAATGTGAATGTGTAAATTCATGACCTTTCATGATATTCTGTTATGATTATTATTATAATAATGATTTTTATGTTAAATGAGTTTCAACTCCATGAAAATATTTTATTACTTTTTTAAGGAATTGTATATGTAAAATATCATGTTATTACATATTTTAGATCAACCATAAACAAGTGTAATAGATTTTTTACCATCAGCAAGCATACCAACATGTCTATGATTTTGCCAATGCAACGGGGAAGATGATGGTATAGGGTATTATTATGCATCAACACGTCAATGTACTACCGAAGGGTCACTAGTAGTAAAGTGGAAGCATCGGTGAGGCGTTGATACTGATGGTTATCCTTGTTATCCCAATATTAACAAGGGTTTAACACATCAATGAGTTATTAATAGGCATTGGTGACTTAGCCGACACACCGGTGAGTCTTCCGTCAGCATTGATTTGGGATGAATTATAGCAAAATTTACTCCTAAATGTGTTTACTATGCCATAAAGAACCTTATGACTTATGCAATAAGATATTCCCAAGTAAAGTCACACCAAAATTTATAAAAAAAAAATTAAAATAATAATAATTGTTATTGAATATGCTAATATTGTTGTTGTAATGATATAATAAATTTATGTACATTGTTGTTACATATTACTTGTTTAGCCATCTCGTTAGGCATGTATGTATACTCAACATCTTTATCATGCAGGTTCACTGAAAGAGAAGCTATAAAATCAATGAGCTCAGAGTTCACTTCTAAGGATATAAACAATACTTACAAAGTTCATATTTTCTAAAGATATGAACATACTTACAAAGTTCACTTCTGTGTTGGCTTACACCTTCCTCCTCAACCAACAAGCTTGAAAGTCTAGCTTATGTCCATCACAACAATTTCAATCCCCTTTAAAACATCCTCTTCCCAAAATTATCAAGGAATAGATCTAATTCAGTTACAATTTTATACAAGCAGCTTACATCCCATTGCTAAATACTGACACAGACACATTATTTTTTAATATAAAATCATAACCATAGAACAAAAGAATCGACAAGTCTCCAACTTCTCCCGTATTCTCAAAAAACCAGCAGGGAACAATACCAATCCAATCAAAGTTATTAAAAGACACGCATAGAATATGAAATGCATAAAAGAGGTTTGGTTGGCTATGAGAACCAGCCAATGCTCTTAGTAGCAGAAAGAATAAGAGAAGGAAAAGCAGTCTTCGTTGTAAGGAAATCTAAACAACCAAATAACATGGCAATCCCCTGGCTGAACTGATGCTGCTTAAAATGTTGCGTGACTTTGAGAGAGTCACCTTCAAAAATCAAAGAGGATGGACCCATCATTTCAGTAGCTTGAATAGCTTTTTCAGCAGCCAAGAATTTCATCCCCATATACATCACTTCATTAGCAGCATGATAGCAGCGACAAGCTATAAATACTCCCATTGAATCCTTCACCACTACACCATATCAACGTCTTTTAAATTCTAGTTGAAGGCGCCATCAAAACCTTTTCATTTAATTACATTTCCTTGATCCTTCTAAGAAGTGTGCTGAGTAACCGCAAACATTCCACTAAAAAAAATTGCTAATTGACAAAAAGTTGCTACAAGGATTGACTTAATCTCTCATTTTCATCTATGACATTTTAGAATACTCTTCCGTAGTCACTCAATGTTACAATACGTATAAGCTTTCATATAGTTAAACCAATTCTATCTGCCCACCAATTCCACGCTACGCAGAAAGCAGGAAAATATCTTGCATATACAATGTATCTTTTCTTCATGGAAACAATAATCAAGTAAAGTCTTCAGACATAGAAAGATGCCTAGCAAAATGGTTACCTAAAAGGAAAAAGCTAGCCAGAGCTGCAGCTCCCTGGCTGTCAGATCATGGCCTCCTCAACCTAAAAGATTTACATGTAATCAACAACTAATTATCACAGGTGAGAATTTGAGTATCGAGCATTTTTTTGTGGAGATTTCTTGGAGTTATTCTTGCGCCGAATCTTTACAAAAGCCTTTGCCAAATCCTGTACATAAAAGAAAGAAAATGTCAACACTATTCTATAGAGAACATGCAACATTTTTTATAGTTTTTTTTTTTGTATTACTCTTGACATCGATGGAGTATGGACTTGGAAAAAAAATCTGCTGACATCCAATTGACTAGAATTTGCATGCCAGACAGCACCAAAGAAGATTAGTAAATAAATTACAAAACTTCTTCTGCTAAATTGAGTTTGATAAGTGATGGGCTGCATCACACCATCACAACTGTGCAGTGAAAATTGGGCCCTACAAATGTATGCTTTTTTAATGATGAAGTAACTGCATGAAACTCCCCATTAGCATAGCATGATTCATAAAATTACCAATGCACGCTGAAAACAATTTCTTTTCTTACTATATTATGCTCAAATGCATTGAGTTTGATACATATGAAACTCAACGTAAGTATAGCATGATTCATAAAATTAACAATGCATGCTGACAACAATTTGATTTCTTACTAATTATGCTCAAATGCATTAAGTTTGATACGTGATGCCATACCATCAAAACCAAGAACTGAAAACTGAGCCCTACAAATGAATGGTTTCTGAATGATGAAGTAATTTCATCACATATGAAACTCGATATCAGCTAAGCATGATTCATAAAAATAACAATGCATACTGACAATTTGTTTTCTTACTACATTATGTTCAGATATAGAGACGGATGGATGAACACTGATGAAAATATCATCTATCCCATGCATTAACAAAACGATCCACCATATCTTAAAAATAAAGTAAAACTTGACTGCCGCATGTAAAACAACATTGCTAGGCTCCCTAAGAATGGTTGCATCTAGCAAAGAGCCACAAACACTAAAAATAGATGCAAAAAAAAGGTAATTGAGAAACAAACATAAAATTATCATGATTTAATTATTCAAGAAAAGGAAGCCATATACAAAAGAAAAGGCTTCTATGAAAACAAAAGGATGGACAGAGAACCTTATTGCCTTTCTACTGTATTTGCACTCTTCAAGAAAGTTAAATTAAAAAATATATATACAAAATAGAGTTTGAAATAACAGATATTAGTTGCATATAAAGAAAATATGCCAAAGACTTGAAACATACAAACCAACCTGATTTGGTACTTTAGGGGAAGCCTCTGTTGTCCAAAGGCTTTCCAAGTCATAATAAGTTCTTGCCTTCTCTTCCAGAGCATGAACTATAATGGTTCCTAAATGACAAAACACAAAAGGCACACATAAGTCAGCATATTAACGCCACATAAGATGAGCTAATATTTGATATGAAAAACAAAATGTCAAATGATCAATCACGTGAACAAAAGACAAGGTGGGCTTCTTGAATAACGCAGTTCTACCATAATCAATGACAATCCAGTTTCCTCCTTCATGACCTTCTACACTAGGCAACACAAGTTGCTTCTGATAAACCTGTTCAAAGGATAGAACTAAGCTAATTAAATAATGGCATGGGAGTACCAAACAAAAACATTTTCTTCAATTATAAAATCTTTCATAAGTTCAAACTACAACTGGCACAAGAAGTGGAATCAGAAACATACAATATCTAATACTTGAGCGTTTTCATCTTGCACAGCTCGTTTTTGGTTCTGCTTAACCTGTCCAAAGAATGGTACCAAACTAATCAAATAATGACACAGGTGAACCGAAAAAAATATATATATATATTTTCCATTATAAAATCTTTCATAAGTTCAAACTATTACAGGTACAAGGAGTGGATCAAACTAATTAAATAATGACATGGGAGAAAAAAATAAAAAACATTTTCTTCAATTATAAAATCCTTCAGAAGTTCAAACTATCACAGGTACAAGAAGTGGAATCAGAAACATACAAAATCTAATACTTTAGCGTTTTCACCTTGCACAGTAGCAAACATATATCCTTGTTTTTTTTGGCTTTCATACATGTTACTAAATATTGCATGGATCAACCCAGTCCGTAAAAGATAAATTTCTCAGTTTTTTCCCATTACATGTCAAATATTTGAGTTTCGGAACCAAAAAGCTTTTCCGAGGTAGTCGGATGCCCAGATTGGAAAGAGAACAGGGGCTTAATTTTTGTAAAATGCATGTGTTGTGAATCATAGGCAGAGGGGTACGAATGTATAGTCAGCGGAACAATGCTTCAGGAATGTACACCTCTTCAAAATAAAACTCACTACAACCTATAACCTATAAATAGAATTTTTTTCTCTTCTTAAAATTAAATGAAACTTTACATGCAAAGGGACACTCTTTCACTAAATTTTAGACATCAAATGCGGAGCAAATGGGACGATACAAAAATTCGTCAGAATCAAACGGAAGATAGCAAAAAAATTTACACCTACAAATGCCAACACAGAAACAACCAGCCATTGAAGAAAATACATCAATAATACAAATAAGTGAATAACATGCCTGCTCTCGCACCCCCTCCCAGAAAACCATGAAAATCAAAGTTGGCAGTGTCTCTGGAAGTGAGCTGAAAACCAGTCCAATGACTAATGGAAACTAAACATTTTTAGAAAGAAGGAAAGAAATCGAATCACAGGGAAAGAAAAGACGCACCTTGTAAATAAGGGCCTGGGCAATGTTTCGGACGTGCCAGGTCGAACGACCTGTGGCGATGACCATGAAGTCGGTCCAATCGCACAGGCCTCGGACAGGAATCACCTTCACGTCGTCGGCCTTGACATCGGAGAGGACCTTCTCCACCTCGTGCAACTCCAGAAATCCACCCGGCCGCTCCGCCGGCGACGATGCCCCGCGGAGAAACCCTAGCTTCCATGGCTGCAGACGGAGCGGGGAAGACGGATAGAGGAGCCGGGACTTCACGGATGCGATCATGAGAGCTCCGATCGTCGTTGGACGCTAGTGGCGTCGAATTGGCGTCTTCCTCCGACCCGTGGAGAGAAGGAAGACTCGGATATCCCGCTGTGGTTTCTCCTTCGCCCCAGCGCGTAAACACACGGATATGAACCGCACATTTTTCCCTTTCATAAAAATTGTGTGTGTATCACATGGCGTCCGTTTGTCCGATTCCCAAAGCATCCGAAGCGACGCCTATCTCCGTGTCTCTGTTCGTATCGGTGTCTAGTCCGCATTAAAATAAAAAATAAAAAAAACTATGTTATTTAAACCTTTTTTTTTTCCAGTGCCCCTCATTTTGTTCATCCTTCGTCTACTGTATTAAACTCTATCTTTTTTTCCTTTTCATCATTTTTTCTAGTAACTTCTACCCCCAACAACACACCAAACTGGTGACGTAGGCTGAATTGGCTTACATAGCCAGTCCGACTCAGTAAGCTAGTAGGCCAGTCCAACGCAGCCAGATTGGCCTACGTGACGAGCAGCCGAGAATATCATAGATAGATACAGAATTTACATATTCAATAAAACATAATAAAATTATATGTGCCAATGATCATTCTACATAGAGCTAGTAGTTATATAAAAATTTTAATCTCCAAACATTTAAGCCTTTAAACATCGGTCACACAAATAATTATACAATTTTTTTTATAGTAAATAAATAATTCATTTGATTTTTTTTCCCACTTTTACTTTTGCTCTTGTTGTATCACTTGCAAGATCTGAGAGTGGATGGGTATATTTATAATCAGCAATTGAACTAAAATCTAAAAGACTGTTAAGCAAAAAAATTCATAAAGTAATTATAGTTTTTTCACATAATCTTTTATCAGACAGTAAATCATTCAAAAAACAATTCAATTCAAAAGTAGATACAAAGATTGTAATACCAATAGACTTCCTCCACGATCATGGGACAACAGAGGCAATAAAGATAGGAGTTTTTCCATTATGATCTACATCTGTATGCACCAAAAGTGATTTTTTTTCGGTGGGTATCTATAATATGATAATTCCAAGTTTATTCATCCCATAACTATCTCAAAAGTGCACGAATTCAAAACATAACATAGTGCATGCAAATCATTTCAAATACATGATATCTTTCTAGAAAACAAAGCTAAAAAGTGTACCCAAGCAAAATCTTTCAAAAAAATAATTTCTATAAGCAAAGCATGGGTTTAAAATTTAAAATCCCCTACCTTAACCTTGGGTATTGATTTTTTATTTTTCTAATTGTAGAGGTTTCACATAGCAAAACTGACCCCACCACTATAATATCCTGAATTTTCCAAGGTTTCAAAAATTAAATACTTAGAAATTGGGTTATTTGATCCTTTGACCTTCTTAGTAGAATAACTTCCTCCCTAGATAGAATTTGTAGTTGAAAGTTATGTTGTAAGAAAATAGACATAAAGAGTCTCGAAACGTCACCAAGAACGCGTGAAATGGAGTTCGGATGAGGGAGATACGACTGTTCAAAGTTGAACATATCATATTAGGCCTGTTTACTTGATTTAAACGTGTATTTGGACTGTTTAAGTCATTTTATGGGCCCGATTACTTAAAATTTTAAAATTAATTTTTAGTAACCCAATTAGGTGGCCTAATTGAGGGATTGTCCAAACTTCTAGGGGAATTAGGAACTCTAATCCCCATGCTAATAAAAAGACCTCTTAGGGCATAAATAGAAGGGGGAGCTTTTAGGGGCTAGAAGGGAAGAGAGAAGGTGGAGGGTTGGAGGCTCTAGCAAGGCTCTTGTGGCATAGGATCGATGGCAAACCAGCAATTAAGGAAGGTTGGTTGTCTTAATTTTAAGTCGATTAAATCTACATACTCTTGTGTAATTACAATGAATAGAAATTTATCCACTAGTTATGTAAATTTTTAAAGAGTATGGTGCAGTTACAGGGAACATGAATCTAGAGTAATAAAAAAAAAACTCCGGCTAACAGCCACCGGCCGGCCACAGGCTGGCCGGTCTCTTTTCGGCCAGAAACCCCTGTCGCTGGGCGAATGCAACCGGAGGCGAACCTCCAACGGCAGGCTTCGCCGCCGCCGTGCGGGCCTATGTTTCAAAAAAAACAAAAAGCTCGTCACGCGCTCACTACACCATCTTTCGCCTTGCTGGCCCGAGCAGCTGCGGCCCCGGTCACCCTGGCCTAGGCTGTAGAGGCCCTAGCAGCACTGGCACTAGCCGTGGCAGCATCAGAAACCGCCGTATAAAAAAAAAGGTCTTTGGTTGTGGCCGACTGCCAGGCAATGGTGAGTCCAGGTCCACCGGAATCGCCAACAGGTGGCGATCCGATGAGGCGTAGTCTTGCCCCATCGTAATAGTTGTCGCTGCCATAGGCTTTCCAGGCTCTGGCCGACAAGAGGGAGACAACCCACACATCGCGGGTCCTCGGGTGCAGGTTCGGGTCACCTGACCCAAACCGCTTTGGATAGGACAGGACCCGAATGGGTCTAACCCAGTCCGGTTTGGTCTAAAAGAAAGAAGTGTCATTGAACCAGGTTTGGTTCACTAGCTTAAAGACCAGAAAAAAAATATGTAAAAATTACCAAGTAACCAGAGAAGTATTTCAAGGGCCCCAACTAAGTTACAAATAGAGGAAAAATCCCAAATGTTTTAAAATGACTAATTTATACTTATGAGTTGAATCGTATAACGATGCTAATGACCTTTTTTAGGGGCTTTGGTTCAGGGCCCTACGAGCGGATTTAAAAATTGAAAAAAATCTAAGTAAGATTCTAGTGAGTATCCTAAATTTTGACTAAGCTATAAGCCAGGGAAAAATCTTAGTAAATAGATAATTGATTGTTTTACCCCTAAGGTTAAGGTAAGACAGTTAATTAAACCAGGGTCGGTTCAAGGGGTTTACAACCCCATTAAATGGCAAAAAAATTACCTTGGGTTCACAATGTCATGGTGTACCCCTAACATTAGTTTTGGACCCATTAGGGTTCAAAGAAGCCTAAACAAAAAGACAGAAATACCTTTATTTGCAAACCGGCCCGCATTCGTGTGAATTAAATTAACGGGCCAATTTGATACAAAAACCACTTGAGTAATTAAAGACTTTCATGAGAACAGAAGGGCCTTGTCCTAGGTAAAATAATTACCTTAATGCCCTTAGTGCATTATGATCAATTTTCATAAAGATTTAATAAGTTAACCCAAGGAGGGTTAGGGCATGTGAGCTTGAACAATTCTAATATCATTATTGAATTCGATTATTAATATTATGATCTACTTGGACTTGTGTGGTTCTGATTGTTTATGTTGTTTATTCTTTCGATATTTGCTATTAATGTTGTGATAGTAACTTACCACTAGCTTAAGATTAGTGAAAGACTAATTGATGGGGTGGATAGGTTTGGATTGGGTGAGAAAACCTAATCAAGATAAAGACTAAAATGCCTTAGAGGGGTCTGGGACTAGGTCATAAAGTAAACAAAGTCTTTGACCTGACGATTTGCCTTGGTTGATGAACCGACAGTAGTTTAGAGTTTTCAACCCTAGTCTAGAAGGGACTAATAGAGTTTGGGATGGTCATTCGAAATCATGGCTTATTGATGAGCAAGATAGGATGCAGAATGGTTTTCTAAGTTTTGGCTCTATTAAGGAGCTACTGATTTGACTTGTAGTTGCACCTCCCCATTGGAGGGAGCTCTACGTGAGCCGGGCTCACCATAGATCTTTTAGTGTATACGCATTTGGATTAGTTGACATCCTGCTTAGTTGGCTTTTCCCGCCACTTATGTTCAGGTGCAATTGTGGGTCATGCCCTTTCACTCCAGTCAGGTCCTTCGTGGGCTAGGAGGGGTGATAGTACTTCCTGGTGGATTCTAGGGGCCTGGTGGATTCAAGGGTGTTTTGTCATGGATTTACCTTTGAAGGTGGTCTATATGAGTTATCATTTATCACTTAGGTTGACATCTGATAAGTCTGTCTATCATTGGGATTAGAAGGGGATATTTATTATCGAACAATGGTTCGAGAGATAATTAATAACATTGTTTAATATTGCTTGTTTAATTAGAACAAGTGGAATGATTAAAGGACTTGTATAAAATGTAGGTTGCTTTAAAATAATTAAGCATTTCATGTGTGATGTTATGCTTCTTAGTATAATGTAGTTTTAGGCATAACTACATCTGGATCCGATCTTGTTAGAAACATTGGAGATGTTGTCTAATGAGTACATAAGCAACTAACATCGGGTGATGTTGGCCTGATCCGAAAAACATTAAATTTTACTTTTGTTCTTCTGAAATGCTGTAACGCCTGAGATTTTTCACACATTTTCCTTAAAATTCACGGAAACTTTTTGCAATATAACGTCTGTAAATCGGAGGAAAAATGACAAAATCAAAACCTAATAAAACAGTTTATAATTTAAAACACTAAAAATCGATTTTCCATCTAAATATTTTCATCGTACGGTCAAACATTGTATGGCCAAAGCAAATATCATCAGGCGCTACTCGAAAACTCACGTACGACTAAATTGCTATGATCTAAATACAAATCTCTCCCAGGCATCCCTGAGTGCAAGTCCCATAACAGTCCACCGACTAATCCAAATGAAAGTATAGAATAATAACATCTTAAAGTCTCGTCTCACCCAATACATTGGATTGTGGCACAAATAAACTTGCTGTGAGTGAAGCATATACCTGAGTCAATGGGAAACAATCAACCACTGAAATGAGCATCCATCTCCAGGAGCTCTCCGCACAACCTACAAAACCTCCCATACAACGGGGCTAAAATGTAGGGTGATAAGTATTTTCATACTCAGTAAGAAAATACCTAGTAGGGGAATCCAAAACAGTGAACTCACTAAGTTCATAAATACATGTGTTCATGCAACACAAACATGAAGCAGATAGGCATATCAATATCATGCTCATACGCATACAATTATACCAAATGCACCATCGTGCTAAAGTCATACCAAATGCACCATTGTGCCAAAATCATACCATCAAATTAAACTTACACAAACACCCTTATCTTGGGTCATACAAACTTACTCGTACCACTGTATGCATACTTGTACAACTTACACATACTTGTACGACCTTACTCGTACAATCATATGCTTACTCATACAACTTACACATACTTATACGACCTTACTCGTACAATCATACTCATACGACCTTACTCATACAATCATACTCGTACGACCTTACTCATACAGTCTTACTCAAAATCATACACTTACTGTCTTGCTCAGAAACATACTCTCACAATCGTACTCATACACATACTCTTACAGTCGTGCTCATACATACACTCTTACAGTCGTGCTCACACTCATACAGTCGTACTCATACATATAATTGTATACATATCAACGACCACTGAAGCTCATTACAACTAATAGGCTCCAGCGTCGAAATGGAAAAGAATGCCACTAGGGCAACACCTTAACCTCAGGGGAGTGACTACACGCCATGGACTTTTCCGAAGGTAAGACACACCAATGCTCATGGGGCACTGGATCAAACAGGTAAGAGTAGATCCATGATACTACTTACCTGAGCACGCAAACATAAACACCTACACATAAGGGGTCATACAGTTGCCCACCATAATGGGTCTTATAGTTCCAAAGAATTGCCCACCATAATGGGCCTTATAGTGCCATAGAATTGCCCACCATAATGGGTCTTATAGTGCCAATGCCACTCTTGGGAAGAAAACATACAGTGCCACTTGGGCAGAAACGTACAGTGCCACTCTTGGGCGGAATCATGCAACGCTCTCAACAAAGCATCAAACGTCTGGGCTTACACAACACATAGACCAAATCAAAAACATACTTCGCTCTCAACAGAGCATTAGACGTCTGGGCTTCATACAGCACACAGACAAAGTCAGAAATATACATCGCTCTCAATAGAGTATCAAATGTCTGGGCTTATACAGCACGCAGACCAAATCGGAAACATACGTCGCTCTCAGCAGAGCATTAGACGTTCGGTGCTCTATACAGCACACAGACAACATCCCGCAGGATAAACACCATGGCAAGACATGAGAAATGCTCAGCTGACTCATTATCGGCTAGCACAAACATTGAACTTAATCCGTCGAACCCTCAAGTCTCAAACTCACAACGCTATCATTAGTTGTGCTTATAATTCAAGTTTGAACTAAGTAAATTATGCTGTACAATTATGCCACACAAACTCACAGTCCTCGACTGAGCAAACCAAAGCTGAGCCCGATCGAAACCCTAGTTCGCCAGGGCAGCAGACTTCACTTAACCATTCCACATCATGATCATAACACATCGTACATCAAACCCTTACAGTCTTACATACTTCGTCATCCATCTTATGGCCAAATCATCTTACACTGACATCATCAAATGAAGCTCCTCAGAACTAACCCAGTTGTCGCCCTCTTACTTATATCTCACTTATTATGTTTACTTTTCACTTCATAATATGTACGTTATGCTTGTACAATTATGAACACTCTTACTATCTGACAATCCTCACCCGTCATACCCATATCCTCTATCATCTGTCATACGCTTACACATCCATATCCAAATCCAGACAAAACCTCTGTCACCTCTTACTGTCCATCGCCCATACCTCTGCCCACATACACATACACACATCCATAGCATAGGCAATATCAATCATACATACGTATGTTTATCACACATATGTATAACATACACATACGGTCATACATACACAGCTTACAAACATGCTCACTAGTCATCACTAGTTCATACAAAGATATTTATACATACTTCAAACATACACGTAGCTATCACTAGCACATGCATACATACGTCAAACATACACGCTAGCCATCACTAGCACATGCATAATCTATACATACTCCAAACATGCACGCTAGCCATCACTAGCACATGCATAATCCAAACATACTCCAAACATGCATGCTAACCATCACTAGCACATGCATACATACGTCAAACATATACGCTAGCCATCACTAGCACATGCATAACACATATGTAGCATACTAACATATTCGCTAGCCATCACTAGCGCATACATAATCTACATCCATAAAATGTGCATACATCTCATACATATCAATCATACTTAGCACCCGTATTACACATACATCAACCACACTTACAGCTCATGTGCATGCCATATGTATATAAACATATCATGTAATCATGCTTATATGCACATCGTGCAATCCTAACATGCTATTACTCATTCAAGCATGCTATCATGAAATTACGAGTTCAAAGCTCCCCTACCTCGTAATCATGACGTTCGATGGCGAGCACACGATGGTGGCGGCATTGGGGGCGGAGTTGGCAGTCAAAACCGTTGCCTGGCTGAGAGAGCTGTTGTCCCGAGGATTTTAGGAAGTGCCGGAAACAATCACGACCAAAAAGGGTGTCAGAAGTCAATGCAGCAAAACCCGCGATCCACGGCGGCACACAAGGGCAGCCGGGAGAAATGTCATGCCAACATATGTGGCGGAGCGACCAGAAGTAGATGGTGTACTCACTGAAGATCGGTCGATGGCTAAGACGTACTCTGCCGGCCACAAGACGTCGAAATCGGCCGTGGACAGCACCCAATGGTGACGATTTCTCATCAACATGGGCCCACATAAGGGTAGAGGCATGGGGCAACGCTCGAGGACAAATGAGAGGTGGAGGAGGGCTATGTGTCAACTCTACACGGTGGCAAAACCAACCGATGGTCAGGCAGCGCAAAAGCGGCGCCTAAACCCAAAAGCACATGCGTGGCCACATGCACACACGACCCAATGGGGTGGGGGAGAGGGCTAACAGGAGGGAAACCAAGGCCCAAAAAAGGCCAACAGGGCTAAGGCCCTAGCTGTGGCCAATCAAAGCAGTGGCATCGCCGATCGCCACCCACAACCAATGCCCATAGTGCGGGCGGCTGTGCATCTCGCACGGTATAGGGCAATGACTAGCTACCCATTCCGGGCAGAGTGTATAATCGGGCCAATAGGGGCTGACCCTCACTATCGCAGAGCCGGGACAGAGCCCACGATGGCCAAATGGCCCACGGCTCGCCGATGCCAATGACCCGAGACGCACCCAAAGCGACTAATCGGGCGGAGCAAGGCAATAGGGGTGAGGCAGGGTCGGAAACGGTAAACCCCTACCGACACTGGGTCGAGGTAGGCTGGACGAAGTGTCGCGCCCTGGGATTTTAAAAGCATATAAAATTTTCTTTTCATAAAGATATCGGAGTTTACCCGGGCCCGCGACTGGAGCCATTCACCATATGCGATATTAAAATAGTAGTATCCCCAGGAACCACAATTTGTGTACAAACACATAAGAGAAAAACAATAAGGAGTTCTTACTCGTTTCAGTGCGGTTGAAATCCTTGAAATCACATTGATAAAACTTTAGAGTAGGCCCTTCTACCCGCACACTAAGCTTCGTCGAGTCCTGCAAAGTCTGGGGGTGGTGAGTATTTTAGAATACACAGTAGGGGAGTTTATACGATCAGGCATGAATAAACACATGGGAGTTTGACAGCACATATCATATATAATATTTTTCAATGAAAACAGGGTGTGCCTCCCACCCAAAAACCACCCCTAGAGCTTCTTCCTCCGTATCGAAGATGCTACTAGGGTTTGCAAGCTCTCACGGCTCGCTACAAATGTCCCAGACATATATATATTAATAGGAAATTTGTTGCGGGTATAAAACAACGACCTCTTACTTCTTTACAGATAATCCCAAAATATTTTGTGCTTGTGGATAGAAGAGCCACCTGTGCTCATGGGGCGCCGGGATCTAGAGAGTAGAGAGTCTTCCCATGATACTCTCTACCCTAGCGCGCATAGCCTTAATAATTGCCCTTCGTTAGGGGAGAATCAGGGATCTTGCCCTTCGTTAGGGGCTCACCAGGCTAAATTAGGTACCATGCATCCAATTCCGAACTCGATTAATTGTGCTCTCATCTAGTCAACGGAGCTCTATCGGGGCGCCCAACAATAGCTCCGGACAACCAAAACACTCATGAGTCCCAGACTCATAGTCTTGAGTCCCAGACTCATAATCTTGAGTCCCAGACTCAATCGAAATATCCTAGAGTTCCCATACTCCAAAAAGAGTTGTTTTCTTTTAAAACATTCTATCCCAATGTTTATCCTTTTGAAAATCCTAACTTCGCCTCTACAAGACATGGGAGCGTCACTATCAACGACTACAAAGGCAAGGTTGGTCGCTCATTCCAATGAGACAGTTACCTCTTCTTTGTCCCGCTTCAGTGACTCGATCACCATGCTTATACGTCTTTTCAAAAATAATCTTGAGTATCCTCCTTTCAAAAAGGACAAGTCCTCTAAAACCGTCATTTAAACATACTATTTTCATTCGCAATGAAAACAGTGGCGAAGCTAGTTTGTCTCTATCTCACATGCTTCACCGTGTATAATTTATATCAAAATCCACGAATAAATATTCGATCAAACTATTATGTATGAGGCAATCATAATGCATGTAGTATAAAACATATCCACTTCCAGCGGCAAATCATTCGACTATTCGAATATACATAATAACATTATAAATATACGCTATATAAACCATATTCTATCTCAACGATTAATCGCTCAACAGATCGGATATATATGCAGAAACCATAAATCATATTTTGAAAATAATCTCTAACGCATAACATGCAAGAGTCATATAATGAGTTAAAAACACAACCAAATATTATAATCATGCCATAAGAAAGGATAAAAGCCCCTACCTCGCTTTTTGCAAGAGTTCGAAATCGATAAATCGAACACCACGAAATTGGATGTCCACTTCTGGGGTTCTGGAGGTTTCCAACCAAGAAAATAACCCTGCCATGACATCTGGCACACTCGATTTAGGTAGAAACGCCTCTTAAACAACTTAAATCGGACTTAAAACGAGTAAGAAATGAAGAACAGAAGTTTCTG
Source organism: Saururus chinensis (assembly GCA_035235625.1). Classification (NCBI taxonomy): domain Eukaryota; kingdom Viridiplantae; phylum Streptophyta; class Magnoliopsida; order Piperales; family Saururaceae; genus Saururus; species Saururus chinensis. The sequence goes on from CP141140.1 coordinate 61,081,635, forward strand.
AACGTGGGAGAGAAATGAGAAAACATGGGAGAGACTGGATGCTGAGGATGCTATTTATAGAAGAATTGGATAGATGTGAGGTTGACACGTGTCAATCCTATCCACTGTCAATCCTATCTGCTTTGTCAACAATCCTATCCACTATCAATCCTATCTACTTTGTCAGCAATCCTATCCACTATCAATCTTATCCGTTTTGTCAGCAATCCTATCCCCTATCAATCCTATCCGCTTTGTCAGCAATCCTATCCGTTTTGTCGTCAGTCTTATCCACTGCGTCATCGATCCTATCCAAAATGATATTATTTTATTAAAATAATATCTTGAACTCAAAAAGCGATAACTTCCAACCGTGACATTGGAATTGCACGTTCTTGATACCGATGGACTCGTGTCAACGAGCCCTTCGAAATAAGACCAAAACATGGGTAGGTCATCCCGCACTTTTAAAGTGGGTCCCGCCCATATTACATTTTTTTCCCGAGGTCGAAATCGTGCGTTCTTAGTACCGATGGACTCGTATCGACGAGCCCTTTGAAACTAGACCTCACATGGGTAGGTTATCCCGCACTTTCAAAGTGGGTCCCGCCCATATGACATGCTTCTCGAGGTCATAACTTTCATTCCCGACCTCCGTTTCGTACATTCTTAGGTTCGTTACGCTCGTCTCACCGAGCTCTATCATAACCCAATAAAAACTCTTTAAATATTTGCCTCTAAATAATTTAAAATAATTAAAAACTCATAAAATAGTTTTATTAGAGGCAAGAAAACATACTGAAAATTGTGGTCGTTACACGAAGTCCTACCAGTGGCTGGACGATGACTGGAAACACACCAACGTCCAAAAAAATCCAACAGATAGTGAGATGGAAAATGGGAACAAAACCCGACCAAAGTGCCAATAGCTCACCACAAAGCGAAAAAAGCAAGGTGGCGGCTTTAGCCAGTGCCTATGGGTTCCTAGTGGCCAATTAAACATAAGTCTAGTTGAGGGCGGCCGCAAACGACGTCAAAATCGTACACCCACAGTTCAAAAGCGGGATTGAAGGGGAGAAAAACCCGAAGAAAAGTTTGGTACCTCGTGGAGGAGCGAAGAGGCCGTGGCGGCGGTCCTAGCTGGTTCCTACGGACTCGTGGTGGTGAGGCAAAGCGGATCCTGACAAGAATCAAAGGAATTCGACGACGGAGGAGGGAGAACAGAGCGACCGGAATCGAGCTCGGGTTCTCACAAAAACTACTGGACATGAAAACTTTTCTCGGCGTCGAAACATATGGAATTCGGTTGATGGATTCATGTCCATAAATAATCTTTTCAATTTTTACATCTACGTCCCTAACACACGTTCACCCACCAGTTACGCATTGTAGGTCCAAAATTTGTGCCATAAGTGCGCAACGAGGCCCGCAGCCTGCAACTAAGCCCCGCATCCGACTCTACGGGTATAAATATGGGGTATATATACATAAATATGAATACGCTATAGTGTCACATTTTCTTGCCGAAAATGACCAGAAAAATAGTAGAAAAATCCCAAAAAAATTGTAGAAAAATCAGGGACCTTACAAATGCTCCTCCAAGGGGAGGAGATGTTTTGTTGCCTGTTTGGTCTTGTTTGCTTACAGGTTCTTTAGATGGGGATGTTACAAGATCAGGACGTTGGTGGGCATTTGAGGCCGACATTGCACTAGTGGGATCTAGTTTCTTGCTTCTGCAATTTTGTAAATAATTGTAATTACTGGTGTAGGAGTCAACTTTACTTAGTTGTTAATTTTTGGATAGATGATAGACTTGTACTTAGAGGGTTAACCTACTGTTTATCGAAATTTGACACGTGTAATAATATCATATATTTTGATATTCCTATTTGTGAACCCAAGTTATCACAACTTGGATATTTTAGTCGATTGATTTGATTTGATTTAAAAAAAATATATCATGATTAATCATTTGTCCTTTAATTAAAAAAGGTTTTAAAAATCCGGGTCGTGACAACCACAATGTCTAGCATGCTCGTTTCAATGGAGAACGCCTCTTGAGCAACTCAATTTAGACTTAAAATGACTTAGAACAAAAAAAGAAGAAGTTTGAGAAGTGGGAAACTAGAAATAGAAGAAAAATTGGGTCGGGGGACACTATTTATTGCCACGTGTGTGGCACGAGTTGCAAGCATAAAGCCTGGGCCCTGCACCATGGTGCCACACATTGTAACTGACTAGTGCGAATGTGAGAGCCTGGTCTTGCCTAGGCAGCACATCATGTGGGATGGCCCTACGCCTGCCTTATGTGGCGCACGCAGCTCACGCAAGCTAGCACAATTGATGCCAGTTGTGTATTAGTCTCCGTCAACCGCACTTTTTTTAAAATATTTTTCTTTTTCAAATTCAAATTTTCAAAATGCAAGCTAGCACAATCGACGAACCCTACAAACCAATACCCCACAAGGGTGAGTTGTCTCGTACTTTTTAAAGTAGGTTCCACCCAAGTGGCACAATTCTCAAGGCCATAACTTATGGCTGCGATGTCCAATTTGAGTGATTTAAGACCCGTTACACTCGTCTTTCAAAGTTTTATCACATTCTTATAAAAAATCACTAAATAGCATTCTTTAACTAATAAAAATGCTAAAACTCTAGTATTAGCTTTAGTAGAGGCGGAAAAACATATAGGAAATTCAGGGTCGCTACAATCTACCCCCCTAAAGAAATTTTGTCCTAAAAAATGAACCCTAAAACCTCAAAAAGTTATGGATACTCCTTCAATATTTTACTTTCTAACTCCCACAACGCTTCATCAGAGGAGTGGTGCTGTTATAACACTTTCACCTATGGAATCCTTTTTGTTCGAAGGATCTATTCCTTACGATCAAAAATACTAATTGGTTTCACTTCAAAGGATAAATTGGGTTCTAGGGTGACCGTTGTCTTATCTAAAACATGTGAAGGATCTCATACATATTTTTGAGGCATGGACACATGAAACACGTTATGAACATTATCAGCTGAGGGGGCAAGGCCAGTATATAAGCCATGAGCCCTACCTTGTCAAATATCTCAAATGGTCCTACAAAGCGAGGACTTAGGTTTCTTTTAACTCCAAATCTCATAACTCCTCGAGTTGGCAAGACTTTTAAGAGTACATGATCACCCATATAGAAGTTGACATCTTTCCTTCTTTGGTCAGCGTAGTTCTTTTGACGACTCTAAGATGTCATTAACTAATTTTGTATGAGCTTCACCTTATGAGCACATTGCTATAAGTACTCAAACTTCACTAACTTACGCTCTCCTACCTCACTCAAACATGTAGATGTTCGACGGGATTGGTCATCCCAATTACCCCTCCAATCCATAGCACAAACCCGCAACATGTCTTCTAACATCTGAATGGACCTCTTACACTGGCCATCTATTTGTAGGTGGAAGGTTGTACTAAATCTTAGGTTAGTACCTAACTTCTTTTGAAGTCCTTGCCAAAATTGGGAAGTGATATGACTATCTCAATCCGAGATAATCGACAATGGTACTCCATGTCGACTCATGATTTCCTTCACATACATTCTTTCCAGAGAAGTTAAAGGTTGTGTCTTCTTCAAAGGTAGAATATGTACACCTTTGGTGAGTCGATCTACGATTACCCAGATAGATTCATGACCCTGTGATGTCCTGGGTAAGCCTGAAATGAAATCCATAGTAATATGCTCCCACTTCCATTCCTGAATTTCAATTGGTGAGGGAGTACTAGAGGGTTTTTGCTGTTTAGCTTTAACCTACTAACAAGTTGAACACTTAGAGACATACTTTCTTATGTCCCTTTTCATTGCATTCTACCAAAAATTCTTTTTCAAGTCTTGGTACATCTTCGTTCCTCTTGGGTGGATGGTATACTGAGATCTATGTCAATTATATAACAAACTTTTCTTAACTCAAGAACTATCAGAACCATGAGTCTTTGTTGAAAAACTTAACCCTCCATCAGAGCCGTAGTTGGAGTCAAGCTTTCCTCATAAAGCCAACACTTCTTCATCTTCTTTTTGAGCTTCCACATTGCACTCAACCAACGCAAACTTCACTTGTAGGTTGGCCATAAAACATCTCTTGTTTTCTGATTGCAAACCAGGATGAAGGCTTATCACTTCTTCCATTAATTTCCACTCCTTCACAAGTATTTGAGCAACTCTCCCTCCGGCCTTGTGAGTCCGCATTAGCCACCACATTTTCTTTTCCTAAGTGGTACTAAATAAAAAATCATAATATTTGATATACTCAATCCATCACCTTTGCCTCATGTTAAGATCACTTTGAGAGAATATGTACTTTAGGCATGCATGATCTATAAGGGCTTCAAACTTCTCTCCATACAAGTAATGTCTCCAAATTTTTAATGCAAAAACTACTGCTGTTAATTTTAGATTATGAGTAGGGTAATCACTTGTATGCTTCTTTAGTTGTCTTCAAGCATATACTATCCTTTCTCATTCTACATCAATAGACATCTAAGGCCTTCTGACCTTTTCTGAAAGTGTTGCTGTATACAATAAATCTTTCACTGCCAGACAGTAAAGCTAAAACCGGTGTGGTTGTTAGATTTCTTTTTAGCTATTGAAATCCATTCCCGCATGCCTCATCCCACGCAAACTTTACCCCTTTTCTAGTTAACTTCATACTTGAAAAACCCAAATGAATATTTGGTAATAGCTTGCATGACCTAGAAAACTTCTAATTTTCGTTACTATCTTGGGCCTCCCACCTCATCATTGCTTCTATTTTTGTTGCGTCTACTTATTTTTTATGCTTGAAGTATAATGCTCTTTGAAATGGAATTTATGCTGGTTACTATACTCATTCAATTGGAATGTTGTTGAAATATGATTCTTGAAGTACTATAGTTCTTGTTTAGCCATCCCACTCGTTTTATTCATTTACTTAGCATCCATTGTTTATGCGAGTTCTTTAGAGTAATAGCAGGTGGGGACACTTGTGCTAAGAGAGGACGTGAAGAACTTAGATCTATGTAGGATTTTCTAATCTAGATAATAAATTTTAGTAAGTGTGTAATTTCTAAGACATAAACATGAGAGTGGAAATTACTTATAGTTGTGTTATTATGTTGTTTGGTATGTACACGTGCAAGCCTATGTGAGATTAAGTTGTGACTTTATTATGTCTTCTATATATAAAGACATGATAGTTGATTATCAATATGTTCTAAAACGAGTAAGTCACACATTGGAATAATATATTCATCAATGAATTTGACAAATGAGTTTAGAAAAATTTTGTTTATGCATTTATGTTGGTTTTCATTTAAAAGTGAGTTTGAGAAAATTCGGGGTGTGATAGTGATTGCTGTGATTTTTTACCCTAGTTGGGGTTTTCCACAAAAAAATCACGTGTGTACTTGTATGTTTTGCATGTTGATAGCTTGGTTAATGATGAGCATGATTATAAATGGGTAGTAATTAAGTTTAATTGATTTTGGTGTTGAACTAAAATTCCTATGCATAGAGGTTAGAACTCTTAATTGCTTACTTGATAAAGTACTAGGGTTAGAAACAATCTAGCAATATGCTAAGCCATCCAAACAAATATTAAACTCTCACCCACCCCTTGCCTCTAATGGTCAAGGGGTCATATGTGGCGCCCCGACCCGAAAACCGACCCGGGCCGGGGGTCCGAAATCGATGAAAACCAATGAAAACCAAACCCAGAACCAAAAGCAGCACACTCTGAGTGCGAGAGTCTTTTCATTCCTCTACGCGCTACAGAACTTTAGCGCTCTATTGCGCGTAGGCAAGAACTGGCCAACGTTGCCTTGCCGTTGGTTGCCTACGTACATATCGAATAACATCCATGATGTTACTCCGATACGATCGGATCCGGATGTAGTTCTGCCTATTGGCTACTATATACAATGGCATACCAAAAACACATACGTATAAAATACGTATCTCCGAATATTTAATCGGAGTTATACAAAAAACCCGATAAAACACCGGCAACACACATCTCGCTCTATCATAGAGACGAGCACCACACGACCACCACAACATGCCTCGCTCTATTCCAGAGCGGATGCATCACATTCACACGTCTCTCTCCATCACTGAGCCGAGAACGAACACACACCACACGTCTCGCTCTCCCGTAGAGCGAGACAACACACATCATAACATATAAGCATAGTAAACATATGGATCATATCATAACACGTCATAACTAGCACATATCGTTCTATAATTAAAATAGGAGGTAAGAAACTCTTACTCCCCTGATGTCTCACGAGGTAGCGGTATTCGGGCTGTTCATTTCTGGGCGTCCTCCCCTTCCAGAGACAACGGACATAGCCTCCTCTTGCCCCGGTTCGTTCCTCTCTTCTAGGAGCGCCAACTTGATGGATAGACTATTTCATTGCGTAGATCACCCTCGAATTAGCTAGGAACGCCTCAAGAATGACTCGAATCGGACTTAAAATGAGTGAGAAATGAAGAACAGAAGTTTATGAACGTGGGAGAGAAATGGGAAAACGTGGGAGAGATTTCTCTTTTTCTTTCTGGATGTCAAGGATGCTATTTATAGAAGAATTAGATAGATGTGAGGTTGACACGTGTCAACCCTATCCGCTTTGTCAGCAATCCTATCCGCTTTGTCAGCAATCCTATCCACTATCAATCCTATCCGCTTTGTCAGCAGTCCTATCCACTACGTCGTTGATCCTATCCAGAAAGACATTATTTTATTTAAATAATATCTTAACCTCAAAATGCGATAACTTCCAACCTTGATGTTGGAATCGCACGCTCTTGATACCGATGGACTCGTGTCAACGAGCCCTTCAAAATAAGACCAAAACATGGGTAGGTCATCCCGCACTTTCAAAGTGGGTCCCGCCCATATGACATTTTTTTCCGAGGTCGGAATCGTGCGTTCTTAGTACCGATAGACTCGCATCGACGAGCCCTTTGAAACTAGACCACACATGGGTAGGTTATCCCGCACTTTTCGAATAGGCCCCGCCCATGTGGCACACTTCCCGAGGTCATAACTTTCGTTCCTGACCTCCGTTTCGTGTGTTCTTTGATTCACCACGCTCGTTACTCCGAGCTCTACCCGGATACGGGGATTTCACCTAATGAAACCCCCTAACACTAACCTCAAATTACTAAATTACCCTTAACCCACCCGGGTTAAGCGTAACCGGAAAACGGGTCGTTACATCATATATAGGCTTTTGTCCTAGTCCGTTTTAACTTAACGAGTTTAATTTCTCTCCCAAAATTAATTAATTACAAAAATTCTTTCAAATTTTGGGGTGTTACAATTGTGCTATAATATAAGTATAACCTAAATTTTAGTTACTCATCTGTATATATGAAATAAGAGCAATTTTACTTGAAATCATAGAAATAGTTTTATAAGTTTACCTTTAAGGTCATTAAAGTGTTTGATTTCATCCAAGTTAGCTATATTATGCGAATTCTTATAGAAAGATGGGTTGAGGGCCTTCTTTGCATACCTTTCAAACTTTATATCATTGACAAAAGTGAATGTTGTTCAATGAGTACAATGTATTTAACTAGTTCATTATGATTTGCACTTTTGTTATATGTGAAAGTTTTAAAAAATTAGATGAGCTAGTCATGATACTTAATTATACTTGCCTCATATACCACAATGATTGGGGGCATACTGGTCGATGTGCCTAGTAAGATGACCAGTACCTCCATAACTAATTTGTGTTTTGCAATATGCATATTGCCTTCATTATGATCACATGAGGATTTTTTGGGCCTGACACTTCTTGCTTTGTCATGGGCTCTCACGCCCATAGGTTGCCAGTGGCATAGGCGCTACCTCATCATTGGCTTCAGTGTAGAACTCATAGTTGGGATTTTTGGAAAAGGCTTCCTCATTAAGGAAAGCATGAGAGAAGTGGATCATTTATCTAAAAACAAAAAAAGGTGAATAAAAATTTAGAAATAATGAAATGAAATAATAAAATTACAAAAAATGATTACCTCGAAGTGGTGTTGGTAGTTGAAGTGTGCCCTTTAGAGAGTAGATAATTTGAAGATGAAGAATGATTTCGTAGACAACTTGAAGAACTTGATGCTTGAGCCTTCTTGAAGAATTTGAGAGTTTGAGTGAGAGTGAGGAGTGAAAAATCCCCTCCCCCATACCTTTTATTTAGAAGGGAGCTTTCCCTTGTGAAATGTTAAAAATAACCCCCATAATTGTCCAAAAAATGCTCTTTTTGTGGTGGTCATGGGGGGTTATTCAATTGGCTCAATAAAGCCATTGATAGCGCTAGAGCAACCCCCAATGGATCAAACCAATAGATTCAAAAGGAGATTTTGGTGCCCATTTGGGCCAGGCGTTGGTCTTATACTGGTCGTGGGCCATAAAACACAACCTAGCCTGACTCTAGCCTCGTACAAGCCTGGGCTCATTTGTATTAAGTCCTACCCATTGCCATCTTTAATTGAGAGTAGGGAATGTTAATTGTTTGAGTAGTTCTCTACGTGAGATTAATATTCATCTAATAACTTAGCAGATCACTACATTGCCCCTAGTCCAATTATCAACAATGATAAAGATCACGAGTTTTAGGCACTTTGGCATAATTTTTATATGTAGCTGAATCAAACTAATATATCTCAAATCTCACTCACGATATATCATTTATCATCATTCAATCACTATCATTCAATCCACACATGTACACAACAATATAACGTGAAAAACTCTAACATGGGTAAAAAACCACGACAATTCTAAAAGAACTAAATCAATGCACTAGAAACCAAGACATTACATTGACACATATAATTCACCAACCTTGTCCAGAGTCTAACACAAGCTCCTCTTATTTAAATTATTTTTGTCCTTAAAGTTTTCTCCCTCGGGCACTTAAAACTTCTTCCTCATTGCCTTCTCTCTATCTTCTTCTAGTCTTCAACAAGTACTTATTGTTGTATTGACTTTGGCCTTGTAGAATTCTCAATCTCTCATTGGAGATTTTCTACAACACACCTTTGAAATATTTGTGTTTAAACTCCTTTAGTTGTTGATTATCTTTTTCAATTTACTATGGATCTTCAACTTAAAACTTCATGTAAATTCTCCTTTGGAAAATAATATGCAAAGGTATAAACATTTTTTCTTTATTCTTCTCCAGGTTTTCCTCTATCAAATTTCATGATTTCTTAACCCTTATATAGCTACTTAAGATGGTTTAGGTCTTGTACTTAAGTAATGAATGAAATTGAAATCAAAATGTCTTAATTAGGGTAACCTATCCTTAAAGCGACTGATCAATCAATTGTTCACTTTTGTTTTGTGCTTGATATTTTAAGTGATTAATTGATTCACGAGAGCAATTTGTCGATAACTCTCAGCTTCATTGTGCACAAGGCTAAATCAAAGGGCAATCAATTATTCTGCTTAATATTTTTTATTTTGCCCTTTTTACCCTAAAACCTATAAATGCACTTTTGAAACTTCTCTAAGTATTTTTTGTATGTAAATGTGATCAGAATAAACTTCAAACACCTTCAACATTCTTTCTTGATCAATAAGAACATATTTGCTCTTAATTTTTAAGTTTGTCAATTCTAAATCTGACTCGACTACAATTATCTAATATCAGACTTTAAGATTCAATACATGCACAAGGTTTATTGACATAATTTTGACAAAGAAACCATCCAATAAACTTGATATTTACACTCTAACCTTAACCATCCTCTCCCATTCTACCTATTATGTCCTTTCTCTTGTTCTCTCTAAGCTACTACCACATTTCATTTATCTAGGAATTCTTTGATGATCTCCCTCTTAAAAGAGAGAAAGAATTTGCTACTTTATATTGCATGAGGTTGATGTTAACACTCTCTTTAAACAATTTCATTATTTACCAAATTTTATTTAAGAAATATTTAGCATTTATTAACAAAAATGATTAATTAATAATTGTGTGAATATTTCAGGGATGGAGGGAAGGTTGCATCTTTGGACTTTTTGCCAAGAGTCAGGCACTTTATTTATGCCTAATTCTAATTGAATATGGTTCTATTGACCAAGTCAGGCTAGTTTTTAAAATAGTAGTTATAGCATTCAAGCGAGCACTTTTCTTAAAATTTCATGTATTCAAGATCTTAAAAGTAATTTTTATATAATTTTCTTTTAGGATGAATATTTTCTCAAAAATAAAAAAGGTTTTAAGCCAAAATTAGGGGAGTAAACGGTGTCTGTACTCGTCCATGCCTATTTCGAACTAAAACTGTCTATTATTTTTTGTCCATCCCTAATGTAGGCAGACACGGACAAGGGTTGTCTATGTTTATAGCCGTCTACATCCGCCAACTATATGCTTTATGTTTTTTAATATATGTTAAATTAGTAGAGTATATCACATAGTTAATTTTCATAAAAGGATTATAAAAAATACATGTTATACTATTACATGTCTTTCATAGTTTTTTTATTTATTTATTTTTAAATTAGACTATCCCACTATTATTCTAACTTATTTTTTATTTAATTTTTTACTAACCATTCTTAATTTGATAACAAAGTAATTTATGTCAAACTTTCACTTTTATTTTGACCATGTTCATCTATTTCCGTTCATGTCCATCACGGACATATGTAGACGAACAAATACTTAGTCCACATAAATATGGATGGTTGCAAACATTCCTTGTTTGAGTCTGTATCCGCTTATACCCCTAACTAAAATAGGCATAAAATGATGAATTGATCCAAAATGGCCTTTCTCCTAAGAACAGTTATATCTGAAAGAGTATTCTTAGTGGGCATCATGTCAAAAGGCTTGTGCTACCCCTATAAATTATTAAAAGAAAATGATAATTTTACTCTATTTTTCCTATACTAAAAGCTTACTGTTGTTTGTGTACTGAATTTTTGGAAGATTCACTTGATCCAGCTTCAATTCAGGCTTGAATTATTAAAGTCCTGTTTGTATTTAGAAGCTATGTAGAATTAAAAATCTAGCCCTAAAGTTAATTCAGGCCGTTTCAAGCATGAATCGGCTTGAATCACCTTAGTCGATTTTGTCCCCTAGTCCCCATTTTGAAAATTACAGATTCTATTATTTTTTAACGGTTATCTCTCATATCAATTTGAGCCTTGAGAAATGTGCCATATAAATAGAGATCACTTTAAAAATTTAAAATTACCTACCCTTATGAGATCTTGTTTGATAGAGTTTAAATTTAGAAGTGTAATGGCATAAAGAACATGTATATCCGACTTCGAAAAAGAGAATTATATTAGTTTAAAGTTTTAAAATTGGGTTTGACGCGACATCTAAATTTATTCTAACAAGTTTTATTACCAAACGTAATTCACATTCAACGGCAAATTTTTAAAATTAATTCGCTACTAAATTAATTCATTCTACCAGGAAAAGTAAATATTCTTGAGGTCTAACTCACCTTTTATATCCAATCATATTTTTAAATAGACTTTTTGTGTAGAGAAAGTGAAGTTAGAATATCGGCTTCCTTATTAAAGTCGATTTTAATCCGCATATTGTGGGTCCTTTCACCATTTCGCATACCATAAACAAAACCAATTCCAAAACCCAATTTACCCTTGAAAACCATAAAAAGAAAGACCAAATACTAGGGGATTTTGATTTCATTTAATAAAAGCTAAAAACAGCTGAATCAAGATGCTCATAAGTAACACTGCCTTTGACCTTCTTCAATTCAGTCTTGGAACCCAATTTACACCAAGATGAGTGGGTCCCCTCGCCTCGGTTCAAACTGTAATTTTGCACTTCCCAGCGCAAATAATGTAAGCAGCGTGTCACGGACTCACAGAGGTTCATCTGACCATGGAAATACTCTGATTGATTGGATGATTGTGCCCACACGAGTCAAAAAGTATTTAAGCATGTGGCAAATAAAAACGAATAACCTCTCCGGCCAAAATACAAGTGGCGCTCTAATGACCAGGAGCATCAAACAACATATTTGCGCATGCAATTTGGTCGGTGTAGCAATGGACCCACCTCCTGTTTCGCCATCAACCTCAATTAATTTCGTTTCATAATTTGGCCGTTGCAGCATATAAAACTAATCACAATTTGATGAGGATATAATTAAGCTGAATTCAAAGGAGACGACAAAAGAGTGGGAAGATAATGCACCTTCATGGTTTAATTTACTTTTATTTTTGGAGCTTTATGATTTGGTATCAGTTTGATGTATGGCTTAATCCATATAAAGTGTTCTTACTTGTCACCGTATATTATGATCTAAGTATACATGATAAAATAAAATATCCGGAAAATCGAGAGACAATTAGTAAGTGGAGAATTCAATTTTCAGTTGTACAATCTTTTTCAAGAGAAACAAGCTAGAATGTTTGTTAACTAGAAAAGAAATATTAATGTAATACTTAAATATTTTACTATTTAAGTAAGGGAAAATAAGCTTATGATATATTTTTTTAAGTATTTAATTACTTAGAACAAAATGAAGTTATTAATGTAAGATAAGTTTTTTTTTATAAATGGAACTATTAATATAGAACAAACGGAGTATTATTGAATATTTCACTGTAGCACATAGTTTTGCTAATGAAATGAATACATTTTCCTTTTCAAGAAATTTGTGAGTTTTACTATCTACGTTGTATAAAAGGAAAACACTACAATAGATTTGGGCGGTGCGTTTGGGATCACATGCACTGAATGCACTACGAACCGTCAAATTGAGATTGAATGGTGCACATAAAGCAGTGGCAGGCATGTGGGTGTTTCAAATTAACCTACGCAATAATTTGTGTGCGCCATTGGATATTTGGATCCTGATGGCCCATGATGTGGCGCACCGTCGGATACTAGATGCGTCAATCACATATTAACATAACTCAATAATACTTATTTCCAAATATTAAATACTAAATTTATCGATAAAAAATTAGATACTAAAGTTGTATTAAAAGGTATATAAAATTTATAACACACACGCTTGTATGACCTTGTTTAGGTGGAGAAATTATCCGAATGGAACCGATGCATATGCCCATGGTGCATTGGTCCACTCACTCTTTAACAGGTTATAACACTATGTGTTCTAATTAACGTGAGTAATTTCACATTCACATTTTGATTTTAGTTTAAGTGTTAAAAATTGAATGAACTTATCTACAACAACGATAGTGAATCAGTTCCACTAAATACTTTTTAGTTTATTTTAAAAAAAAACTATTAATGTTATTACTTAATAGATTTCGATTAGATGAGGAACTGTGATGATTAGAATAAGAGATTAGCACCAAAAAATATAATTAGAGAAGGCAAGAGGGGCCCATGACAACGAAATAGTGGAAAATAGTCGGTTATGGGCGGCAAAATAAAACCACAAAAATTCCCCCATTTCTCTCTTTTCACCCCCTTAAATACCCCACTTTCCTTTGCATCTCACTCCCATCCTGCTCTCAACACTCCCTCTCCTCCTCCATCACACCCACCACTGAAACTCCTCTTGTGACCCTTGTTTGTACTCTTCAAGCCACAAAGAAAGACATGGCTAAGGACGTTGAGGCCGGCGAGTTCTCGGCCAGGGACTACACCGACCCGCCGCCAGCACCGCTCTTCGACGTGGAGGAGTTGACCAAGTGGTCTTTTTACCGGGCCCTCATCGCCGAGTTCATCGCCACCTTGTTGTTTCTGTACATCACGGTGGCCACGGTGATTGGGTACAAGGCCCAGACTGACCCCACCACCCACACCAACCCGGACGTGGCCTGCGGGGGTGTCGGCATCCTCGGCATCGCCTGGGCCTTTGGCGGCATGATCTTCATCCTCGTCTACTGCACTGCTGGCATTTCCGGTGAGTACTCGCCATTAATCAGTAACTAATCCACGCAAAGTTCTTAGTTAACAGGCCATTAAACACATGTTTTGATTAATTTGTAGGTGGGCACATCAATCCGGCCGTCACGTTTGGACTGTTCCTGGCCAGGAAGGTGTCGCTGATCAGGGCGGTGCTGTACATGGTGGCGCAGTGCCTGGGTGCAATCTGCGGGGTGGGACTGGTGAAGGGCTTCCAGAAGTCCTACTACACCCGGTACGGCGGCGGGGCCAATGAGCTGGCCAAGGGCTACAACAAGGGCACCGGCCTCGGCGCGGAGATCATCGGCACCTTCGTCCTCGTCTACACCGTCTTCGCCGCCACCGACCCCAAGCGCAATGCCAGAGACTCCCACGTCCCTGTAAGCTTCATTAATTTTGTTTCCGCACCCAACAAGCAAGTAGTCTACGCTCAATATCTTTTGGGATTAAATTGCTGAATATGAATTATGGTCAATCAGGTTCTGGCTCCGCTACCAATTGGGTTTGCAGTGTTCATGGTCCACTTGGCCACCATCCCCATCACCGGCACCGGGATCAACCCGGCGAGGAGCTTTGGCGCCGCTGTCATCTTCAACAAGGACAAGGCCTGGGATGATCAGGTAACTTTTCTTTAGTTGGATACTTACTAAGGTGGTAATCGAATTGCTAAATAATACATGTATAAGCTAATTAAATTAATAGCTCTACTAACACCTTCTTTTTTGTGGTTGTGATTGTTTTTGTGACAGTGGATCTTCTGGGTAGGCCCCTTCATTGGAGCGGCCATTGCTGCGGCCTATCACCAGTACGTTCTCAGGGCATCCGCCAGGGCACTGAGTTCCTTCAGGAGCGGCTGAACCCCCCATGTTTTAATCGTCAGGAGAGATCCATGGGATCCATGGAATCTTAATAATTGTCAGTAGTGAACTTGGGTCCTTTGATTTTCTGCCTACTTAGAAGATGTAGTGTGTGAGAGAGTAAAAGAGAGAGAGGTTCAAGTCCATGGAACTGTAGATAGAAATGGTGCAGGAGGAACCTCTTTGGTTGTGTAGCTTCTTACTTTTGTGTCAGCTCCTACGTTTTTGTTGGAGCATCTTTCTCAGTGTAATGATTCTATATGATGTTGTACTAAGGCCAAGAGTTTTCAATCTCTCAGCATGTTTCTCTTTCAGATGTTGCTTGTTAAGAGCTTTTGCTGCTGCATCTCTGATTGTCACTATCTCCAATCCCACTTTCATAGCATAAAAACTTGTTTCACATTCCACGGTTCATGCCTTCATAGGGTCCCTTTTTTATCCCTTGTCTTCTTATGGGAAAATGCCCACATGAATTCCACTATGCATTGGAATGTTACCTACTACTGACCACTGTAGGCAGCAAGGTAATTTTAGCCAGAGATTGCATTTTCCAATTATTTCAGCATGGAATGCCAATGCTATTAACCGGCTCGCAATTGTTTTTATTATCATACAACTTCATAAATCACCGGTCTAATCTATGTATACAAGTCTAATAACAATCGTTAGCAGCAATATAGTAAATATTGTGAATAATAATGGAGGTAACGACTATAAATTGTTACTCCCTCCATCTCATATTATTGCTTTATTTAGAAAAAACAGTGATTTTTAGTAGATGGTGAGACCCACAACTAAGACAATGGAAAATAAGCTTCTAAAATATCTTTTTAAATGCCCAACTACTTAAATTGATCCAAATGAGACAAATTTTTTTCTTTCCAAATAGAGTTATTAATACGATAAGAAGGAAGTATTAATTATTGTTATTGATTGCTACTGCTGAAAGAGAAAGGTAAACGGGCATGAAATAATTTTTTTGAGGTTATGACTTTGATCATTATTTCCTACTAATAGACAAATTGAGCACGGATTAGACACTCTGGCCGTTCATATGCACTTATAAAGCAAAACAAACGAAGCAGGTATTTGGTAATAGAAGGCTAAGATTGGATGCTGTCTTTTTCATATATAAGAATTATATATGCTGTCACAGAGCAATTTTGTATGCTTTTTGGTTTGCCTCATCTCCTCTCTGGCATGACACATGCTCTTATTGTATTGGGTTTGGTAGGGAGATGAGGTGTGTTTTGCAGGAAAAGATAACTAAAAGAACAGGATCACCCTAATTATGATGATGAGATGCTTATTTATCCTTCCCCTCGTAGTTTATAATCGCTGACGTTTCCAAAGGAAGTGAAGAAAAAAAAAAGGAGAATAGATTAGATTGACTAATCAAGTAGTAATCCCAGTGTCGAATTAGTTTAAGGTAAAAAAGAGTGCTCATCAATTAGTAATGCTACTATGCTTAGCTCTTGGCTGCAAATATAGAGGCTATGACCAAATAGAAATCCTAGTGCGCCGCCTGTGAATATGATGTCTGAATTGTTATTTCAGCTTTTTGACAAGGTGAGGAGGCGGATGAATGGAAGGAACAGCGAACTAGGACAAGGATGACAGAAATCATGTGGTAAGTGGGGATGGTGGGGCGGCGAGATAGTGGACGATTTGTGCCATGTTATGTTTGTTTTCTGGTGAGGGACTGAAGGGAAGGTGTAAGCAGAAACAGAAGAAAGTCATTAAGCCTGAGCAAGAAAATCAAACAATGTGACTCTCTTCTGCTGATAGTGCAGGACTTTCTGCTTGGCAGTGGTTTTTACAGGTCATTTAATCGTCAGCTTCTTCCACTTGCTGTGCAACAATTGAAAGGACCACCTTCACAAGTCTACAATTGCATTTGTTGCCTATCAAATCTGAGCCGAGGGTACTGTGTTACTTCCGAACTTGAATTTGGTTCACAAAACAATCATAATGTGGCCAAATGCAATAATGGAGAAGAAGATCAGCAGCAAATTAAGTTACCTTACCAGTAGATGTGACTGAATGTAACAATTGGAATGTAGTGAGTGATCATCTCCTCGATGAAAGAATGAACTGACCACGGAATGGAGGCGGATTAGTTGTTATGGATGTTGATGATAACGTGAGCAAGAAAATCAAACAATACATCTCCCTCCTGGAGATGGTTTAGGTTTTTATTTAGTTGGAGAAGATAATTACAGGTCATTTGATCTTTAGCTTCTACAACTTGTGTGCAACAACCATAAAGGACTGTTAGGCATCCATTCAAGCTTTGCACGTAGATATAATAAGAGGAAAGATGAGGATAATTACTAAGGACCATAGAAAATATGCCGTGAAACACAAATGGGAAGAAAATTGCTCACTGCAGGAATCAAACCCAAGTCCTTAGCTTTAATATCATGTTAGAAAGGTTATTATAATATTTAACTCACCTCAACAAGAACCATCAACCACATTCACAAGTCAAGCATCGCCCAATGCAAGCAGCCATGCATCAAATTGCTTAAGCTATTAAACGGATTATTAATATATTTATTTCGTCAAAGCCTTAATGAATTTGTTGCCTATCAAATCTGAGCCGAGGGTACTTCTTTACTTCTCAACTTGAATATGCTTTTCAGAATAAAAAAAATGTGGTCCTCCCGAATTGAAGTGAAAAAAGGCTTTTATATACTATATATCTTTGATTTAGATCAGAGAAAAGCGAATACATCAAACTCATTTTTACTTCTATTTTGATTATACTTATCATATATACTTTGTCTAGATGCTGGCATGGTGGGTAGGATGGACAGAGCCAGAAATTTGCTTAGGTAGGGCAAAGAAACTTGATCAAAATATTGGATGATATAATTTATTTAGTTCATCATGAAATTGGAACATGTAACAAGAAACAACCAACATAACACATTTGTACTTCCACATGCATGATGTTTTCAATCACATTTATTTCTTTTCTTTGATATACTATCACTGCTTCCTAAACTACAATTATGGATGATATAGTTCCAAAGTATAAAATGAAGGAACCCTATCCATTTGTTAGAAAATGTGGACATAAGGAGGCTGAATAGTTGACAAGATGTTATGGTTCATAATTGTCATATGTCTATCATAATTTGTTTTTAGTGAAAAAGTCTACTCTAATTAGATAAAGAATGTAAGTCACACCTGACAACATAAATATTCACTTTTTCTTTTTTTTATCTAATCAAAGGTGGAGTAGGCTTTTAGTATTGAGAAAATGAAGAAAGAATGTAAGTCA
Organism: Saururus chinensis; assembly: GCA_035235625.1. Classification (NCBI taxonomy): domain Eukaryota; kingdom Viridiplantae; phylum Streptophyta; class Magnoliopsida; order Piperales; family Saururaceae; genus Saururus; species Saururus chinensis. The sequence continues at coordinate 61,099,651 of CP141140.1, forward strand.
CACCTGACAACATGAATATTCACTTTTTTTTTTCTTATCTAATCAAAGGTGGAGTAGGCTTTTGGTATTTAGAAAATGGAGTAAGAATATCAATTTCCAAATGATTAGGAGGCCAAGTGGTAGAGCTTAGGCCCTAAATGTTAATAGTATTTAATTCTTAGTTATTCATTACGATTATAGTTATTAATTAATACAATTGAATTATTGCTCATTTATTTGATATACTCCCTTTTCCCATTTTAATAGTCTCATTGAAAAATTATCTCATATTAATTATCCTAATTTATATTAGTTAGTAGATGAAGTAAAAAGGTTAGTGAATTGGCTTCCTTGAATACTTTTTTTTAAAAAAAATTAAACAATTAATATGGGACAATAGTCGGAATATTATTTATACATGTGAATTTTGTAGTGAAGAGTAAAAAAACAAGATCGGACCCGCCTTTGATCTAACAAAATGTGGCTATTGAGGAGAGCTGAAGCTTCAATTGTACTAGAGACGTGGGGGTTTTCCATTAACACATGCAAATCAATATACCAAAACTACATGGGCTAGAAACTCCAAATCAAAGTATATGTTGAAGCATCTACGTTGCGAAGGTTGCCACCTGATGCTTCATGCACTGAATTAATCATTTTTAGGACTACCCAAAATATGTCCAGAAGAATCAAATGAGAACGAGAGCAAAGAGAAAGGGGGTATTATCACCAAGATTTGTCTTTAAAAGGTGGTGAGACTATAATGACCTTGGAGTGGAGTACTTAGTGGCTATTTCTAGTTCAAGATTACACAAATGATAACAGGTTTTGACACGGAAAAAATATTCCTATTCTATTTTTTTTGCACCAGCCTCTAATTGGGCTAAAAAAAGTAGATCTCTATCCAATTAAAGGTTAGAATAGGGTTTTAGTATAAAAAAGTAGAGTAAGAATATCAACTTTCTTTTACCACCTATATTACTATAAAATTATGATAGACGAAAAGAATATCAACTTCCTTTTGTCGCTACACCATTCATGGCAACCCCTCTCCATGTAATAATTTCTTTACTCCTCCGTCCCATATTAAATGATACTTAATTTTTTAAAATGAGTTGAACTTTAGTTTTATAATGTCCTTAATTTTTCTGTAATTATTTGTGATGTTTTTGCTCATCTTCATACTGAAAAATTTGACGCTTCAATGTATTTATTTTCATGTTTCACTTAGTATTCATATCTGTAGAGTCGTGTTTGGGGCCTAGTCATAGACAGTGAGATTCGATGTGCCACAAAAGTTTCTGCCTAGAAAAAGAAAGAAAAATAATATAAAATATAAGAAAGAATGAGGAAAACAAGGAAAAATTAAAAAGATAAGACTGGGTGCATGTTTTGCTCAATCCAGAGCTAGCGAAACGCCCTTCCCTCCATCCGTTGCTTGACTGAGTGAGCCATGGCTGCCAACATTTGGCCAACTAGTCTCATCTTAGCTATGCTAGGGCAGCCGCCCCGGTCCATCCCTACTCTGCTATCCACCCGCGCAGGGAATCCCTCTACTGTATCTACCTCCCTGCAGTCATCGGTAGCCAATGGGCCGCTAGGTCATTGCAGCTAGCTCCACCTCATCCTGGCAATAGCAAGTGGCCACCACTTCAGTCCACCCACTCTTCTCTTCCGTAGAGCCAAAAGCCCCTCCCCTTTTTTGTGTTTGTTGCTTGTGGAGGCAACGCCAGCTGTCGGGCTCCATTCGGATGAGGCATGACCAGTCTTGCCTAGTGACAATAGGACGTTGTTGGGCCCTTGCCAAGCTATGTTGTTGATCTAGTCTCTCTTTGTCCCCTCCCCTCCATTCTACCATGTCATGGAACATTTTGGGCTCCCATAAGGTCATGGCCGCATAAAGTTGCTAACTTCCGCCAATTTTGGCTCTGCCCTGCTCCACAAAGGCGGTGGTGCCAACCTGAGCTGCCACCACCCTTCTCGCCCTTCTTCACCCTCTAGCTTCCCCCTCTCCTCTCTCCGGCCTTATATGACCCTCTTGCACCCAAAACAAGCATGGACAACACGAAACGTGTGTCTAGAGGCCATTTTACCTCCGCAAGACTGAGTCAAGCCATGATGCCCGTGGTACCAGCCAAGGCACTACCACACAGTTCTTCCTCACCTCCCAACTTATATCCATGCCCCCTAAATCCCCATTTGTGAGTATCGATCTCTAGAAGCGCTATTGTAAATCTTCATTTAGGGTGGTTTCGGCTTCCAATGATTTGCCACAAACCCTCGGTAGTCGACTGATGAACCTAGGTTTTGTTAGACCCTCCAAATCCACTATTAGCCCCTTCCCCTGGGGTTGCTCCTTTGGTCACGTGTGCAAGTGGCCATGCATGCATTTCATGGTATAGGCACCGCTTTTGCACCACCTCACATTAGGCTAGAATAGCCACCAACTAGATTTGATTAGTAGAACAATCCTCCACCTCTCCTCTATCATCAAACACATGCCTCTGCCTCTTTTGGGGCCATCGACAACACAAAATTACTATTGTTGGGTGTTGTCCACAACCGATTTTGATGGCTTGCAGCCGACCAAGTGCTTCTCAGCCGCTGGTCGACCTCTATTTATTCCACCTTGATTTCCGATCGCACCTATCATTTCTCTTTAGCACAACCTTACTCCATGCCACCTTAAAGCATCACCGTGGACCTAAAATTCTACGCCTAGAGTGCAAAACCCCCCCACATTTTATCATGATTACTTCAAGTGTTTCTTAAATTCTTGAGATAGTAGCTCTCTCGACTAGTTGACACCTTTGGTGGCTGATTCCACCACCGATGCTACCACCATCATGTGCTCACCATCGAACTAGCATGGATTACGAGGTAGGAGAATTTAAATGTGTAATTTCACAATATCATACTTTAAATATTTAGCAGCATGATAAAAATGTGTGATTTAATGCTTTTGAGACTAAAGAATGATCCAACTGCATGTTGTATGAGAGAAATATAATGAAATATGGTATGTTTAATCATGCATATGATATGCATGTAAGTTATGAGTATGTTGTATATATGTATGTTATGTGTATGCTAGTATGGTGACTAAGGAATATGAGGGTAAGCTTTATGATGAATTACGGGTACATGATGCATATGGATGATTGATACTAGTACATGTATTGGTCAAATGTATGTGTGATGGACATAAGTATGGGTGATGGGCATGTGTTTGTGCAATGGATTATAAGTGGTGACAATGGGTTTTATATAGATTTGGAGATGAATATGTATTTGTATGTCGGAGGTCAAAGGGTGTAAGTTTGATAGATGAGGATTTGATTGGACTAGTTTGGACTAGATTAGTTCGGTTTGGATTGGAGTGTCTTTGGGGTTCAGTAAGTAAACGAACTTAGGGTTTGGAGCCTTAAGGGTTTCTCTGATAGTAAGAGTACAACATAATTGTATAAGCATAACTTACGTATTATAAACTGGAACATAAAAAAAATAAGTGAGCTATTAGTATGAATTTGATAACTAGAGTTAGATCAAGAGGGGTTTCGTTTAGTGATTTTCGAGTAAGGAGTTTTGACCATAAGGAGAGGATAGAGTGGAATGTATGAATATGTGAAAAATAAGTTAAATCAATAAGTTGGCATGAATGATGAGTTATGGTCATGAGAAGGATAGGTTAAGTGAAGTATGATTCCCTGGCAGACTAGAGTTTTGGAATGAGCTCAGCTTTGGTTCAGTTAGTAGAGGACTATAAGATAAGAATTTTTTGGCATAATTGTACTTGCATAATTTATGTAAATTGAACTTGAATTGTAAATATAACATATGATAACTTTGTGAGTTTGAGACATTAGGGGCTTGATGGATCCAATTTTGTGTTTGTGTCAACTGATAATTAGTTGGTTGTGCATTTTTTATGTCTTGCCTTGGTGTTATTTTGTGGGATATTGTCTTGGTGTTGTATTTAAGCCTAGATGTTTAATTCTCTATTAAGAGCGTTGTATGTTTTGTTAATCTTCTCTTGGTGTTGTACTTAAGCCTAAACATTTAATGCTCTATTGAGAGAACTATAAGTTTCTGCCCATAGTTGGCACTGTATGATTTTCTGCCTATAGATGATGACTCGGTATGATTCTGCTCATATGTGGCACAGTAAGATTTCTATCCAAAAGTGGTACTGTATAATTTTCGCCCTGAGTTGGCATTGAATGGCCCTTAGTTGGCACTGTATGGCCTTACGGGTGTGGACATTTGCACACTCAGATAAGTAATATCATGGATCTACTATTACCTATTTGATCTTATGCCCCATGAGTATAGGTGTGTCTTGCATTCGGAAAAGTTCATGATGTCTAGTTGCTCCTCAGATATTAAGGTAATGCCCCAGTGACATTTATTTCTATCGACGCTTAATTAGCTCTAGTTGTCAAGAGTTTAATTGTATAAGTATGTGTACAACTGTAAGAGTATTATTTACATCCACATTTATCTAAAGTAGCTATTAACGTGGGCATAGGGAATATTATTTACTACTGCCGGAGCACCATGTCATCACGCAGAGACTTGGTGGGCTAGGTCAATTGCGCTACACAATAGAGTTTTTCATATTCAACTATGAGAAGCACTCAAACACCTAAGAAATTTAGAATGTTAAGTATTTGTGTGTTTCACAAATACGATTTGAAAAATACATGGTGAAGTGCAATTGACCTAAGCACCACATGCGTGATGACATGGTGTTCTAGGACTAGTTAATAATTTTTTTTAATATAAAAATAAAAAGGAAAAAGTTAGTATGCATCAGGTATGGCATGTGCCCTAAGCATTACATGTGTGCCATCGGATTAATATCACAGTGCAGGGCCAATCCAAACCTACCTGTCACATGAGATTATGTAGCCCACAAGCACCCGGTACACACACACACGGCATTCATAGGCACACATAAACATGACTCAAATAATTATCCCTGCAAGCTCTTGTGGTTAAAATACTCGCTACAAATCTAATTAATCATGACCATGTATTAACAACAAGACTGGAATTTTTTTAGTGCTACTAGAAAATATAAGTTCAAAATGAGCCCCTATTGCAAAACGTAGCATGACATGACAAACAATTAAGGGCTCGCCCTAGTCATATACTCCCTTCGTCAAACCAAATAGGAATAAGGGCTCATTAGTTCAGAGTTCACCTGGTGGAAAAAAGATCGTATGTTTAGCATTTAGGTATAATTGGCACTTCTCAAGTAGTTTGGCCTAGAAGCTAGCATGGCCTAAGTATCAATTGAGGGGCACAGGATGGGAAGTATTTTTTATGTTTTATTCTAATAATGAGTTTAATGTAAAGAATATATATAAAATATTTATTTTTGAAACCGACGGTGTAGATGCTAGTGCATGTATTTATATTAACATACTCTAATATATGCATTGTCAATCTTAAAATTAAATATTATATATATATATATATATATATATATATATATATATATATATATATATATATATATATATATATATATATATATATATATATATATATATATATATATATATATTCCTTATGCCCGGCTTACAATAAATAAGAAATATAAAAAACGCTTGGACGCCTCCAATCCATTGATAGAAAGGTGCGAATTCTTGTGAGCATCCGGGCCGGGCACATATCATTACCAAGAACATGAGTAGAGTAAAAGATAAGGTGGGGAGGTGGGGCGTGAGAGCGTGACGCTATTTAATGTCTACAATTGAGCTGTGCCATCGCATGCGTTTTGATTCTTGCAATTATACGTTGACCCCCACAAGTCTTTATATTCAAGCTTCAATGCGCCTTTCATCTTTTACCCTTGTGCTCACATACATGCATATGGAACTATGGAAGTCCTTTAAAATAAACATGGGAGTGGCCCGAGTAAAAGAATGGTAACCATTCCTCGTTGAACCGGATCGAGGCGGAGCAGCAAATGTTTCAGGCCAGACCCGGTTTGAATAGTCTAAACATGAAAATATTTTCGTGACTGGTTTCATGACCAGCGTCCGTGGTACAAGGGGTTTTTAATGTAGTACAAGAGGTGAAAATTGTTATCATGTACTGTGTTAGAGGCGAACACAGTCTAATAATAGTCTTTATGTACCACGTACGTTAGGGAGCCATGTAGCATGGTCACTTGCATTGGTGGAGATGCATCCAAAGCGATGAGTACATATATGATGAGCATTAGATGTCAATTTAAGCCGTTAGAGATGCTCATGTGGCTCCTCTATCAGCCTATATGGAAATTTGACAAAATGTGAACTATAACTATAAATGTCAAATACATTAGATTAATAATTTTATTTTTTTATATACAAAAAGAAGTGAAATGAGTGGTGAAATGATGATTAAAAAATATAAAGAAAAAAAAGGAAAAGAAATGGCATTCAGCGTTAGAGATGCTCTTAAGTGTGAAGAATGAAGTTGAACTTTTGAAAGGGGTTTAGTGAAATGTAAAAGTAGTTTGTTTGCTGGAACTACTTTCCTGTAAAGTTGAATATAAACAGATACTAGATCATGCATGTCATTTATATTGATTGCTGAGAAGTTGAAACTACTTTGAAAAACATCACTTACAACCCTAAGAATGAAATTGAATCTACAACGCACAGCCCTAATAATGATATAGTCAGTTAATCACTAAGCACATCTACCCATGTTACGGAAATAGCTAGATTGCGATTAATTCAATGCCAAACCAAGTTGTTTAGTTTGTGGCAATGTTTTAAACTCAATTCTTGGGCATTGATTCCAGAATTGTTGTTGTCACGAAAATTCAGACTCTTAGTAGAATCAATAGAGTTGATCATCGGGAAATTTTAAATATATGCTAAACCAAAAATTATTACTTTTAGTGTGTGTGTGTGTAAAATTATATTATTTAGTGTATAAAGTTATCCATATAGCAAATAATACACTAGTTATCAACCAGTAAATTAATATATACTCCCTCCATCCCATTTTAATAATCCCTAATGAGAAATCTAAAATGAACTAGATTGGTTTTCTAAATAGGACTATTAAAATGGGGTAGAGGGAGTAGTATATTTTATCATGCCAATAAATAAATGTATATTAACAAAATTATATAGTACTATTGAATGAAAAATAAAAAAAATTTCGTTATTGAATGAAAAATACAATTAAAATTATACTACTGTTGTAAAAATTATACTCAACTCTATGAAGATGAGAGTTAGAGCCTATTTGACAACTTTTTCAAAAATAAAAGAAGTCATTAAAGGGTATTTCCTCTTCAACCCTCATGAAGAGGGTTGACATTGAAATGGTCTAACGTGACATTTTGCACTTAAGGTAAAATACCCTTTTCCTTTTCAAAGAGATCAATCAATTTGTAGAGTTTTATATATATATATATATAGGTAAGGAATTTGCTCATCCTTCACATAACACCCCCACGAGGATTCAACCACCCCGGGGATCTCTCCTCCCTGATTAGGAGAAATCAAGCATGTATTGCGCCGATTTATGGAGTTTTTAAGTCAAAATGAAGCATAAAATGTAGGAAATAGTTTAGATGAGCCTAAGCTCAAATGTATTGCGATTGTAATAGTAAAATGGACTGATCTAGCTAGCAAGCCATGAGCCATCAAGCCCAACCGGGTCGGTCCCAAACCGAAACCACGCCTCAAAACAATTTATAACCGGAATCTTGCAGGAACACGGAGTTTTAACATTTGTGCTGCATGATAACCATGACATATATAGTGACCATGTCAGTTTACAACATGCATTGACTCTTCATTTAAATGGATGCTGAGCTGGGGGGTAATTTGGCTGGTCGTTGTGGGTTCCTTTCTTCTGAGATACACCATCCAAGGGCATTTGAAGAGCATGATTTTCAGAGCCACATCACGGGGGAAACATGATGGAACGGAATATAGGTGGGAAACATGATGAAATGGAACATAATTAAGATGAAACCATGCTGACAATCTTACCCTCTCTTATAAATTCGCATTTATGAACCATATGCCAACGGCTGCAACTTTGACACTTCAATTAATAAACTCTTTTTTGTGTTGGTAAAGTGTGCCTGGATGAGCTGATTTGAGGCCACATCAACACCTTCAACATATAAAGTCTAATTGATAAACCACATTCATAATAAGGATTCGCCTCTATCCTTCTGTTTATGTCAATTACAATGCCTTGGAAACTAGCTTAATAATTGGAAGGCAAATTGGGCAAATGAAGCACCCGAGTCATCATCCCCTCCAGAGGAGGCATTTGAAGGCCTCCTCATCATTCTGTTCCCTCTTTTCATCACTTCTTGCCACGAGAATTCAAGCTTACGCTACAACCACCACCCCCACCCAGCCAAACACCCTATAAAATCCCTATGTAAACACATTGATCCATTCACCATAGCACCCCCCATATCAGGCATTCTTCACTCCCCGCTGAACTCGAACGTTGTTCTGTTTTAGCGATGCAAACTACCTCTCTGCTATTCTTATCCATCTTCTTCTCACCATTTCTCCTCTTTACTCTCCAAGCTGAGGACCCAGGCAGGAGCCCACATGGCCTAGCACAAGAGAGGCCCATGACACTCTCCCCTGCGGCCTTCGACTTCTTCCACCCCACGGCCACTGCCCCATGCAGTGACTCCAACTCATGTGCACCGCAGCCTCTGCCTTCCGCCGCCTCAAAGCGCCCGCTTGCCGCCCAAGTGACAGAGGGTTCACTCACGTCCGGTCGGCCGACTGGGGCTCATGTTGGAGCTGGAGGTGTTATTGGCATTGTGTTTGGGTGCGCCTTCTTGGTGGCCGTGGCAATGGGGGTCTACTACGTGATGGTCACACGGAAATCCAACGTGAACAAAGCTAAAAGTGTTCAGTCGGGTGTTTGAAAGAGGCTACTATTCCTTTTTTAAGCTTTATTTATTCAGAATGGGACTGTGTTGTATATTATTGATGGTGTGGATTAGTTGTTGATCGGATAATTAGATGAGCCACTATATAATTAATAATTACAGTCACTTTCCTTTTCTTCCTATGAAGTCTTACTTCTAACTTCTGGAAAAAAGGCAGGCGGAGCGGGATCCTCTAGTTTCTAGTTCTTTCTTTCTACTATCTACATATAGAATCCTGGCAAGTCATAAACATCATTATTAATTGTAAAAAAAGGGGTCATGAACATCATTTTCACATAAAGACACGGAAAAAGGAACCACCTTTCTTCTTCATTAATCCAAGTGATTCAAAGGCCGGGTTAGTTTTAGAACTTTAAGAACGAAGTGACTCGCTAATTTACTCCAGCACAAAAAAAGACACGCTAATAATAAATATTATGCACCCACATTGACCCATAGTGGGGCTGGGAATTTGATGGGGTTAGGTTAAATCAAGTCAGGTTGGCATTGACCCTTATTGACATCGGGTCAGGTCATAACCCGACCTTAATTTTAAATTTAGTCAAAAATTTAAACTTTAAATTTATTTTAAGTTAGGTCGGGTCAGATATGCTGGTAACCTTACTTTTTATCTCAACTTTTTTTATTACTCGTATTTTATACTTTTTCTTTGCAAAAGCCAAAACACAAAAAAAAAATTTAATATATCACAAAATTAATTTGTAATAGTTGGTTTTTGGCTAATTTGTAGCTAGTACGTTTTTTTAGTAGCTATTAACAAAGACCTTAGAGGTATAGTGTCACGCCCCGACACTGCCCAACCCGAGTTGAACCCGGTCTAAGGGCCAAACCAATGCACGGAGGCGACAGATTAAAACGATTGAGGAAAATAGCGGAAGACTTGTGCCCCAATTACAAGCAATCTAAATTACGGAGTTTACGCATTACTTTGAGTAAGAGTAAATAGGTAGAATCAAAAGAGTTAAACTCTGACTTAAACCACAATTTCAAACCCACATACTATTAATTCATAGCCACACACTAGGCTCCAAAACAAGGTTTCAAACGAAACTAAAAACATAGTATATCACAAATCTAAAACAAAGAGCATCCACAAGGTTCTAACATCAAAACAAGATAAACGAAGAGACATGCAAAACTAGGAGCCTCCACAACTACTCTCAAGCTCTCTCCGACCTTTCCTCATATAGAGGATCATGTCCATCTGCGTGTCACGCCACGCAGCCCCAAAACAAAATAAGAAAACGGGATGAGCATAAAAACTCAATAATGTTTTCAATATAACTATAATCACCAGAAAACACAACGGCATGGCAATGAAGCAAATCAGATCTAAGATTAACATGTTATACCATTTTCTGATTTCACATTCATATCATACCATTTTTGATCATGCATTCATATCACATCAACCTGTATAATAGTGTCTCAATCACACAATTTCTAATCATACATTCACATAAGCCTATATAATAATGTCTCAATCACACCATTTCTGATCATGCATTTATACCACATAAGTCTGCATAATAGTGTCTCAATCATACCATTTTTTATCATGCATTCATACCACATCAACCTACATAATAGTGTCTCAATCACATCATTTCTAATCATGTATTCATATCACATAAGTCTGCATAATAGTGTCTCAATCACACCATTTCTAATTATGCATTCATACCACATCAACCTCATTCACCCTGCACGACAAACGTATCAAACATAGGATACACAATCATGCCTAACATTCATCATCAACATGCATCAATACAAAAGGTGAATGCTTCCATCAAGGAGTAAACACAAGTATTGCCACACAGGCAAGAAGCGGTCAAGGCCACAAAGGCAAGACATGGTCAAATTTCTACAATGGAAATGAAGAAGAGTCGGGGTTGTCAATCCCTAAAGCTGTTCGCCCTGGACAATCCTGGCCAAGGATGTCTCATTCTCACACAAAGAATCTAGAGCAGGGGTGTTCGCCTAGGGACATCTCCTGCAGATGGGAGAGACCGAATTCCCACACAGGGAACCCTAGAATACGTGGTAGCGGGTGCACACGGCATACTGCTCTAGATTCTCAGGGTCCAGATGACACTCATAATAATAATCTCAAATCCGTAAGACAAGTACACAACTCGTCCCCACATAATTTTATTTCTCTACACTCAACCCGGGGAGTATATATATTCCACATAGGAACTTAAATCGAAAATATGTCCTTTCGGACCAACCAAGTTTCGATTAATTCACCGAGCGATTAATCTGGCATGCAATCTCAAACATTGCATACAATCAATTAAATTCCGGTTAACCAGCGGTAAAACCTCATTCATGAAGTCCGATCCATGATGCATGTCATCATGATACATTCGTGAGTAAGGTCTACGTGAGTTCCAACACATGGAACGTGGTCCTAATCAGTCCCCTCATACTCATAATCACCTTATAATGAACTATAATGTCAAAGTAGATTCTTCATACGTGTGTGTTCATGCATATCCTAAGCATACAATCAATGTTTTGATAGAAACTCATAAGGCAACCTATACATGTTTAACACATTTGAAATAATGAATTCTAACTGAAATCAAAACAAAATCCACCAAAAAACTTAAATCCATCAATGTAGAATCAAACGCTCATTCCCACAAGTATGATTTTCCACGCAATAAGCCACAATATGATCACATCAATTTCCCATAAACCATCCATATTATAAGAGAACACATCTCACCATTTTTTCACATAATATCCTTGCTGGAAACATATTCTATTCATAAGAATTCCAACATTTAATAGCTCAAGGTACTTCAATATCAATATGCATAATTATCAATATAATATAATACCACATGACCACACTTAATCACATTGTATAAATTTTTATCATCAATTCTACACCTCCAGTAGCTTAATTTCATCATAATACACCCCCCATAACCATTAGAATCATCAAATGGAGCACAAACATTGAAATGAGCATAAGTTTCGAAAATAGCAAACTGTAGTGTAGTTGTTTAAACGCCCTGTAAGGCCATTCGATTGGCTATACAAGAAATCAGTCCAAAATGCAGTGTTGCCGATCGATCGCCCTGGCAGGCCGTTTGATCACCAACACAGCAGTTTTGACCTTCTTCTTCATTTCGAATTTCAAAACTGAGACTCCATTAAAACAACTTAAAACCTTCATCTATATACCTAAACACCATTAAAACTTCATCAAACTTTCTAGAATGTTAATCTACACCATTTAAAGATAAATCCCTAAGGAATCGGAATAAAAAATTAGCATTTACTAATCCCACCATTAAAGCACTAAATCAAACAAATCCATTCCAAATAAACCATAAAAATTGAGATTTTACCATAAGAAAACTGAGATTTGAAGACCTATTACCTTGTCACTTATTTAGATTCGAATTTGACCTTCACCCTTCTTGGAAACCTTCCAAAAACATTGTGTTTAAGTTAAACTCCATTAAAAATCAATTTAACATTGAAAACCTTGAAGAAATCTTAGATCTAGGGTTTGTGAAGAAAAATAAATAAATTTTGATAAGGCGGGTTTGAAGTAAGAGAGTAAATCAGTGACTTTGATACTTGAAATCAAATCAAATCAAAGGGAAAATGATAGATTAAGAATGGATTAGAAGAAGATCTAGGGTTTAAGCTTAATTAAGGAAGAACATACCTTAATCTCTTCTAATCCGGGCCTAATTGGGGAACTAGGCCTTAATTACCTCCTCCCAGCCTATTCCCAAAATAAAAATAGCTCAGCCTTTTTCCATTTATAGTAGGGCTTAGGGTACATTTAATGAACTAATGGGGTATAAATAGAATTTTAGGCTAAAAATGGGTATTTTACAAATTTGAGCACTAATTAAATCTCAGAAAATTTTAAAATTTTTTGTATAAGCTTAAATTTATGTCTGGGTAATTTTGGTCCAAAAATCCTAATTTTGTTGGTGGGGTCCACAAGGGGTCCCGCCAAACCCTAATTTTTTAGAAAATTAGTAAAAAATTAGAAAAATCTCAAAAATTTAGAATTAACTAAAAACTACTTAAAACTCGTAAATATAGAGTTATTTTTTCGTAAAACCTTTAGAAATACCATTTATTTTTTAAAACCTCATAATTTAGATCAGAAAACGCGTAAACCACACATTAACCGATAAATAACATTAAAATTAATCGGTTCAAAAATGAAAGTCCTTACATATAATATTGCATTTCTTCCATTCTAAGATAAGGATAACAAAACATATCTTCAAAGTTTATTTACTTATCAAGATCAATCCACTTGGCTTTCGATAACTCACATACAAATGTAGAACAAATTAAACATCATTTTATTGATGGCCAGAGAGGATAATGTGATTCAGCGTGTCTTAATTCTAAAATTCCTTTAATTGCTTCTCTATGGCTCCTCCTAGCCCTACCCTCCTCAGTAGCCAGTGACACTTATTTACAATTCTCCTCCTCCAAAAACAGTCCCTCATCGAGCTTTGTCATCCGCCTCTCTGGTTACATGTTCCTAACCAACTCCCTATTATAATAATTAGACCTTTCACACAGAGCTGAGTCTAGTGTGTAATGTGTCATACAGAATGAGAGGGGATGAATAATGAATACAACAAAATATAATATATTTTTATTAAATTACCACACTCAAAAGAATAACATAGAAGAAATTAAACTATATAGAAATTAACTACACATTGAAGATATCATCTTTTGTTATCCCAAAATAGATACCTACTGTAAAACAACATATATGTGATCACACCTATGTTCCAAACATTTTATTTATGCCTAAATTTATGTTTAAGCACATCTTGTTCAACATAGTATGCATTAAACAAACATCATAATAATAATATAAATTAGTCTAATAAACCAACACCATAATAATCTCACAAAAATTACTAATTAAGTATCAAATAAAATAAAATTTAAGAACAATAAGGCTTATAGTTGGGTAAAAGTCAAGTTGGCCGAGACCCTAAATCCAAAACGAATCAAGAGTCTAAACTCACACCCTGACCCTATTTGTAGTCAGGTCAGGTCAGGTGTAGGGTTAGGTGGGTTAGGTTGGATTTTTCCAACCCTAGCTCATAGTTGTTAAAAGGACATGCAATCATGACCTTAACCATGTTAAAACAAAATACTCCGTTTGTCTAAATATTTTAAAAAAATAATATAAAAATAAGCCATTTATAATCTTTTTATTCCATCTCGTAACAATTTACTCTATCCACTAATTAACTTGAGAAAATTAATATAAAATAATTAATATGAGATTGAGGGAGCATTTTTTCTTAGTGGTGGTCAAATGCCAAGGACTACTAGGTATGAGTGTTGACGAGCCGAACTCCCCCGTCAAGCAAAGTGGGTTCTGCTCAGCAGCTTCATTAAATATAATTATGATAATATGCGTGTGTGTGTGAATAGATGACATAACCCAATTTCTTGCCCTATTTCCTTCGCATTTTATTTGATATTGTCTATAGAGCATATTTGATCATTTATAATTAGAAGCGAGGAATTCTCTTCAACGATTATAGTGAAGAACTAAAGTGAAACAAACTTATTGATACATCTTAGGCATGCTAAATCTTTAACAACTAAAAATCCAAAGCAATTGCACAAATAAAATGGCCAGAGTAGTCCCTAGTGACAACACAAGTATCATATATTCTCTTCTTACTAATTATTTTGTTGTAAAAGATCAATGACTAGTTGCAACCATCCTATGGGATATTCTTTTGGTGCAAGAATTATTCTCACTATTCTTCTATTATATTTATATAGGTAAATCACCCTTTGACCTTTGGAAAAATGGCACTTACATGCCCTTGTGTTTTAAAAATTGCACATATAAATACCTTGATTAGCCAGTAAACATAATAATCTTTCATAAGAGAAGGTTTAAGATAAAAAGTTACCTTTCTCCCCATGTTTTATTTACATTGTCACCTTTGTCGCATAACTCACATACACACCACAGCCAACTAGTTAGGTTGGGTTGAGTCAACAAGAAATATATTTTTGAGACTAATTTTTTTGCTTTAGTTTTCTATTTTTGTTTGTCATTAATGGGGGAATACTTTCTTCTATAAAACATTGAAAAATATTTTCTACCTTCACCTTTACTAAATTTTCACTATGTCTATGTGAGAGAAAACATATATGTGGTTCATTACATATACAATTTGGAGTATTATTACTATGTGTGAAAGATCAATTTATCCGTTACATATACAATTTGGAGTATTATTACTATGTGTGAAAGATCAATTTATACTCGGAGGTATACGTGATCCTAAGCACAAATGAGATAATGTAATTCTATCTAAAGAACAAAGAGTTTAATGCTTACTTGATTTTATTTTTTTTTTTAATTTTCCACATCACAATTGCTTAAAGTATGACAATAACACATGCATCCAATAGACATAAGGAGGGAAACATTTTTAATTCTCCTAAGTGACAAAAAATACATAAAAACTCTTTATCTATAAAATTAACAACATACACTAATATATATATATATATATAATTAATCTCAAATATCACAAGCTCCTATGCATTCCTTAGTACAAAAAAAAATGCTTCACTTAGTGAGACAGGTCGGGACTTTGGGAGGGAGAAAGCTCATCTCCATAACACCCCACCATGAAAATATCTCCACGATCTCCCCTGACATAACTCTGTCCCCCGCCCCTTCATCCATTCATCTCTATTCTCTACCTAAATTCCACCAAACCCCAACCCCCCCAATTTATTTCTCCATCCCCCCAAGTTTTTCCACTTCTTTCTCCCTGTCCGAGAAGGCATCCAGAGTTGTATAACACAGCAGCAAAAAAGCGGAAGCGGAGAATTCGAGACGGCCTCTTAGCCAACAAATTGATTCAGGGCGAGGCGCGGGATAACAAGGGGTGGGAGATGGCTACGGCGCAGCAGCAGCAGCAGCAGCAGCACCTGCACCCGGTAGCGGAGGCAGACGAGCGCAGCCCGTTCGGGTCGCGGACCCCGGAGGAGTTCTATGCCCGGCACGGCGTAGAGCACGGCTCCGACTACTTCGTCAACCCGCGGGGGCTCCGCATCTTCACCCAGTGGTGGACTCCGCTTTCCCCGGCAAGGCCCGTCGCCGTGGTGGCCCTGGTCCACGGCTTCACCGGCGAGTCCAGCTGGTTCGTCCAGCTCACTGCCGTCCTCTTCGCCAAGTCCGGCTTCGCCGCTTGCGCCATCGACCACCAGGGCCACGGCTTCTCCGACGGCCTCGAGACCCACATCCCTGACATCACCCCCGTCCTCGACGACTGCGCTGCTTTCTTCTCCGATTTCCGCTCCCGCTACCCGCCCGCCCTCCCGGCCTTCCTCTACTCCGAGTCCCTTGGCGGCGCCATCGCCCTCCTCCTTCACCTCCGCTCACTTGACGGCGGCGACGGCGGGGGCCGCCCCTGGGCGGGGCTAGTGCTTAACGGCTCCATGTGCGGGATCAGTGCCAAGTTCAAGCCACCGTGGCCGCTGGAGCACCTGCTGTGGCTGGCGGCAGCGGTGATACCCACGTGGAAGGTGGTGCCCACCCGGGGCTCCATTCCGGATGTCTCCTTCAAGGTGGAATGGAAGCGGCGGTTAGCGGTGGCAAGCCCGAGGCGGAGTGTGGCACGTCCGCGGGCGGCGACGGCGCAGGAGCTGCTGCGAGTGTGCCGGGATGTGCAGCAAAGGTTCGGGGAGGTGGAGGCGCCACTGCTGATCGTACACGGCGGGGAAGACGTGGTGTGCGACCCGGCCTGCGCGGAGGAGCTCCACCGCCTGGCCAAGAGCCCGGACAAGACCATCAAAGTCTATCCGGGAATGTGGCACCAGCTCGTCGGGGAGCCCGACGAAGACGTTGACCTCGTCTTCGGCAACATCGTGGAGTGGCTCCGAGCACGAGCCCAGCCGGAGCCGGAACCGGCACCCGCCGGGTCTGATGACTGATGGGGCAGCCACCCAGCATAAATAATCCAATTAACGTGGAGCTTTAAGCTTTTTATATGCTATTTTCTCAGAAGCATCTATTATGAATTGCAATTTGTAGTAAAAAGCACATACTTGTTATGAATTGCATTATTCTTTTATCTCATGACAAATATGTGACAACTAAGACTATTATTATCAGGAGATAATCAAATATAGCAATAATCTCATGACAAAATATGCGCTTATGGCAATTAACACTATTAAACCTCAACTGGACAAAGCATCAATATTATGCTGCCAAAGGCTGCTGAATGCTAAAATACTAGTATGATACAAGCAAGCTTATGATGCAAATCTTGAATATGTAATTTTTGATTCCAAAAACAAACATGGAAGGGGTAAAGAAATAATATCCGTTTTAAAACTTTGTTTGCAAAGCCAAATTATGGTTGAGATGAAAATCTCCCAGAACAAATCAAGACCGCAAAAGATTACAATTAAGTACAGTTATTGTGTGCTGTCTCTGGAGGCAATAAACAAGCAAGAAAATTTTCATCATCCAAAAGCTCCTTCAGGGTGGTGCTTGGGATGCCGCCGGGGTGAGAAGGGTGATGGATGAAAGGTAAGACAGGGCTACCAGCCGCGGGAGCTGAGGGCATGGATGAGGGGACCAAGCGTCTTGTCAACTGTCTTGTTCCATAGGTGAGCCACACTCGAATGGCCGGTAGTTCCATGGTCAGGCTCCACCTGCATTAGAACTCATTACAGTTAAATATTTCTCACTTTCTCTGCAAGGAAACAGAGTTGGAGACTCAAACATGTCATTTGTGTTGCACAAGAATTTACAAAGTAATCAACTAATATCTTCTACTTTTCCAATATGAGCAAATGCAATTAAAGAGCTTAAGGTTCCATCAACAAAGTGAAAATGGAGAAGCACCTTCTGTATCCCGATTCTCCAATACACCACTTAAAAAACCACACATGCTTCTTTATATACTCTCTCGGTCCCACATTAATAGCTCCATTTGATTTTTCAAAATGAACTAATTTTAGTTTATTTTGAAAAACTAAATGGAGCTATTAACCTGGGACAGAAGGAGCAAGTATATAATGACTTGCAGTCAACCACTAGAGGGAGGGATCGATAAGCACACATGCTTCTAATATGTGACGACTTTCATTGAGAACCCACCACTTCATACTCAATGAGATGTACTGTTCTGAACAAAAATGTTATGATTTAAATGCCTGATTACTCAGGAAGGCAAGTCATAAGAAAGAAGTAGTCCTCATTCATCTATCAATTTAAAAATCAATTATCCAACTTTTTTCTTTTTCCTATTTACTTCCTGAAGAGGATTTACCACCCAAAAAAATTGGAAAACTGCATAAACTTTGACCTCCGATCCAGTTTACTTAGAAAGGACTCTAATTGCCTCACAACCAAGTTTGTAGGCCACTATCCCTATTTATGTTGGAAAAAAGGACATTCCAGACATTGCATAACAAACTTCAAACTAGTTCAATCTGGGTGGTCCTGGCCAACAATCCATGTTTATAGAAGAACATGGCATACATATGAATGAGAGGTGAGCCTTACCCACGCGACCCTCTACCTGACACAATTGAGGACTCGCTCTAAACTACGACAAATTCAAGAATACCTCCCAATTACCATATAAGGTCAGGAAAGACGCTTTTCTACAACCACGTTAAAATCAAGTCATACTCATACTTATAATAAAGAAGCAACATGGATCTTATGCCTCCATTTTAGCCTTTTTGTCCCAACTATTTTGTAAGAGATAGCATAGTCATACCTTCCTTCTTTGCTCCATCCAAGTCCGCTTAGGTCTCACTTCCCCCTTTTGACCACTTGCATCCAATGCTCTTAGTCTCCTCTGAAGATGCACATACCAATGCAACCTATACTCCCTAAGCTTCTCCACTAAAGGTGATACCCCTCAGTTCTCACAAATATACTCGTTTCTAACCCTATCCCTCAGTTCCCGCCTAGTCATCCCACACATCCACCTTAACATCCGCATTTTAGCCGCATTTAGTTTATCTACATAACTTCTCTTAGGGGCCTAACACTTGCTTCATAGAATATTGCAGGCTTTATTGTTATCCTATAGAATTTGCCTTTAACCCTACTTAAGACTCATTTATCATACAATACCCTTTACGCAATTCTCCACTTAGCCTACACTGCATTAATCTTATGTACCACATCACTATTTATATCGCTGCATTTGTGGATAACATTGCCTTAATAGCAGAATTGCTCACATCTTGTGTTATGATTCCGAATTAGGACTTTCTTTATTTAGTATGCGTTATTTTAGGTTTGCTTTCCTAGTTTATAATTCCTTATTAAAGGAAGGATTCTCATTGTTATTTGCTTTCCTAGGTTAGATTTGCTTATTAAAGGTAGGATTATTATTGTTATTGCTTTCCTAGTTTAGATTTGCTTCCTAATCTGAGAATGCAATCCCCCACAGTCATCAATTACGAAATTGAGCAATAAAATAGTCTAGCTTATTTATCTTTGCCTTCCCTAACTCTCTTTCCCTTCTTCTTCTTTCCCACATACACTCTCTCCATAGTTTTACCCTTGTAAGCCCTAGGGTTTACAACATCTTGTCACTTATTCCTCTTCTATTTCAACTAAGGGGCCACCTATAGTTCTATCTTCCCTAAAGATTAACTCCATATACTCCGTCTTAGTACTACTTATTCTAACTATCTTAGTTATAGTTTATCTACATGACTTCTCTTAGGGGGCCCAACACTCACTCTATAGAGTATGGCATGCCTAACTGTTATCCTATATAATTTTCCTTAATCCTATTTGGGATTCATTTATCATACATTACCCCTGACACAGTTCTCCACTTTGCCTACACCGCATTAATCCTATGTACCACATCACTTTTTATATCACCGCATTTGTGTTTAATAGAGCCTAAATAGAGGAATTGCTCACATCTTTGCATTTCTTGCCCGTCTATTTTAACTAAGGGGCCACCTATAGTTCTACCTTCTCTTAAGATGAACTCCATATACTCTGTCTTAGTTCTACTTATTCCAAAACCTTTTGATTCTAAGGCTTCCTTCCACATTTCTAGCTTAGCATTTAAAACTACTTTAGTCTCATTGACTAAAACCACATCATTCGCAAAAACCATGCACCGACCACTTCTAATGAGAGCAATAAAATAACAATCTCTAGCTTATATTAACCGCTGTCATCACTAAACTGTTAATGAAAATCTTTCTGTGACCATTTAAAAAAACTGTTAGGAAAAAAAACAGTTGCATGTCCCAAACTAAGGGAAATTCACAAGATGGCCGCATGACAAACCACATTGTGAGAAGGAGAAGGTTCAAAACTAAAAATAGTCACATACATGAAAAGCAGCCAATTGAGCATAAACTACAGAGAAGAAGAATTAGAAATTGCAACAATGGTGTGAGATTAAAGTAACCAAATAAGTGAAAAGGTTCAGGAAAGCTGTTCAAAACAGCATAGCCCTATCTACAAAAAGACAATTGACTGCACTAAACGGATGCATAAAAAAAATATATTAGGTTCCAAAAATAAGAAAGAAAACATTGGATTAACTGGAAAATGGTTGAATAGAATTGCATCCACTAATTAATTGAAAGCATGGTGTATATAGGAGCTTATAATCCATATCTAGTCCTTGCCTAGCTGGCATAAGATGCATAATAATGCCACTACTAGCCACTTTAAATCTAGGTTTATTAAAACAATTAATGAGGGGCAACAATGCTTGGATCAATAAATAATTTGCTTTTTATTGGTCAAACACAAAGAGAATTCAATCAATATGCAAACTTATAACAATGCTTAAAAAAAACCCACCACTGAGATCCCTTAAGGCCAATCTATGCGCTAAAATATGAGGTAAAGACATTCATTGGAAGAGAGATGCTGCCATGGCTATAGAAAAGGACAAAAACTGCCTTTCATAAACTCATAAGGTGCCTATTAGTCAAAAAGCAAGTGCAGATACTAGCATTTTCTCAATTTAAGCACATATGCTCTCCAAATAAGGAAAGTAGTTTTAATGGTTAGTCACATAATACACACTTATTTTGAAACAGAAAACATAAAACCATGAATTGCATACAAGTATGGATACTTCACTTTACTGTCAACCGAAGCAGCACAGATATCTATGTCCCTCTTCCTAAACTCAGTAGCAACTCAAAAGCATAGAGTAAGAAAAGAACATCAATGTAGAGTTGTCATCACGGTTTTGTTAACAATCAACAACATGAGTGTCAGCAGAAACTCGTACCCGCTCTCCCTTGAAGAAATATGTTATCAACCTCCACAAATCTGTCTTCAGAAGCATACAAATTGGACAAGGAATGCAAAGTTTACATTTAACTACTAGGTGCCACTATCACATTAATTAACATAAAATAAACTACGCTGTAAAAAATGTATGTCACCATAGGAGAGCTGAACACCAATCAGACAGTGAAAACTAGATCTATTAAAAAGACAGCGTGAGACAGAAGTGGCGCATGAGGAATGCTTGTGGGAAATCTCCCTATTAATTATTCATCCTGAATTTGTTAACAGCATGAAAAACACTTAATTACCTCTTTGTAAGATCAAAACATCTACTGTTCTAGTCATCCATCCATAATTTGATAACAACAAGAAAAAATTTCAATACCTCTTTTCTAGAATCGACCGGTCGCTGCTGACTCTCAGAGATTGATCTATAAATGCACCTGCGCTGATCAAAAACAACGAAACCCATTAACGCACATCCCAGGGCTGCTCCAAGGAGTCGCTCCTGCACAACCCAAGAAAAAATTACAACCGCAAACGGCACCAAATCCTCAACAACATTAACAACTGAAAATTTCAGATAAAACCCAAATCTAGGCATGCAAATAAACAACGAACAGAACATGAAACAAATACGTTACATGTTCTTGTCTTTGCAAGTTTGGGAAAAAATCGACATCAATTAAGCAAGAAAGGACCAGAAAGCAAGTGGGTCTCCAATAAAATGAGCAATTTCGGTGTCTGTTACCTGAGCGAGAACGCTGATCATGGCCGGAAGGCGCTTTTCTCGCTTTTGGCACCAACAAATTAACCGGAGAATCGCCGGCTACCGGATTGCGGATCCCCGGCTTCCTCTTTCCCCGCGGCACTAGTGATATTTGCAGTGGGCCGTAAGGTGATCGCACTGGGCTCGGCTGACCAAACCAGTGACCCACCAATCATTCAAGCCGGCGGCCCATGGGCCCATTAAGGACACAGGCAAAACCCCCATATAAAAGGGCCACCCAAGGGGGCTCCCGTTTCCCTTGCCCCGCTCCCATTTCACCTCCGAAACCCTAGTTTCCGCACCTCCGCCGCCGCTGCCGCTGCCGCCATGCCGCCGAAGTTTGACCCGAGCCAGGTGGTGGACGTCTTCGTCCGCGTCACCGGCGGGGAGGTCGGGGCCGCCAGCTCCCTGGCCCCGAAGATCGGCCCGCTGGGTCTCTCTCCGAAGAAGATCGGAGAAGACATCGCCAAGGAGACGGCCAAGGATTGGAAGGGCCTCCGCGTGACCGTCAAACTCACCGTTCAGAATCGCCAGGCCAAGGTGTCGGTCGTCCCTTCCGCCGCCGCCCTTGTTATCAAGGCCCTTAAGGAGCCGGAGCGGGACCGCAAAAAGACCAAGAATATTAAGCACTCGGGCAATATCTCCCTCGACGACGTCATCGAGATCGCCCGCGTCATGCGGTCCAGGTCCATGGCCAAGGATCTCGCCGGCACGGTGAAGGAGATCCTCGGAACCTGCGTCTCGGTGGGCTGCACGGTTGACGGCAAGGACCCCAAGGACTTGCAGAGTGAGATTTCCGATGGCGACGTTGAAATTCCGGATGCTTGAACTTGGATGGTGATTTCGATTTTAAATGGATCGGTGCCCAATTTTTTGTTTGCCGTCGCTGTTAATGTTTTTTCCTTTCTTTTTCTTTACTTCTGTTGACTTCCCTATGTATTCAAAATGGGATATCTTAGAATGGGGGTGAAATTTTTGAGTAAGATAACAATATCATATGACTTGAAGACATTTTTTTGATATGATTGTTGTTTCTTATGTTAGCATCTATCACATTTGAGACTTCGATTCATAATTTGTGGTTCTCATTCTTTCATGCATCAGTCTGATTACCTTTCTCATATTTGGCAGTTTGTTCCAAAACCGTAGTTGTAATTGGGGGCATGTTTTCATGGTTTCTAGTGTTTAGTCCTGGATTTAGTTGATCATAGCGTTTGAGTGTTTAATCTTTGACGTAAATTGTTTATGGTTTTTTTATTGTTAATGGCTTTCTGTGGTTGTTAATGCACTACTCAGTCTTGTTGCTGCTCATGGCAATGAGTTTACTTCAGCGTGCAGATAGATAGAAATTTGATTGTGGTATTGGTGCTTAGATTCTCATTTGGTAATCATGTATTGCCTAGAGTAAGAACTGGACTGTGGCATGTCTTTGTGTTCTGGAAGGGATTGGTGCGGGCCTTAGATCTCATGTTCTCCTCCGCCACCAATAATTAACTATTGAATTATTTATATAGTGCATATGAATGAGTTGCTTGTGTAAGGTCCATGTTGATGATCTCAAATAACTGGGAAAAGGCGCTATTTGATTATGGTATGAACTGTTATCTTTATTACTTTTAAGAATTTAAGGATGTTACTGTAGTTTAAATCTGTGTTACTGCTGATGGTGATGTTTCTGATATTTGTGTGATCTAGATTAGTATGAGATGCAAATGGTCTGCTGAGAACTTATTAGGGCCCAAAGTGCTTGCCCCTCGTACAGCAATTGAGTTTGTAACTAGTGTGGCTGAGACATTGTGGTGATTCTTTTTATTTGAATTTTGTTTAATTAAACTTTTGACTTTGATTTTGTATAAAAGGGTTGTTGGTTGATTGACAAACTTTATGCTTTTTGTAGCTTGAGCACGTGAGGGATATACTTAACGGGCTGTTCTTTGTTTTTCCATTTAATTGATGAGGATGTGATCAATCATCTTATTCTTGCTGTTATTGCTTGGAGTTGCCTCGTAATTTGATGGTATGATTGAGTGAAAATATACTGATATATGATGTTTTATGTTCCAGAATACTGAATCGGTTTATCAAATATGTCATGAGGCCATTCTTCATCCGGTTATATGTTTTTTAAAGATAAGTCCTGAGTTGAATTTTTCCAAATCCCCTGTATATAGGGCCCTTTTAGCTAACGCCTTTAAGTAGAAAGAAAATAAATATTTAAAGAGAAATTAAATTTTAACTCACTTTTGATATTTTTTTAATAAAATGATAAAAATATCTTTTAATATATCCTCCAATATAACTATCACACAAAAAATGAGGGGTAAAATAATTTTTCAGGTCGTTTCAAAAAAGAAATGACTTTTTTTAAGAAAGTTTTATAGGATGAGACTTAGGGGCTGTTTGGATACATGTATATTCTATGGATCTGATTTATAAAAGATTCATAAATGAATCATGTTTGGTAAATTTATAAGGAAAGTTTCACTTATATGGCCTTGTCATAGCAGTGAGAGCTGTCACATCCCTCGGTAGCACTAACCATGGCCACAAAAGTTGTTATCAGCTCTCGTAGCGCTATCATCTCTTCAATAGTTTACCGGTGCCATGGTCATTGGGAGTGTTGACATGGTCATCATGACATAGACATCACAAAAAAAGAGTGCATAGCCATGACATAGCTACTATGGTCACAAGTTGCCACAAATAACATTGTCATGGTCACGAGATGTCACAGGCAATGTTGCCATAGCTTCGACAGTGTTTCCACGATTTTAATAGCGTTGACACATACGCTAACACAGTTGCTATGACCACTGATAATGTTGCCATACACACTTACAATGCTACCACTAGCCATCGAGGTATTACCTCACGTAAAAAAAATACTTATTTGGTGAAAGTTTGAAAGAGATGATAATAGAATAGATGAGATAGGTATGCACTGGAGAAATATAAAATATTTTTACTTAAAATAGATGATGTAACATAATAGGATAGGAAGCTCCAAAAGCGACGGAGGCTAGGGTTTTGGGAGATGGGCAAATGTAATAAAGATGAGTAATTTGTCCCATTAAGGGCAAACTTGTCCAAAAAAATACTGGATTACCGCATTTGATTATTAAGGTAATCTCCTTTTAAAGAGATTAGGTGGGTCATTTTAAATTAAGTACTAATCAACTTTAAATTATTAATTAGTAGATAATTTAATTCTTTAATTAATTTGTACATCCAAATGTGATTAGGAAGATTTTTTTTTTAATCTTCCATGAATCTCTATCCAAGCTGCCCCTTAGTGAAGAAATCAGCTGCCTCTTAGTGAAGAAATCAAATTTAGGTACTGACCTAAAAGGTAATTTTCATCCAGAATATTTATTTTAAATTAAAATAGGCTATCCAAACTTTTCTTCCCTTTAGAACACTTTTTCATGTCTATAAAACGTTTTTCAATAGTGAAAAGCACTTCCCAAAAACAGCCCCATAATTTATGAATGCATCACGTGTTAGACGAATGATTTTTACCTTTCAGCCAGCAGTTATGACAATTGAGTGTATAGGTTAGTGAACTTTATATATCGATTAATTGGTGTTAAAAAATTATAAAATCCATTTTAAGCATTAGCGAGGGAAGTTAAAAAAATGTATGATTCTCCATTAGACGCCTAAGAAGAAGAAAATAATGAATTAAATTAAGGAAGTTGATATGCCTATGCCACATTTTTTACATCAATTTTTTTTTTCACCCATTAATTCTACTCCATAATCTTATTGTCAGGTGGGTCTTACCTTATATTAGAGGGTTTCACCTTGGAATCTAATCAAAAGTTTAAAGTAAGGTAGTTCCAAGGTTTTGGTGCAGAGAAAGTGGTTTTAAATTAATACCTCTTTCTACTTGTTTACCTCTGTGTGCCACACTTCTAAAAAAATTAGGGGGCACATGTGGATGATTGGAACCCTTTTTCTCGTCAGCTACTTTTGCCAAGGTTGATATTGTTTTGAGTCAAATATGGATAGAGCCCAATTGGGGTGGCTTAATTATTAGTATCATTTTATTTGTGTGCATTTTTGACACAAAAATGTGAATTTGGTATATAACAGTGGAATAGTTGACTGCTCAGGCGCTTCTCAACAAGTGGATCTGCTAGCGTTGGGGGCTAGTGGATTTTGTGCCTCCTCCTATCATGGCCTCGTGATCGGAATTGCGCGACAGATCTGGCGCATATCAACGAGACTCGTATAACAAAAGTTTGCATTGAGCATATTACATTATAATTAAATTTTATGCTTGAAGGCAAATATTGCCATTTCCATGGAGACGACGGAGGCATAGCCTAAACAAGCATTATATCAGTTTAAATAGGAATATCAGCTTCTCTTAAAAATTACCCTTCTAATACAAAAGCCCGAAAGTCTACCTAGTGGAGCTAGCTGGCCAAGTTACCAAACAATCTTTGTAGGCCGACGAATGCCACCTTTTACAAACAAGTGACCTTAATTTTTTAGGGTAAATTGCACTTAATGCCCTGATCTTTCACAAAATAATGCTTACACCCCTGGTAATTCAAAAAATATGAGTACACCCCCATCATTAAAAAAATTATTAGTAGTTATTTTTAATTAACAAAAATACCCTTAACCACTTAAATGTTAAGTGGGTAGTAGGGGGTCAGACCAATAGGGAGTGTGATGGATGCACATCCTCTTCCAGCCATTCGCATGCCCCGCACACAATCCCATCAACCGTGGTATGGTCTGGTTAAGTAGTTAAAAGTATTTTTGCCCTTTGAAAATAACCACTAACTTTTTTTAAATAACATAGGGTGTATGTGTAGTTTTAAACACCAAGGTGTAAGTATTATTTTGACAAAGGTAAGGAGCTATAATTGTTATTTACCCTTTTATAATTCTAAAATATCGCAAATCAAAAGGAACAAGTAGGGACATCATACATAATTGCACACATAAGAAAGTCATGCACAAATTGTTAATGTTTTAAAAGACCTAAAAGTGATTTTTATAAATTTACTAAGGGTTGCCCCTTTGGTGAAAGGTTGCATCTTTTATATTTGTATCGACTTTCATTTAAATTACACCTCTTGTTGAAAGATTGTATCCCTTGAAGTTTGTGTATGGGTTGCAATAATTGAAAATCATTGCATCTTTTATATTGTGATACTTATTTGTAAAAGGACACACTTTTTCACCTTGCACCCCATAAAGAGTTTATATAGAGATACACACAACCATGACATTGAGTACATAGAATAACCTACCCTACATTTCCGTTCTTCTTGTATTGTTTTCTTTCTCTTGTGCTTTTTCTTTGTGTTTTCAAATACAATTTTTAACCAAATTCTTATACGGTGTCAAGGAGAGTTCAAGAAGAATTATTTGGCATTGATGGTTATATATCCTCAAAGATTCCATTGTATCCTGTGACGAAGTTTATCGTGTAACATATCAATAACTTATATCTATCCAAAGGGGATAAATAATTCCTTAAATAAAGTCATACTTGTACGTGTCTCATATCATCTTTGTGTCCATCCACTTTTCAAACGGCGAGTTATTGCACCTATCTCTAATTGCAATCCGTTGTGAAGTCTAGCCAACATTGTCTATTTTTCAAGCTCTAGGGACAACTTCTGTATATTTGAATCCAACACCTTGTAACCAACAATTTTAAGGAATTATTTGTTATCACCATAGATTCATAATTGAATATAGTGTCCTCCATAATCATAGATCAAGATCTTATCAAATTTGATAAATTTGATGGTTCCATCAACTGCACTTGTTGTGCTAGGAAGACGATGTTTCTTTTTACCACAAACAAGATCCAAAGGATATTTGGAGTAAATTTTAATGTGAAATAAAGGTATGCACAATTTATTTAATTCTCATTTTAATAGTAAGTCCAAAAAAGATGAAAGAGTTTAAGCACTTCTTGCTTTGTATGTGAAGAAAAAATGCATTATGCCCAATATTTTGTGGTTGAGAAATCAAATAAATTTGTGGTCATGGTTAATGATATAAATATGATAGTCCAACAAGGGATAGTGGTTTGACTCATATGCTATAGTCCATGTTTGCATTGACAAATTCCTTTACAAATGATTGTGCTGAAGTAATTTATAGCAAAGAGGTTCAATTGGGAAACCAAAACCAAGTCAAGGTCATAGGAAATGGAGTTATTGAACTCACTTTTTCCTTTATAAGAAAATTGATTATCAACAATATATTCCCTATTCTTGACTCAAGAAGGAACCTTGTGTCTGCCAACATACTTTGTAAGAAATGATTTAAAATTGTGTTTGAATTTGACAAAATTACTTGGTTAAAGAATTAAACTTTTGTGGCAAAATATTACTCTTGTAATGAGATATTTAAATTTAATTTGAATAAAATAACAATAACGAAGATGTTGTTTTACCTTGTGGACTCTATGGACCAAAAGGCAAGCATGGGAAGTGGGGAGGAGTTCTACCAACATAGGTAGTGGAGTCTGATGTTTGTGTTGAACTTCCGGCGGGTAGAGGGATGTAGTCCAAATGGTCAATGGGTTTCTATTATGCCGTTAATATAAATCAACTTAGAAGTCCCTCCCCTACTCCTGCTTTTGTTGTTGATTTTAATGGAGGAAAGGTAGAACCTTTAGGACTTTTATAAATGCAAACCTCGCCACTCTTCATAAAGACTACTTGGATGGAGAAGGAGAGCATCAATGAGAACTCATATGTAAAACTAAAAGGTAGGAAAACTCACCTTTTGGGTAGTGAGGATAGAAGAGGAAAGAGAAGGGAGGAAGATGTACAATAGAGGGGTATTTTGGTATATACAAAGTTAATATATAATATTCCATGTTATGGGATATATATATAAGTAAGCAATGTGTAAATCACTAAGTTGAATAATGGAAAGAAGATTCACCACGCCTATTGAGAGATTTTGAAGAATTTTAAAAAATTAGGAGGTTTGTGGAAATGATCCGATTACCTAAAGGATAGTGTACATATATATAAGTAAGCAATGTGTAAATCACTCTTCAAAAATTTAAAACTGTTCGAGAAAGGTCACATATTTTTAGGTTGCCCATAGGTGTAACTCGCATGGAGTAGGGCAACATGAAAGTGGGCCTCATGAAACTAATCATAAACCTTTCCTATTTTTTACCTACCAATTTGGTGGGAGGTTGTCAAACATTCACTTAATATTTAAATAAAATTTTAAAATACGTTAAGTTGAATAGTGGAAAGAAGATTCACTATGCCTATTGAGAGATTTTGAAGAATATTTTAAAAAAATTAGGAGATTTGTGAAAATGATCCATTTACCTAAAGGATAGTGATGTACACCCAACAAACTCTCACAACATGTTTTTGGACAAAACATATAGGCCGCACCTAAAGCTCACTTAGGACAACATGTCATGTCCAACCAAAATTTAATTAGAAATATTTGGTATATAAATTCGTTGGTGATTATTATTTTCTTTAACTAGAAGTGAAAAAAAAATTGCTAGTGCATTATAACTTAATTAAGTAGAAGATTTAATGAAACCTACATGAAAAATGCATACTTTAGGGGTTCTTCTCAACAGGATTGCCTACAGGTAGGGGTGCTAACGAGTCGATTTAACTCGTCGAGCAAGCCTCGACTTAACTCAACTCGAATATTGTTGACTTGAATAGGCCTGGATCGAACTTGACTCAAACTCGAACATATTTGGGTCAACCTTGAGCATACATTAGCTCAACTCGATTTGACTCGAATAAAACTCGAACTCAACTTAAACACTACTTGTTCTTGACTCGAAGTCAAACTCGAATGAATATTATTTTATAATATACATAAAAACATATTAACTTATTTGTAAATATGTACAATCAACAATCCCAAAATACATATACAACAAATTTATATTTTACACGTCATAATATATATAATGTTATGTATTGGGTATGTATATTTGTATATAAAGAGAGAGATTGATAAGTTTAATTTTTAAAGACACATAATATATATATATATATATATATGTATCATAGAAATTTAATTTAATAAAGTATATACATATATAGTATAATTAGTAAAAAAATAGGATACACCATAGTCTATACTATATATCAAACTATATGACAAAATGTATTGGTAATATTATCTACCATCTCTACATGTCAAACAAATTATAATATATTTTTTCAAATTTTTATAGAGACTAATATTAGAATCCTTACAAATTAAAATTTTACAATAAATTCTTAAAAGTTATTTAGCATTAACTCATAGAGTCTTTTTTTACTTCATAAGATAAAGATAAGTTATATTTATTTTGGATTGGTCAAAGACGGCAAGACTCTAAGTGTTTTGTTGCTAATACAATATGATTTACTCAATAATAATTATTTAAAGGATGAGACGTAAACATACCGAAAACATCTCACCACATACTAAGGCCAAAATTGAGGGTAGTCATAACCTGGAAATAAAATCTCAAAGAAGGGACAACATTAATTATACAATTAGTTATTGTATTTTCACACATGCTTGATTAATAATTATATTTTAATATTATATACAATAGAGAGTTGAGAGCAACTAAGGCTCGATTATAGCCTAATTTGAAGCTTTAAGCAAGTTTACTTGGAGCACATATTAACTTTTATTTGTAGCTTTTCATATAATTTTAAATTGATAAACTCATTTTATGTAATTGATTTGTTTATTGAATGTTGTTTTGAACATTTAAATTTAAAAATAGGTTTATTTCTATACACAAATTGAGCTCAATTCGAGTTGGGCTTACCATTATAATAAATTGAGTTCGAGCTTGAATTTGTGTTCAAGCTCAACGTTTTTGGTTCGAGATGAGTTCAAGCTAGGAAGCTTGAGCTTATTCGAGCCTTGAGTCGAGTTTGAGCCAAATATTCCAACTTCGAGTTTGAGCTACATGATGCAAAAATATGACTCGACTCGGCTCATTAGCACCCCTACCTACAGATATATTTTTTAAAAAATAATATTTATATTTTATTATTTTACACAATAGAACTTACA
The DNA here is from genome assembly GCA_035235625.1 of Saururus chinensis. NCBI lineage: Eukaryota > Viridiplantae > Streptophyta > Magnoliopsida > Piperales > Saururaceae > Saururus > Saururus chinensis. The sequence continues at coordinate 61,130,704 of CP141140.1, forward strand.
CTACTATTAATTAAATAAAGAAGGTAAGTCTCACCTAACAATATGAGATTCACTTTTTCCCATCCAATTATAAATAACATTAGGCAGGCTTATGGGTATAATAAAGTGGCTGCATTTCCTATTCCATCATAAGTGATATAAGGCCTATGAATATAAAAAAGTGGGCATATAAATATTACTAATCTTTTTAAAATAATATATATTTTGAAAAAATAATGATATTTCTACAATAAAAATACCCACAAAAATTTATATAAATATTTTAATTAAAATTTATAAAAAACCCTTATATAAAGTTCATATGAACTTTATTTAGACCCATCAAAATACATGTGTAAATTTTTAATGTGTACTTTTTATGTAAAAAATTATTTTTTATTTTGAAATGGTCAGTCCAATGTATCTAAGGCCATGCAGGGACTGTAGGCTCATCCCGTGTCGCAAAGTCATATTAGCAGGCCCCATGCCTTCCCGGCAGCGCGCATGCGGCGAGCGAAAGAGGGGGTCGAGCGTACGTATCATTATTCTTCCTTTGGTCTTCGTGAATACATATGTATGCCTCTCCCTCTCTTTCTAGCCTCTCCCGCCACATTTTCAGTCTCCGGTCTCCCGACTCCCGCCTCTCCGGTACCGGATTTCCTCTGCCTGCGTCTCCCTGCCGGAATCAGGTACTCTTCCCCTCCCTGCTCTGGTCCTTCCTCTCCGGAAGCTTCTAACGGCCACGGGAATGGCGCTGGTCCGTGCAATGGGGCTGGGATCTGGTTGCCCTTGTCGCAGACAAGGGATATCCACTCCGGGCCCCTGTTTCGGACAATGTGGATGGGGTGATTTATTTCTTTCCAATCAATCTTCCTAGTGGACGGTGAAAGATTGATATTTTTCTTTTTATGCCTACGCTATGGAAAATTTAAGGTTAGGTAGGAGCCATTTGAAGCACGTTTCCAGTTGATATCGTAAGGGTCTGAACTCAGATTGATGTCCTTTTATGATCATCATTTATTTTACCAAAATTTATCTTTCACTTCCTTCTGGTTATTAGAGTTCCATCATCAGCTTATGTACTAATGTGCATCGATCTTTAATATGCCGCCTTTGTAGCCTTGATTAGTTTAAATGAATTTCAGTAGCCGTGGACGATTTTTGAGTATGCAAATATGATCGATATGCTTATGTAGCCTGTCTTTAGTTCCATATTCTGGTTTAAAGGGGAATAAGCATATATCAAATTTTCCAGAATGCAGAATGGAACTTCCATACAAACTTCCCTCGGCGCCTATTGCGAAGGTGGTAAAATACATTTAACTTATCTATATATGGACCCATGTACCGAAGTTTGATGCAATGATCAGATGGATAACGCTTGATACTTATCCTCTAAGCCAATAAAATTATGAACTGAAAGATGAAAAAGCAATAAAGTTGTGCAAGAAGATGAACCGGTAAGAAAATGGACTATGCTTTGGTAGCATGTCTCGAGCTATGGTTTGCTAGTAGGTTTAACTTTTGTTTTCATATCTTTGAACTAGCTTTCAAGAAATTATTTCTTCCCCACCTAAGTTAGCTTTGGTAGGTCATGAAGTAGCTTTGAGATCCATGGCTAGTTATGTTCTAGGGTCCTATTTGTATAAGGTTGAAACTTTTTTATGATTGTACAATGTACATTGACAAAAGCAGCTCCGTCTAAACCTTGTGTAGACAAATGCAGAATTACTGATCTAATAGTTGCAAGAGGTTTAATTGGTCATCTCGGATCAATATGAAATTAGTGTCCAAGCTGTCGAGTAATTCAGAAAACAAATTATATGACATTGAGCTTGGTTTTGTAGGATCAAAGTAGTTTTATGACTAAACCTCAGATGTGGGCAGGACATTTCATAATCTCTTGCTCTCCCTTATAAATTAATAAAGATGTAAGTTAAAATCATTGGATAAATTATAGTCACACCAACCATCATCACTGCACACTTGTGAGATCTTTGCCGTAGGAGTAAGTTTAATGGTCTTGCCATTTAGTTGTGAGATTTATTTCTGACGTGACTTGCAGATTAAAAATTCAATTTTTGGATTTAAAAGATTATGTTTCCTGTTTCTCAATCTATTGATCGATGCACCCATTTCCTATCAATTACTGCATGTACAACCTAAATTGTGAATTATCAAAATTTCTCTTTCCAGTGTTTATGCTACAAAGTACAAAATCATTTATCTTCATTTTAAAATATAGTAGAACTTGTGGTATGCAGAAAAGAAATTATGAATTGACACATTACTATAAGATGACAATCAGACACTGTTTGTCAACTTCCTCTATTCAGATGCCAAATGCGGTAAAGATACTCAGCCTCTATCCAATCACTAAGTTTGACCACCATTTTTAGGAATTTAGCTTAATGGTGTGTTTTTTGTTATTTTTATCGGTAATGATGTGTTTGTGTAGAACATATCTCAAGTATAGTGAGTGCATTATAAACAAGCTTGTAGTTAACAATCCTTAATTTAAGTTAATGATGATTGTTGAGTATAATAACTATACATTGCTACATTTTTCATTGCAAATTTGTTGCTTTCTGCCCGTGGCACTTGCGTGGGATTGAAGATCAATTCTGCACACTTTTCTAAATTTGTAATTTGAGCTAATACGTACTCTGTGTTAGGACTAACCTTTTCACAACTAAGTGTGGAGAGATGTCTGATTGTTGGTGGTTTAAGACTCAAAGTATGGCATTTTTAGAGAAATGAATAGACTGACTTTGCACTTCATAAATATTTGTAGTTAGCTGCCACTAGATAAATGCATCTAGTGTTTTTTTTGTGGGTAAGAACTGCATCAAGTTCCCACGTCAGTGTGTTTGGTTAAGCTTAAGATTTTGCTTTCTCGAACTTAAGTGGAATGTGAAAGGGCAGTGGGACAAAAAAAATTGTGTCTAATAAATATTCAATAAAAAATAATTGTTTCTATATATATATATATATATATATATATATATTTCTGTGACTATTTATGTTGTGTACATCTGGGAGATGCACAATGGTGTAGCGGGACAGCCAGGAAAAGGGACAGTATTTTCCTTGTTTGTGTTGATGATGAGCCTGAGAGAAGATGGCAAGTCAGCAATGGTGCTGTTCACCGTGGCAGTTGAGACTGTTGTTGTGAGGAAGAGGCATCTGCCTCTCTGTCGATTTTTTTAAACTGCCAATGTGCTGTGAAAATAGTGGCATCAGGGTTGCAATTAAACTAACAAGCTGTTGTGCCATTGCACTGGCAAGCTTTTCTGTCATCTATCAAATGACCAATGGAACTGCTCCATCTGGGTGGTTTTGGATTAAAACTTCTCAAAGTTGTCGTCTTAGAGTTGAGTTGTTGGAGTTCTTCCACCAGTAACGTTGGTCGCTTCTGTGAGACCTCTGATGGATCTTCTGCTTTTGATCGTGAGTTAGTACTTTAGGTGCCATGTTCTGTATTGACACTCTAATACCAACTATTGTATATGCCTGAGAGATGCACAATGGTGTAGTGAACAGCGGTGAAAAGGGACACTCTTTTTCTTGTCTTTGGGGATGATGGGCATGAGGAAGAAGGGGGAAAGGGTGGTGAATGGATGGATGGCCAGCATGGGTGCTGTCGGCTGGTAGCAGTGTTGGCTATGTGGGGTGGGGTGGCTCCCTATGAGGAGGGGAGCTGCCCTCCTCTGTCACCTTGGGCTAATCTACTGTTGGACTTAAGGATAAGGGAAATTGATTTTTGACTGATGAGAATTAAGATATCTGCCCATGCATATTGTGTAGGCCCTAAGCGATATGCCATTGGTATAGGGAAGTAAGCAAATAAGCCTAGCTAGAAAAAGTAAATAAGTTTAAGCTACTTCAATTACTAATCTCTAGTAATTACGCAAATAATAAAAACCAGAAGATTGTCACAAGAAATTATACTGAGTGGAGCCTTTGAAAACCAAATGTTTTAGATTATTCGTGGACTGGAATCATGGTTGTTGTCAGGGGGACTTTCACATGCTATGTTTCTTGTGTCTTGGATAATTGAATTGTTCATATTGTGGAATTGTGTTTATTTTTAGTTTGGAAAAAGTCTGAAATATTAGCGCTAGGAATATTTTACCTGTAGTTGGCAGTCAGCCTCTAGTTCGCATTCATCGTCTTTTAAATTAGAAATTAATGGTCTTAATGCTGTCATTGTCCTGTTCAAGAGAAAATAATGAGATTCATTATATCATTGAGGATGAGGACGATGGTCATATGCCTTTCCCATTTATCTGCTATTGCCTTCATGAGATGGTGGTTGCAGAAGCAGTATTTGATATAGTAATCTTCCAACATAAAGCTGGCAAATGAAAATAACATAATTAAGATGATCAGTTCAGGGAATTTTGAAGACAAGGTTTAGTTGAGAGATTATGTTTCTTTGTAAATAATGTAAACCCAATCCCAATTATTAATCATTACACAGTGGTAATTAAAATAACTCCCCTTCTTATTTCATGGTAGGGAGGACACATCATCAAACTTTTGGACTTATACTGATTATGCCCTAATATCACTTGACACCATTATACTGGTCACCGAGTGGCAAGTCTGAATAAACTGAAGCACCCACCTTTACCTATGCTAGAACATGCTTTCTACCCAAACAAATTTTTAAATGTGATGATTGATTTGTGGGATACAAATACGAGCAATTAATGATCAAGTAATCTTCATTGAGCTAAAAGCTGTTCGGACAGCTATCAATGATTTCTTTATAGGTATGTAGAAAGTAAGTAATTTCCATGCTGATTAATTATCTAATTCGTTTTTGCAAACAAAAGAAGGCAAAGAGATGCATATAATCTGTTGCATCAAAGACATTAATCTCCAACAAAATCCAACATCTTTTAGTTTCTAAGAAAAGAAAGAAAAAAGAAATACATAAGATGTGACCAAAGAATATGACTTAGGCTAACTGAATGTTTAAGCAAAGAGATGTTTCTTGTAGGTAACTGAATGTTTAAGCAAAGAGATGTTTCTTGTAGGTAACTGAATGTTTAAGCAAAGAGATGTTTCTTGTAGGTAACTGAATGTGTTTGTCAAGGTTAGGTGAACTATGATTAGTTTAATATGACTTAGGCTGGCACTACTTCATATACCATGTAGAATTGATGTGACCAAAGAATCATGGTCTTGATGAAGTCTGAGTAAATCAAACAAACCAGCAGGCAATTCACAGCTAGTTAACCAACTTTTAATATCTGATTTTCAGAATTTTGTCAATAAAGTTTCAACTGATGAGAAGATTTTATAAAACTTTTGTCAGATAGTATCTAGCATGGAGAATGCAAAAGTTTCGCCTAATATGGAGACCCCTGCTCAAACTCCCCCTCATCGACCATTTTCAATAAAGTTGTGGCCTCCCAGCCAGAGCACCCGACTGGTGCTTGTGGAAAGGATGGCTACAAATCTTTGCTCTCCCTCTTTTCTTTCTCGAAAATATGGTGTTTTAAGCAGAGAGGAGGCGGAGGAGAATGCTAAGCAGATAGAGAATGCAGCATTTTCTGCTGCTGATGAACACCATGCAAAAGAGCCAGATGGAGATGGAAGCTCAGCAGTGCACTTGTATGCCAAAGAGTCCAACAAGCTCATGCTTGAAGTTATCAAAAGGGGTCCTCTCCAGAAAGAGGATGGAGAAACCCCTGTAATGAGTGAAAGTGTGCTTGCCCGTCCATCTGTTTTTGATATATCTGGTGGACGTCGTGCTTTTATTGAAGCAGGAGAAGCTAAAGAACTTTTGAAGCCATTAACAGAAGAGGGAAACAAATACACCAAAATTTGCTTTAGCAATAGAAGCTTTGGAATTGATGCAGCCACAGTAGCAGAGCCCATTTTGTTATCTCTTAAGAAGCAATTAACAGATGTGGATTTGTCAGATTTTATAGCAGGTAGGCCTGAGGCTGAAGCTCTTCAAGTGATGACTATATTTTCATCTGCTCTTGAGGGCTGTGTTTTGAGATCTCTGAACCTCTCAAACAATGCATTGGGTGAAAAGGGTGTTAGAGCTTTTGGGTCACTATTGAAATCCCAAAGCAGCTTGGAAGAACTTTATTTAATGAACAATGGGATTTCCGAAGATGCTGCAAAAGCTGTTTGTGAGCTAATTCCGTCCACTGAGAAGCTAAAGATTCTTCATTTTCATAACAACATGACTGGAGATGAAGGTGCTGTTGCTATTTCAGAAATGGTGAAAAGGTCTACCTCATTGGAAGATTTCAGGTGTTCATCCACAAGAATAGGATCTGACGGTGGAGTAGTATTGGCTGAGGCATTAGAAAATTGTTTGAATTTGAGAAATCTTGATATTAGGGACAACATTTTTGGGGTCATTGCTGGGAAAACTTTTAGTAAAGCTCTATCAAAACTTGAGTATCTTACTGAAATTTATTTGAGTTACTTGAATTTAGAGGACGAGGGAACAATAGCGTTAGCCAATGCACTTAAGGATTCTGCTCCCAAGCTTCAAATTCTAGAACTTGCAGGAAATGACGTAACTGCTAAAGCTGCCCCTGCATTGGCTGAGTGCATTGTGACAAAACAATATTTAACTAAGTTGAACTTATCTGAGAATGAACTTAAGGATGGGGGCACCATTATAATTGCTGATGCACTAACAGAGGGCCACGCACATCTTCAGGAAGTTGACATGAGTACCAATCAAATGAGACGGGCTGGCGCAAGAAAGTTGGCAGAGGCAGTTGCATCAAAGCCTGAGTTGGTACTCTTGAACATCAATGGAAATTACATATCTGATGAAGGGATTGAAGAAATGAAGGAAACACTAAAAGCCAGTCAAAAGTCGTTGGATGTCCTTGGGTGCTTGGATGAGAATGATCCTGAAGGAGAAGAGGAAAATTCAGAAGCAGAAAGTGTCCATGACGAAGAGAACGATCTGGAGTCTAAGCTGGAAGGCATCAAAATTGATCAGGAGTAGAAATTTACTTATGAGGTGATCTTCATGATTTCTCATGTTTGACATAACTTTTAAATAGATGTTTGCCACTGCAACTTTACTGAATTCTAGATCTCTGGTAAGGTTGGAGGAGTGCATTAACATTAATAAAAATGCATGGGAGTGGCTTTTTATCCAGCCTTGTAGTAGATATCACGCTTCTTTTATAACGTTCTTCCATAGCTTCTGGTAAGCATGTGTGCTTCCTAAGGTTAGTATGTGTTACAATCTTTTGTTGGTTGACGTTTCTTTTTGTTACTGTTACATTAATCCACTTGCCAATTTAACCCATGTAGATGTCTGAAATAATTTAATGTATTCGAAATTTCGTAATGTAAAATCATTTTCAACTTTTAGTTGTATGATGCCAGAAAGAGGGGCATGAAGTCTTAGGTACATAGGCCTATCTAACTGGTTAGGCGGTTGACCGTTAAGGAGGATGTGGAGTGTTCACATCCGCAAGTCCCACTTCCATACTTTCCCGTGCAATGTGGTGACCTTTCCTTAAAATATTGTTTACGGCAGAAATAAAGTGCATGAAGTCTTACATAATGAATCAACGGTTGTGCATGATCATGTGTAGGGAAAGTAATGCACGTACTCTTAGCTAAAAGAACGTAGCTATTCACGCCCTAGTTTTTTCCCATGTCCCCCAAGTAAAAGCAAAAAAACAGTAATTTTTTTACTTCAATGCCCTATTTACCCCCCACTGGTTTACTCTTCTTCCCTTATTGTATGGGTTTTAGCAAGGGGGGGTATCCCATGTAAGATATTAACATATTTGATAGGGACTCTTAGGTCCCTGTATGATTGTGCAAATTTGACGGGGGCACTAGCTACCAAAATGAAGATAATAATTTTTGAAGAGTTACTATCTGGGTTTTATCGGGGAGGTACACCGTGCCCCCTGCTAATATGAAATTTGACGGGGGCACTAGCTACCAAAATGAAGATAATAATTTTGAAGAGTTACTATCTGGGTTTTATCGGGGAGGTACACCGTGCCCCCTGCTAATATGAATGGATTTGACAGACTTGAGTCTCTGTTGTAAGTTTGTGCAATTGTTGGCGGGAGATACCCCCTATTAGATATTAATGGACTTGACGGGGACTTGGAAGACTCGTCTATTTCTGCAATGGTTGGCAAGGGGCTCCCCCTACCAAAACACAGACAATAACTCTGGATGAAGTACTTTCATTTTTTTTTTTAAATATGGGTCTTTTTTATGAATTTGTTAATAAAAAAAATTACTAAATGGGATGTATACGACCTTTATGCCAAATTTATATAAATAGATTACTAAATGGGTTTAATTGCGTAATCACTGTAACTTATATGCTACGACAGCACTTAGGTTTAGCATTTTTCAGATAAAACCACTCCCATTTGAGCCCTAAGCCACTTGTGCTTTCTGCACAAGCTATTAACTGCAAAAGCTGCTTAGTTAAGCATTGCTGAATGCCACCTAGTTTCTCATCTGCTTTCCATTTAAGCTGCCATGAGCAACGCCGAGCCAACCTCTCTCAGTAGGATACATTCACAGACAGATACTGGCTTCAACATCCATGTAAACCCCCAGCTTCAAAATATATGTATACGAATAAAATAAATCCAAATTTTTTGACATACTTCTATGGTCCATCCAGTTTTAGGATAGCTAGTTCCATTCCCTTTTATTTGTGTTCCATGAATAACACATTGTAAAAGTGTTTCCCGGTTCTCAATCAACTGCATATGTTAGTGCTAAAAAACCAAAATAAGGTACTCACCGCCATATCCATTCTTCATCATTATCATGAATAATACTAATATTTACATACAAGGCATTTCATTATCTCTAGACATGTTCATTTCTAGACATTCCAAAATTTTGACATTTCATTCTCTCCATCTTCATTCCTAGACGTGTTCTTCCTCGATACCCCATTTAAATGCCAGAGAGGGTTTTCATTAACAACGATTGAACTGAGTATTCTTAGAAGGGAAGTCTGTTCTGGCTTCCAGCACAGTGTAGATGGGGCATCCTATCCCATTTGGAACATGACATTACATCTGACTGCAGCTGGTTTCCTAATTGTCAACAAATGTGTGCACCCCATGCTGGCAGCCACAACAGTCATCATTCATCTCCACTGAGCACGACTATAGTTTCTTCATGCTGTCATTCGAGGAGGGTAGAGTTCCCAAAGTGCCACGGTAGAGTCTACTGAAGAGTTGGACATGAGCATACAGTCCATTGAAAATGAGACTGCATTACGCAACAAGTTTTAGAGTAATTAAACAATAGGACACTCAGTACCATTTGCAGACAACCATTAAACAGAGTAATCAGCAATAACTTTAGAGTCATATTGGTGCAAAGTCCTTCAACTTTGTAATTTTACTAATTTCATCGAACTAAATAATGCTTTCAGAATAGGGTTGTGTGCTGACTGAATGTGGCATATAAAATACCTCTCTTTCCCCATTCCCATATTTTTTAATAGAGACAACCAAAAAATTATACCATTTACTAGCGAGATCAACATTGTTCGAATTAGTTGGTATTCAGCAGGTCATACACTGCTAGAGCACTTCCTTTGCATGATTAAATATCCTTACACTGTTAAGACAAAAAAATTGTAATCAGATAGATGCACATGGAAAATTCTAAAAGCCTGTTTTAGCTGGACAACTGGAAGAAAGATAGTGGCCGCAAACAAAGATGTGGTTTCACTTCCTAACACACTGAAGAGGCGACAAATTTCATGGCACAATGCACAAACATATAAAAATCTGGTAATATTTATAACAAAGTGGAAACACAATACAGATTTATACTTGTTATTGCTTTCATATTGTTTTATGTCACTCAATAAGGCCACTTTTGGATAAAAGAAGTTAATTATGTTACAAATCAGCAATCAAATTTTCTATGTATCGTATGCTAAAAACATATCCACATTTCACCAGGCAAGACACATGATACATTACTTTTAATTGAAGCTTCGGACTGCAAGATCGATTTGGAATAATAAAATTAAGAGTGTGAAGCAAAACAAAAAGGAATAACATACCGATGATCCCAGCCAGCAGCAGCGCCAATTTTTCCATCCATTCTGGTTGACGTGCCAGCTATACCAGGTGGCTTCAGGTTAATCACTTTCTTCTCTATTCAAGAACCCTAAGACAAAAGTGAGAAAGAAGACTCTTAAACATTACAAAGGACTATCAAACATTTGCCTTTTCCAAGGAATAAACATGATTAGCATATCTCTGCAAAGAAACAAATTTCAGTACAACTTGCGTGTACATAGCGAAGCGAAGGGATTCATGTTGGGATAAATGACATGATGGAGATGTCATTGTCGTGGAGGAACAAAGCGGCGTAGGTGCAGGCTGTCTCGCTGAGCTACATCGCTCTGGCGAAATCAAAATATGGAAAACCGAACAGAGGAAATGAGAGAGAGAGAGAGAGAGAGAGAGAGAGAGAGGAACCAAATACAGATGTGAAGGAGATCGATGAAGGAGAGTCGTACTCGTACCAGGAGAAGGCGGGGGAAGTGGGTGTTGACCGCACTAGAGTGAGGGAGGCGGAGGGCGGGGTACATGGAGTTAAAAAAATTTACATATTATTTTTCAGAACCGAGGTACAAGTGGAAAAATAGGTAAATTAAATACGGGGTATCTAAGTAAGGGGGGACAAAAAAAAAAGGTTAAATAGCCACGTTCCAGCTAAAACACTAACGTCTATTTATCTTATAATTCATCTAAAAAATAGGAATCTACCCACTAAATTTATTTAGCGAGCTTATTCCTTTCTAAGCTAGCAAGTTGCAAGCCCAATAAACTATTTTCTAAACGTAAGATTTTTAAAATATTTATTTATTTTTCATTATTGTTAATAGAACAATAACTGTACTCTTAACCTATCCTAAAATGGGTTGTAGCCAAAGCGTGCTGGGTGGAATTCTGGTGAATGAATTAGGAGTTCATTATAATAATCATTATAACAAACAAAGAAAGAGACATTACTATGGAGAGGTTCAACTCATCTCTTAAATTAATTTAAATGAACCTAAATTAATTATGAATTTATATTAGTAAGGATTAAAATTAAAATATCGTTAGCATCTTGGCCAAGGCCATGCAAGTGGTAGTGCATCCTTAGGGTTCAGCTACCCCCGTAGTTTTAGTTTTTTATATTTTTTTTAAATAAAAATTTATGGGTTGTGATCACCAAAAATAGACTTGGCAGCATGTGTTCGTCGTGGGTAGGCCTAACCCTGGCAGAAGTGGGCTAGGCTCAGCCCCGCTGCAGCGGTTGAGAAATGGAAAGAGGGGGAATGATGGAGGTTAGGGGGGATGATATTTGTTTTAAAATTTGGAGTGGAATGGGGTAGTTTTGTCTCTTGTGTGTTGGAGATTCTAAGCCTGTGACACAACTGTTAGGGTATTTAAGCTATTTTACCTCTTTTTTTATTATTATTGTTCACTCAGGCAAAAATCTTAGAGAAGTTTTTTGGGGAATTTTGTCACAAAACAACATTAACTACATAGTAAAATTATCACTAACATGAGAGTGACAAAATGACATTCTTTTAAAATTTAATTTTAAAAAATGGCCCTCCCTTCTCCTCCCCTATGTTCCTTCTCTCAATGGTGTAGTTGTGGCTTGGCCAGGCTGTTTGGCCTTCGCCAAGTAGCCTTTCGGGCCATAACCTTAGTCCTCGGCTGGAAAGGAAGTCATTGTTTCTAGCTACAGAATTAAACTTATACTAATCTTAAAATTAAATTGTAATCAAACCTTGTCATGCCCCAGCACACCCCACCCTTGACCAAACCTTGTTTAAAGAGGAAGTAGTATACTGCACGGCGAAGTTAAGTGGAAATGCGAAAGACTTAACCTATCATTGGGTGAAACACATTGAAGTAAGCACACGCGACCTTTGTGCAAAAGCAAATAAAGGAATACAAAGAGACTAGTTATCAATCTTAGTCTACACATACTTACATAATCTAGTTAATATATAATAACAAGCCTCAAGGGCTAAATAAGTTTAAGCCAATAATAGCTAAACATTGTGTAAGGTAGAGTCAAATATAAGTTCAACATAACATAAGTTCAGATTAACATAACCTTAAGCAACTATAGTCCCTCTCAATGAACGTGGTCATCCTCATGCTCAACATAGAGCCCATCCAACGTACCTGCATAGCACAACATGCAACCCCAAAACAAAATCACAAACAAAGAGGGGTGGGCTTTGTAATGACCCGACCCGAGACGGGCCCACAAAATCACTAATATAAAAATTTTCTCTTTCCTTAAGCCAGAAATCATCGTCTGTGTGCGAGAGGTACAACATTCGTCTACGCACTATGGAACTTTAGGGCTTCCTCATACGTAGACTTAGGTTGTAACGAACACATACACACAACGAAGCTTCATAGTTCATTGCATGTAAAACAGAATAAAACATATTATTTATAATAATTTGGATCGGGCCAACGTTGCCTTGCCATTAGTTGCCTATATGCGTATTAGATATTATTCCAATACGATCGGATCCGAATGTAGTTCTGCCTAATGGCTACTACATACAACAAGCATCACAAAATTATATGTATAAAATACATATCTCCAAACATTTAATCGGAAGTATACAAAAACTCGTCATATATCGGAGTCAAGCGGAAGTTAATAAATTAACGCAATCGTACATCTCGCTCTACCATAGAGCGGGATCAAAATCATATACACCTGTCTCGCTCCTATTACTGAGTCGAGACTGAGCACATCACTTGGCTCACTCTATCACTGAACCGAGACCGGACACACATATACCACACGTCTCGCTCTACCAAAGAACAAGACAAAACATAATTACAGGTCTCGTCTACCACTGAGCCGAGACTGAAAACACACTACATGTCTCGCTCTATCACTGAGCTGAGACTGAACACACACATCACACGTCTCGCTCTACCCTAGAGCGAGACCACGCACATCATGACATATAAGCACACATCATTCTATAATTAAAACGGGAGATCAGAATGCTTACTCCCCTCATGTCTTGCGAGGTAGTAGTATTCGGAGTTGCTCGTATGAGCATCATCCCTTTCAGATCCGAAGATAGTAGACGGAGCTTCCTCTAGCCTCCATACGTTCCTCGTTTTGTACTGAAAGACTATGTATAAATGTTCTCCTTGCCGGAGACTCTTCTCATTTTTTGCGCCTGTGAGTGGCGGACAGAACCTCCCTTACTCTAGATTACTTCTCTTAATGTAGCCCGACAACTTCGAACATAACCCCGTCTTGCTCCGGGCCCCTTTTTCTTGTTCAGTGCTCGAGGATAATGGGCAGAGCCTCTCCTTGTCTTGGGGCATTTCCTCTTTATATGGTTTCCAAATCAAAAAAAGGAGCCCTCCATCATGTAGAACATACTTGATTTAGTCAAGAACGCCTCTTAAATCGACTAAATCGGAGTTAGGATGGTCAGAAACAGAGAAATCGAAGTTGGTCGGTGCTTGAGGACAACGGGCAGAACCTCTCTTTGTCTTAGGGCGTTTCCTCCTTATACGGACTCCAACTCGAAGAAAAGACCCCTCCATCACATAGAGCACACTTGATTTAGTAGGAAACAGGTCTTTGATGGGATAAATCGGACTCAGAACGCTCAGAAACGAGGGGAGAGAAGTTTCTTTTGAAAATGAAGCAAAATGGGGTATTTATAGACCCCGAGCTGGGCCAAAACAGCGGCACCGCACCATCAGAAATGGCGTCACCACTGTTTCAGCTGCGGAGCCCACCAAAACTGCACATGGCACCCGTGGTAACATGGGCGAGCATCACGCCGTGCCGGCTCGCTCCAGTCTCGTGCTGCGCACTGGCTCACCCATTTTCTTTTTTATTTTTTTATACTTCTTTATCTACAAACGCGCGCATCTTTCTACTCCGGAATTGGATTCTCGCGTTCTTGGTACCGTTGGACTCGTATCGACAAACCCTTTGATACAAACCTACTTAAAGAAGCATATCGTGCCCTTTCCAAGTGGGTTCCACTTATTCTCTACGTTTGTCAAGGTCGTAACTTCCAATCCCGACCTCCGTTTTGAGTGTTCTTCGATTCGTTAAGCTCGTTTCTTCGAACTCTACATATATATAAAGGTTTCAACCTAAGAAACCTTCTAAAACTTATTAAATGTTATCTAATTACCTTTAACCCTGTAGGCTAAACGTAATTAGAAAAGTGGGGTGTTATAGGCTTAGCTCAACAAGGGTTTTATTATAGAATGTAAAGTCATGAAAACACCATATGCATTTTTAATATAATATACATCACATATCCATTCACCACACATATACATCATGAGATAAATCACATATATTTATGTCACCTGTACATCATAGTATAAATCATATTCCATAAACACATATTCATGCCACTTATGTATCATAATGTAAAACTCATTCCACAAACACATATTTATGCCATTGTGCATCATACAAACATCCATAATGCATAGGACATATACTTATAATGTGTAATGATATAAATCTCATTATAACATTCACATTCTATATGAATCAACTCTCAATATTCACACCTTGCATAATTATATCCAATATACATATTCACCCTGCATAATCAAGTGTATCAAACACCTCCCATCCTGCATGTTCAAGCATAATCATTCCCTAAACACCATGTGTATCATAAGTATCATTGTTCATACACAATATATGCCAATGAGTATTATATTTCATACACTTGCAACAACTATTAGGTGAATGTATCATAATTGAAAAAATAATCAAACCCGCTTGCCTAAGACAATCTCTTGTAGTGAAGGTCAGAATTCTTAAAAATAAAAACTATAGCGGTTTGGGTAAGTTCCCTAACTGGGAAGGTACCCCCTGTTTACCTAGGACAATCCTTACAGGAAATATTCAAATTCCTAAAAAGAAAAACTAGAGTAGCCTGATAAGTCGGTGCACACGGGCATATCATCCTAGATTCTCAGGGTCTAGATAATACATCAATTTAACTTATATAGCAAATCCACTCTTCTCAGCCAAGGGAGGCAACACGTCCTCAAAAGGATGTAAAATAAAAACTTCATCCTTTTGAACGTAAAACCGATTCGATAAACCTCTGAGCGGTTAATCCAGCATCTAATGACATCCAATTACATCCAATCGATTAATTATGACTAATCACAAATAATCATTGCTTGTAAGGTATTTTTATGATGCATGCGACAATGATACATATGTGAGCAAATCTTAAATGAGTACAAGTATAGGTAAATATACTCTTATCAGTCCATATAAGTATTAAACATGGTCTATTGATGACAAATCAAAACATAAAAATATATGCAAGTGTACATACATAGTAGTATTCATACTTAAGCTAAAGTATGTGGAACATGAATCACCTATATTTAATGTGACACATGCTAGCATACACAATTTATCATGGTTATGACCTACTGAAATCATAGAGTAAATATAAGAAAATTATTAAATATAATTTTAAAACAAGTAAAATATTATACTAAAACTAAATAAATATTATCATATTCATGCTTGAGTTAAATCATAATTTACAAAAGGTTCACGAGCAATTAGAGTGATTTATAAGTAATCATAACTCATCATAGTCATGAAAAATTAAAATCATGAGAAAAGAACAAGAAATGGCCAAAAATTCACAAAAATAGCATATTTTACAAAACTACCTTATTACAGTTCGAACGCCCTAATATACCATTCAAATACCTGGCCGTTCGATCGGCTTGATAGGCCATTCAAATGGTCGAAATAGTTAATACTAGTTCATCTTTAACCTCTTGAAAATCAAATCAAAAATATTCTAAAATTCCACATAAATTCA